>CM050427.1:13468593-14065763 GCA_027564155.1 Gymnocypris eckloni scoliostomus | reverse complement strand
AATAGGGCAGGGCTGTTTGTGAAGGTCAGCGAGATGGATGCAAGAGAATCCCTCCCATGTTCTAAGACTATAACAGGGTCAATGCATATTAAGGTTGAGGTGGAACAAAACAGATATATATTTACCTACATCAAGCAGACACAAAATGTGGGGGTCAGTATTTTTATTTATTTACTTATTTGTTTGTTTGTTGTTTTTTTTTGCTGTTTTATTTGAAATAAAGAAATAAATATATACTTTCAGAAATATACTAATCAGCATATTAATTTAACATTTCCTGCACCTTTGCCATTACAAGAATAAATAACTTTTTTAAAACCCATGCTGAAAAATGAACAACCTGTTTAAAAAATGTAATAATTTTCACTGCTTTCATCAAAACATGCAGCCATGCATATGAGACTTTTGAAAATTATACTAAACTTTCAAATGATAATCTGATGTTTGCTTGTTACAGTATGTTAATCAGGTGAGCAAATCTTAAAAGTAGAGTATCTATTATCTTAATCATTAATACCTGATTATTTATTTAGTTATTCCACTTAATTACACTTGGAATCACACATTTCTCATTTCTTCCTTCTGAAAACAGGTCTCTCTTTTGTTTCACTTCTGATCCCTATTTGCATCCTTTACTAAGAAGTTTTATGAAGAAGGTAAACACAGAAAACAATAAAAAAAAAAAAAAAAAAAAAAAAATTTGTTAAATAATGGAAAAGCTTCAGTTAATGCAAACTCTCATGCAATATGTAAGGGTGATTTGCATTTTGTGTGGGTAGAGATGCGTTGGAATGAACATTTACATAAAAACTTGCTAGATATGAAATAGCAAGGTGTAAAGGGGCCTTGTGTGAAGTATATAGGAAAATGTGCCGTGTAATACAGTGCATTTCCATTGTCACTGTCTAAGTTAAACCTTCTCTGCTTTTTCTCTTTCTCTGCCTTACATGAAATGGGTCATTCTTTGTGGAGGGGCATTGTTTAACACAGCTGATTCTGCCATTCTCAAGACATCTTTGCTGGCATATCTTATACAGGTGCATCTCAACAAATTAGAATATGGTGACATGCCAATCAGCTAATCAACTCAAAACACCTGCAAAGTTTCATAAGCCTTTAAAATGGTCTCTCAGTTTGGTTCACTAGGCTACACAATCATAGGGAAGACTGCAGATCTGACAGTTGTCCAGAAGACAATCATTGACACTCTTCACAAGGAGGGTAAGCCACAAACATGCATTGCCAAAGAAGCTGGCTGTTCACAGAGTGTTGTATCCAAGCATGTTAAGAGAAGGTTGAGTGGAAGAAAAAAGTGTGGAAGAAAAAGATGCACGGATTGTAAAGCAAAATCGGTTCAACAATTTTCGTGAACTTCCCAAGGATTGGACTGAGGCTGGGCTCAAGGCATCAAGAGCCACCACACACACAGGCGTGTCAAGGAATTTGGCTACAGTTGTCATCAGAGGCATCTTACCTGGACTAAGGAGAAGAAGAACTGGACTGCTGGCCAGTGGTCCAAAGTCCTCTTTTAGATGAGAGCAAGTGTTGTATTTAATTTGGAAACCAAGGTCCTAGAGTCTGGAGGAAGGGTGGAGAAGCTTATAGCCCAAGTTGCTTGAAGTCCAGTGTTAAGTTTCCACAGTCTGTGAGGATTTGGGGTGCAATGTCATCTGCTGGTGTTGGTCCATTGTGTTTTTGAAAACCAACGTCACTGCACCCATTTACCAAGAAATTCTGGAGCACTTCATGCTTCCTTCTGCTGACCAGCTTTTAAAGATGCTGATTTCATTTTCCAGCAGGATTTGGCACCTGCCCACACTGCCAAATGCACCAAAAGTTGGTTAAATTACCATGGTGTTGGTGTGCTTGACTGGCCAGCAAACTCACCAGACCTGAACCCCAAAGAGAATCTATGGGGTATTGTCAAGAGGAAAATGAGAAACAAGAGACCAAAAATGCAGATGAGCTGAAGGCCACTGTCCAAGTAACCTGGGCTTCCATACCACCTCAGCAGTGCCACAAACTGATCTCCTCCATGCCACGCTGCATTGAGGCAGTAATTCAAGCAAAGGAGCCCTACCAAGTATTGAGTACATATACAGTAAATAACATACTTTCCAGAAGGCCAATAATTCACTCAAAATATTTTTTATTGGTCTTATGAAGTATTCTAATTTGTTGAGATGAATTTGCATATTAGTGAATTTGTGGGTTTTGTTAAATGTGAGCCAAAATCATCACAACTAAAATAACCAAAGACTTAAACTACTTCAGTCTGTGTGCATTGAATTTATTTAATACACGAGTTTCACAATTTGAGTTGAATTACTGAAATAAACTTTTCCACAACATTCCAATTCATTGAGATGCACCTGTTCAAGTGGTGTTGCATCTCAGCATCTCAAACCTCCCTTTTTAAACAGTTTGGAGTAAAAAATGAATATGCAGATCAGAGACCTATATTTAATCTTTAACACTGACACTTGAATTTTTCAGTCTGTTTGCACTATCTTCGTTTCGGTGCCAGCAATCACACTATGACTGCTCGCCAATCACGTCAGCCAATAAGCAGCTCTGGCCCTATTTGATGGAAGTGCGAATCTGTCCCCCTTTTGGAGGGCATTTTAGGAAATCAATATTCTTATCCCTCTTGACATTTTTATAAACTTCACATCCTGCCTCTTCTCAGTTGCCAAGATTGTCATGCACAGCAATCACAACCTGAGAATAAGAACATAAAATCGTATGAGATCTCTAAATTTCAGTCAAGAAAATGGTTAAATGACCTTCCGTATCAAATACATCATATGCAGCTATTTATTTTTTTATTATGTCTGGGAAGGGAGTCACGGAGAGATTCATTATGCATCTGAGCAAAGATGTGTATGAATGTTCACTGTTGCCATTTAATAAAGGCTGTTGGTACTGACAGTTGCATTTCGAATATTGCATTAGTTGCCACAGATAGATAACACATATACATTTGTTTGTCATATTAAAAGAAAAGGTTCCATACACCTTAAAAGGTTTAGAATAGGAGGATATTGATCTTAGATGTTCCTTATTTATAAGTTGGTTTGGGTTAAAGCATCTGCTAGATAAATAATTGTAAATGGAATTTAATTGATTTTGCAACAGAAAAGTTGAAATGACATGAGGGTAGGAACATAATGACAGAATTGTACTTATTTATTTAAATTTATGCTTGAACTTTTCATTTTCTAAGCTATTTTATTTAGAAATCACGGAACAGTGTTGACAATACATTTCTTCGCTGAATGATTCTGTGCGTGCCATCTATGAGCTACTGTCTGTTGCCTATGTGTGTGCGTTAAAGTGCAGCAGTGCTTTAGATTAGAACGGATATTAATTTACCTCTACAATAAACTGTTTAAAACGTGCATTCTCCCATTCAATTTCGAGGCATCCAATAATATAATCACACGCAGGGCCGGCCCTGGCCAATTTGCTGCCCTAGGCAAGATTTTACATTTACATTTACCCAGTCCTCATTAAATAAGGATTTGTTTCTATTTATAATATATTTGTTATTCCAGATAGGAGTATTGTGATGTGTAAAATTGTGTGTACGCACCAATTTCCCACATAGTAAGAATGGAAAGAAAAGGATGCTCTATCATATCAAAGGCCTTTTTGAAATTTAAAAATAAAATGAATCCATCATCCTCTATCAAGTGACTGTATTCCACCAAATCCATCACCAACATTATATTATTATGAATAGATCTTCCTTTAAGAAATCTTGATTGTGATTTGTTAATTAAATTATTAATGCCCACTTTTAATCTATTAACATATATATATATATATATATATATATATGTGTGTGTGTGTGTGTGTGTGTGTAACAATTTTATAATCATTATTGAGCAATGTGATTGGACTAAAATTATCCATATATCTCATATCTTTATCTGGTTCAGGGATTCATGTAATCAGACCCTGATTCCTAGTGGGACCTAAAGATCCATATCCAATGGAAAATAATTTTTAAAAGTCCAAAATAATTTGTAAAAATTAGCTGTGTGGCCATCTAGGCCCGGAGATTTGTTTAACTTAAGGTTTTAAACCGCTGAATCAAGTACTTCAATATGAAAATCAGAATCACAGCAATCTCCCCAATCATTGTCAATGTGGGGAATAAAACATATTATATTATCAAATTAATTATTACACTCTATTGGAGAGAAGTTGGAAGAATACAGGTCACTGTAAAATTGATAAATATTCTTACATATTAGAGTAGGATCCGTGCATTCAACACCATTTATCTTTAGTGAAAGTATCGGGTTACTTGATTGTCGTCTTTTCTAATCTACAAAAGTAGGACTCACTTCACCCTCTTCTATCCATTTAGGCTTAGAACGTATATATGCATCTTTGGCTTTCTTAATATAAAGATTGTCCAGTTCTAGTTGCAGAGATACCATTTTGCTTTTTTGCTAAATGATTGTATCATTTAGTTCACTTTCACTACAACATTTGTTAATTTCATAAATAATATTATGTTCCTTTTGTCTCCTTACTTTGTCAAGTATTTTACTGTAATTAACTTCCATCTGGTTTCATTAGAATTAAAGTTACTACTGTTCTTAATTTCCAGAATTAAATATTTAACTTTATTACAGAATCTCTCATTATTAAGTAAATCAGAATTACATTTCCAATAACCATTAATCCTTGAAGTGTTGTGATTTGGTTTGAATAATAGTTAAATAGCACAGTGGTCTGTCAAGGATGCTGCCGAAATAGCACAGTCTTTAACAAATAACATTAAGTTATATGAAATAAGCCAGTAATCAATTCTTGATTTGCTGGTGGCATTAAGTCTTAACCAAGATAACTGCCTGAGATTAGGATTGAGATAAATCCAGACATCTATCAATTTAAGACTAGTGCAGAAATGGGAGACCAAAGGATTTGGTAGAGAAGTAATGCTTTTGGGAGGATGTCTATCGAGTGTTTCATCCAGGGCAATATTAAAATCTCCACCTACAACAATGTAATCTGTAGGGTATACCCTCTTTAAATCAGAGATTAGAGAAGAGACATCTTTAAGTAAAATTTGATTCAGTTTAGAATTATTGTGGCCATATAAATTAACCAAAATGAAAAAAATATGCTCAATATCTAAAACAACCATTTGTTGAGTCCATGAGTCCATTTAGATCAGATCTAGAAGTGATTACTTTCCCTGGATAGTTGTTAAATAAAACTGCAGTACCTGCCGAGTGAGAAGTACCATGGCTAAGTAGCATCTTATCTCCCCATTGACTAGACCAAAAAGCAGTATCCATTAAAACAGAGTGCGTTTCTTGTAGAAAAATGCAGTGAGAACCATTACTTTTACAAAATAAGAACATTGCTTTTCTTTTAATCTTGTTTTGAATGCCCCTAACATTCAATGACATTAAAGAAAATGGCAACTTAACTGAAAATATAATAATAAAAAAGAAAAGTGCAAAATGTAAGGAAAAGTGCAAACACTTGTATGAGAAAGAACAACAAAAATCACCCGGTTGTCTAACCAGGAACCTAGAACATAACTTATAACCTAGTGCGTCTCCAAAACAGTCATATCTCATACCATTCTACCCGTATTCAGTTCACGTGAATAATCATGTTCAGTCAATGCATTTTCCTTCAATGTAACCAAATGGTCCAAGATAGTATGCTTTCTTTCCTGCCTTGCGCATTTGATCGATCAAAGGCCAGAGCGCAGCACGGGCCATCCGGTCCTCCCTCGTCAACTCCTCCATGAATCGGGAAGGCCCCGGCAGACTGATGAATTCTTGATGATTTCCAAAATTTGTCCCTGTATTTCCACATTGTAAACTGCACAATCATCAGCCTTGGTTTCCCTTGCTTCTTCTTGCCAATTCGGTGTACTGTATCAACAATGTCATCTAATTTCTGAACCAGGCGCGGTGCAATTTCAGCAAAAAGACCGGTAACTTACCTGCGGGAATCCTCTTCAGGCTTCTCTTTCTTACCGTTGATCCCGAGATTCCATCTTCGTTTATACCGCTCGAGTTCATATGTTCTACTTGCCAGGTCTTTGTGCGATGTAGTTAATCCCAAGAGTGATTTGCTTGTCTCTAGGCACTTTTCTTTGCATTCTTTAGTTTCAGAGGCATTAAACTCGACAGGCTTGGAAATCTTTGCGACCATGATACTGTTCCTTTGCATTTGATTCGCCATTTCTTCTAGTTTTTCATCTTGTGAGTCAAAGCAAGCAGTCAGTGAAGTTATGGCTGCAGACGAGTTGCATTAGCCATCTCTTCATTGTGAGGCCTTATTTTTTCCAAGGCGTTTGTTTTAGTAGGGATGAAATGAGACGAATCGCGGGCGTTTATCTGTTTGAGCGGACTGAACCTCCACGCTATGCGTGACGCCGCGTTCAATAGACCCCTTCACGGTATACGCCACAGGAAAATTTGAAGTTCGCAGTGCGCATGTCGGGGTCAGAACATTCATTCCATCCCATTGTGTTAACCAGAGAATTTCGTCAAGACAAAACTTAGGGCTGTGACGGGTGGCAGATTTTACCACCGCGGTGGTAATGGACCAACTACTACAGGTGGCGCGGTGTTGTGATATATATATATATAATTCTGAAACGCAAAATAAATAAATGAGGCTCAATCATCTATTAACAAACATACGTGTTTATGTTAGCACTTATGTCAGTCAACACTCAGCCTGCAAAACATTAAAATAAATATCAAATAATTAATACAGTTAAATAGGAAAGTAGCCTTAAATGAGAAAGGTAAATACACCCGGTGTGTGACGTCACGTGCACTACCGCCGGTGACGCGGTTGTCACGGCCACCATCACAGCCCTAGACAAAATGCCTAACTTACTTGTTGCGTCGTGGACTGTGAAAATCGCACCAGTTCTGGAGTCAAGTTTTTCAGGATTCCTGCAGGATCTCATCCGTTTCAAAAAATAGACGACATCTGTGACTGCAAGCTATTAAACGGGCAGACTGGGACAATACTACGATCAAAGAGGCTCGTGTTGGTAGCGCTCACTTCATATCAGGAAACGTTAAAGTCATCCTTTATCATCCCTTTCTGTTTGCTTAAACTCGAAAGCCTGGATTGCATGAACAGTTTTCTGTACGTTAAGCTATGCAAGTTAATAGTGTTGTAAATGTCATGGACCTGTGTCATGCTACAGACGTAGCCAGCTGCTAGAAGTTAGCCGCAGGCTAGCGCCAACATTGTGCCAACAACGGTAGAGTTAAGCCATGATAAGTAAACAAATGTTTTCTGTAAACTGTAGACTGATTTAATAGTTAGGTGAAGTTTGATATCTGGCATAAATTGTGACCTGTGGCATGCTACAGACTTAGCAGATAGCAGACTAGCTTTACATTAACGTTTTCACTATGACAACAGTAGATCGTGTAGTAATCAATGTGTGCAATTCTTTTTTGTAGGAGAGGCATCACTTGACTCCAGTAGTCCTGAATTTGTGCCCTCCTTGTTTGTGTACACAAAACAAAGCCAGACACCTAAGACAAAAATGGAAAGGTACAAATAATAATAAAAAAGTATCTTATCTATCTATAAGGCTTGTCTGTTTCTCCTTGACACAATATGCCGGTCTATTAGCCGCGCCATTTTTCTGACCCCAAGCTGCGCGCGCACCCAACCTAGACTTCCGATGTTTACAAACATTGAAGGGGTCTATAGGTTGTTTGCTCATGACATCATTGCTGTGGGACTCCGGCTCCTGTCAACCGCAGACGTAGGTCTTTTTGTGCGTTTTTCAGTACATTTCTTGACTTTTCCCCTTATGAACAACACATTTTTGTACACGATGAAAGCTCCTTGTGTTTTCTCAGTTTGGTCGATTTGAGCATTCATAAACAGCGCAAAACACAGGCATTTTGAGTTTCTGCTACTGATTCATACGGAAAGAAATAGCTCCCTGCCCTCCAGCAGCATTTCGCGCATCATCAGAATCACGTGTTTGCAAACAACCTACATTTCGCTCTATCATTCTGCTCTGTTACCGCTCATGCTCACTGGAAAAGCTAAGTCCGCCAGTGTTGCCAACTATTTTCAATGGAAAGTAGCTAAAGTCTGCTCGAAAAGTCGCTAAATGTCGCTAGATGACGTCATGCGTAAATTTGCATATTAATGACGTAATCACGTCCTATTTTGCATTCTGCCTAAAATGACGGTATATAACTGTTTTCCCTAATCCGTGCTCACATAATGTACTTTAATATACAAGCCGAGTGTCCAGTATAAAACTGTTATCATTTAACTTTACATATTTTCTGTCAGACAACGGAACTGAACTTGTAAAACCAGCAGTTACATCATCTGCAATGATACAATTCTGGATTTTGCTTTTTATGTGTGTATATGAGTATAATAAGTTTAATTAAGGTTATTGTTGTGTATGAGTAACTTAAGTACAATCACGTACAGTCTCTCAGACATAGCCCAGTAAGCGATCTTAGAGGAGTTCAGAAACTGGAATGAACTAAAGTTCTGTGACAGTGAGTGATATAAGTGCATGAAAAAAAAGGCAGAAGAAAAAAGGGTCAAATTAATTAGTTTTATTTCAAACAAAGGAGAAGCAGGCAAGTGATTGGTCCGTGGCAACACCGTGTGCACATGCGCAGGTCATTCACATCTATGTCAGCTGTGCTGGTCCTCTCAGCCGGAGCCAGCTCTCACTGATCAGAGCAGACACAGGGAGAGGTGTAACTCAAGATCTCATGCTCGCAGGACAGTACTGGCGACAATTGGAAAGTTTCTAAGGTTTTTCCAAAAGTCGCTAGATTTGTCGCTAGGCGCTTTTTAAAAAAAAAGTCGCTAAAGGGGTCTGAAAAGTCGCTAAATCTAGCGACAAAGTCGCTAAGTTGGCAACACTGAAGTCCGCTCAAATAACGCGCTCACAAGAAATGTCTATGTAACTTTAGTATATGTGTTCCTGATTGCAGTAGCGCTGCTGTGCTGTGACATGCTGTGGTACAGCTGATCTGTGCAACGCTGGTCAAATCTCCACTGATCTACTCCCCGCTATGCTCTGCTCACATTCGTTGATAGCTGATCACAGCGTGATTATAAGTAGGCAGCAGGTGCAGCGCATATTCAGGTTTTCGCCGAGGAGCCGAGCCGGGGCCAGGCCGCTTAGCGGTGGTACAGGAGCCGTGGCGATGGGACGTGACGTCTCCGTTCCGTCCTTCAGAGAACGAGGGTTACATACGTAACCGAGACGTTACCTATCAGTCGGTCGCTCTAGACATCACGTCGGAGGACAGACGAATTGGCATTCCCTTTCTGCTGGCCTCCGTGACAGACAAAGAGCTGGTCTGAGGTCCTGAAGCTTTGCGTCCTGTCAACGTAGTATCTCAATGCTCGGACGGGACAAAGCAAAGCAAGGGCTGGGTCTGCCTCCTCCGGGGGCAGCGCTTGCAGGTTCACCACCTGGTCTCTGAATGGAGTAGTGGGAACCTTGGGCACATAGCCGGGCTGGGGCCTCAGGATTATCTGGGAATCCGCCGGTCCAAACTGTATGCACGAACCGTCGACCGAAAATGCGGGTAGGTCCCCAACCCTCTTAATGGAGGCCAGTGCAAGCAGGAGCAGAGTTTTCATTGCTCGACTGTCTGCAAAGGCTCGAACGGGCGCTGTTGTAGTGCTCTGAGCACTAAAGACTGGTCCCAAGAGGGTATAGAGGGGGGGCGTGGAGGATTCAGCCTTCTTGCCCCCCTAAGGAACCTGACGACCCAGTCATGCTTCCCCACCGACTTCCCTTCCACAGGATCATGGTTGGCAGCAATCGCGGCCACGTAGACCTTGAGGGTGGAGGGAGACAGCCTTCGCTCCAACCCTTGCTGCAAGAAGGACAGCACGACTCTGATCGGGCATCTCCGGGGGTCTTCTCTGTGAAAAGAGCACCATTCGATGAACAGGTTCCACTTCAAGGCGTAAGCATGTCTCGTAGACGGTGCTCTCGCCGAAGTGATGGTGTCGACTACCTCTTTGGGTAGGTCACCTAGAACCTCCACGTCTCGTCCAGGGACCAGACATGAAGTCTCCAGAGGTCTGGACGCGGGTGCCATAAGGTGCCCCGTCTCTGAGTCAGTAGATCCTTCCTCAGAGGAATCTGCTAGGGAGGGGCTGTCACGAGGAGCATCAGCTCTGGGAACCAAGTCCGGGTGGGCCAGTATGGCGCCACGAGCAGGATCTGTTCCTCTTCCTCCCTGATCTGAGGTCCTGACTCTCTGTGGTCATTAAAAATCCCATGGCACTTCTCGTAAAGAGTAGGGTGTAACCCCGGTGTCCTGGCCAAATTCCCACCACTGGCCCTTGTCAATCATGGCCTCCTAATAATCCCCATCCACTTGATTGGCTCTATGACTCTCTCTCCTCTCCACCTGTAGCTGGTGTGTGGTGAGCGCACTGGCGCCGTTGTCCTGTGGCAGCCGTCGCATCATCCAAGTGGATGCTGCACACTGGTGGTGGTTGAGGAGAGACCCCCATGATTGTAAAGCGCTTTGGGTGTACAACAATACACAAAAAGCGCTATATAAATGCATCATCATCATCATCATCATCTTGCACAGTGTCTGTGCGAGAAGGCTCACTGGGGAAATGCATGCTTACGAAGGCCACGCGGCAAGCTGTGTGCCAGTGCGTCCGTGCAGTGTTCCTTCGGTCAGGAGTAAAACAACTGGCAGTGCGGCGTCTCTAGAGCGCGAACATGTCTAGCTGTGCGAGTCCGAAACGCCGCCAAATCAGCTGGACCGTCTGGGGATGGAGTCTCCACTCTCCGGGAGCACAGCTCGTGACAGCTCGTTGGCTGTCTGGTTGAGCAAGCCCGAATATGAATGGCGGCGCGACCTCAGATGCTTCCGACTCCAGAGGAGGAGGTGGCGGGCGGTTGCGACATGCGGCGGGAACGTAGACCACCTTGTCGATTGATGTACGCAGCGTCGCAGTGCTGTCCGTGACGGACCAGTACGTGCTTCGCCTCGTAAGCGTCTCTTGAGACGGTTCAAGGCCAGGTGTACTGCCAGCAACTCTAGGCAGTTGATATGCCAGTGCATTTGGGGACCCATACAAACCCCCGACACTGCAAGCCCGTTGAACGTGGCCCCCCAGCCCTTGGCGGAGGCATTCGTGTAAACCACAGCGTGCCTGGTTGACCTGTTCCAGGGGCACTCCTGCCCGAAGGAACAAAAGGTCTGACAACGGGGTGAAGGTTTGGCCGCAGGCTGGAGTGACTTGGACCCGCAGCGTGCCGCTCTGCCATGCACACCTAGGGACTCGGCCATGGAGCCAGCATTGAAGCGGTCTCATATGGAGCAGCCCCAGCGGCGTGACCGCAGCCGCCATATGCAGGAACCATGCCTTGTCTGCCTCCTTCATGTCGGCCAGACACAGCCAGAGGTGTGGTTCCTGGTCCACCATGGTGGACATCGCCGCAGGCCCAGAGACTGCGCGTAACCTTCGTTGCTCGTAGCGCGAGGTCCGTGGTGGTACGAAGCTCACTGAGAACTTCTGGGTCATGACCACCCTCGTGCAGGTCCCTCAGTGCCTTGGCCTGGTGAACCTACAACAACGCCATAGCGTGTAGGGCTGAAGCAGCTTCTCCGCAGGCCACATAAGCACTGCCGGTCAGGGCCGATGAGTGCCTACAGGCCCGGGAGGGGAGCAACGGATTACCGCGCCAGGTGGAAGTGGTCCTTGGACACAATTGCATCACAACCGATCGCTCTACCGGCGGGACCTCTGTATACCCCCGCGCCGCTCTGCCATCAAGGGTGGCGAAGGAGGATGAGCCGCTGGAGCGGTTTCTGGCAGTGAAAGGTGCCGTCCACGTTCCAGTGAGCTCATCATGCACTTCCGGGATGAAAGGCACCAGGGTGAGGCCCTGAGAACCAGCGCGGGCCACCCCAAGAAACCAATCGTCCAACCTCGAGGGTTCGGGACACGGTGGAGGCCTCCACTCGAGCCCAACACTCTCAGCGGCCCGGGCAAGCATAGCCACCATTTCCGGATCCGAATCCGGCACTGTTGACCGCCCAGAGGGTGGCAACGGTACTGAACCATCATCTCCAGAGTGGTCTGACTCACCCTCCGATGCAGCGATCGACATCCAATTGTCGGGGGGAGCGCCAAAGGATACAAGCGGTACCCCCCTCCATGGGAGGGGCCGGCCTGTTCCCTTGGCAGCTCCATAGGTAGCGAAGTGCCGGTGGCAGGAAGAGCCCTCGATCTTTTTGGAGGGGAATTCCTCACTGTCACTGTGAGACCAGCCCGGCCACTGCCCGAAGTAGCGCCCCCCGGCGACCACCAGGGGGAGCCCTAGATCTCGGCAGAGGCACTGGTACCCCGCCCCTTTGCAGGAAGCGGAGCCTGGTCCGCAGCTCCACGGCGGTCATCCCCCGCAATGGGAGCATGACTCGTCCACAAAAGCCACCTCAGCGTGCTCAATGCCCGACACGAGAGGCAGCAATCGTGACCATCACCCGGCGCCAAGTAACGACCGCATCCAGAAACACACGGGCGGAAGGACATCTTTTAAAAGACGCATCTTTAAAAAGATGTTCCACCCGTGAAAGCTCTTTCAGAGAAATGTTTTGCTCTTTTAGCGTGCTGAAGCGCACAGTGGAGATGGCCGCAGCAACACAACAGGGGGTAGTGCAGCGTGATGTGTGCAACCCACTCGACACTGGGAGACCACTGGGATGCCGTACACCAACACCAGAGACTTTGAAGGCACTGAAGGACAGGTCAGGAACAGAGC
This sequence comes from Gymnocypris eckloni scoliostomus, assembly GCA_027564155.1. Taxonomy (NCBI): domain Eukaryota; kingdom Metazoa; phylum Chordata; class Actinopteri; order Cypriniformes; family Cyprinidae; genus Gymnocypris; species Gymnocypris eckloni. The sequence goes on along the minus strand of CM050427.1, from coordinate 14,052,958 downwards.
GATAAACACAGCTCGGCTCCGAGTGAAAAACTGAATATGCACTGCACCTGCTGCCTACTTATACTCACGCTGTGATCAGCGGCAGCTGGATGCAATCGCATGCCAATGTGCATTGGCTCATTTAGTTTACACTCGAAGTGGATAGGTCTTTCTAAGCGAGATCCCAATTCGTCGGTCCTCCGCGTGACGTCGAGAGTGACCGACTGATAGGGAACTGCTTATATTTTGGTTTGTTTTTGCCTTTAAGTTAAACAATCATTCATTCTTCATTGTATTGCTTGCAGAGAAGAGAAGCTAGTTTATCGCATTGCATGATAATTCGTTATTTTTGTCTCTTAGGTTTTGTAGAATTTAATTTACAATGTTGATCTGATTACTGTGAAAACAGTGTCACCCGCTGGACGCCGCTGCTGCTTCAGCCATCATATAAAATTTCCAAATAAACGTGTGTTCAACAAGCTGACAGAAGTCGATCTATTTCTTTGTTGAAACTTTTAAATGACAAAGTATAATTGTTGTCATTATAAATATATTTTTTCCATAGAGAATCAGAGAGTGAGTTTTATATTTATTTCAACTAATGACAAGCAAAATCAGATCCCTAAGAGCTTGTGAACAGTTTTGTAACATTTACATTGATCCCACCACTTCTATAACAGCTGATGACTTTGCAACTTTTTTACAGACAAAACTAAAATAATCAATAGTCAGTTTTCACCTCCACTCACACAGGACCTCCAACCAACTACATCCACTGCTCATACTCCCATCTTCTCCTTCTGTCCCCTCATTGAGGTGGAAGTATCCACATTTCTCCTCTCCAGCCATCCTACAACATGTCCCCTAGACCCAATCCACACGCACCTTCTCCAAGCAATCTCTCCCACACTCTTACCAGCACTCACACACATTATCAACACATCACTCCTCACAGGCATCTTCCCCACTGCATTCAAGCAGGCTCGGGTAACCCAACTGCTAAAAAAAACTACATTAAACACTTCTCTTATAGAAAACTACAGACCAGTCTCTCTCCTTCCATTCAAAGCGAAAACACTCGAATGAGTTGTCTTCAACCAGGTCTCATTGTTGCTAAACAGTCAGGTTTCAGGAGTGGCCATTCAACTGAGACTGCGTTACTCTCAGTCACTGAAGCCCTACAAATTGCAAAAGGCGATTCCAAATCATCAGTCCTCATTCTGCTGGATCTGTCAGCCGCTTTTGACACTGTCAATCATCAGATCCTCCTGTCCACCCTCTCCTCACTGGACATCACTGGGATTCCACTTCGCTGGTTTGAATCCTATCTCACTGGTCAGTCTTTCAGTGTGGCCTGGGGAGGGGAGGTATCCAAAGTACATAAATTGGTCACTGGGGTTCCCCAGGGATCGGTTCTTGGACCCCTCCTTTTCTCCACATACACTACATCACTGGCTCCCATTATACAGGCACATGGCTTCTCCTACCATTTCTACGCTGATGACACACAGCTCTATCTCTCATTTCAACCAGATGATCCAACGGTAGCTGCATGGATCTCAGGCTGCCTGGCGGACATCTCGGCTTGAATGAAAGAACATCCTCTACAGCTCAACCTGGCAAAGACTGAGCTCCTTGTCTTCCCGACTTCATGATTCAGTTAGGTTTATCAACAATTTCCCCATCAACTTCAGTCAGAAATCTTGGTGTAATCTTTGATGACCAGCTGACCTTCAAAGAGCACATTGCAAAGACTGCTTGATCTTGCAGGTTTGCACTACACAACATCAGAAAGATCAGGCCCTTTCTGACAGAGCATGCTGCACAACTTCTTGTCCAGGCCCTTGTCATTACTAGACTGGACTACTGCAATGCTCTTCTGGCTGGACTTCCATCAAACACAATCAAACCTCTACAAATGATTCAGAATCGGCGGCACGACTGGTCTTCAACAAGCCCAAAAGATCCCATGTTACACCTTTCTTTGTCTCCTTGCACTGGCTACCAGTTGCAGCTCGCATCCTCGCATTCTTGCATATAGAACAACCACAGGCTCAGCACCCACCTACTTCCACTCACTATTATGAATTTACATCCCCTCCAGAAGTCTGAGATCTGCTAGTAAGCGACGCCTCGTGGTACCATCACAGAGAGGCTCAAAATCACTCTCCAGAACATTCTCGTTCACCATTCCTGGCTGGTGGAATGATCTTCCCACCCCCATCCGGACTGCTCAATCTTCAAGCAACAACTGAAAACTCATCTCTTTCAACTCTACTTGACTTCATCATAAAAAAAATAAAAATAAAGTCACTTTTTCAAAATCTTCATCTTTCTCTTTATCTTTCTCTCCTTCCCTTGCTAGCTTGTACTTATTTGAACAATGCCTGAGACTTGGTGTTATGGACACATCCTCTGTCTGTTTGCCTCTTCTAGATTAATCGCTTTATGTATTCCCCAATTGTAAGTCGCTTTGGATAAAAGTGTCTGCTAAATGACTAAATGTAAATGTAATAACCTGTAAAATTAAAAATAATTTCTACTGTAAGTATTTTGAAACTAAGTGGTACCTATTTAAATATAACTAGGCTATACAACAATTATATTTGCAAGCGATTTAACAAAAACACTGTGTAGGCCTACTTTTTCAACAGGCTTGTCAGTCCTCTGTGTGTCCAGTGTTCCCGCATCTTGTGTCCTTATTTGGTTTGTTTCCTGTCCTTGTTTAATGTGATTATTAGTTAAGTCTGTTCAAGCCGTGATTGTCTCATTAACCTGTGTATTTTAGTTCCTGCCCGTTCAGTTTCATGTTGTCTGGTCTACTCGTTACTCCCCGGTGTTCCTGTCTGTGTCAGCCTTGCCTTGTCCTACCCAGCCTTGTTTGTCTACATTAAAGACTATTATTTGAGTTTACTCCTCGTCTGCGTGTTCCTGCATCCTCCTTGTGTGTGCACTGTGACAACACTACTCTCTTAAAAATAAAGGTGCTTCACGATGCCATAAAGCATTACCCATTTTACTTTATGGAGAACGGACTCATTTTTATTATCTGATTCACTTTTTTCTTGTTTAAACAATCATTAAAAAGTTTAGGATCAGTGGAATTCTCTTTTCAGCAAGAAGGCGTTCAATTAATCAAAAGTGACAGTAAAAACAGTTACAAAATATTCAATAAATCCGAATACGTTTTTTTTGTATCAATGTATCATAGTTTTAACAAATAAATAAATATATAAATGAACAAACAAACAATTAAACATATAAACAATTAAAATACTATATAAAATAAATAAATAAATATGTTTATTATTAAATATTAATGTCAAATATAAATATATAATTAAAATAATCATTTTATGAAATATTTGAAAATATAAGAGTTATGTTCATAATAATATTGAACAATATTACTATTTTTCTGTATTTTGTGTATTGTCCAGCTGACAGGCCGTAAGACGTTGGGAGATCTTAACGGCCTTCTGCATAAAGCTCTCCAGACCGACATTCTCATCACAGATCGCCATCTGGGCTCTGATCTGCGGATCCAAGCCCTGACGCTAAGCAGTGAGTAGTGCAGTCTCGTTCCATCCACACAAGGCCGCCAGAGTACGGAAATACAGAGTATAATCACTGGCCGAAGAATCTCCCTGATGGAGGTGGATGATTTGGTCAGCAATGGAGAGCGAGCCAGTGGATAGGCCGAAGACCTCCTTGAAATGGGAAGAGAAAGCATTGAAAGAGTTAATTATAGTGATCTGCAAGTTTCAGATGACTCATACCCAGAGCAATGCCCGTCTGGTTAGCAGGGAGATCAAGAAGGCCACTTTAGCCCTTTTGGGAAGGCAACTTTTGGGATTGCATCTCTATGTAGAGTGAAACTTGGAGTAAAGAAAACGCCACATTAAACTACCCCACCTGACTAGTTTGCAGGAATGACCATGGGACTGGCTAAGGCAGACTGAGGGTGTGTGACCTTAGAGAGAGCTGTTCGAAGAGAGCTGACCAGCACTTCGAGGGGATCCACAGTGGTGGAGTTTATGAAACTCCATCTCTGGTTGTTGGTTCTGGTCTGGTCTGGTCTTTTCTCAGCAGATAGACACAGGACACAGAGGCAATACAAACAACAGGTTCATTGAGTAGCAGCAGAGAGGAATGAGATGATAAGAATGGCCAGGTGAGCAGGCTGGGAATGGGAATGTCTCTAGGGGCTTATCTGTGTGTTAGTGTCTTTAATTCCCTTTCCAGGGGATCCAAATGGAACAGCGTAGCTTGGGCGTAGCACAGGAGCAATGGAGAACAGGGATAGGAACACTGGAGCAACTGCTAAGGAGACAAAAAGTTAAGTGGGTCAGGTAATTAAACATAGAATGTTAGAGACAAGATAGTGAGTGAACCGGAGGAGTGCATGGATGAGTGCTGACAGGTAACGGTGATTATTAATCAGGGGATTGGGATCTGGTGAGTGTCATTAGTGGAGACTGCAGTGACTCTGGTGACTCTCTGACAGGAGCCAGTGGTCATACCAACAATTTTATTTGCTCCTCATGTTCGCTTCTAATACATATGCCATTGGAAGAGGGGAGTTTAAAAAAAGAGCAAAATAAATAATTAAGCCTAGTAACTCATGGCCTTCATTTCTCATCGGAATCAAATATTTATTTTGTGCCCTGGGTCAAGTCTGTACCTTGCTTTAATAGATTCTGTCATGATTTTTCATGCCTTTCCTTAAGATCTCTTTGAGGGTGAAGAAGACGGAGACACCTCAGCTGTCAGGGTTGAACTGGAGACTGAGTTATAATTATACTAAAGCTTCAAGAAAGTAGGCTATTAAATATTTTAAAAAGTTTACTTTTTTAGATGTTTAATTACATTATCATATTTACACAATACTTGGATGTTCATAAACCAAGCATGTAAATAAATTGGTCCATTCTGTTCTATTGTTATATCATTGTATATGATTTTATATTATTTTGTCAAAACAAATTACACATAAGACACGAAAATGTGTATTTAGCTCCAATACAGTATGAAAAATGGATATTCATTTTGAGATTTGTTATTAAATTATTAGTGTTTTGAAAAATTACATTTAAATGAGCATTCAATGAAGATAAAGATAATTAAAAACAGGGGAAATTAGCATGCACAATTATTTGGCTTTATACATCCAGACAAATACTTAGAATTTAGGGGGAGGGAATCTACTTATAAAATAAAAAAACTCCATGTGGCACTGATATTGTGCATATTGCACTTCTGAGAAAATTCAGCTTTGCTATCTTGAGAATAAATTACATTATAATATATATTTAAATATAAAGCATAAAACAGTTATTTTAAATTGTAATAATATTTCACAATATTGCTGTTGTTGTTGTGTGCCTTAGTGAGCAAGATACTTTTTTTCAAAAACATTAAGCTTATCAACCCCTAACTTGAACTGTAATGTAATTAATCTGTACACAGATCCCTGATGATGTCTGCTGCACATAAACACATCTAGATTGCTATTTCACATGCACAAACACCAAATTAATTTGTCAATAAAGTAGAGTGCATGAACAGACTATATTGTTGGTTTCTTACAGAAATGACACCTCAAAGTGCAGATGAGGAGTCCCCTCTCAAGTTGATCTTGGATGACTTCTAGCCCGCCTCATAATTTGAACACTAGGACCATTTTTTTAAATGGAAGGCTGCATCTGTCACAGTTTGTCTCCCTCTGCCTTGTGTTTCCCTGACCATATTTGTTTTTTCTGTCCTAGTTTCCTGCCGTCATTAGTTTATTAGTCCCCGTCTGTGTCTTGATTACATTCCAGGTGTTTTTAGTTATGTCTCCCTTTATAAGTCCTCAGTTCTCCCCGAGTCTTAAAGTCATTTTGGTGTGTGTACCTGTGCTCCAGCGATCTCTGTGTTTCAAATAATGTGTGTTGTAACGTATATCGGCAGGAATTCAACTGTCTACACGTCAGCTAAAGAACCAGCGTCTCTCTAAAACCCCTCCCCCTTTGCATCAGCGCAAAAGCGCGCGATTTCGTCCGGTCACAGAACAAAGAGAAATGGCCACTAGAAGATTTCCAAGAGACACATTCATTTCATGATAATAATTCGTCTACACAAGGAACATGTGGATATTAATTGTTGTACTCTTTCTCTCATATGCTTGTGGAATATGAATTATTTGGGAAAACGTGGGCTGATTTCTAATCATACTTTAAGCTGGAATGTTTAGGTTGTGTTTAGACTTTTATGAATGGTTGCAAAATTGTATGAATCAATAAGATAACGAATGTGGTGATAGTATCAATGTGTAAACACGATAAGAGTTTGAATAACAGGGGTACAAACAAGTTATCTGTCCTCACATGAAAATGCTTTGCAAAAAACCAGGCGCAGGGTGGGCTCCGCCCGTACCGACGCTCTGATTGGACCAGCCGCCTTTAGGGATGTCCAAAAACGGACTGTTTAAAACGACGCGCAGCGGCGCCCTCTCTTCTCTTCTCTTGCAACTCTCGGTGCTCGAACTCGTGAACGGCGCTCAACGCGCAAGGCTGACCTGGAAGCCGGTCCGCTGGACTCTCACGGAACCAACCATCGGAGGGTCTAAGACTGTGCCAAAGCCGTAACGGAGCCACGAATTCAACGATTGCAGAGGAGAGCTTTCCGGTGACGCCACGCAGCCGTCTCAAGTCTCCACACGAGAACAACCCGAAGGAGCCCGAGCTGAACACGTGAAACCGAAACAAAGAACTCACGCGGGAAAACGAAACCAACGCATCCAGCCTGCTTTAAACCAACAGAAAGCAAGTAACAAACTGAATTCCTAATCCTGACTGAACTGGTTAAATATGATCTGAATGCAGTAACAAAGCATACGATTTGTTCGTGATCTCATTTCCTGGGTTAGTTAAGTTATGCAATAGAAAGAATGGTATTCTTTCATACAGTTAACCTCAAAACTCTCGTATGCCTATGTGTGTGTATGTCTATGTCTTTATTAGGTAATCCATTTATGTTAGAATAGCAATATCACGAATAAACCTTTTCATTTCATAAAGAATTGTCTCTGGAATGTGATTTTAAGTATTTTATCCTTATTTTGCCCTAAAGATAACGCAACCTAGCTCAAACTAGAAATTATTAATCTCGTTTATTGTTACCGGGGCCACGGAATGGGCAGATTTTAATTGAGATTAACAGAATGTACTTTTAGTGATTGCTGGACAAGCACTTAATAAGGTATAAATGTAAATATTAATATGGGCTTTAATCGAGCATATTAAATATTTAATAACTAATTCCGGAGCTGAAACAATAGCTCCATATTAAACTGTATTTCTTTACATAATGGTGGAGGATGCGGGCAATTAAAGACTAAAATCTGAAAATCAAACCAGAGACAATATACATATTTCTCACTTTTATCCGGAAGAATTGAGTAAATATAGAGAAACAAACGGTTATTTGTGATATTGCATCCTTGTTTGTGAAACACAGTGAGTTTGAATGAAAGAGAGTGTAACTGTTAACTCGAGTTCGAGAAGAAATTAAACTGCAGTAAATAATTAATAAAAGTCGCTCTAAAAGCGCATGAGAGGCGAATGACAGCGTGTCCCTTGTTGCCCCTCTCTTAAGGCCTTCGTGGTAATGCTTTTGTTAGTGCGTGTTCCACTGCAAACCCAGCCACGTGACTCTCCCGCTGTAGAATATTAAAGTAGCTATTTAAGTAATTCTCAGCCCATTTTTGAGTTCACGAGTGAATTCAAACGCACGGCGCTCAAAGGAGTGGCCAGTCGTTTTTGAGAAAGGGAGAAATTTTGCAATTGCTTGTTTGTTATGTGTGCGGTCTAAACAGACAAATATTCACATAATAGCCCGCTGAGGCTTTGTTGGTTTATAAGTAACCCGTAGATAAATTTATCTCGCCCTAAATGAGTGAGATTATATGTGCTATAGAAAATTCAAGTCTGAACAATGCTGCTTGTTTCTGAAGCGTGAAGCACATTTTCCCTTTTCCTATAGGCACTGAGTTGCCATAGCGACCAGTTTAGCCACGTGTAAGCTAATAGCGCTAAGCGCATATAAGCTAACTGAAACAAAGGAGCAAAAGCCATGCTGGTAGCATTACGGCTAGCGATTAGCACATAGCATTTAAAGCTTGAATGCAGTGGGTGTGTGTGAAAAAGCCACACTCACTTTCTCTCTCTCTCTCTCATTTAAAAGACTAACACGTTTTAAGTTGGCTGTGTTAATGTTTCCCAATCATCAGTGTTAACAATTTCACAGGTTGGTTTAATATAACAGCTGATTAAAGTCTTTTACCTTTTGTGGGACCAGCTTAATAACTGGTGGGTTATTAGAAGATAATTCAGTATTACTTTGATAATATGGTGAGGTTGATTTAGTTCAATTATAATGGCTTTTATGATTTCATAACACATCAATGGATAAGCGCTATTGTTAGGAATTTTTAATTGTTAATTGAATGTCACAATTGATTACAAATTAATTTTGAATTAATTTAATTTAATAAAATTTTCAATTCCTGCTTCCAACAACAGCATCCATTTATGAACCATAAGCGCTTATAATTTGACCACTACAATAAAACCTTAAGTTATCAAGGGCCAGAAATTTTTAATTTCATTTACAAGTAGGATACCGATTAATTATTATTTTTTATTTTTGATGTTAATGACAGGAATGAGGAATGCTTAATTATTTTAATTACTATTATGGGAATCCAAAACTAGTGATTTAGAAGCTGTAAATTAATTTAATAATTAATTATGAATTCGAAAATTCTAATTACATTTAATAATTAATTACACTTCCTGTTTACATTTTGCAACAATATTGGTTTGTCAACTCAATTGCAGATTGCATTTGTAAATTCTAATCCTAAGTGAATCCTATTAATTTTAATTATAACATCATAAATTTTAATTAGAAACCAAATTCTAATTTTTAATGCTAATTTCAAACTTAAATACAAGTCTGGCTCTATCTGTAGGCCATACTTCATTTCCTTAGGTGATCTGATTAACTCAAGTAAAATTAATAATAATTTAATTAAAATAATTTTATTAAATTAAAATTAGTCCTCTTTACTTAGGCCTGAGAGTAGATAGTGCTCCCCCTAGTGCTGTGTTGGAGAAGTGACAGTGACACCATACAGTCAAAGTCATTTCTCACCAATCTGGAGCATAAACGTAACCTTAGCATAGCGACTCAACAGCACCACCTTGTGCCAACGTATTAGTTTTAAATCTTGGGAATAAATCTTAATTTCTCTTTTCTTTTCTCCCTGTTACTAACTTCTAATTTGACTTGTTTGCTTAAAGCTAACCAGGGGAAGATTACGAATAGAGCGAAATGTCACAATTGAACAGATATGTATGAAACTTGAGAACCACATTCAAACTGTTTATCATTTACCCTCTATTGTGAAATCCTACCCTCCCAGTTAAAGCAGGTGCAATGAGAAGATAGACATCGGCAAAATTTTTAAACACGCGCGACACACGCTGACCAGCGTTATGTGTAAAATCCTGCCATTAAGGGACAAGCACTGTCATTGCTGTTATTTTCCTCCATCAAGGAGAAAATTGAAATAGCAATAACCAGTCTTATTACAAAGAGAAAACTCGCCTACAATCCTCTGATTAGAAGCGTCCTTCTAAATCAGACTTAACAGAGCGAAAAGAAGAATCTGCTATTAAAGAGATCGGTCTAGTGTTATTGTCCCTGTGTACTCATTCTGTTAGTGTGCTTTTCTTTCTGTTTCCCAACAGTGCTGCCTCTACGTGGTGCTCAATTCTACGCAGAAGCTGCAAATTACACGCACCCCACCACAGAGGACCACAGAAACAGAATCACACTCAACACTAGCATACACTACACTGTGCACATTTACACCCCTGTTGTTTTGTTTGTGTTTTGTTTTGCTTTGTTTCCCATCCAAGGTCTGTGTCAGTTCGGTCCAAGATCCCATCACCGCCAGAACATGTCTCACAGACAGAACATGTCGGTCACTGGGAAGGACTGGAAATGTGGCTAAGTGCTACAACAAACAGCATCCTCCCTAAAGCTGCTGAAGCACTCCAACATCAGACACAGGACCAACTAGATGACAACATCACAAGCATCATGAGACAAGACCCAAGTCAAAACTACAATCACAAAGAATTAGCCAAGATCACCTCAAGCTTAAGTCACACACTCACCGCCACCCTCAAACTGAGCGACAAGCACGCACTGCGCCAGCAGGAGCTGACAAGCGCACAACGCGCATAGAGCAGCTGGAAGCGTGAAGCTCAGGTACGACGGAAGGGACCGATGAGGTGGAGCAAGGCACCGATGAGGAAATCAACAGGCTAAAAGAAACTCTAGAAGCTACCAGCCACGAAATGCAGCAACTCAAAGAGGACTTCGCTGATGTGCAGACAAGCTACAGTATGCAGAGAAGCTACTAGAGAAGGCAAAGACTGACTTCAGGGACAAAAACAGCAGAATCAAGGCCCTCGAAGCTCATTTGGCTGAATCAAGAAAGCGAGATCAGCCGCCTAACACAACAGCTCGACTACGTCACAGAGGAGTCTGAAAGTTTCAAGAGGAACTCAAGCACGCTTACGAACTACGCCAGGAGCCGTCAAGGACAGGACGTGCACCAACCGCACCCCTGCCAAGCAGGACCAAGTCACCTGTGCCTGGACTGACACGTGAACATAAGACAGAGGGGGTGATGTTAAAACAGTCACCAGCGCCGTCTGAAGAACTTTATATCACGACAGAACCAGAAGAATCTGCTGCAGCCAGCCGCAGATCGTCGCACAGCTTGGACCTAAAAGACCTTGACAAGCTCGCCCGAAACGTTAGCAAATTCAACCCCAGCGTGCCAAACAGCCAAACGGTCCAAGCGTATCTGCAAGATATTGATTTCCATCTGGAAATGCGACCTAACGTTACGGACAAAGATAAACTCTATTTACTCCGAACGACATCCAGCCCTGAAGTCGCAGCTTCCTGGACCGGCAGCCTGTTAACACAAAGACTGATTATCAACGGCTGCGAAAAGCCCTTATTAAAGAGTTCGCCGACCCTGAGTCCGATCAAGGCTTAGTGGCTGCCCTGGAGACGAGACAAGGACGTCACGACACTCCTCAAGCTTACTATAGTCGACTCAGACAAGCATATTTTGGAACTCAATGATTCTGACATGGAAGATGAACTGAACTTTAAAACTCTCTTCCTCAGGAATCTTCATCCTGGCATAAGCCACCATCTTGGCGTCTCGCATGTCCACGATGAACACTCAGCAGTTGCGAGACTTGGTGCAAAAGGCCTACTACAAACAGAAGATGGCCTCAGAAAAGAGCACAAAAACCCCAGCAGTTCTTGATTTCAACACGCAACACCATGAACTGGCTCTAGAGGGCACCCAACGCCAAGACAGCGCTAAGCCACCACACAGAGAATGGAATGCACTCCCGTCCAACAGAGAACGAGACTCACACGCTGACACTCGACCTGAACAGAGGTATGACCGATGGGATGAACGCGTGGGACGTCAAAGCTCACCTGGGCGACACTGGGAGAAGTGGTCTCATGAGAATCAGTGGGAAAAGGAAGACGAACCAGAGTCAGCCTGACTAGCTGTCAGGCGGAACGGCAGTGACAAGCTGAACAAATCAGACCCAGAAAACAGCACCGCTTCACCTTGCTCTCAGAGAACAGTAAACACCCTAACTTCAGATGGACATGAAACCCCACCTGAAAACCCAGCAACAGAGTTAAACACTAACTCAACACCAATACTCCAAATCACAGCAGCGTCCAACAAACACCTGCTGATGAAACTCAAGTTCCTGAAAGTGCTGTCTCAGTCACCTGCCATTCCTCCGGAGAACACCAGATCAGGTCTGACATCCTAAACGTTTCCTCCCAAACTCCAGCCCCTCAAATGACCAAAACGATGCCCTCACCACAGCAGGTGCATCACATGAAGAGTCCTGGACCTTTCATGCCCTCCCACCCAACCCTACAGTGGCAGCAGTAACCCGCCGCCAGCACGCCACTGGCGAGCACACCCTGCCCTCCTGCATTACCATACCACCTCAGTTCGCTGCTGGCGATCTCCTCACCCTCACATGCGGATTCGTCACTACGAACCATGACAGCTCACATGTCAAAACCATGTAACACATCCTCCGAGCTCCATAAGCTCCACCCTGTCGACTACATGCTGCATCTGCAAGGACGGTGTCCACACGTATGTCCCTGAGCCACTCACTGCGCCACAGCTCGTAGTACCTCACGGCCAGAGGGGAGTATGCTGACACACGCACACGATGCACCATGATGGGTTGCCAGTGCCAACCGGCAAATCCAAACCACCGACAGGAAAAGGGGAAGATCCGACCCACTGACACAGACCGACAACCATATGCACCACACAAGCATAATTATTGTCATTTTAGGAAAACATATAGCAACCATGCTTAGACACAACCCATATTCTCTCCTCCAGCACTGCTAGGACCAATCTAGTAGAGAGGAGTTACTCTCAATTTTTTTTTATTATTATATAATTTTTTTTATTAATTTTTTATTATTTTTTTAGTTTAATTTTTATTTTTATTTTTTTTTAATTTACTTTATCGTTTGGTTTCTTTATCGCGTGTCTCACTTTGTGTTTCCTTTCCTCTCTTTCACTTTGAACCCCTTAACCAAACCTTGAATCCAGGTCCTGAAATTGAGATCGACTTCCGTCAGTAAAGTCATTGTAATTCGCTGTGAGAACCGCTGTCGACCGATCGAGGCCACCGCCAAAATCATGAGCGACATGATACACGATGTAAGTTCCTTGATTGACAACGTAGCCATGAATAGGATTCCGTGCTACGATACCTCTTAGCCTTGTTCAAACGTTGTAACGCCACTGCGGGCCCCGCTAGTCTCATCCAAACCCATCTCGCCCCTTTCCCGGTAGCGCTATTCCCATATACGCAAACCCGGAAACAGGTGATTTAGTTGTTTTTAGTTTGCCCATTATCGACGTTAATAATGTTTACCGGCTCAAAGACGTTGTGAATGTGGGATTACGGCAAGGGAAAACCTATGTAAAAATCCAAACTCCTAAAGTCGCTGCGTATTACGAGAACAACGAACAGTTGTATCTGGCCCCAAACTCAAAGATGGGCACGCTCACTTAGGACATTCACTCCCCCTACCCGAGTAAACTCTGCGTACGCGATAATACCAAGGGCATCTGCGGTTTAGAATCCATTAAACCCGACACTAGCTGCCCGCGAAGCAACACCACGTTCTCAAGTTGAGGTAACGCAAGCGAAATCATCAGAAACCGATGGCTGGTCAACACCCCAGCACGAACAGCCACCACCCTCACAGGCGATTAACACGACACCACTACGCGCATTAATTTGCCCAACCAAGCGTTATGGATCACTGTCCCGAAGGATGCGATCCTCCATATTGACGAGTTAGCATTGTATCACCTCACCGACGATGAATGTCAGGTTGAAATCTCTTATTGAATTGACACCGGCTGACAGCGCTAGAAGCTATCGCCGCCTTCCGCCCGGGGCCAATTATTCGGTCCTGGTCTGCCGCTGACACGGCGCTTTGTATCTCTCTACTAGGATATGTTATGAATTTGACACTGGCCTTCCTCCTACACAAGCGAGTGAACGTCGTCCAAGAGTCTCTCAACAAATGCACGTCAGGCGTCCCTCGCCTTTTTCGACGTGGTAATCCCGACCGAGAACCCGAACCCGAGAATTTGAACAACCTGACTGAGATCATGCCTATACCGCCTCGTCGAGCCCCTGACAATTAAAACAGTCAAAAATGACCCAATTGTCAATAATGATAAACAATGCATCCCTATGTCTTCTCAAGTTTCTAACCTGTTCCTTCCCAAATTACCTTGCACCAGGCTTTAGTCAGTGATAGGAATGATGTTTGTGTCTTGTATGTGCCTGTTCTTCCTGCCTCTTGTTCCAGGGCCTTGACGAGGTTCCATCAGGGAACATCACCAAGCCCGAGGGGGATATGTAACGTATATCGGCAGGAATTCAACTCTACAAGTCACCAGAAGGGGGGGGGCAGCTAAAGAATCAGCGTCTCTCTAAAACCCCTCCCCCTTTGCATCAGCGCAAAAGCGCGCGATTTCGTCCGGTCACAGAACAAAGAGAAATGGCCACTAGAAGATTTCCAAGAGACACATTCATTTCATGATAATAATTCATCTACACAAGGAACATGTGGATATTAATTGTTGTACTCTTTCTCTCATATGCTTGTGGAATATGAATTATTTGGGAAAACGTGGGCTGATTTCTAATCATACTTTAAGCTGGAATGTTTAGGTTGTGTTTAGACTTTTATGAATGGTTGCAAAATTGTGAATCAATAAGATAACGAATGTGGTGATAGTATAAATGTGTAAACACGATAAGAGTTTGAATAACAGGGTACAAACAAGTTATCTGTCCTCTCACGAAAATGCTTTGCAAAAACTAGCAGCATGGCGGGCTCCGCCCGATACCGGCGCTCTGATTGGACCAGCCGCCTTTGGGAATGTCCAAAAAACGGACTGTTTAAAAGACGCGAGCGGCCGCCCTCTCTCTTCTCTTCCCTCTTGCAACTCTCGCGGTGCTCCCGAACTCGCTTCCCTCAAGCGCGCAGGCTGACCTGGAAGCCGGCCCGCTGGACTCTCACCGAAACCAACCATCGGAGGGTCTAAGACTGTGCCAAAGCCGTAGCAGCCACGCAATTCAGCGATTGCAGAGGAGAGCTTTCCCGGTGACGTCACGCAGCCGTCTCAAGTCTCCACGAGAACAACCGAAGGAGCCCGAGCTGAACACGTGACGCCGAAACAAAGAACTCACGCGGAAAAGCGAACCAACTTCGAGCCTGCTTTAAACCAATCCAAGCAAGTACAAACTGAATTCCTAATCCTGACTGAACTGGTTAAAATATGATCTGAATGCAGTAACAAAACATACGTATTTGTTCGTGATCTTTTTCCTGGTTAGTTAAGCTATGAAGTAGAAAGAATGGTATTCTTTCACCCACAGTTACCCTCAAAACTCTCGTATGCCTGTGTGTGTATGTCTATGTCTTCTCAGTTAATCCATTTATGTTAGAATAGCAATATTCACGAATAAACCATTTTCATTTCATAAAGAATTGTCTCTGGAATGTGATTTTAAGTATTTTTATCCTTATTTGCCCTAAAGATAACGCAACCTAGCTCAAAACTAGAAATTATTAATCTCGTATCGTTACCTGGGGCCACGGGAATGTGCGAGATTTTAATTGAGATTAACAGAATGTACTTTTAGTGATTGCTGGACAAGCACTTAATAAGGTGTAAACTGTAAAGAAATATTAATAGGGCTTAATCGAGCATATTAAATATTTAATAACTAATTCGGAGCTGAAACAATAGCTCCATATTAAACTGTGATCTTATTACAGTGTAAAAGAAGTTCCACGCCTCCTCGTTCCTGGCTCCCCCGTGCACTGTGATAGCATCCTCCATAGGTCGCATTTCTAGGCTGAATACATCATAAAGAAGATCTTATTTTAGAATATTAACAATTATAACTTTGACCATTATTCTTAGTTAAGTGTAAATTGCTGTAATATACATTTGACTCGCAAATGTAATGCTAAGTTAACTTAAATAAACCAGGCTTTATGATGTATGCAGCTTACAAATGCAACCTACGGTGGATGCAGCCTTCTCTTTGAGAAACGGCCTAGGTTTAGACATTATTGCTCCACGTGCATCCTCTTGAGAAAGACTCCTCCTTTTGGAATGACAACAGCAGTTGTCGGTAGTCGGTGCTCGTTTATATGTAAATATGCTGTTAGAAATAATGAGCTCAAGTAAAATGAAATGGAATCAAGGTTGAACAAATGGATTGGATGATTTTCCACAATATAACATTCAGTTCATTAGGTGTTGCTCTGAATAGCTTAACACATTAACATCAGAATCTAAGAGTTGAGATGAAAAACAACTGAAATAAATAAAAACAATATATTCTTCATCTTTTTGCATATGCAGCTTAAGAAGACAGTCCCACCACAGAGAAGGAAATACCCTGGACTTTGAAGTGTGAATAGGTTAGATCATTACCCAGCCGACGCTGACAGATGATTAGGTTCACAGACGCATTTGCAGCAACAATTTTGCTTTCAACAGCATTAACAAGCCCATTCGTATGGTCTTCCAGCCTTTTTGACTCTCACTTGTCAGTGGACAAATCATTTACAGATTTATTATGCCTTATGAGCAAGTATCACACGAT
This sequence comes from Gymnocypris eckloni scoliostomus, assembly GCA_027564155.1. Lineage (NCBI taxonomy): Eukaryota > Metazoa > Chordata > Actinopteri > Cypriniformes > Cyprinidae > Gymnocypris > Gymnocypris eckloni. The sequence goes on along the minus strand of CM050427.1, from coordinate 14,036,633 downwards.
TCCGCCATCAATCGTCCCTTTTTTCCAGCCCTACATTCGGCCATCTGTTTGAGACAAAGGCATAAAAGAGTTACCCCGCAATAGTTATGCCTGAAATGCATAAGAATTTGCGACAAAACAATAATAAGAGAGAAAAGGCAAAGCAGATTGAGACAAACTCCCTATCAGTTCTGTTTTCCAAATATGCAGTTTCTATTTGGTTCTAGAAGCATGGTGTGTGTGCTGTTTCTGGGTCTCCAGTGTCCCCTGCTGGCAACAAGAAAAATTTCATCTGCAAACATAATTAAGCATGCTACATGTAAACAAACAAACTGAGAGAGAATGCAAAAAAACGTTTTCATTCAAGGGCATTAGTCTCTGCTCTGCTGAGCCATCAGTATCACACTGTCCCCTAGATGCATTGTGGCACGTCCCTGACTTCCCTTGTCTTCACATCCGGTCCACCATTTGGAACTGAGATTTATTTGTGGAAACCATGCACACCCTCCCTACTGAGAATGCTTTCTTCTCTGTTCTCTTGCTCAAGAAGATGGTAAATTCTTGGAGGTACTCAAAGGTGCTACTGGTTGCAAACACCTTATCAGTGTATGGCATCCCATTTGCACACTGAACCAAGTCGATATTATGATGACATCAACAAATAATACATGCTCCAAGCTGAGGTTCATACCTGCTCTAAACTGGGAGGAGCCAGCTGTCCAAATCTCTCTTTAAACCCAAATATGATGAAAACCCCCAAGCTTAACCCTCGTTTCACCAGCAGTAATCTATCACAGCTGCTGCTGCTGCTGGACCCATAATAACATCGTGCTAGTTGTTATGATGCATGGGGAATGTCTTCATCTATATATGCCTTGCAGTATATTTCTGTCAAATGGCTGGCAAATCAATGCAGAATCTCATGTGAAAGAGTACTGCAGGCAAGTCTTCTCATTCTCTGGCCACGGATGAATGGGGTTGTAGACCAGAGCATTAAATCATGACAGTAGTAGCATGGCTAAGTGCTGAGTGTGAACACAGGTCAGCAGGCCAAGAGAGCCATCCTCTGAGAAGTGTTTTATAGGAACAGTCTTTATTGAAGGATTCATCAAGCGATTGGCATAAGAGTGGGACTAATATAGACTCGTAATACACTGCATGGATGGTCAGTCTTCCACAGCAGCTTTAAACCAAACCTGCTGTTTTGCAATTATGAAAATGGAATCTCCAGTGCCACAGAAAAATAAGCGAGTTTGCAATCTGTATTGAATGCAATAAAAAGAAGAGTACTGTGAAATAATGCTAAGAAACGTATTTCTGTTGAGCTGTTGTCACGGGCTGTATGTAAAAAAACAAACATACAGCATGTCCAGTGTAATGGTTTACTAATATATGACTCCTCAAAAGGTGGATCTTTTTAGATGCGTCTATTTAGAACACTTAGTGCGACATGTTTTTTGATTTCCGAACAAATTACTCTTCTGAATCTCTTCGTTTTAGTGAATCAACAACAACCTGAGTCAAGTGAGTCTAGTTTGATTCCCAAATGAATGATTTTTATGAAACATTTTTTTTTGTGATTTAAAAACATACATTGCGAACAATATAGTATGATTACCAAATTAATGGCTCTTAAGAACTGGTTCTTGTTTGTAAATTAAAACCCATGACCAGTGTAATCAGATTCTGAATAAATGACCCAGTTCTTTCAAGTGATTCAATAAAAACCTTCAAACATGATGCCCAAACATGACTCCTACAAACCTGTAAATGAATCAAAGGTATGTAATTTGACCAGTGTAACCTGACTAATAATGATTGATTAAATTGTTTATTTTAGTGAATCATAAACATACAGGACAACCAGTGTAGCCTGATTCATGAACAAATTACTCTTATCACCTGGTTCTTTTTAGGTAATTAATTAAAAAAAATCTGTAGTTTAACAAATATTTTGATGGCTCCTTCACTTTACTCAGTTGAATTGATTGAGCAGTTACTGAATCAATATTTCTCACCTACTTAACTGCATGGTTTTCATAAGTTATTATTTTCAGTCATGTCAGTATCGAATGGAATGGAGTTTGAATGGAAGGTTGGAACAGAATTCTGTAGCAAAGTCTGATTTGACGTCTGTTGTTTTATTACAAATATATATTTATAATGAAAGTTATGCTTATAAAACATACACCTGTTTCAGTGTCTTGAGCGCATTTATAGAGGTATTCTCTCTTGAAGACTTTAAAAGCACTAGAATAGGAGAAGAAATCTGAGGAGAGCCGATGTTCCACTGGATGGAGGAGGAAGATGTTAGTGTTTTACGAGACAGACATTGGGCTCAAACATCAACTGCAAATGTGAGCACTGATCAGCCATTCCAGTTCATTGCATTTTACATTGGAAGAGTTTGCTATACATGGAGATAAAACATTTATGGTGCAATTTGTGTCTGTTTCACCAGACTAAACAAACAAAACGGAACACAGATTAAAAGGCTACGATGAGATGGGCACAAGCTGTCCAATGCTCAAGTTGTTCATCATTTTCATTGATGTCACCAGCTTGTTTGGACGATTTAGCTGGCAGTAAAGTCAAATGACCCATTTGCAAGAGTCTCTTCCTGCTTTTAGAAGTCCACAGGCCGTATCATCATAGTGGTCATTTTCGCCACCCAGCTCGGCCCTTTCCAGTAGTACCACTTTATGCTGTTATACCGTATCACACTGGAGCTTCCAGAATAGTATATCCCATTGAGATTGGATGGACCGCAAGCTTCAAACCACCACCCTGTATGAAAAAGAGGCAATTGATTTCAGTTATTTTGTGATTGGTTTAAATGTCCTTAATTTAATAGTTAAAGGGTCATAATGATCAGATTTTCTTTGAACTTATGAAATGTAAAAAAGCAGTGACAGGTTTTGAATTGGTTTTATTTACATAATGATGTTCCTTAATACTGCTGGACTGACCATTTGCATGATCTAATTCATATTCATTAGCCAAGCCATTGCCATATAGACAGTTGTAAAGACGGGTCAGTGACGTTGAGATCCATCTGCAGCTTTATTGATACAAAGAGGAGGTCAGACAGGCAAATATCAAACAGTGGTGTCGAGGGAAACGTAGATAAGACAGATTCATAAACAGAGGCAGAGCAGTGGGTCAGGGCAGGCAGCAGACAGAGAGGATAACCAGTAGGCAGGCAGGGTCAGTAAGGCAGGCAGCAAACGATCGGGAGAGAGAGCCAACAGTCCAGGTAGTACACGGAAAGACAAACTATGAAAACCGCTTGGAAATGTTAGCCAGGGGAAAACAAGACTTCGCACTGGGTGAGTGTTTGTGTGCTGCTTTTATGTGAGTGAGTGAATGAGGTGCAGGTGTGGTGAGGCAATCAGAGTTGATGAGTGAATGGTGACAGCTGTGTGATTGGTGTAATGGTGGACGGGAAAGTGTGTGTGCAGTGCATGATGGGAGATGTAGTCCATGGGTGATGTGCAGTTGTAGTGAGTGGCAACCAGATTCATGACAACAGTGTTATTTTAATATTTAAATACTATTATTGTATGTATTCATATTTTGAAAACTAAAAATCTATTTAGATTTTTTTTTTTTTTCAGTTTTAGCAATATTTGTATTTCAATGTAAAAAAAACAGTAAGATATTTGTATACATAGATATTCTTAATTTTATTTCAGTTGGCTGCCAAGGCAATATTTTTATTTGTATCTAATAATTATATTATATTGATGTCAACATGAAACAGCTTCGGATTCATTTAAAAAACTACTCGTTTCAATGATTCAGAGTCAACTCTTTCATTTGAGAGACAAAAACATAAGATACCTCCTGTGGCCATCTGAGCACACTTGCAGCTGCACTGGTCATTGTCCTGATCCTTTGTGCTGAACAGGGTTCCTGAGTGGGTAAGACTATTGGTGCGTCCAGCTGTACCACTGAAACCACTTGCGTGGAGACTGAAGAGAAAAATTTAAATACTGAATATTTCAAGCAACACACCTTTAAATACAGAATAAACAAAACTCAAAACATGTTTTTTTTTATATTTTTGATGCTGCAGACTCCCAAATATGTGATCCCTTGTAAAGGACCCCCATATATAAACATAAAGGCAAATGTGCTAGCCTTTAAAAGTTTGGGGTTAGCATGATTTATTAATCTTTTGAACTTCCTATTTATCAAACAATACAAAAAAATATAATACATTTTTACCATTTCCACAAAAACAGTACAACTATTTTCAATATTGATGATAATAATAATAAATGTTTCTTGAGCAGGAAATCAGCATATTAGAATGATTTCTGAAAAATCATTTGACACTAAGACTGGAGTAATGACTGCTTAAAATTGGGCTTTGCCATCACAGGAATAAATCAGAGTTATTCAATATTTATAAATAAATTGAAATAATTTGATCTTAAACCAGTGACAAGTGTAGAATGAAACTGTCTTCATTTTAAATGTACAACCCGAATTCCAGAAATGTTGGGACCTCTTTGAAATAAAATGAAAACTAAAAGAATTTCAAATCACAAGAACCAATATTTTATTCACAATAGAACATAGATAACATAAATGTTTAAAAATGAGAAATGTTACGATTTTATGCACAAAATGAGCTCATTTAAAATGTGATGCCTGCTACAGGTCTCAAAATAGTTAGGACGGGGGCATGTTTAACATGGTGTAGCATCTCTTCTTCTTTTTAAAACCGTTTGTAGATGTCTGTGCATTGAGGTTATGAGTTTATGGAGTTTTGGTGATGGAATTTGGTCCCATTCTTGCATGATATAGGTTTCCAGCAGCTGAAGCGTTTGTGGTCGTCTTTGACATATTTTTCGTTTAATGGTGCACCAAATGTTCTCTATATGAGAAAGATCTGGATTGTAGGCGGGCTAATTCAGTGCCCGGACTCTTCTACTGTGAAACCATGCTGCTGTAATTGCTGCAGTATGTGGTTTTGCATTGTCCTGCTGAAATACACAAGGCCTTTCCTGACAGAGATGTCGTCTGGAGGGGAGTATATGTTGCTCTAAAACCTTTATATACATTTTTGTATTCATAGTGCCTTCCAAAACATGAAAGGTGCCCATACCATATCCACATATGCACCCCCATACCATCAGAGATGCTGGCTTTTTAACTGAACACTGAGAGCACGCTGGAAGGTCTCCCTCCTCCCTCCCTCCTCCCTCCTCTCTCCCTCCCTCCCTCCTCCGTCCTCCCTCCTGCTGTGTCCTCCGCCCAGAGGACACGGCATCCGTGATTTCCACCAAGAATGTCAAATTTGGACTCGTCTGACCATAGAACACTTTTCCACTTCGAAACAATCCATTTTAAATTAGCCTTGGCCCACAGGACACAATGGCACATCTTGACCACATATGGCTTCCTTTTTCCATGATTGAGCTTTAGTTGGCATCTGCAGATGGCACGGCGGATTGTGTTTACCGACAGTGGTTTCTGGAAGTATTCCTGGGCCCATTTAGTATTGTCAATGACAGAATCATGACGATGAGTGATGCAGTGTCGTCTGAGGGCCTGAAGACCACGGGCATCCAACAAAAGTCTTCGGCCTTGTCCCTTACGCACAGAGATTTATCCGGTTTCTCTGAAACTTTTGATGATGTTATACACTGTAGATGATGAGATTTACAAAGCCTTTGCAATTTGACGTTGATAAACGTTGTTTTTAAAGTATTCCACAATCTTTTTGCGCACTCTTTCGCAGATTGGAGAGCCTCTGCCCATCTTTACTTCTGAGAGATTCTGCCTCTCTAAGACATCCATTTTATGTTACAGACCTGATGTCAATTAAATTAATTAGTTGCTAGATGTTCTCCGAGCTGAATCTTTTTTAAATGTATTACTTTTTCAGCCATTTGTTGCCCCCTTGCCAATTTTTAAGACCTGTAGCAGGCATCAAATTTTAAAAGAGCTCATTTAGAAAAAAAAAATATTTCTCTGTTTAAATATTTGTAATGTTATATATTTTCTATTGTTAAAAAAATATTGGCTCATGGTATTTGAAAGTCTTTTAGTTTTCATTTTATTCAAATTTAAAAAAAAATGTCCCAACATTTCCGGAATTCAGGTTACATAATTATTGTTATTATCATCATTATTATAATTTGTATTGTTGATGTATTTGTTGTTGCTTCACAAAAGTTCTTCCAGACCCATATAGCACCCTCATTGTCCGCTGGGGATGTAACCCCCTGATAATCAATAATTGTAATAATTGTACACACAACGGTCCAATCACATGAGGCCAAACATATAAAATCAATATTGATTCGAATTCAGAGCCTTGCGCCCCAAGGACAATTTGAAACAAGCCAATTAGAGCTTAGCCTCAAATCACATGATTTTGAAAAGTTTGCGTATCTACATATACACTCGTTAGTCTGGCGCCCCGCACACAAATATGAAAGAAATATAGTTTAGATTTTTTGATTTTCAATACATTATAATATAACTAACAGTAGAATACTATGACTAAATTATTTTATTTAGTTAATATTTGCGATATATTTTGTATTTATTCTTAACATGTTAAAGGGGGTTAACTTGAAGGGGGGGCTGCGCCCCAGTGCCCCCTATTGACCAGCCGCCAATGATTGTACAATAAATAGTTGCATAAAATTTCATATCATGCAGTCTTAGTCCTAAATCTACCCCTAAAATGTCTATGGTAATTTATGGCTAAAAGGGAGCCAGGAAGCTTTGCTACTACCACCTTCCTGTTTTTGCTACTTCTTGTATGTCGAGTTCCAGCATTAACTTGCTTAATCAGCCCTGACACATATCATGTTTCAGATAAATTAACTTAAATACTATACACAAAGGATCACTTTAACATAGACTGTTTTTTATTTTATTTTTACATAATCCGGTGAAAGTGACTACATCTATTACATCTACTGTTAACCACAGTAATTGGACCGGCTGCAAGCCTGTATAAGATATTCCTAAGTGATTTATCTCTTTCTATTTCTTATTTTGTAAAGCTCTAAGGCTCATTAATGTGTATTCAAAGACATTCAGCCTCCATTATCCACAATCCATTGTTGATGATGTCTCACCAGGAAGAATTGCAAACACACTGTGCCCGAGAAGGGACCACACAGCTAGGAACTGCAGGAAATTGTGTTGGCATGAGGTTGCTTAGGTTGCTTTGCTGGTTAATCCCAAATGGGCCCAACATCCTGCCGAGACCATGCCAGGATTCTCAGCGCGCTAATAAAATGCACACTTACCATATGAGGTAAACTATAAAACAAACATGGTGGGATTTGGCAAGTTTTTGTTCAGCCATTTCTCTGCCTGTTTACACACACACAAACACGCATTGGCTTTTCCATCTAATACCACTTCTAAAACACTCTCCCATTCTATAATTTCCAAATCATTTGAGTTAAGTTTATATTTCTGGTTTTGGTTCATTCACTGTATAAGTATGCCCACAAGCAATACTGCATGTTTAATTGTATCCTTAAGAGAGGTGTGAGATTTGTTTAACTCGGCAGTTTTCTGGCAAAGTGTCATGCTTTAAATTGTTTGCCCTGTTTCTCTTTTGTTGGCAGATCTGTTCCTAGGATCGGCAGACCATAAGCAATGATGCTGTGAGAAATGTTGGTTCACCCTAAATGTAGCTCATTATTTTGACTTTTGGACATAATCACACAAGTGTCTCTTATCCCAAGAAAATTACAAAGACAAGCCAAAAAATAAATTAATCAATATGCGGAAAATGTGATTCGCGTTGCAAATCAAGTCTTAATCAAATTCTGAAATCTGAACAATTAGATACTGAACATATTCTACTTTAAAGACACACAATGGATAAATATAAACAGCATAACTCCCACCAGTTCAGTTCAGTCTGGCTTTTTGACTAGTCACGCACCGAAAAACATGGCTGTGATGAAAACCCCAAATACTGGAGATTTTATCTTTTGCCGATTTGTTTGTCCAAAGTCACTTGTAACCACATTTACGATTAAGACTGGTAGGATGTGTCCGCCATGGAAGATTTTATCTCCAGTACTTTATGAAATAGCTCACGTCTGAGATGCAATTTTTTAGGAAGTATCTTAAAATGCTGAGCAGGAGTTTTCAATTTGTGAGAGGGTATTATCCAGTCTGGCACTGGAATTAATAATTTTTAAAGTTATGTTGAGTGATTGTTGCAGTTGCGATCAGTGGAGGAAAGCATTTGGCAGGAATTATTTCTACCACACACTGCTCTGCCACCTCCCTTTCACTTTCAACTGCTTGCTATCCGTTCTAGTTAAATCACAAAACAAAAAGCAACCAAATGTTTTTAAGTTGCTGATTTTGGTTTACTCAAATTAAAGGTTATATTAGGGAACCCCTCATACTAAAAGCAAACACACTGCCATTGGACCAATCCACAGAAATGGTTGGAAAAATGGTTGGTCCCTCAAATAATTGTGTAAAACAGCCACTCAATGTGCTATTGAAATTGGTTTAAAACATTTTAAGTATTTTTTGTTGTTATATGAAAAGCCTATAGACCAGATCAATACATCACTTAGACTATTTATCAAAGTAAAATAAAACAAATGTTTTTAAGTTGCTGATTTTGGTTTACTCAAATTAAAGGTTATATTAGAGAGCCCCTCATACTAAAAGCAAAATCACTGCCATGAGACCAATCATATCTTTGTTAATTTGAAATAAACAGAAATGGTTGGACAAATGATGGGTCCCTCAAATAATTGTGTAGAAACACCTTCTCAATATTTATCATGATTATGTTCAGTTTAGCTCAGTGTGTTATGTCAGTTATGAGCTCTCATTAGTTACCATGGTTTCTGATTAGATTATCCTTGTCCAGCTATTCCAGTATGTTCCCTCATTTACCATGTGTTTTTATGCTCCTTATTTGAGTCTCTCCATTGTCAGTGATTATCTTGTATTATGTGTTGTTACATGACAGTATTCTCAGCAAAGTCTGTTTGGATATATGCGTCTTCGTTTGCTGGCCTCATTCCTTAACACCTCGAAATTGTTCCCACAACTTTTGTAATCAAGGCAAAGTAATTTGAATGCATCACAGCATATAGAGTCAAGAGAACAAGAAAAATGTTGGTACCTGTATTTCGTATCCTCTCCGTCAATGTAGAAATTATCATATTGAGAATATGCCTGCTGACCCTCTGCATCTTTGAGGTGGACATGGAGAGTGTAGAATTTTGATGTTGTAAGCAGGTGGACGGCATCATTTCCTAACCAGTGTTCTCCTGATGGATCTCCAAATCCCTACGTTATATGTGAAGAAAATACCAAAAAAATAGTTTATCTGCTTGACATATATCTCATTTTAGCAATCTCCAACAAACAACCTGAAGGCATTCCTTTCCAGTGGAGAGTAAACACTGAATACATTGAAGTACAAAGAATCAAATTATATTTTCATTTAAAATGTACTCACATTATATATTTTTTGTTTTGTTTATCTTTGAAAAATCATTATTTACACTGCACTGGAGGTGTGTAGTTCATATTATTTGGGAATGCATCATTTGTAGATCCAATTATAAGCTTTGAGTGCGATTAAATATTCCAATTTTTGAGGCTAGACTGTATGTGACTTGCAGATAGGTTGTTGTGATATATTATTATAACCAAAACTAAGAGTGTGAGGTAAATTACCAGTATTTCTGTAATCTGTAAAACAGACAACTATGTATAATTATATCTGAAATTATTATTTTATAAGTATTACATAATTATTTACACTGATAGCAGAAAGACGCTTCAGAAGAACAATCCTGGAGTTCCTTTTCATGTACTAGTAAACATTTCACAAGACCTCCTGTAACCACAGGAAAATGTTGCATTTTCCATCTGTTTGGACAAGCAAATGAGATGGCGCATTTGAACAATGTGAGATGTGGTAGTACATTTGGGCATTCAAATGCTTCAATGAACACGTTATCAACAATCTACAGGGGCTCCGCACTCCCACGCTCCATCTGGGGCCTAATATTTATCGTTTTTTGGAAAACAACAAAGAAATGTGGAAACAAAACTTGTGCAGTTCTGACCCACTCCCAGATCAGCATAGCAATTTGTCTGTTGAAGTGGCCCAGGTGAGATCACTTATCACTGTTTTTGCATTTAAAACTCAATAGTTTCCAAAAGTATCAGCTCTCCAGGGAGTTGTTACTTTTAAAGGTAGAAAACACTGATTTTAAAGCGAGCATTAATAACAAAATCCGCTCTCCTCATATTCTATCACTTATTTTAAATATTGGATGCAGTGTGTGAATGGTGGTATCCTACTTAAATTCTAATGTCTTTCTTATCTTTCCTCTTCAAATGACCATGTGACCAAATTAATATATACAGGTGCATCTCAATAAATTAGAATGTCGTGGAAAAGTTCATTTATTTCAGCAATTAAACTCAAATTGTGAAACTCGAGTATTAGATAAATTCAATGCACACAGACTGAAGTAGTTTAAGTCTTTGGTTCTTTTTTTATTGTGATGATTTTAGCTCACATTCAACAAAAACCCACCAATTCATCTCAACAAATTAGAATATGGTGACATGCCAATCAGCTAATCAACTCAAAACACCTGCAAAGGTTTCCTGAGCCTTCAAAATGGTCTCCAAGTTTGGTTCACTAGGCTACACAATCATAGGGAAGACTGCAGATCTGACAGTTGTCCAGAAGACAATCATTGACACCCTTCACAAGGAGGGTAAGCCACAAATATTCATTACCAAAGAAGCTGGCTGTTCACGGAGTGCTGTATCCAAGCATGTATACAGGAAGTTGAGTGAAAGGAAAAAGTGTGGAAGAAATAGCTGCACAACCAACCGAGAGAACCGCAGCCTAATGAGGATTGTCAAGCAAAATTGATTCAGGAATTTGGGTTAACTTCACAAGGAATGGACTGAGGCTGGGGTCAAGGCATCAAGAGCCACCACACACAGACGTGTCAAGGAATTTGGCTACAGTTGTCGTCAGAGGCGTATTACCTGGGCTAAGGAGAAGAAGAACTGGACTGCTGCCCAGTGGTCCAAAGTCCTCTTTTTAGATGAGAGCAAGTGTTGTATTTAATTTGGAAACCAAGGTCCTAGAGTCTGGAGGAAGGGTGGAGAAGCTTATAGCCCAAGTTGCTTGAAGTCCAGTGTTAAGTTTCCACAGTCTGTGAGGATTTGGGGTTCTCATTGGAAAATGAGAAACAAGAGACCAAAAACATGCAGATGAGCTGAAGGCCACTGTCCAAGTTAACCTGGGCTTCCATACCACCTCAGCACTGCCACAAACTGATCACCTCCATGCCACGCCTAATTGAGGCAGTAATTAAAGCAAAAGGAGCCCCTACCAAGTATTGAGTACATATACAGTAAATTAACATATTTTCCAGAAGGCCAACAATTCACTAAATTTTTTTTTTTTTTTTGGTCTTATGAAGTATTCCAATTTGTTGATATAGTAAATTGGTGGGTTTTTGTTAAATGGGAGTCAAAATCATAACAATTAAAAGAACCAAAGACTTAAACTTCTTCAGTCTGTGTGCATTGAATTTATTTAATACAATTTGAGTTGAATTACTGAAATAAATGAACTTTTCCACGACATTCTAATTTATTGAGATGCACCTGTACTTATCCTCCTAGATAGGGAGGGAATGCAGGTGTAACAGCATAGGGAGACATGGGAATGAAGAGATGGCCAATCAGAATTTTCTTCCTTAAAGAAAGGTCAACATGGTCACCAACGCATCAGTATTCTATGGCTAAACACTTCAGACACCACACATAAGTTAGACTTTCTCCATCAGTTCAGGTTAAATATGTGTTTTAAATGTTAGCCGCCTCAGATTAATAGTAGCAGAAGTGTGTATAACAGCTTGTCAGATATGATGCATGGCGATATGTGAATTTTTCCAAAACATGACTGATATTGTGGAATTTACCAGATGTATTTTTTTATTTCAATATTTCTCAAGATATGAGATATATGAAGACTGCTTAATGCAGATGTCTGTAATAGAACAAATGATCAGAGATTGAAAATTTGCATTTAAGAGAATTTAAAGCCAAACTATGTAAAGTTATCACATTTGCTCCTAATGTTATAGCTTACGTATACAGTTAAACGGATTGAGCGTGGAAAATGCTCTAATTGGCGTTGGACAAGTTGTTCCTACCAGTTTGTAATCATTCCAGCCACGGTTAAAATCGACCGATCCATCATAGCGATGCTGAAAGACAGTCCAACCTCCCCCTTTAGTTTTCATGTCACAGAATACCTGGTCAGAAACAACCATACAGAAAAACATACATGCAATATAAATATATCTTATTATGTTATACTTTTAATGACAGAGAGTGAGAGATAACACTTGTATGAGCTACCTAGGGAAATAAATGAAAGATTCCTTTTCTTTTCAGATAATATTTGTGACAAAACTACAAATTTATTTGATAAAAAAGGGCTGTGAGACTCTTTGCATTTGCTATATTTTATTAAGTTAATCTTCCACAATGTCATTATTACGGTAATATATTAGTCCATTTTGGTAAATGCTCTCACACTATTCAAAAAATAAGTGGCATATTTGATATTTGACAGCTCAAACTACTGTAATTTCCCAGGATATGCCACAAAGCACATATCTCAACTAATGTTTTGAATAAAGCCCTTTCCTATCTCTGTGATAACTGTAAACTGAAATTGTAGAATATGAACATTAAGAGTGATCACAAAATCAACAAAACAACAATAACTGTGGCTCACAATCCTTTTGAAATGTACATAAGTATGAGACTGGATTATAAACATCCACATTTGGACCTCGAAAGCAGAACATTCTGTTCCTGTCCTCAGTGAGATGGTAGGTCTTCAGGCTATATGAGTACTTTGCTTGGTTTGTATTTAGCTTTTGAATTTGGTTAATCACTGTGGAATACACTTGCCAATGATGAATTGTACCATGTAGTCTCATGTAGAAATTTTTGATCACACTGGTCTCGTTGAAGATTAAACACTTGAACATACACTTTTTTTTGCGATTCCACTGAACCTTTTACTAATCATTAATTTGGTATTGAACATAAAACAACTTAATAATTTACAGTTTTGTAACAAAAACAGTAAATTATAATGTGCTATGAGAAACAAAATAAAAGAATAAAATTCCAACTCATTCAATTCCATCATCCGAATCCATCAAAACTAATTAAAGACAATCCCGTAAAGGATTTTATTCTGAAATATGAAATATTTGAAGAGCTCTTTTCCAAAACGCTATAAATCCATTTTAATAGTTTTCAGGAAAATGATTTTTTTTACCTAGACCCATACATTTTTTTAATATTCAATTTATCCTGTTAAAATGGTCTGTTGGCTCAGTCTGAACATGTTAAACAATGATTGTTAAATGAAACAACAATATTGTCGATTATAAATGCAAAGGTATATATATATATTTTTTTAACACTACAAATCCATCCTTTTTTTATGTTGGTTTATGTCTTAAAAAAAAAAGAGAACATATGACATCAGGGACTCATACTATAAACCGGTCGCACCAGCCTTGTGTTGATGTAACCCGCCCGCACCATCACACCGAGCGAGTCTCGAACCCGGGTTTCCGGTGCGGGATGCGGGCGCTCTAACAAGGAACGCCAAAGGCTACAGCCTCTAGTGTCAATCGGTTAAACACCACCTTTTATTTTTTGTGATTTTCTTTGTCCAGTTTGCGTTTTCTACCCCCAGGTGTAGGTCTCACTGGCTCATCCAGGCCATCAAAAGTTTTATTAGAGTTTAAAGCACTCATTTTGAAGACTGAGCACAAACAAACGCTTCAAAGCGTCGTCATGTTGGATTGCATCGAACGAATTCTGATTGATTGAGAGGATATATCGCATTTAGGCTAAAAACAGGTTCGGCGCTTATACGGTTTGGAAAAGAACTGCATCTTGCAGTACATTTTAAACAAGGAAATATAGCGATTTGGCATGAAACATTGATGGAGCAGTGAATAGGTTCAGTACACAGCAAAATGGCATGACGAACTCATTTTTTAAATTTGGCGTTTATCGCGATTTGGAAAAGAGCTCATCATTTATAGCCTGTGGGTGTCAAGTGAAAACATTCCAAGTAAATATCCTCTGTATGATTTTTCTCCAATTTTCCCAGCTGTTTTTGAGAAGAATTAAGCTTAAGGAGAAGGCAAAAAGCAATAAGATAGTCTTGGCAAAAACAAAAAAAGTGGGATAACTTACATTTCCATCCCTTGGCGGGACCAGCTTATTTAGCAACACATGAGACTGTCCATCTTGAAACTTTAAACGGCTAATCAGGGTTTAAAGACAAAGCACTTGCATTAATGACATCTGTAGAGATAGGTTGCTTTTAGGGGAGTATGAACTGATTTCATTCTTATTCGGCACAACATATCCTTCTATTTGAATAACAGATGCAAGGGGGTCTTTTCTTCTTCTAAAACTTTAGTATGTCTCCAGCAGCAAAAACCTATTTGAAACTTTCACAGATTTTTTAATAAATGAGAATCACCGGTCAAGATTTTCCAAAGGATCCATTTGTTATCAATAAACTTAAATCAGCACTGATCAATATCCCTCATAAATATGTTGATTTGTATCATTATGCAAACAAAGTGAGTTTGAAAAAATGAGCAATTTTAACTCTAAATGAAAAGAGCCACCCAGTGTGCTTCTCTGAGTGGTGGCACAGTATGAAAGGGTGGTGATAATACATGCCAGCTCGCTCTCACTTGCTGCATTAAACTCTGTGTTGGCAGGAAGCTTCCGAATCTTTGCCAAACACCTGGCTCCTATGCCCACAGGAAATGGAGGGGAAGATGAATGAGTGCACAGGAAAATAATGAATAAAAAAAACTATTTTAGCCACATTTTTTAAATGTTCATCACCCCAAGAGCCTGCCAGAAATTAGATTTGACTCTGGAAGTCAAAGGCAAAACATAAATCTTTAGAGATTTTCTTGTGGTTCAATAGGGTAAGATTTTGAAATAAATATGGGCGCATATTAACAGTTAGATGCACCGAGAATTGGCCTGAGGGAAATGTTTCTCTGACTTCTTGATTTGGTTTTCTGATCCACATGACGTTTTCATCTCAGCCTTTTTTCAAAGACGTCCTGAAATTGCAGTATATTAAAACATGTTGTCCTTCCAGATTATAATTTAATCCTCAAAAGCAACACAAAGAGCTAAATGTCAGGAGCGCTCAGTTTCTTCAGTAATCAAGATACATGCCAAGATTCATGCTTTACAAAAATGGTTTTGTTTTGTATGCAAATATTATTATTTACTATTAACAAACCATTAACTACAAATGGTAGCAGTGCTGACTGTCGGGGGCCCAATGCAATAGTGTGTCGCCAGCGCGGGGGGGTGTGGTGGCTGATAGAATGGATGAAACGCATTTGTCCGCATTTCAGTCCATCTCGAATCGTGCTCACGGAAAGCGCTCGAGAAACAGTATCTCTTCCGTGGCTCAGTACGCTTTCAACTCGTTTTTCTTTTTTTTTTTTGAGCAAGAGACTGTACGACATTCACGTTATATGATTTGACTGATTTTTAAGCAAAGTGGGTGATAGCGCACCATATTAAAATAAATTGTCATTCATGTTTTCATAACCATTTGGGCAAATTAAAAAAACAAAACTAAAATTAAAACATGTTTGAGAGCAATGGGGCCCCCTGGTGTTTTGGGGGCCCTATGCAGCTTGCGTATTCTGCATATAGAGAGGATCGGGTCTGACTGGTAGGATTAGAGATGAAGAATATGGAATGCAAAATGTGTGCTTTATACATAGCCAATATGCATACTAGGGAATATGCTATAACAGGCATACTAATAAGCTAGTTAATAGTGAGAATTGGTCCCTACACTAAAGTGTTAGCTGGAATTCCATCAAAGTGATACTTAAAAAAAATAGTTACAAACTACAAACCTTAGTTTTCTGTGTGGAGTTAGGAAGATGAATGCTGTATATCCCACTTTCTGTAACTCCAGATTTGAATATTTCAGCACAGTCTCTGAAATTCAACATCTCCTTTTCAACTGGAGTGGAAATATCTGGAAATACACAGGATATTGTTAGGTTTGAGAAAAATAAATAAAAGTATGCCCAGGTCCTATTTTGATTTGTTTAATCAATATTGATTTACACCGCAATCTTGGAAAATTGCTTGACAGACCAATTCTGTGAATGTAAGCAGTTGCCCAGTTTAGAGAGACTATTTTGTTCCCACTGAGCTGGTCATATGCAGCTTAGTCTTTGATAATGTGAATTTGGCACTAACCGTTACAGTGAATGACCATAGCCAGTAGCTGCTGCACTGTGTCAGTGAGTGTGGCCTGCTGTCGTTGGAGCAATGTGCTGTTACGAGTGGAGCTGGCCAGTTCTCCCTCCAGCAGGCTGACCAGGTGATTCTGTCTGTCCAGCAGCTCCAACAGCTGCTGTTTCTCCTTCTGGATGGCCTGAAGCTCTCTGCCATGCCTGGCCTCAATGGCACCAAAACGCTGTTCCAGATAGCTGTGAAGAACTGGCTGGTTCATATATGGCAGGGGTTCTCAAAGGTATTACATTCAAAGGTCTGAATCGGAATTATCATCAACGTCAAAAGGTCGGAAATAATTGTTATTACAAAACTTGTTTTTATAAACATGCTTATTACTTTATATAACAATTCAACTTGATGTATGCTTATGCATAGTTTTATACAAATAAAAAAAACTAAAAAACATTTGGTTACTATTAAACAATGATAATCACAAATTAACCATGGCCTTGCTACACTAACCATAGTTTAACCATTGTATTTGTAGCAAAACTGGTTATATAAATTGTAATCAATATGCAAAATAAAAAATTTAAATTTTATTATAATGAAACAATGGTTATTTTTCATAAGAGTTACTCAACAGTACTGCATTTTTATACAACTAATGCCCAATAAAGCAGTTCTCATTTAGGCCTACATATTTTATGTTTCTGAAATAGTACTTTAATGTAACCTGCAGTCCCTTCAACTGAATTGGCAAAATCTTTAATTATAATTTTAATTATAACTTTACGCTTCTGACACTCGCTTGTCACTCAGAAGAAGAGAGCAAGTATTTACCCGCTTGTCAAAATCATACAAAGAAAACATGGATATTTCAAGCACCAGAAGCTCCAGCTCCAGCAATGAAGAAATTATTGTTCTGTTGAATGAGGAAAGACGCCGGAAAAGACGCCGACGCCGGCAGTGTAGACGCTACTTGACGTATATCTTCTTTGTCGTTACGTATGTGTGCTCTGCAAGACTGTTTTGTGTTTGAGCGCCCCCAAGTTGTGTTTTAAAGTAACTTCAGCAGCTCCAGACACGTGAGCGAGCAAAAGCGCCAATCTCATTGGTCAGATAGTTTTTGACATGGCGCGTCAAACCAAAAAAAACGAACCCGAGGCGTTTTTAAAAAAAATGACGCTTTTACGCGTGGCGTTTTTCGTGTCACTGTGCACACTCACATTGGCGCCCTTTGTTTAGTCACAAGGCGTTAAACCTCGGCGAATATCGCGCGCGAAATTCGTCACGGTGTGTACGGGCCTTCAGGAAGGCGAAACCTCGCGCTAGCGGGGCGAAACCGGTGACATTATTCTACTGAGCATTCACCGACATTTAACGCCTTGTGACTAAACAAAGGGCGCCAATGTGAGTGTGCACACCGACGTGAAAAACGCCACGCATAAAAGCGTCATTTAAAAAAAAAACACCTCGGGTTCGTTTTTTTGGTTTGACGCACCACATCAAAAAATATCCGACCAATGAGATTGGCGCTTTTGCTCACGTGTCTGGAGCAGCTGAAGTTACAGTAAAACACAACTTTGGGACGCTCAAACACAAAACAGTCTTGCCGAGCACACATACGTAATGACGAAGAAGATATACGCCAAGTAGCGTCTACACTGCCGGGAAGAAATAAGAAGACAAAGAAGATGCAAGGCAAGATGGAGCTACTGGTGCTTGAAATATCCATGTTTTCTTTGTATGATTTTGACAAGCGCGTAAATACTTGCTCTCTTCTTCTGAGTGAAAAGCGAGTGTCAGAAGCGTAAAGTTGCGCAGCACCACCTTGTGTACCGGGGTATTTCTGTTTTACATTAAGCACCATCTAATGTCAGGGAATGAATTTGGATGTTCACTCGGCTCATCGTCAGCGAAAATCGCTTGTGTGTGAACACAAAAAACGCATTGAAAAACGCGGGTGAATAACTTGCGCCGATATTCGTCCCGGTGTGTATGGGCCTTAAGGTTTATCCAAAATGTCGCTAGTTGCTATGTGCTTTGTTTTACAAAAGAGTCTGTAATCCCTGCAACACTGGTTCATGCGCCTTCAAATATCAAGTGGAGGCGGGTCCGGATTGAATTCCCTCCCGGTCCGGACTTTGAGAAGCCCTGATATATGGTCTTGCTATTTGCATATAAAAAGCTCAACATGTTTTAGAAAACTATTTATACATTTCTGATATAACAGTCCAATAGCAGTACTAAGACAAAGTTTACAACTAATTTTGTATCACAGAACTTGTCTGTGTTCCAGATAGACTATCAGTCAGTGCATTAGTTGTGGGAAATTTGTCTGGAGGATACATCAATACACCTTTAAGTTTGGAATTCACTATATAGATACAATATATAGATTTTTGCCACAATTTAGAGTCTGGATGAGTCAAAAAGTCAGATTTTAAAACTTGTGTAGCGTACTCCAACTTAAGGACTAGTCTTAAGGAGTGTGTCATTGAATCATTCATTCAATCGACTCATTCAAAGCACTCCCTGTGCCAGAATATAATTACCTACTATAAAGAAGGCGAAAAAAAAACAGTAGTATCCTCCTTAGACCCGAGAAAATAAGTTTTAGGATTTTTGTCTAAACAATATCTTTACATTGTTTAGAGCAGTGGTTCCCAACCTTTTTGTCATGCCCCCCACGTACACATGGTAATCTGAATATAAATATAAATATATATATATATATATATATATATATATATTTAATACTTCATTCTGTGAATAGCTGTTTGTTGATTCATGCCGCTATCAGCACAGACGACACCCTTGAACAAGCCTCTTGGATTCCACATCACACACCTCTGTGAGCCTGAGATGCTGGTAGGCCTGTAAACACCTGGATACCGCTGCCATTCATAGATGGTGTTGTTGCATGGTCTTCTCTATCAAAATCAACACTCGGACAGGTTGTGTGAGCTTGCACCGTACCAAGCCACAAATAAATACAATAAATCCCACAGGCCTGATCTTTATGAGTCCGACTAATGACTTTGCAGCAGTTTTTAATTAAATGATCCAGCCACACAGACTGAACAAGCTACTTTTAGCTAGTCTAAAGAAACATTCCCTAAATCTCTCTTTGCTTGTTGTTTCTGTTCTTCCAACATGTATCCTTTCAAAGACCACTTGAGTACACCTTGTCATGTTGTCTGAAAATACACTAAATAATTTTGAGTTATTTACATTTGTGGACATGAAACATTGCTGTTGTTAAGCTGCAGCTTTATTGTAAAGCAGCTTGTCTCAAAATAAAATCCAACGATATTTCACTCCTGAATAGATTATCTTACTGTCCCATTTTCAGACAGAAAGTTGAAGTTTCCACAAAAAGCTTGCCTATTTTAATTTGGGTTAGCAGATAAATGCATATTTACTGAGCCATACTTCCCTAAAGACCAACAGTGAAAGATGAAAATGCATTTAATTTACTACTGGCTTTCGACAGCCAATTTACTGTAACATACTGCTGTTTTTAGTGTGTCAAATGTGCTTGCTGCTCTGCAGCATCATTGTTTATTTGAATGCAATTATAAAGTTAAAAAAGAGATCTGAAACAGATTTTATTTTCAGTGTATAAAATAGTAAACACCTGGAATAAACAGGAAAATTAGGTGATGTTTGGCCTGTTTACAGCTGATATTAGAGGGATAGTTCAGCTAAAAATTAAAATTCTGTCATTGTTTACTCACCCTCATGTTGTTTCATAACCTGTATGATTGTCTTTCTTTTGTAACACAAAAAAGGATATATTTTGAGGAATGTTGGTAACCAAATATTTTGTTTCCCATTGACTTCCACTGTATGGACAAAAAAATACTATGCTTATGTATGCAAACGTATTGCTTACCAACATTCTTTTGAGCTACACACAAGAAAGAAATACACACAGGTTTGGAATGACATGAGGATATGTAAATGGTGACAGTGCTCTTTAAACATTATTAGCTCACTCTTGTTCGTCTTCAAAACACAAATGAAGATATTTTTTAAAGAAACCTAAGATAATTTTGTCACTCCAATGTGTCA
This sequence comes from Gymnocypris eckloni scoliostomus, assembly GCA_027564155.1. Lineage (NCBI taxonomy): Eukaryota > Metazoa > Chordata > Actinopteri > Cypriniformes > Cyprinidae > Gymnocypris > Gymnocypris eckloni. The sequence goes on along the minus strand of CM050427.1, from coordinate 14,016,230 downwards.
GACCTGTGTCTCCATGTCTTGTGTCTCCCTTCCTCTTGTGCCCATATGTGGTCCTTCCTGTTTCCTATTTATTATTAGTTCAGTTAATCCCAGTCGTGTGTCTTGATTTTGTCCCAGGTGTGTCTAGTTCGTTCTGTCTATTATATAATCTGTTCTGCCCCATGTTTCCTGTCAGATGTTAAATGTTATGTGTAAATGTCATTCCATGTGTTCCTCCGTTCGTTGTATGCCTTTTTGTAAGTAAAGTGCTCTGTTTTTGTGAAACTCCTCGTCTCCTGGTTCCCAGTGTTGTGATGTGACACATTGAAAGTTCATTCTACCAAGATACTGTCTTACAATTGCATATAAACATTGATCAAAGTACATACACAGAAATTGTAAACAGAAGCTCAAATGCACATTCTTGATGCACAAGAACAAACTTTATTGGTTCTTGTACATCAAGCAAGCATGTTTTAATTTCTGTTTACTGTATTTGATATGCTCCATGAATGTGCTTTGATCAATGTTTAAAGGGGTCATATGATGCGATGTCAAGAATTGTTTTATTACCTTAAACTGCATAAACACATTGCAGTACACCAAATACGCCAAATAATGGTATTTTTAGCAATGTCATATGACCCCTTTAATACACAGTTAAAGTTAAAATAAGGAAGGCATGGGGTCCCGTGGATTTTATTTTATAATATATATATATATATATATATATATGTCATGAATCTGGTTGCCACTCACTTCAACTGCACATCACCCATGGACTACATCTCCCATCATGCACTGCACACACACATTCCCGTCCACCATTACACCAATCACACAGCTGTCACCATTCACTCATCAACACTGATTGCCTCACCACACCTGCACCTCATTCACTCACTCACATAAAAGCAGCACACAAACACTCACCCAGTGCGAAGTCTTGTTTTCCCCTGGCTAACATTCTGAGCGTTTCCCCCTGTTTTCTGATTCCCTGTGTTTACCTGGACTGCGTATTTACTCTGACCGTTTGCTGCCTGCCCTTTTGACCCTGCCTGCCTGTTGATATCTTCTCTGTCTGCTGCCTGCCCCGACCTTGCATTGTCCCTGTTGCTGATTCTGTCTAGCCTTCTCAACTCCTGTTACTACCTTTGACCATTGCCTGTCTGACCACCTCTTGTCAATCATTAAAGCTGCTATTGGATCTAACCACACTGCCTCTTCATTACATTATATATATATATATATATATATATATAATCTGTAAAGAGGCTTTGATCTAATTAATATCCATAGGTATTATTGTGTGATGTGTAGTTCTAGGACAAACACATTTTCATCTTTTTGAACAAACTTGTATGTATGGACAGCTTCAGAGTTATAATATCACAGGTCGTTTGCAACTTGCAACCCATTTGCCTTAGTGTTCACGGACAGGAAGGTGTGACTGAGCCAATGCACATTTCCAGACGACTCACCTGTTTTTGTCATTGAGGCGGGAGACCTCCTGTGTTTGCTCTAAGAGCTGCTTCTCCAGCCGGTTGGTGGTCAGAGAGTATTCCAGCAGCTGGATCTCCAGACGACTGGTTTGGTTCAGCACCTGCAAACAGGCCCACATGACAGACAAGCGGAATGAGAGATTACCTTTAAAATATTCAAAGACATGGAAGAATAATGGTGCTTTTCTTATCCAACTACTATCGTTTTCATCTCTGCTTGAATGCAAATGTACAGGATTTCACTTTTTTCCAAGAAAAAGCTGTAGTTAAATGTTGAAGGTAGTACCAGATGTTTGCCTGCAACATTAGGTTTGCCAACTTTATCTGAGAACAATGTTTGATGTAGCAGTATGTTAATGAGTTTTAATCAGGGTTAAAGTAATAGTTAACCCAAAATTTAAATTATGTCATTACCTTTATGTTGTTCCAAATCCAAATTACAAAGGAATAATTCATACACTGTGCTGGTCACACTTTTCCATTCAATTACAATATATGCGGACCGAAGCTTTCAAGCTTCAAAGAGGTTGCAAATACGCCTTAAAAATGTTATTTAAACAAAGTTCCATTGGTCTCATGCACTATATTCCAAACCATATGATAGTTTTGTGTTTGGAACTTTGAAACCTTCATGTATTTCCTTGCAAACTTATCCTTAAATAAGCTGTAAACCACTGTGACCAAATCTTTTGATTTATTGAAACGATTCAACTCAAAAGAATGTTCACAAATGGGATGTGTCCTATTCATTGTAGCTGCATAAAAATACTTCAAAATCTCTCCTTTTGTGTACCACATAAGAAAGAAAGTTATGAATTTGGAGCAACGTGAGGGTTAGAAAATAATCACAGCCTAGTGGATAGAGCATTGGACTTGAAACCCGAGGTATCCCAAGGTTGTGGGTTTGAATCCCGGCTCCGGCAGGAAGTCCACAACTGCAACCCGGGCGCTGCTCAGTTGGCTGCCCACTGCTCCAAGTGTGTGCACTTGGATGGGTTAAATGCAGAGAACACATTTCACTCCTCATTATACTCTGTATAATTGTGTATGTGACAAATAAAGCTCATCTGAGCTTAATTTGTAATTTAACCCTGCTTATGTTGGCCATGAATTCAGATGAGTGAAAAACCAAACACGCACACACAATACAAAATGGGCAGCAGTGCTTTGAGTGTCAAATGTGATGCACTGAGGCCTAATTTTTTTATCAGCCATTGAGTTACAAGAATTTAATTCAAATGTGAGCCACCAATGCAAATTGTTGGGCAGTTTGCTTATTAAAATAGAGAATTTTTGACAAATGACTGCATAAGAAGTGCCCACTTTTCATGGCTGCCTGTCTTCATAATGTGGTTTAAGCAATTAGAGAAAAAGCATTTCACAGCAAAGACAAACAGAAGCTGCAGTTTAAGAAGAGGTGCTATATATTTTTTTTTTGGTTTTCTGGATGCAGTCAATCTCATTTGATCAGCCTCACCTGTGTCTCGACATCTGTCAGTTTGCGTGTGTTTTCTGCTGATTGGCTTAGAAGATTGGTTCCGATCTCCAGCATGGTGGCTGTCTGAGTGTGAATGACATTCCGCTCCATCTCTGATCGCACGTTCTCCTGTACATAGCTCTCCAGCTGTAAACATGACACAAGACACTTCAACAAACATACATCAACATCTCCAACTATTAAGTTTGTTAGCATCACAAGAGAACATAAGCTTGCACAGGCAATATTAAAGCATGCTAATTTAAAAGCCTATCTGTTTATTATGGATATATATACAGTTGCAATAAAAATTATTCACCCCCCCCAGAGACTGTAATAATTTGCATGGGAATGGACCAAGTATGACAGGTGAAGCTTGAAAGCACTTATTAGAGGCATAGTTTATTGGAGGTTATAAAGAATAAAAGATTAGCTACAAAATTTTATATTTGGGGGTTAAAGGTTCCATTATGTCAAAGCTGAAATTTCCTGGCTTTTTTCATGATAAGAGCGGTCTAGGGGCTATGTAACTACCATATAAGTTTCAAAACAGTCAGTCCGCAGTAAAGTGCACACAGCCTGCATAAAGTATCTGTGATTTTTCAAGAACCCTTGTGACTTACATAAAAATGTGACGTCCGAACTACTTAGTCATCGCCTTCAATCACCATCCCGAGCACTGCCCACCGTCATTTTACCAAACCCCCAGACAGCATCACGCGTCCATGCCATTGACGAGCAACAACAACTTTAACTTTAACGGGCGAAACCAGATCGGCGGACCTGTAATGTTGCACTCTCACACAAAGCATTGAGGGTCTGACAGGACTGTTACTATGAGGTGGATCACGTCTAACATGATGTATAGTAAAGACAAACACACCATATATATCTAGTCAAGATGAAGGTATAAATACATTTCGATTTCAGCAGTCAACTATTTTCACAGCTACATTATTATCCCAGCCACAATATATCACAACGATGTATATACAATTACATATGATTATATATAAATCGTCAGTTTGTTGTTTTACACACATGCACACAGACATTATTTCATACATGACATAGACGTGAGATGCAAGAACATTTTCAGACGCGCGCATAACAACAAAAGACAATACTTTATTGAACATTTTCTGATAAGAAGTGTGCGCTACAACGCAAGCATTTTTGACGATCATTTCTGTCCAGTCCGCTAGTTTTATCTCGTTTAACTACAGCTGTCATCGTTTTTTGTCTGGCATTGGCAGCAGGTATGCGATAAAATTTGTAATTTGACGTTGCATTATGTCGATTCTGGCACCCAACATCACAACCAGATGATATTTTAGGCTCCTTATGTAGCCGAATCTGCACTGGTTTGAATGGGCTGCCTTCAGTTTTCCCTTTGTTTTGCAGCTAGCGCTGTGATGTATTTGTGACGTCGGCCCCTTCTGAATGAAAGCCAATCACTAATCGGTAATGTCAGCACATCACTGCAGCTGCCATTAGAAGTCCCAGTTGCTATAGAAACAGTCAGCGTTCTGAGACGTGCGCCTAGGACTGCGCAGGCTGGTCTAGTCTGAAAAATAGGCTTTTTATAACGCTTTTTGAGCAAAAAGTAGAGTGGATTTTTTTTAGCAATTCTCAGGTCAGAAATTCAATTCTCAAAATTAATTGTTCAACTTTCCTCATCATCTAGTCACTTGTGCACATCATAAAAAGCTTCTTATTCTTTTTAACAAGTTGCGATTGCTATACGTTAATTCATGCAATTGATAATGTACTTTTGTCTGTGGTTTCCTACATGATCATTTACTGTTGTCATGTTGCTGAAAATGTATTATAGTTCTCCGTGCTATAGTCTTACCCCTAAAAACATCTAGTCATTGGTTAAATAATTACGGTAAATGCTAAATTGTTGATCTAGTTGTTATAAAGTGTCAAGCATATTTTCTACATATTTATATTACAATTCGCCATGAATTGTTCAAGTAATCTGGACTTTCATTAATGAAGAAAATATAGATTAACCAATGTCAAACCAGTTCTCTGAGATATCTCATGAACCTTCAGAGGATAACACAAGAGTTACAAATTCTGACAGTGGACTTTCTCATTTTTATTTTTGTAAAATAATATTTATTTCAACATTGGAATTTTTTTTCAGATCACTAGTAAAAGTGTAACTGTGAATCACAGCCAGTCTTTTTCAATCAATATCCCACATAGAGTACTTTGTACATTTGTATTTTTGAAATGGACATATGACATACATAAGAAGTGCAGCCTTCAGCATTTCAATACAGTAACTTTCATCCAAACTTTTTTCATAGTTTACATCAACTAATACTAATAGAGTGCACTGTTATATTGACAACATGACTGAGCATTTTGACTGTCTTTTTTGTGAACGATGACACAAGGATTTTTCATTCTGATGGCACTGATACGTTCCTTGACAAATACTTACTTTTGAGAGATGAACTAAATATTTTGAGTAAGTTACAGGATTTTACAGGAAATACATTGTGTGGTGTTGTTTGTACGAATTGTTTTGAGAAATGTGCATACTACTTTGCTAATAATACTGCAGTAAGGATGTTTTGATAAATGCACCAAAGCAACTGAGAAAAACTGTATTCAGGTTTGAAACAATGGATCCAGAGAGATGTGAAGGAAGAGGTCAAGGACACCACAGATGAGAAGGAGAAGGAGTAGGGAGTAGAGAAAGAAATGAAGGAAGAGGAAAAGTATGAGGTGGAGAGGGAGTACAAAGAGGAGGAAGAGGAGAAAGAGAAAAATTAGGTGGATAAATTGGAAGAGGAGGAGCAGAAAGAGGAAGAAGGGGAGGAGGATGACAGCATGGAAGAGACAGAGGAAGGGCCAGGGCAAGACGACAAACAGTCTCATATTTTAGTTGATGCGTGATCAGGCATGCAAGAGGAATTGGCCTGCCTGGCCAGGGCCAATTGAGCCTGTGATGTTGAAGAGGTAATTTGGCCAGTCTCAGACCAAAGACGGGATGCTGGAGCAGAATAATTATTTTTGCCAGAATTTCTTAAACATCTTAGACCCACTAAAGCATGGCTCGCTTCATTCTACACGGATAACTCGAGAAAAAAAGATGCCACGAGCCTGGCACCAGGCAAAAGTCATCGCCATTCCAAAACCTGGCAAGGACTTAAATCTTGCGGCCAGCTATCCTTGCTATCCGTGTGTTTCAAACTACTCGAACGCTTGGTCCTTTACAGAATCAGCCCAGTCTTGGAGAAAACCATCACAGATGAGCAGGCAGGGTTCAGGCAAGGACGTAGCACTGGTGACCAAGTCCTTGCCCTGACGACATACATTGAAAACGGATTCCAGCAAAACCAGAAAACTGGGACCGTCTTCCTTGACCTAACCGCGGCTTATGACACAGTCTGGTTTGCTGGTCTCCTATTGAAACTATCTAAAGTTTTACCACGTTGGGTAGTAGAGGCCATAGAACTCTTCTTCCATGACAGATGTTTTCGAGTACATATGGCAGACAAAAACAAGTAAACGGACTCCCACAGGGATCCGTCCTGTCTCAGAGTCTCTTCAACATCTATATTAATGATCTTCCAGCAACACAGTCCCGTAAATTCATCTACGCCGATGACATCTGCATTGGGACCACACATTGGACATTTGACGAGGTCGAGAACGTACTGAACATGGACATGGATTTGATGGTGGACTTCCTAAGTAGGTGGCGACTTTAACCCAGTGCAACTAAGACTGTATCTAGTATTTCCACCTCCACAATGCACAAGCCAAACAGGAGCTCAATATCCTCCTCAAAGGCCAGCGGATTGAACATGACCCAAATACAACGTACCTCGGTGTTACCCTGGACAGATCATTGACATATCATGATCATCTGAAGAAGACAGCAGCCAAAGTCAGCTCTCGAAATAATCTACTACTCAGTAAACTGGCCGGCACAAGTTGGGGTGCAAGGGCCCAGACACCCAAGACCACTGCACTTGCTCTGAGTTACTCAGTAGCAGAGTACTGTGCACCAGTCTGGTCTAGATTGTCCCACACCAGGCTAGTAGATGTTCAGCTAAATACGTCTATGCACATAATCACTGGAACCATACATTCTACTCCTCTACCATGGCTGCCAGTTCTCAGTAACATACCACCACCACATCTTCGACGACAGGAGGCCACTGCCAAACTGCTGACTAAAGTCTATGCGAATGACAAGTTGCCACTCAACTCGGACATCACACTGCATCCAGCAGCCCGCCTGTCATCGAGAAAACCTGTCTGGCTGCACTCACCGCCAGAGCATATGACAGCCAATTCGGCATAGAGTGATGAGTGGGCAGCAACTGATGTTGTGAACCACTCCCTCATAGCTGAGCCATCGGTCTGTCCTCCTGGCTTCAACCTTCCTCGACGACATTGGTCAATGCTAAACCAATGCTTCATCATTGGTTTCTACTCAGTTGTGTATATTTATATTTGTTTCAACTGTAATTAAACTGTGTTAAATGCCCTCTTAAAGAATTTATATGAAGTACTTGTTCTCAGTAACCTCTCCTAAAGCATGTCTTGACTGTAGATTTACCACTTTAAATTACTTTTGAAGGCTAATGTTTAAAAATAGCTTCCACAAGAACCAGATTACATCTGTCATATAAGTCTAATATGAATTTCAAAAAGTCGAGGAAAGATAAGCTGCAAGCTGCTTTGATGAAGACCTAACATTTGGAGAGGGTACTTTGTTTTGATCAAAACTTCTCTTACATTTAACCTATAACAGCATAAACACCTCTCATTGACCACCCGCAGGATGAATGTGACTCAATAGAAATTAGAAACTCTGACATGTAATTCGGCATGCTTGTCCCCTTTTTGGAATTTCATTGAAGAACATCCAGGATTAGCTTATGTTCTCTTTAGAGGGGTTCTTGAAGACCCTGGGGGTCAGATAATCATGTGGGAGTATGGTGTGTGATACAAATGCACTGTCTCATGTGTGGCATCTGGCTAGAAAGACTAGTAATACATATGCAAAGCAGATCGTCTGTGGTGTTGAAAACACAATACAATCCACTCAGCAGTAAGCCAGAGGTCAATGCTCGCCAATGCTCAGGAAGCTGCTGCTCCTACCGCGCACTGCACTCAATGACCGGTGAGGGAGTGGAAAAATAATTTATACAACATTTGGCCCGCTGGTGAAAGCATGCATATAGGCATATCAGGAGGGTCTGTCTGGACCGCCGTTTCTGAGATATAGTAACCACTTCACTTTTTATCCCCCCATACCTTCAACTTTTAGTTAAATGCTTCTTATGCCAGATGTATGACCTGTAAAATGAAAAGTGAGCCAACTCGTGAGTGTTTTTGACCCTTTTTGTAATCCTTTGGCATGCAGGAACATTTCTGTTATGCATGTATGATACTAAGCCCACTCCGTCTCCATATTTATGGAGCAAACCAATAGGAGGTATGAATAACAAGACAGCGTTTCCAGACAGCCCATAGTCTGGGTGACAAACAGAGCAGACCAAAGCTGGGACATGTAACATATAGACCATGTGTGTTTTTTTTATCAAAGAACAGGCATATATTCGAAGTACTGAGTGTTTTAGAGGACCTAAATAACAGAATCTGCTGTTTGTGATGTGGCAAGTAAAGACATTCTCTTTGAAACGTAGTTCAAAATGGCACAGAGATAAACTGACTCCAAATGCGCAATTGATTTGAATTAATGTAGGAAAAATCTGCAGGTTTTAGCTGTTGGTATCTTTATAAACAGCAATACCCCTGTCAAGCAGAATGTTTCTGAGATAAGCTTGAATTATGTTAGCTAGAAGCACACTGTAACCATGTGTATCAGGAAACCTAAAAAAACGGAGAGAAGTTAAATAGAATTATCAAAGTCAATAAATGATATGATCTGACAGGAATGTTTTTATTCAAGCTTTGGATAAAAGGACCTGCTAAATGAATACATGTAATTGTAGTATCAACCTTCGATTACATCAGCAAAAGTTATTTTTTAAGGGGTTAGATCAGGTAGAAATAGATAGACTTATTTTTACACAGCAGAATCGATGCTGCTGTTTATGCTCTGAAAATGTGACAGAGAGAAATAATGGAGGCCAAATCCATGTTTTAAATCTGATACTGACAAACTGTCCACCAGCTTGAAAAGATCTACACATTCAGGAAATCTTGCTTAAACATGTTCAATATGTACCTCTCTCTTTCTCTCTCCTTCTCAAATTCAATAACCTTGTGAGAATCTGTGTAATGCAGATTGGAACACATCTATAGTGCACATGCATAAATAATGCACATAAACTTGTTCTCAAGTGGTTTGGCATCAAGTGGTGACCCAACAAAGCATCAAAATTATTTAGCGTATGAAAATAAACAAAATTTCTAAATGTCTAAATTTCAACAGTTCCATGATTGGCTGCCTGTAATTCACTAGACGAATACATTGTGGTCGACAAAAACCATGTTAGTCTGGATTTTTTTTCCTTTCACAGCTTTGTTCATGGTTTTTAAGGACTTCACACAACCTGTCAACCTTCTACCAAGATTAATTTAGTTTTTTGAAATATTTACAAGAAGAAGAATAGAATAATATTTTTTTGTTAGTATTTGTCACTTACACAATTATACAGAGTATAACCAGCAGTGAAATTTGTGCTCTTCATTTAACCCATCCAAGTGCACACACACCTGGAGCAGTGGGCAGCCAATGCTGCGGCGCCCGGGGAGCAGTTGGGGGTTCGGTGCCTTGCTCAAGGCACGCTCTTTCCATTAGGCCACGACTGCCCCCTACAATGCTGCACTTTAGTTACACCAACCTTGTGATCTGCTTAGCCATACCAAATTTTGCAGCATAAAACCATAAAGTTTGATTGCATGTACAGCCTTTGACGTCAACAAAAATTATAGTGTTTTCTACTTAATTTTTTTAAGTTAATAAGCCTATTTATCTTGCTAGCTTATCTTGTTAGTTATCTTTTATCACAAGGGTTCCCAAATGTTTAGTATTTTTCCTTGGCGAAAAATTATATTGCATTTATTTAACATTTTACTTTTTATTTAATTCATTGTTTTTCATCAACCCATTAACACCACACAAATCTCAATTTTTTTCATTTTAGTATTTAGAAAATATTTCTAGCTGTACATGAGCAGGACAAATATGCAACATAATTTGAGAACCGCTGGTGCAATAAAAGATGAGAAACAGACCGAATGAGGTTTAGGTGGATTAAGCTAGTTCACTATACCTTCTGCAGCCACTGTGTATTGTTCTCCGTGGCACTCTCTAGGGTCTCCAGCTTCCTTTCCTGCCAGGTGGGTTCAGCGTGAGGCGACTCCGGGTCCGAGGCGAGTCCCGCTGGAGGGAGTTAGTCACCTGGAAGTCCCCCGCAGGCCGGCACTGCTCCACCTCTGGAAGAATAAAAGTGTAGTGGCAGGGGCCATGCTTCACCTGGTGCTGTCGTCTTTCCGAGCCAATTGTCACAGCCACTGCTGCTACCAGGTAACACAGACACAGCAGCCAGCCCATCCCAGGAAAAAGCTGACAGTAAGAAAGTTTTAATCCAGGGAAGGATGAAATCGTGTGGGCACTCCTCTAAAGCAGGTCGGATGAGAGCGCTTCACTCGGATTTGCACTTGTCCAAACTTTTCTGAAGATTGAACAAGAGTTCAAGTTCTGCTTCCAGCCTTCTTTCTTTTTTCCTTTTTCTCTGCTTGATGAGTTGTTCTGGAGATCTTTTTGTACAACAGCACACTTGTATTGCTGTTTGCCAAAAAATGCAGTAAATTTAAAAGCAATACTGTCCAGATGACAGCCTGGAGGGGGAGATTGTTTCCTATTCCTTGCTCACTTTGCACTCAGCACAGCTCAGAACCAGAAACATCCTCTCCATTTATTTACCCTCTGAAATGTTTTTCAGTTTCTAGTTCTGGCGTTGTACCATCCTTACTCACTCGTTGCGACTGTCCGGGTTTGGAAGTTTTGAGTTTGGGAACTTCTGAACTCAGTGACAGCTTTTTAAAGACTGAATCTAAAATCCCTTCTTTTGACACATATTCACTCACTCCCCTCCTTCATTATCCCTCTCTCTCTCCTCCCCTTCCCTTTCTCAGCATTTTCAGATGGAAGCTACAAAAATGCTCACAGCAACCACCACTAAAAACCCAAACACGGGAAAAGAAGCTGGACATGGTGATGTGAGAGGTTACTGGGGGTATGGGATTTTTTTCATTTGGAGGCTATGATCTGATGGGGATCCTGGATTAAATAATTTGGTAAAAATACAGTGAGGTCCAAAAGTCTGAGATCAAAGTCTAAAAAAATCTGTGATTATTATTTGATTGTTTTACCTTTCATATGATATAAAATAATTGTGGGGGGGTACATACAAATATAATTTATTAAAAGAGAAATTTTTCAATTTTGAGTTTATTTTTATTTAAAATTCGAATTAAAATAATATACCTAAAATGTCTGCAAAAATAAATATAAATATGTCAGTCTACAGTCTATGTCATAAATATGTCAGTCTACTTGAATTGCCTTAAAACATACTGATAATACCAACAAAAATCCATCAATAAATAAAAAGAGAGTCAAATAAATAAGAGTTTATCTATAAAAGAGACGGAGCACAGTGTCATACACACAAAATGAAAACACCATCAGGTTAACATATGTGTGACACTAAAATAATGCAATAAACATTCACTAAATTACAGTAATGTAACCAAAAAAACACCCTAATGCAAATTAAAGAGAGAGGAAAGAAAAAAATATTTATATAAATTATAAATCGCATGTGATGTGTCATCTAGGACATTCTGGGAATTTACTCTTACTGGTTATTATTGCTGTAAATTATAAGGTAAATCTTAGTTTTTATTTGCTAAAAATATATATATACATAATTTTACAGTATTACACATACATATGTTAAACCATACATAGGAAGTTCTTTATTTTTTCTGAAAAGTTACATTTTTCAGTGTTGTGATCTGAGATTGGGTCAGCCACTCATTAGAGGAAGGTTAATATTTAATGTAATGAAGCTTGATAAATAAAGCTGAAAGATGTGCACTGGATCAAACCACATCTGCATTACATATGAAACAGAATTGATTGACAAAGAGTCTGTAAATTATTTGAGTCTAACCTGGTGAAATAGCATTCTGGATCGGTCTGACCTAATTTAACCCCTGCCCATTATTGTTATAGTTTACAACGTAGACGTGTTTGTTCTATTAAAGTCATCCTTCCATTACTAGTTCCCACTGACTAATACAGCCTGGCCTTTAGACTGCATACCAGCAACTGATATGAATAGCACTAGCTCTCAGGAACATCTGAGAGCTTAAATCTTTCTCCCTCTTTCATTTTCTTTTGCCAGACTCTTGATAAAATCTAACACAGTCAATCCCATTCACTTAAATTATTTCCTTTTACACTTTTCCATGCCATTATTCATAAATGGTTTACGCAAAATGGAAAGTTAGTAGCTATAAAAAATCCTTTGGGTATATAATGGGATTAAGTTGCCAACACAAAGAAAAAATAATTGTCTATACATGTCTCTTCTTTGAAAGGAGTTTGTCTCCTCCTCTCCCTCCCTCTCCTTATCTCCCTTTACGTCTGTATCAACAGAACCAGGTTAATTTAGAACAGTTTTCTGGTAATGATGTGATGCCTCATGGATCAGGGTGTTCTAAAGAGTGCGTGGGCAATGTTTTGCAACTTCTGAATGCCTTTATTTTCACAGTGTCCATCGTTGAAACTGATCAAAGTATGCATAGCGGTTTGAGGGGGTAGTCGAGGTCGCAGCGAAAGCTAAAAGCTATTATCAATTGCGCAGATGTGTGCGGCGAGGCTTCAGAATATGATATGGTTTGTTTAGGTTCAATAGTTCATCGTAACAGAACATACCACTCATTTTCCGACTCTGGCTGCTGAAAATTGTCTTGTTTCATTATTGCCAAACTGACTTTCACACTGGGAACCATATGTTGATGTTTTGCTTGAGTAAAAATGAAGTGATTATCACAACAGGAACACATGCAATTGATATTTAAAAAAAAAGTCAAATTGTTAATGGACCCCAAAACTAAAGCATTCAAGAACATTACATTATTGTGGCAGACAAAAGCACTGAATTTATATTATAAAGTTTAAAACTGACATTACATCAAGCTTACTGATCCACAGGGAGTGTTTTTTTAATAAAAAAATTTCACAATAAAATTGTACTAAATTAACCAAATAACTTAAATAAAATTATTGTATGTATATATATATATATATATACACACACACACATTTTATGTACTTAAATTATTAATTGGTTTTAATTGATTAAGCTCTGTTAGTCAAAACTATGACCTGCGAGACCACCAGTTTCTGTCCAATGCAAGCATCAGGGGAGAATGTATTGATGAGCAGGGATAGAAGAAATTTGAAAATGCTTAGAGAACCAGCCCATTGAGAGCACTTGGGTTCGGTCTATGTCAAAGGGCTGATATTTTACTAACCTCCCCAAAGGTTCTAAATCTGACAAACTAGTCCTTTCGCAAAGTGACATGAACCGGCCTCTATGTCAGAGCAGAAAAGGTTTGGCTTCTTTCTTGGGTCTGTCAAAAAGAAGACGAGTGTTATTTCAGCATGGAGAAAATAAACAAGCCTTCATGGCAATATCAATCTCCATATAACATCTCTTTCAGCAGACTTCTTACTCTACGAAAAGCAAACCAAACCAGTGTGCAAAGATGACAAAAAACAGCAGTGGTGGAAAGAGTACTGAAAATGTGTACATAATCACATTTGTACACTTTGATTCTTGAAAGACTTTCTGGTGCATTTAACTTACAGTCAATAAAATGTCCAGCATTTTCATCAGTCAGGCGTGGATCTATTCTGAATGTTTAATAACTTTTGACAAAGTTTAATCCAGAAGCAAAGATAAATAATTTCTACTTTATAAGCACAGAGAGATAGCGATAGCACACAGTCTGCGCAAAAGCAATATCGGAGTGAGAGGACAGGCAGTTTTCTGCGAATACATGACTGTGTTCTCATGTTAAAACAATGCGCTCACCACATTTGTGTAGAAATTATTACAATTATGCAGAATACCTGCAATCCCGCATGGATATTCAGACTCTGTGAAGACAAATGCGTTTCATTCATTCGTTCATAACCACTCGAACAACAAAAACACCATAAAGCATCAAGAAATTTTTTTTTGCTTTATTTGTGGAAAAAAAATTAAACTACAAATTGTCATTCTGAAATTCTTACTTGACGGCCATGGCCGCCATTCATTTTCAATGGAAGGAGCAGCTTGGACGTTCTGCTTCAAATAGCTTTATTTTTGACCCACAGAGTCATATTGGTAACAAATTATTTTATAATGTCTTTGTTACATGTGTTACATGTACTTAATATAGCAATAACAGTAAATCATGCATAATTACATGCAACTAACCCTAAACCAAACCCTTATTGTATGTTCAAGATATTAATTAATATTACTGAGTACTTACTTGCATAATTACACTGTAACAAAAGCTGTGCACTGTGCAAAAGTTGATTCCAAATCATCAGTCCTCATTCTGCTGGATCTGTCTGCCGCTTTTGACACTGTCAATCATCAGATCCTCCTGTCCACCCTCTCATCACTGGATATCACTGGGATTCCACTTCGCTGGTTTGAATCCTATCTCACTGGTCGGTCTTTCAGGATGGCCTGGGGAGGGGAGGTATCCAAAGCAAATAAATTGGTCACTGGGGTTCCCCAGGGATCGGTTCTTGGACCCCTCCTCTTCTCCACATACACTACATCACTGGCTCCCATCATGCAGGCACATGGCTTCTCCTACCATTTCTATGCTGATGACACACAGCTCTATCTCTCATTTCGACCAGATGATCCAACGGTAGCTGCACAGATCTTAGGCTGCCTGGCAAACATCTCGGCATGGATGAAAGAACACCATCTACAGCTCAACCTGGCAAAGACTGAGCTTCTTGTCTTCCCTGCAACTCCAACTCTACAGCATGATTTCACGATTCAGTTAGGTTCATCAACAATTACCCCATCAGCTTCGGTCAGAAATCTTGGTGTAATCTTCGATGGCCAGCTGACCTTCAAAGAGCACAGTGCAAAGACTGCTCGGTCTTGCAGGTTTGCACTACACAACATCAGAAAGATCAGGCCCTTTCTGACAGAGCATGCTGCACAACTTCTTGTCCAGGCCCTTGCCATTTCTAGACTGGACTACTGCAATGCTCTTCTTGCTGGACTTCCATCAAACACAATCAAACCTCGACAAATGATTCAGAATGCAGCGGCACGACTGGTCTTCAACAAGCCCAAAAGAGCCCATGTTACACCTCTCTTTATCTCCTTGTACTGGCTACCAGTTGCAGCTCGCATCCAGTTCAAGACACTGATGCTTGCATATAGAACAACCACAGGCTCAGCACCCACCTACTTCCACTCACTATTACAAATCTACATGCCCTCCAGAAGTCTGAGATCTGCTAGTGAGCGACGCCTCGTGGTACCATCACAGAGAGGCTCAAAATCACTCTCCAGAACATTCTCGCTCACCATTCCTGGCTGGTGGAATGATCTTCCCACCCCCATCCGGAATGCTGGATCCCTGTTAAATTTCAGCAACAACTGAAAACTCATCTCTTTCAACTCTACTTGACTACATAAAAAAAAAAAAAAAAAATGTATTTAGCTTTTTTCAAAATCTTCATCTTTCTCTTTATCTTTCTCTCCTTCCCTTGCTAGCTTGTACTTATTTGAACAATGCCTGAGACTTGATGTTATTGGCACTTCCTCTGTATGTTTGCCTCTTCAAGATTAATCACTTTATGTATTCCCCAATTGTAAGTCGCTTTGGATAAAAGCGTCTGCTAAATGACTAAATGTAAATGTAAATGTAACAAGGACATTTTTTAAATAAAATGTAACCTATTTCAGTTTTTAAAGACATGATGGTTTTTAAATTATGAACTATTCCTATAAATGCCAGTCATGTGATTGTGAATGATGGTAATGCAAACATTTATTGCACTGCTATCAGGGCTGGAAAATTAACCAAAATGATTAAAAAAGCTTTGCATTCACAGTATTGCATGATGTCATGACAGAAGTGCATGTTTAGCATCAGTTTTTAATTTGCATGAAAAATACATGTAAAACATATTCGTAAACTATAGCAATGGTGATGTCATGCAACGCCTTTAACCTCTGACCCCACTAATGTTCCTACACAAACAGGCCCTTATTTCCATGGGGACAGGACAACACTTACATTAAGGGTCTGATTTCTAGAGCCAGGGTAATTTCACCTTTGACAGGTCTTGGCAGGAAAAACCACTATGATCCTTTGTCTTGTTTTTGGATTGTAAATTATGAAAGGACCGTTTTATTACAAGATCTAAAAATCTTTCCACACTTAGAGTCCTGCAGAGAACTTTGATTCTTCCCCAAAAAATGCATTTTCTTAAATTATAGCAAGAGAACGTGAATGCCCTCTAAACTCATGTGAACCCTCAGAATGACATTTAAAAATACGATAAATTAACCTTTACCTGGAAGCTTAGATCATGTAATAGCAAATAGACAGGTTTAATAGTGCCAGTAAAACAGGACATTACCAGAAGGGGATCCAGATTTTCCAGGCATTTATGATATCTTCTCTCTCTCTTGACACTGAATGTTTCTGTTTTTAGCTGAAACTATATTTGTGGGGTTTAACCAAGGCCACTGCCAGATATCAGACATATATCATGCACTATTTTATTCAATACTCCTGTCAGGATGGTGTAAGTGTATCTGTTTTTCATTTTTTATATTGTAAAAATATCGCCGTTTGCTCCATTTTGAACTCCTAAAAGTCCTCATTAGTCACAGCAAGCCGCTTGTAAAAAAACTGTGCACACAACCCATCTTAAAGTGGTTTCTAAGCAATTAAAGCAATAAGCTAAATGCAGTCATAATGTTTTAGTGTTTACTTGTTAATCTGTCTGGCTAGAAGATCGCAATGCTAACGATTTAGCCTAAATGATCAGTTATTCTTAATTCAGGTTATTAGAGGAGTCAAAAGAAGTCGTCAGTGCTAATGTCACTAATGCAGTCGTAACTCAAGGAGCTAAGCGTTTAACATAATCACACTTTATGTCATACTAAACTGTTTAGCATGTTAATATAGCATGGATGTTTTTCCTGCTGAGGACCTGCAGTGGCCCTGAACACATGTAACATGTTTAAGACATAATCAACTTTAATGTGGTTCACATGTTGTACGAATAGCTGGTTCAATGGTGGTTGGGTAATACGCAGCATTTTATGGATAGAGAGCTTATTAAAGCCAGCTGTCTTGCTCTTTATGCTATGTGTGAGTCAGGAAGTCATAGCTATTTAAAATGTTACAAATAACATCTTATTTGTTGCTGTCTATTTGAATTTTTCAATAATCAAAGCGTCTTAAAAAAAAATTTCCAGAGACATATTAAGTAGCAAAAACCATTATTACTAATTGAGTACCGATAATAATTGTTAAAATAATTATTGAGAAGCAAATCAACATATTAGAATGATTTCTGAAAGGATCATGTGGCTCTGAAAACTGGAGTAATGATTCTGAAAATTCAGCTTTGCCATAACAGGAATAAATTACTTTTTAAATTATGTTAAAAAAACGTTTAGATTTTAGATATTTCATATTTTATTGTTACTGTTTTATTAAATAAATGCAGCCTTGGTAAACATAACATACTTCTTTTTAAAAAATATTCTTATATTATTTTTCCAGAATTTTGACTTAGTAGATGTGTATGTAATTCATATTTATAGCATATTAATTATCAAATTGGCATTTAACAAAATGCAATTCAGGATCTTGAGATTGGGTACAATATGAAACATTACAAAACATGTTCTAAAGATACTTAATGTCAATCATCCACATGTCGTGTACATTTGTTCATGTGTACTGAAATGATTCTACAGACATGGAATATATTCATTTTTGTATACTATGCAAGTACATGTATTTTACATGCCTTCAGAATTTGTTCCTTTTGTTTTTGCACTTTGACCCCTCATCAGTAGTTTCCATCCTGGCTGTGAGCAAAGCAGCTGGTTGTAGTTTGTAACACCTGTCTTGGACAGGAGCACAAAGAAGGTCCAACATAGCAGGGGGTTTTCCTTCAGACACAAATGTCCAGCTCAAGAGGTGATGAAATGTGTGCAACTGGTCTTATTATGAGACTCCTTTCAGGTCTCTTTAGAGTAAGTCTTTGTCCTCTGTGCTCCAATCAATCACAAGACATATAATGCATATAATGGCCTATACACCATGAATTGTAAACTACGAACACTGTATTCCGAATCCATTGAGGAAAGTTATCAGCATTTGCTGATCAAATTTGGTTATTTGTCTCTCAAAAGCCTTGTATTTGATTGTTCAAATCTTTAAGGTTGATTTTCTCACCAACTTTGTCTGGAATACTCTTGGGGGAACTGTGTCTTCGTATTGTATTCGTTCCCATCTTTCACCTTGTATAATAGATTCTGTCCTTTTCTTTGCACTTTAAAATAATGAGTTGTGCTGTCCAAGCGATTGTAAGGAAAAACCAATACATCAAGTAATAAAAACACCTTCAATTGCTCCATGTATAATTGCACAAGTAACTCCTCTATAAATTGTAATCAATTGCATCACCTAGATTTACTTTTTTTACACCTCCCAATTAGCAGAATAGCTTTTAGGCACAGAAGTGTTTTTATTTTTTATTTTATTTTTTTTGGAGGGAGGGGGAAAAGTGGGTCCGAAATGAAAGTAATAACTTCTTCTTTTTATTTTTTACATTAAACTAAACAAACTGTCTTTAAACACAAATTCCAAGAATAGTCTAAAAAGTTCACAGCACAGTATCAAATAACTAGCAACACAAATAGCAGTATCAAGGTTTTCAAATGACTAAATACACAACACCCTTGTGCAATACACATGTGTATTCAACTCAAAAAATAAACACTAACATGCTCTTTTCCTTTATAGAAAGATATGCAACATCAAGTAGCATGGAGATAACAGCCAAGTAATTTTACAGGTCTGAGGGAAAAGACTGCTAAGCTCCCGGTCAGATTTTTTACTCTGATGTTAACAAGTGTTTTTAGTTTCCTCTAATGGTGTCAACTGTATCTTCCTGAACAAGTGTTGCCTTGCATTCTGCTGGGTTTTTTTCATGGTGCCTCTGTTCCCACATAGCTGTTTTCACTTTTCCGGCCTGTGCAGGCTGCCGAGAATTCGTTATTATACACAGACAGCGGCAAAACTGTCTTCACCCTGTAAAACAACACAGAAGCTGCATCTGAGGAAGCATACAGTATGTTACATGGCAGAGATTTAATGTCACATCGGCAGCAGGTGTGTATATTGTATACACAATTCCTAATCACAAAAATATCTGTTTATTAGATTAATTACATTTGTTGCTTCCTGTGCACAACCGATAGAATCAAGATGCAATGAAGCTTAAGGTTTATGCAACTTTTAATTTACAAAAAATCACAAAGTATCTGTGTACAGATAAAAAATAATACTCCCTGTACAGATTATACATACTGCACAAAGCAGCTTCAAGAGATACTTTAAATGTATTATTTTCGACTTTTACAAGGTACTGTGGCTGCCAAACTGAAAATGTACAATGAATCATAGTCGATTCTAGAAACTATTTAAGAGCACTTCAGTCTTTGTTTTTAGTACAATGCAAATATTCTCTATTGCAATGTAGTGAAATCACATAATACAATGCAAACAAATGTGTCCTTTTCCTTAAATGTATATTTCATCCAATGTAACTTGCAGGAAATTTACTCACCTTAAATCCATCTAAAAATGTATGAGCTTTTAGGCAATAGCTTCATGTTAAAATAGTCTTAATGTTTTTTTATTATTATTAAAAACATGCAGATTTTCACCTTACAAGACATTGTTTGATGAACTGGAGACTTGTGGATTACTGTAAAGTGTTTTTATGTCTGTCCCTCATGCTGACGGCACCCATCCACTTCAAAGGATTGGTGAGCAAGTGATTTAATACTAAAATTATCCAAATATTTTTTTATGAATGGCGTGAGTACATGTTCAGCAAATTGTCATTATTGGGTTCATTGTTCCTTTAAATTTGTGCTGCCAAATGATTAATCGCAATTGATCGCATACAAAATAAAAGTTTTTGTTTATATAAATACAAATATATGCATGTATATATTTAAGAAAAATATGCTGTTTATATATTAAACATATTTATGGGGAAAGTCGTGGCCTAATGGTTAGAGAGTCGGACTCTCTTGCGAGTTTGAGCCTCGGGGCAGCAGGAATTGTAGGTGGGGGAGTGAATGTACAGCTCTCTCTCCACTTTCAAAACCATGACTGAGGTGCTCTTGATCAAGGCACCGAACCCCCAACTGCTCCCCGAGCGCTGCAGCATTAATAGCTGCCCACTTCTCCAGGTGTGTGTTCACAGTATGTGTGTGTGTTCACTGCTGTGTGTGTGCACCTTGGATGGGTAAATGCAGAGCACAAATTCGTGAAATTTGGTCGTGAAATACGACCAAGTGGTGACAAACAGGTCACCATACTTGGTCGTATTCACGTCACTTATATATTTATATATAATTTAAAATATAATACAAACACATAAATGTACATGAAAATATTTTCAAAATATATACTTTATGTGTGTATTTATATATATATATATATATATATATATATAATAAATAAACACAGTACACATAAATTTAGTATGTTAACAAAAACTTTTATTTTGGATGTGATTATGATTGATCATTTGACAGCACTACTTTAAATAAATATATATACAATACAGTTGTAAAAGAAACTGTCAATTTGAATCCACAAACCCTTGTAGTGAAAACAAAGTTACATCATCTCATATCCTATAATCATACATGCAATTATCATATCTGCAATTATCACTTATTATAGTGTATGATCAGACCTACTAGGAAAGAAAACTGGAGACAAGGGCTGCATTCGAAAACTTAGGCAGCTGACTTGCTGCCTCGCTGCCTTATGAGACAATGACTTTGCAGGCAGCGTTTTTGCATGAAGGCACCTCACTAAATTGGGACAGGTTTCTGAGGTAGCGTAACTGTTTAATGATCTACAACAAAATAGAACAAGTTTTGGTGATAACTAAACAAATATTCAATTACTATAATACTTATTTCTCACTAGAAATAACATCAAAAATGCAAAAAGTTAATCAGAAATGTATATTTACACACAAACTGACTACCAAACGCAACTTTCAGATGGAATGGAATGCACATGATTGTGGGATATCAAAGGCAGCAAAAGATACATCTATGCTGCCTTCAAAAATCGATCAGATGAAGGTATCTCATGAGACAGGAAGTGAAGTTAGCTTTGGATTCGGACGTGCCTTCATGCCTTCTTACCTTGGAATGTATCCTCCAAAGGCAGCATTTTTCAGTTTTCGGATGCAGCTTAGATCTCTTTGATATATAATTGAATATCTGTCATCAACACCTTTTTTCATCCTTTGATGGAAGTTTTCAATGCAAGTCATCATAATTAAGTAGACGATGTGTACAAGTGACTTGAAAATAAACAAAATGTCTCAGAGTTTGACCAAAAGTTTTAAAGGTGTTGCTTTTGTGGATTAAGGATATTTGCAGCATACATCATAAACTTCTGCAAGACTAATTCAGGGAACGACGTGTTCCCAGTGAATTGTCGTTTTAATGTACCATTCAGAGCAAACAGCCCATCCTTCAAATAGGTTGTGGAACCTCACAGGCTGATTTCATCACAAGAGAGAGAGAGAGAGAGAGAGAGAGAGAGAGAGAGGTGAGCAAGAAATAATTTAGACAGATTGATGATGATGAAATAGGAACATGCATTGTAAAATGTAGGTGTTATCATATCCCAACAAACATGTCCTGCTGTATTAAGGGTTTGGACCAGAGTTCAGGAACCAAAAAAATATTTGTGTTAAGCTTCTGTACAATGGTTGCCAATAATAGAAAAACTCATTTGAGGGCTGGTCATTATCATTTGCTTGTACAGCACTATAAATCAAACACCTTAAAGCCCATTCATTTGGCTATTTCTGCCAAATATGAGGGCATGTTTTATGGCTGGGCTTTCAAACTGGTCTGCAGATTTTTACAGAAAAACGCAAAAGCCGTGATTTTACTGTGCCCAAAATGAGTCTGTTTATTGCAACAGCTGCTTTAATCGACGTGCTTTTGATATCTGTGAAATTATTTGTTGGTTTTCATCATATGAATCATGTAGCCTCTAAAATTAAAAATGTTATTGATTTACTACAGAAAATGAAAATGGACTGCCTAAAAAAAATCACACTCTTCTATTTTAGAAAAACACTCTAGGTAATGAAAGTACACATATTCAATTATCAAACCTTTTACATGAAAAGGGGTTAGTTAATGCTTATAACTTCAAGGTATATGCATAATCTAACAATTTCAGGCAATTTAACGGGAACACCAGTGAAAGGGGCATTACAGTAGTCTATACGTGAAGTAACTAATGTATGAACAAGAACTGCTGTATTATTGGTAGAAAGAAAGGGACGGAGACGATTAATATTACGTAAGTGGAAGTATGCAGTCCGCGCAATACTATTAATTTGAGTTTCAAATGATAGTGTGCTATCCATGACAACACCCAAACTTTTAACCTGTGAGGAAGGAGATATTACATTATTGTCAATGAACAAAGACTATTTGATTTAGACAAAACAGATCTAGTGCCAATAAGTAGGGCCTCAGTTTTGATTGCCATTTAGCTTCAGAAAATTATGAGAGCCAATGTTTAATTTCATCTAAACAGCTGGATAAAGATGGTGGTGGAAAAGAACCAGTGGGTTTGGCAGACAGGTAAAGTTGGGTGTCATCCGCATAACAATGAAAATGAACACCATGTTTCCTCAAAATGTAACCAAGAGGGAGTATATAAATAATAAAAAGAAGCGGGCCCAGAATAGAACCCTGGGGAACCCCAGTGGTAACTGTTGATGTTCTTGATCTAAAACGTTTTAATTGAATGCATTGAGTACATCCAGAAAGATACGACCTAAACCAAGACAGAGGAAAGCCAGTGATCCCAATAGAAATCAACCTGTCAAGAAGTATCTCATGTGAGACAGTATCAAAAGCAGCAGTCAAATCAAGAAGGACAAGTATAGTTAAAAGCCCAGAGTCAGCTGCCAACAGCAGATCATTGGTTATTCTGACAAGAGCAGTCTCAGTGCTATGATGAGGACGAAAACCTGATTGAAATTCTTCATACAAATTATTATTAGAGAGATGTTCTTGAATTCATCTTTACATCTGGTCCCTGTGGCATTCATTAGGGTCTTTGTGGTTTCATAAACATATTTAGAGGTCAGGGGTCACCACACACTCAACATTTTTCTTCTCAATGCATGCTATTCACTCATGAATGTAATAGGATTTAATGCACGGAGCAAAATACTTCCCTTACTGCCCCAAATGGTTGGCACAGGAGAATTGATCTTATAATGTCACTTTTAACAAATACAACCTTGTAAATAACTTAAAGGTCTATGTTGAAATATCGATCTAAGAACATGCATCACTAAATAAGAAGTTATGGGTGCAATTGCTATGTAACTCAATTCTACTCATCTATTTTATACATCAAGTTGTATCCATCACAATAGAACCCCATCAATATTTTAAGAAAATTATAATATTGTTTTTATATTTTCCTCTGTTGTATCTGCATTATTTGCAGCTCACAAATGCTTAACTGCAACATCAAGGCAGAGCAAGAAAGAAAATTAGACATTTCAGAGAATGCCCACTTGAATGAATGCAGATGTTGGATTCATGAATGCACTGTGGTTCTGAGTGAGTTTTGCCCAGAAAACATCTCACTCAGCAGAGGTGAAAATGAGTAAAAAGCCCCTTGTTTACATTCAAGCTGTACATGAAAGTAAATTTGTGTGCATGGGTGCATTCACATTCCTGTCCGAGCAGAGCATGAAAAGTAAATGTAAATGATGTGCTTTACAATGACAAACTGTCGGCAGGAACTATTCCTTTTAAAGCCCAGCTTTCACTACACTGTATAAGCAAAGTAAAGTATTGGATTAGTTTAATATGCACAATCAGCTTCCTATACATTCTTGGAAAAACACTGAAGAAAGTATTTACAAGATCAATTTATATTTGTAAACATTGTTTAAATCCATCCATATCCTAAGGTTCTCATCAAACACATGACAAGTACTTAGAGAAGTGGTAGGTGTGTGGTGTATCTAATAGTTCTAGACAAGTCAAAGTAGATAATCATGTTTTGGAGACATGGGAGGAATTGAGGCAGTCTGATAATATATTTAGTTGTGGGTGCTGTCGCAAATAGCAATACAAACTGAGCAGTATTATAAAGTGTTCAACAATCTTCAAGTAAGCAAATTCTGCACCACTCGTTGGGTCTCATTTACTATGTCTACATAAAGGTGTGTTTGAACATTTTCACAAAGAAATCGTGATTCGTCAATGCATTTGCAAATAAATGTAGAAATTAATATCTAATTAAATGTGTATAACAATCTAAAAAAATGCAAATACATGAATTAAATTATATAATATCAATGAGAAATGTATTAAATAAATGGTTCTACAATTCACAGGTCCTGCACAAAAATGTCAAATCACATGTCATTTAAGTCTATATAAAAGAGTAAAAGTTGTTATATTGTTATAAACACAGAAACGCATAACTTTTTTCTATTTTTATTCTGTGGCAGAAACAAACAAACAAAACCAGAATTGTGAGATATAAACTCAAAGTTTCAACTTTTTTTCTCACAATTCCGAGTTTACATTTCACAATTCTGACATTTTTCTAAGAATTCTGATTTTACATCTTGCAATTCTGTCTGCAACAAATATTAAAACAATAATAATAAAACAAGTAATAATAATTACTCGTTTTCTCTCAATTGCAAGTTTGTTTCTCATAATTAAGACTTTTTACTCAGAATTGCAAATGTACAACTTAGAATTGCAAGAAAAATTAAGAGATATACACTCAAAATTGTGACAAAAAAGAAATAACTGAGTTAAAATGTCACAATATTATTTTTTATTATTAGTATTATATTATTAGTATTATTATTACAACCCGAATTCCTGACATGTTGGGACGTTGGGACCATCAGAGATGCTGGCTTTTGAACTGAACACTGATGACACACTGGAAGGTCTCCCTCCTCTTTAGCCCAACATTTCCGGAATTCAGGTTGTATGCTTCTGTGGTGGGAACAGGCACATCCTCCATGCAGAACAAATTCCTGTTGTGAATCCAGCAGTAAAATTAAAATATTAAAAGAGTAAAAATGCAATTATTAGTGAATGACACAGAGATTTATTACAGCAGAATGCATCTAAGCTCAGTTAGTTAACCTATAACGATTATCAAATGTATATATTAAACTGCTCTTTAAAAACACGTTCCAGAAGAGTTTCTGGAACTCCCACGGTTGAGGCCATGTGGGCTGCGGTCACAGCACTGTATCGCTTATCCAGTTGTCCAAACAAGGTCAAGACTTCTCTTCAAGTATCTCGCTGGATATATTGTGTTTATGCTGAGATTTCTCACCCGAAATTTTCAGCTGGTCAGCTCTGGGCGCTGGTCCGAAGTGAACTAAGTTAGAAACTAAGTTAGAAACAGCATCGTAATACTCTGCCATTTAGAACTGCCTACGATCAGATCAAAGCACTGAAGCAGTAGCAGATGGTTTGGAATCTTATATATACTTTGATTTAACGGCAAGTTTGTAATATGCATAACATCCCCAATGTGTACACTTTATACATAAAATTATTGATTTGATAATGAATTTACAATTGTCATTCTGACAAAAAAATGTTTTATTGTTTCTTTTAAATGAAATAAATTAACAGTTGTTGTTATATTTTATTTACTTAGCAATTTATTCACCTTAAAAATATATTCATATCCCTGTTCAACAATTTCAGTAAGACTTATACTGACTTAACCAAAGTCTGCCATAAATGGAGGATCAGCACCTGGAGACAACCTCTACAGCCCTGACAGCCCTGAGCAGAGTCTAGGCATAGATGAGCCCCAGAGACAGATCTCCAGTGAGGACCTCGTCACCTAGACATCCATCGGGAAAGACCCTGGAATCAGTGGACCACTTACACTCTGATTTTGCTGCAGTTGGAACAAACTACTGATTTGTCTGGCCGGAGGGGAACTGGCTCCCCGACTGAAGCCTGGTTTCTCCCAAGGTTTTTTCTCCATTCTGTCACCGATGGAGTTTTCGTTCCTTGCCGCTGTCGCCTCTGGCTTGCTTAGTTGGGGACACTTCATTTCCAGCACAATCATCGACTTGATTTCACAGATATTATTTAAACTGAACTGAGCTGGACAATGCCATCACTAAATTCAATAATGAAATGCATTCAGCTGATAATTGAGTGTTAAATCTAGTCATTTTACATTATTGACACAATTTGCCTATTTTGATATTGTGCAGTGCTTTGTTAAAATTTGTATTGTTAAAAGCGCTATATAAATAAAGGTGACTTGACTTGACTTGACTTATTTATATACTTTAATACTTGCATAAGGATGCATTTAATTGACAGAAAGTGACGGTAAAGACTTATAAATTGTAATTAACTATTTAATAAACGCTGAAAAATTCCTGAAGAAAATAGTGAAATAAAATAATATGTACAAAGAAAATAAAAAATATTAAGCAGCACGTTTTTACATGGATATATATATATATATATATATATATATATATATATATATATATATATATATATAGTGTATAGTGTAATAATTTACTTCAAAAGAGTAGCTTGACTGTAGTTTAACTAAAATATTAGTAGCTTAAAAAAGTACAGTTGTGAAGTTCCCCAGCACAGGCATCATATTATAATTCTCTTGTATGTTCTATCACTTTATTTGACATTTACTTTGTACTGATTCTACCCAATATAAAAAAATATATATAAAAAAACAAACAGCATGTGAGAGGTTTACTCATTCAGGCAGTGACCATCAGAGATTTCCCTGGCAAGGGCTCTTTGATAGGAAGCCTGACTAAGGTCTGCACAGTGGCGTATAGTGGGGTTTCAGTCGGGGCCTTCAGTAAGCAACTGTAAACTACATGCCCACATCTTACACATCTCTGTTACAGCTAACGCAGCCATACGCATATAATGCACATATTATGCCGCACACAGTCTCTCATAAACAGTGACGGCTGATCAACAATTTCAACAGTAGGCTAGATTAGGTTGGGTTAAATGCAAAGTCAATTTCCCTACATGGATCAGTAGAAGTAATCTGTCTATGGGTCTGTCATTCCATGTCCCTTTACTCAGATTAAAAGTAAACATGGTCAACAAAATAACCTATGCTCAGTGCTAGCTGTTAGCCACTCATAGTTACAATCTTTGAAATGGAGCACAAATCATTTGCTGGCCTTTGTTAGCGAATTCTGTTTAGATCTTCCTTTCTCGGTTATTCACTTTTGGCTGCAGAAGAGCGCCTTGAAAAAGGCGTTTCTCTTAGATCGGCAACAAGATCTGGTGTAGGCGCCGATGACTGCAGCTGTCATTTTCTTTTCATTGAGTTTTACTTTTGTTCCTAGGAAGCCCCTGACTAAAGGGGCGGTCTAACACTGGGGTAGCACTGGGCACGTTGCTAGTCCCGAGGGGATTCTGTCTCTAATGCTCATAACAAATAAGATGTAACATCTTTCAACAAAATGGTAGCACTCTCTGTAGTGCTGGCCGCAGAATTTTCTATGTAGGATATTCCAGTTCAACCTCAACTAAACTAATCATAGGCAATTTTGTGGACATTACACAAATGAAAATTATACCTAAATAATCAATAAAAAAATATTTCACAAAATAAAGAGAAGGCCCTGCTGCCCCTGACGGCCCACCACTGGGTCTGCATGGTTAACATGGAGCCTCAGCTGTGATGTCTACCCCATCCTCAGTTTTCTTTTACTCTATCTCTCCTTCTGTGCTTTCTAATTTCTTCATGGCAACGGTCACCCTCCGCTGCAGAGGCTATGATTTTGTAGTGTGATATTCCATTTTCAGCATTCTCTCGGTTATTCTAAAATCAGCCAGCGTAATACAGACATTACAGTCCTCTCCCAAACAGATGGTCTCATTTTCAGGAAAGGCACTGTTCCTGGACCAAAGATTAAAGATGCTGCTGTGTGATTAGAGTTATGTAAACCCTTTGAAAATCTTGCATAAGAGGTCTGCTTTATGTAGTTTAAAGGAATAGTTCACTCAAAAATCTAAATTTTGTCATTTTAGATCTGTATGATTTTGTAGAACACAACATTGAAAACATTCTTCAAAATATATTTTCTGTTACACAGAATATATCATACGATACATGGAATTACAATTGTCCCCTTTTAACTATCTCTTTAAAAGTGAAGTGTAATTTTTTATATTGCATTTTTTTTTGCCAAGCTCAGCTTTATTTGCAGAAAAAAAGATAAGTTCCCCTGAAATTAGTTCTGCTGAAGAAGTGTAAACATTGTGCTATCCAACATTGTTTGGTTTCTTTGAGCATCCAAACCAGCTTGACACAGGAACATTAGCTCAATCAGTGGCAAGAGTTTGAGGCAAGACTAAGTAACTGCTGACATTTTCTGGAACACCAGTCTTTAAAGTTGCAATGACACCAAAGTAGTCTTTTAATCTGTGTTGGGATGTACACAATGAAAAAGAGTGTAGGGAAGGACTTCATTCATTCACTGATTGACTGGATGGAGGCAGATCTGAACACAAGCTTGCAGTTGATTGTAAGAAAGGGGTAAAGTTTAAATAGTTCACCCAAAAATGAAAATTCTGTCATTAATTACTCACCCTTGTGTCGCTCCAAACCTGTAGCCTTCATTCATTTTCAGAACACAAAATAAGATATTCTTGATAATATCCAAGAATTTTCTGATCCTGCATAGACAGCAACAAAACTACCATCTTCAAGACCCAAAAAGGTAGTATAGACATTGTTAAAATACTCCATGAGACATCAATGGTTCAATTGTAATTTTATGAAGCTACGATAATAATTTTGTGTGCAAAGAAAACAAAAATAAGGACTTTATTCAACAGTTCTCCTCTTCCATGTCAGTCTCTGCTTAGCATTCATGGGTTTGGGTGAAGTAAACCTTTAAATGATTTGAGATGTCCGTTAAATGTCTCTCATTTCACCAGAAGATCAAGTTATGACATTTTGATTACTAAGTCAAAAAACTTAAAGACATGAAACACATGCACAGATAAACATGCATTTAGAAAATAGATAAGGTGCATTTTCATCTCATGCCAGATTTAAAAACAGGTGGTGTAAGCAACATCAAAAAGGCATAATTTAAAAAAAGCTTGAATAACTAAAGTCCATTATAGTGTTCTCCTATATTGGTTTGAATTTAAGAAGTGAAGCTCTGGAAGAATTACAAGATGCATTCATGCCAAAAAGCATAAATTCAATCAAATTTTTACACCTTGTATTTTTGGACCCTATAGATTTAATCTGACAAGGCACAAGCCTCCTGCACTGGGTGAGAACCTGTTCGGTTTTCTGCTGATCTTTGTGCTTAAGAGACTGGATTTATAACACTGCCAGAAGGATGCCAAATGATAACACATGAGAGAGGGCTATGATCCTGGCTCACCATCAATGTAGCTAATGTAATAGGTGAAGACACAGCAACTATTATTGAGTGTCCCGTTATAAGCTAAAAAGAACATTAAAGCCTTCAGAAGCAGACTTTGTGTTTTTTTCTTTTGGTCCTCTTATAATATAGTGTGAAGAAGAAAAAAATGTGCAATGCAAGGATTTATACTTCAATCTTTGCGAATAGTGGAACAGATGACAAAGATATTTAGCATTTGCTGAAGAATAAATATCTGTGGCAAGAGTGATGCGAACAATCTCAAACCCTTTCCTTAAAATATTAGGCCTGAAATTTGATTATCTCTCCATGCAAAATGGCAACATAACTTGTTTCTCTTTAGAAAGTTGTAAAAAAAAAAGTAAATAATAATAAAAAATAGCATTGGTGCTTACAAGTGCATTTCTGCATTTTGAAATTATTATCACATATTACATAACTTAAAACAAACCCTGACAGGCACATCAATGATTTTGAGACTGCCGCTGGCTGCCCCGCAACTATTCCAGATCAAACTTTAGCCCGTAGCAACTGCTTTCCTTCAAAGCTCCAGTTTTAGAGACTATTGTGAGAATATATCCTGTGAAATGAGGATAATACCTTTCCCAACGGCCAGATTGTAATGTTTTTGTGTTGCTTTTTTGCTAAGCAACATTCTAAGAAGTTCAGCCAGAGATCACTAACATATACAGTAGATGCAAGCTGTGATGGGTGGACCAAGCAACATTATGGCAGAATGACTAATCACAACTCTGAGAAATGATTCCTACAGGCCTTTAGAAATCACAGATAATTCCACACAGACTAATAATTTGACTTTGTATACCATAATGTTGTCACTTAAGATCTAAAAAGAGAAAGAATCCCAAATAAAGTACCACTTTAAGTTTAAGCCAGCCTTTTTCAAGCCTGCAAGACATTCCCTGGGTATTCAGTAATGACATGCCAAATAGCTACAGAATATTAATATATTTTGATATGACGTCTGTTACTTACAATCACACGAGTGGGCGCACACGCTACTAATATCGTCTTGCTGGGTTTACTGGCATTTACTCTGAGGTTTCGCTGGTATTTGCTCTGAGTGCATTAAGTTATTCCGAGTCTGTTCTGAGGAGCTTATCCATCATTTCCAGTCTGAACAGCGTGAGAAAGAAAACATCGTGAGGGAAAATGAGACAGCTGCTATTGAACGGGCAGAAACAGAATTTTTCTCCTCAAGCGAGATCAACTGACTCAGCACAGCGTGACATTAAGTGTTGTTGACCAAATCTCAATCTTTGGAGCTCGGAAAATAATCTTTTTAAGAAAATATCACACAATTCTTCCTGCAGGATATGAATACTGCTAAGCAAATTTATGATAAACTCTAATGCAGTCAGAAATATTATTCTAAGACGGTGTAAATATACAATAGCTACTGCCTCTAATATAATTCATTACCAATTATGGTATTTAAAAATTCTAATAAGACAAGAAAAATATTAGATAATTTCATAGCTAAAATATATTTGCTCTTCTGAGTATCTCAGTGGATACAAAATTGACCTACGATAAAACCTTTTTTTCAGAGAAGAGGTCATGTAGTGACATTGTAATGTTTTACTTATAGGCCAATAAGGTCTATTTGTTTTATATTATTGTAGCTTGTACAGTTTATGAACAGATATTTTTCATAAGAACATACTGTATAAGAAAATATGTAAATGTATTTGTATCTTGAATTCATGATAACACCACACTACAGCACCTGTAAACTTACATGTTGTTTCACAGCCATCTAGTGGAAGAAGAAAGAAATGCCCCAAGATCCGCATCTGTAAGGACAAATAGAGCAGTTTTGATTGTAGTTTTAAAACCAAGGAAGAAAATACTGGAATGGCTTCCTCTGGGAATTCTAGTTTGTTTTAGAATTGCCGTTTTCAATTATTGGCGAGTACTCAAGTTTAGATAAGGTGTGAAGGACTGGTCAACATTCTATTGAAGAAAAAAAGTTTATCATATAAGAGATTATATGACCTAAGCATTATTATAAGGGTCATTCTTCAATTGGGGTGGCAAATGAGAGGCGGAATTTGTAAAAATGCTTGTTTGTTTGTTTTTCTTTCTAATACAATATAATTGTATGCATTAGTTATGCTATATCCATTCAAATTAAAGCTTAAAGTGTTTGTTCGCCCAAAAATGAAAATCATGTCATTAATTACTCTCGACCCTGATGTCGTTCCAAACCCGTAAAGACTTCCGTTCATCGTCGGAACACAAATTAAGATGTTGTTGTTTGAATCTGAGAGCTTTCAGACCTTCCATAGACAGCAACACAACGGAACAACGGAACGACATCAGGGTGAGTAATTAATGACATCATTTTACTTTTTGAGTGAACAAACCCTTTAAGGAAATTGTGATGTTTTTATTATTTCAATCAAACACTGGTGACACAGCCACTTACGTTTATGCTATTTTGAAATTAAACTACAGACATAATATAACACCACAGACTTTATATTGCAAGTTACTAGGGATAGGCAACTTCGGTCCTGGAGGGCCGGTTTAGTCCTGCACAGTTTAGTTCCAACCCTAATCAAACTGCTATAGGCTCTTTGGTGTTACCAGACAAGACAGTAACACTACAGACAAATTAGCCTAAATCTAGAGATTGCTGACGTGAAACTAATGTTTTGACACGGTGTTGAGATCCTGAAGCGCAGATGTTTCGCAACACTGCACTGAAGCGTGACTCGAAACACCCATGTCACGTGACTACGGCGATTCGAAGCATTAGGGTGTGTCACGAGTTTGAGACATTGCATACCTGCCGATTCTGCGTTTGATTGACAGGGTCGGGAACAAATCACACAATTGCACCTTTGTCTCAAACTAAATCCCACAAAGTATAAAAGCAGAGTTAACGCATCTTCAATTCGTGGGTTTTTGTGAGAGGATTTTTTTCAAAGGCTGGAGAAAATCTATGCAAAAAAAGAAGTAGGCTATGTTCTTCAACAGAAGAATAATTTATATTTTTAACTAAAAATCTTTATATGTAAAAAAAAAGGAAGAAATTGTGGCTTGATGTCTATTTTTCATTACCAAAATACCACTTATTTATTCACGAAGAGTTCATTCAGATGTCAGACCGATGTTTCACCACTTTACAAGAACAGAACAATACAAACACACATTTTAATAGTTCATTATAATTTTGTAAAGATGACTTCTTCACCCATGATTCGAGCCCAAGGAGACAGCATTCCAGTCGAGCACACTAAGCCCTCCCCTAAGTCACTTGGTGGATCGACTAACTCAACATACGTTATAATTCGTCAATTAGCCTTAACGGTTTCTTTGTCGACACTGTTTCAGAGCAATACTTGAAAATGACCACTAGGTGTCACCGTAGAGACGGGTGTCGAAATGTTTCGAAGCCTTGACACATTTGCTTCGACTGCTTCTGTGTTTCACAGATAAATTTAATAAGAAAGAATGCAAAAGCCAGCACCTGCAATGACATTTACACACAGGAAGAAGTCCAAACAGAATTATCCCTTTTCTTAAAGGGGCGACACCAGTTGTTGTAACCATAGATATAACAAATACGTAGACACCTCATTGGCCGCTTCGAGCCATTGCTGCCATACGTCAACACGTCTCAGACGCGGCGTCTGCCATATTTATCTCGTCAACCTGCTGTTCTCTCGTCTTAGATCTTTTGCAACATCTTGTGCATGACATGGCTCTTAAGTTTAAAATGATTTTAGCTTTTAAAAAAAGGCATTTTTCCTATTTCACTTCAGCCTCTCGCAGTTTCAAGACAAAAACAAAAAACAATGACCTTTCTGCTCATATACTGTATTTTGCAATGTCTGGCACATTGCACAGTGTTCTAAAATTGTGGTGCTCAACTAAAAAGTTGCCTTTTTAGTTTGAACTTTTATAAAACATGCATTTCCACTGTTTTTCTGTTAACATGCCCTAGACATATGTGTTTGACCATTGCACTCACATCTTCCACATGACACATTCTAAAAATGCGACACACAAATTCACATTTCAACTTATAAAAGCACTTTTCTAGAATTTGACAATTGACAACAATTTGACAATTGACAACAAAAACATGTTATGTGTTAATGGCCCCTTTTTGTGCTCAATCTTGCTAGGGCTGCACAATTAATCAAAATTAAATGCGTATCTTTCAGTGAAGCCTGGTTTTGTGATCAGCAGTAAATCTTCATCCAAAGTCCAGAGGGTGCTCTCGCGCGGAAACTCCAAATACGCCGAAGAAAAAGTCCCGCAGCAGCTGAATAAACAAGATTTTAACTGCTTTCATTGATTCAACATGACTAATAAACACACACCTACTGCACTGTATTCTTCTTATTATAATTTTCTTCATAATAAAGTGTATCTTGTGAAATGCTAATCGACATCGCCTTTATCAATGCTTAGAATACTATGAAATATTGTGCCTTAATTATTCTGTGTAAGAAAGCCACGTCATCTCACTGAAGGATATATTTCAAACACTAGACTGATGTTATAAAGTGAGTTTAGAGTAAAAACAT
Organism: Gymnocypris eckloni scoliostomus; assembly: GCA_027564155.1. Classification (NCBI taxonomy): domain Eukaryota; kingdom Metazoa; phylum Chordata; class Actinopteri; order Cypriniformes; family Cyprinidae; genus Gymnocypris; species Gymnocypris eckloni. Next base: position 13,981,850 of record CM050427.1, on the reverse strand, counting down.
GTTATTAAATGTGGTATTTTCACGTCCTCTCATTTTACAGCATTTACTAAGCAGAGCCGTAGTTCACTGAGAAGCTACGCAAACAGCTGTCATTATCGTGAACAATTTCGTCGATTTCATAACCCTACGATTATATCATCTGCGATTATGAACGCATTATTGCATAGCTTGTCAGAGGACTACGGCTCTGTTTAGTAAATGCTGCTCCGCCTGAAAGCAGGTGATGGACATTTAGCTAAGCACAAAACCCCTTTACTGACTAAATGTGCATGACAATCATGATTAATTGCATTCAATTAATTGTGCAGCCCTAATTCTTGCCTATTTTACAGCAACTTGCGCAGTGTTCTAAAAGCACAGCACTCAAGTAAAAAAAAAGTTTGACTTTTAAAAAAAAGTGCTTTTCCATTGTTCCCTTTCAATCAGCACTGAAAAGAGCAAATTTCTCTAAATGAGTAATACGGGTGATCGCGTTTTTTTAAAGATGTCTTATCACCCGTGCGTTTCTGGGTGTGGTCGGTTTCTGGCGCCTCAGGACGGTCACGATCGCTGCCTCACGTGTCTGGGCATTCAGCATGCTGAGGAGGCATGTTCTTTTTGTGGGGACATGGCACCCGGGGCGGCACAGCATCCGGTAGAGTCAGAAGTGATTTCAGGATTATGGTGAGGGCTTCCCCAAGTGGAGTTCCTCATCCCTCAAGCACTCCGCAGCTGCCGGGGGTGCCATTGGATCGGACTAGGGCCTCTGCAGGGTGGGGTACCCCACCCGTTTCCTTCATTGCTCCCACTGATGACCAGATGTCTATCACTGCATCGGAGGGCGAGCTCTCTCTCTCTCTCCGGGGATGATGACTCGGCTGCGTTGTCCCCTTCGGGTGTGGTAGCGTTGTCCGAGCCAGACCCAGAGATGACGGCTATGCTTTCCTGGGCCGCCGAGAACGTTGGGCTCGTGTGGAATCCTCCACCGCGTCCCGACCCTTCGAGGTTGGATGAGTGGTTGGCACCTTTCACTGCCCGAAATAAATCTTGTGGCTCCTCCCCCCTCACCACCCTCTCTGGTGGAGCCGCTTTGGTGTACACGGGCAACCCCTCTGTGGAGCGGTCTGTGGCCATGCAACTGTGTCTAACAGCCTCTACGGGGTGAACCGTGTCTCCCCTCACGGGCCTGTAAGTATTTGTCAGGTCTCACTGGCAGTGCTTATAGAGCCTGTGGGGAGGTGGCTTCTGCCCTGCATGCCATGGCATTACTGCAGGTCCATCAGGCCAAAGCACCGAGAGACCTGCATGAGGGTGGTCACGACCTGACGGTTCTATATGAGTTGCGTGCTGCGACGGACCTCGCGCTCCAAGCGACGAAGGTGACCGCACAGTCTCTGGGTCTCAACAGTCTCAACGCTTGTGGTCCAGGAGCGCCACCTCTGGCTGTGTATCACTGACATGAAGGAGCAGAAGAAGGTACAGTTCCTAAATGCTCCCGTGTCACAGACTGGCCTCTTTGGTGACGCTGTCAAGAGCTGTGCCCAGCAGTTTTCGGCAGCACAGAAGCAGACTGAGGCGATCAAACACATCATGCGCCGGAGGAAACCTGCTGCTTCCACTCCGGCTGCAGCCCCTCAGCCTGCTTGTTGCCGTGGGCGCCGCTCCCATGCTGCAGCAGCAGCCTTCCACCAGGCGGTGTCGTGGAGCCGGTCACAGGCAGGACGCCCAGCCCATCCAGGCCCCCGCCAAACCCGGCGGCAAGCGCTAGTGCAAGAGGCCCTGAGACGGGTGACCCGGAGATGAAGGGAACTGCTTATCGGGAGATGGTGACCGCACCACTCCCTCCCCCGGAGGAGGGCCGGGTGGAGAATCTTTTGTTTCGTTTTTTTTTTCGCCAACAAAACTGTTTGTTTTTTCTTGATGTCCCAAAACATCAATAAAAGAACAGTTTCATTAGTCTCTGGGTCTCAAGAGGAGGATAGTGGTGTACCGTGCATCATGGGATCACTTCCCTCCTCCTCTCTCGCCAGGCAGAAGGATGCGATAGAGCCGGTCCCTCCAGCCAATATGGGGTTGGGGTTTTTCAGCCCTTACTTCATTGTGTCCAAGAAAAGTGGTGGGTTATGACCGATCTTGGATTTGCGAGTTTTGAACCGTGCACTTCACAAGCTGCAGTTAAAGATGTTGACGCAGAAATGTATTTTAGGGTGCGATCGACCTGAAGGACGTGTACTTTCATGTCTCGATCCTCCCGCGACACAGGCATTCCTGCGATTCGTGTTCGAGGGTCAGGCATATCAGTCCCTGTCGCCTCGCGTCTTCACCAAAGTCGTGGAGGCGGCCCTTGTCCCCCTGAGAGAACGGGGTGTGTGCATTCTCAACTACCTCGACAACTCGGCTCATACTTTCACTGTCTTGCAAGCAGTTGTGTGCACACAGGGACCTGGTGCTCAAGCACCTCAGGCTGCTGGGCCTTCAGGTCAACTGGGAAAAGAGCACACTCGTGCCAATGCAGAGGATCTCTTTTCTCGGCATGGAGTTGGATTCGGTCAACCAAACAGCACGCCTCACCCAGTAACATGCTCAGTGCTGAACTGCTTCAAGACTTTATCAGGCAAGACGGCGGTTCCACTGAAACTCTTTCAGAGGATCCTGGGGCATATGGCTGCAGCTGCGGCGACAGTCCCGCTCGGTCTGCTCCATATGAGATTGCTTCAGCACTGGCTCCATGGAAAAATCCCGTGGTGGGCGTGGAAACGCAGTACTCATCGGGTTCAGATTACACCGGCCTGCCGCAAAACCTTTAGCCCGTGGTCAGATCCCTCGTTCCTTCGGGAAGGAGTACCCCTGGAGCAGATATCCAGACATGCTGTGGTATTCACGGATACCTCGGCCACAGGCTGGGGAGCCACGTACAACGGGCACGCAGTATCAGGGGTTTGGACGCGTCCCCAACTACGTTGGCATATCAATTGCCTCGAGTTGATGGGAGTACGCCTTGCCTTGAGCCGCCTTAGAGGGCGCCTTCAGCGCAAGGACATTCTGGTCCGTACGGACAACACTGCGACCGTTGCGTAAATCAACCGGCAAGGGGGTTTACGCTCCCGTCGCATGTCGCAACTCGCCATCCACCTCCTCTTCTGGAGTCAGATGCATCTGAGGTCCCTTCATGCCATCCACATCCCAGGAGTTTTCAATCGGGCAGCCGACGAGCTGTCTCGAGCAGCACTTACAGGCGAGTGGAGACTCCATCCCCAGGCGGTTCAGCTGATTTGGGGATGGTTTGGAGCTGTTCAGGTGAACCTGTTTGCATCTCTAGAAACCACCCATTGCCAGGAGTTCTACTCCCTAACCGAGGCAATGCTCGGCACAGATGCACTGGCATACAGCTGGCCCCGGGGCCTGCGCAAATATGCGTTCCCCCCAGTGAGCCTACTAGCACAGACACTGTGCAAGATCATGGAGGACGAGGAGCAGGTCTTGTTAGTGGCTCCATATTGGCCCAACAGGACCTGGTTCCCCGAACTCATGCTCCTCGCGACAGCCCCTCCTTGGCCGATTCCTCTGAGGAAGGATCTGCTTTCTCAGAGATGGGGCACCCTCTGGCACCCGCTTCCGGACCTGTGGAAACTCCACGTATGGTCCCTGGATAGGACGCGGAGGTTCTAGGTGACCTTCCCAAGAGGTAGCACTCACTATTGCTTCAGCACGTGCACCATCCACAAGACGGGCCAATGCTCTGAAGTGGAACCTGTTTGTCAAATGGTGTTTCTCCCACCAGGAGGACCCCCGGAGATGTTCGATCAGAGCTGTGCTTTCCTTTTTGCAACAAGGGTTGGACTAATGGCTGAAGGTCTGGAATACATAGCCACATTCATTGGTCAAGGCCCGCCCATGAGGCTGTTTGACTGACATGTCAAACAATCAATCACAGTTCGTTTCATTCAACGTCACGTTTCGGGGCGTGGAAATGTCGCCACAATAACAAACCGGTGTGTGAAACTCTTCATGTATTTTAAAGATTCTATGCCACGAACTTTAAATATTTCACATACTTTTGAAAATACAGTGTTTAGTTGACTCTGATAAGTGTTCGCCATCCCATTTGAAAACACGAAGGCTTTCTTCTTTCGTGAAGGGGTTTGGCACCATGGCATCTTTCTTTCCAGGTGGAACGTTAAAGAACGCGACTCACACATCTCCCAGAAATCCTGTATAATTCAACCAATCCGACGACGACTTTGACACTTCTGAAGTGTTGCCAGATAAGTGTACCATATGCATCAGACATTTAGCCAACGGTCCGTGGGCGTGACATCTGAGGCTGAGATTAACATGCATGTAAATATTTAAAGCGCATACTGTATTGAACTGCGTTACATTCACATATAATTATTTAATTAAATCATAGCATTTGTGAATTCACAATTATGCTTAATTATTATTTAAATGGGTTTAAATGCATCCTTGGGAAATAGTCTAAAGGGGATTGCACACCGAACGCGAAGCGCAGCGCCGCGTCTAGGACAACTCGAGGAATCGCACACCAGACGCGCACATTCTATACTAATACATTACCTGAAGTGTGTTGTAACTGTTGTGTCATGGTATATCCAGTAGGTAGCAACCGAAGACATTTAATGTAATCACGACAGACAATTGTTACATAGGCCTATACTGTAATATACTCAGGTTTTTTATAGCGTTTCGTGTAAATGGCCCCTAACATGGGAACATCTCAGAATGCACTGCTTCAGTTCTCTTGTCCACTTTCTTGAACTGAAATGCAATTGAGATGCCAACTCCTAGAGACACTGACAAAATAAATAAATTGACATAAAATCAGTTCAGTTGAAATAAATGTATCACATTAGAAGAGACATCGGAATGTCTAGGAACACAGAATTCAATCTCCTGATCAACATCTTGTGTTTACTTTGTGACGCTGACCATCTAACTGTAAATTATATGGCTCTTATACGGTATTATTATATGGTATATGGCTCTAACCTAATGTACATGGACAAAAAAAAATATTGATCTGAATTTAACATATTCCATTATTCCTTCTACAGACCACATAGAGTCACAATGTTGGCTTCCACAATGTTATGTTTTGTTTTGATCTAAATTTGAGGTTAAAACATGCCAAAAAGGCATCCTAATTTTGAAATGATAAGTTGACTCTTCAAACTACATGCCATTCTACTATAACTCCAAGCTCCATAACACTATAATGTTGTGGACTGGTGGTGATTAAATGTCATATAAACACATGGTCAATGATTCAGTGAACTCCAGAAACATTTAACTAGTCAGAACTACAGTTTGACTACAAAACCCACAATCCATGTAAACAACACTTCCGGTGAGTCAGCTGCGATTCAGGAAGTAAATCCATCACAGTGACAGGAACAATATCACGGGACTATCATTGCACTGAGCAGATTAATAAAATATAACCTGTAACCGATCTGTAGACACCTGTAATATAAGACAACATGTCTAGGCAGTCAAACAGAACCACGGACAGCAAGAAGATGGTGAGTGTGTCTTGTGTTTCCGCAGATCTGTGCTAAATGCAGGGCAGCTAGCTAACATGCTATTACAATCATCGGAAAATAAGTTTATTTGAGCAGTGTAACTTATGTATATTTGCATACAAATACATATAGCGTAGTGTACATGTTATCTAGACGTGCATTTGATTATTCCTCTTACGTTAGTTGAGTTATTTTTTTGCACAGGCATTAGATTTTCAGTCAATCGCGGCTGGCGTTTGAATTAAAAATCTTGTGAAAGGCTAAATACATTTTTTTTATAATCGCTTGAGGGAATTATAATAATATAGGCATATTTTTTAGAATGATACATACTCTCATAGCATTATGCTTCGTGTGTCATGCATTTTGTTTTTGCACTATTAAGTATTATTGAACTGGGCAGGAGGTTATATGAAGCATTGATGCACTCTCAACACGGACTAAACAATACAGTAGTGAAAGCATGGAAAAACTATCCAGTTGTGTCATGAAAGCTTTAGTATAAATTACGTTTTAGCTACAATGTCATTTAATAATTTATGTATGTAACAACCTCACGAGAGGGCGCTCAAGACCACTAACTTACGTGCCCTTATTCAATCATCCCTGAATATTACCCATAATGATACACTGGAGATCATGTCTGTTATGAAATTCCCATTTTCGTAAATAAGATATGATGTAAAACATATATTGCTCTTTTTTTTTTTTTTTTTTTAGTTAGCAAGTACAAAAAGATGGTTCACTGGCATGTTGGAAATGTATTTGTATGGTAAATGGAAATTAATGCAAGGAAAATAATGATCTTCTGTACCAATTCTTGTTTCATTAAAACATTACTATTACATTTTACGGTTGTCAAAAAAAACAAATAAGAAAGAAAAAAAAGCTACATTGTTATAAAAAAAGTTTGTTTCTATGTCAAAGATATTATTATTTGTATTAATCTTATTATTATCATTACTATTATGTTGTATTTGCATTCATTGTCGTTTTATCAGTGGTTAACAGGTAAACAGTGGATATTGTGAACATGGTGGTGGGTAATTTTGGGCTCTCTTGTCTATCCCTTTAACAGAATTCAGAATTATTCACTCTCACTTATGGAGCCTTGGTCACTCAGTTGTGTAAGGACTATGAAAATGATGAAGAAGTCAACAAAAAACTGGATAAAATGTGAGTCTTTCTTTCTCCATTTCTCACCTATCCATCCGATCTAGTCACATTAAACAGAGTTTACAAATTACCTTTTTTTTCTCACACTTTTCTAAGATTGTAGATTAAACAGTCTATGAAAATGTTAGGAATATGTTTATATTATTAGATGCTGTGACTGGTCACCATTTCTTTTAGGGCTGCACGATATTTTGCATGTGATAGTCATGCACATCTCGTCAGTAAAGACAGTTCTGTGATTAGCGTTAAATCTCCATCAGCTGTTTTCAAATGGAGCGGCATTTAATACACAGAGCCGTAGATTGCTAACAAGCAACACAATTCGCGCTCAGAATCACTGATGAATCGCATGCGATCGTGAATGTGAGATTGTGTGCAATATATCGTGCAGCCCTAATTTATTTTATGTTTGTCACTTTCCAATTTTCAATTTGTTTTAGTGGAACAGAGAGGGTTTAGTGTGGATGTTGTATTGTCAGTGTTTGTGCTGGGTGTAGGCTGTTATATTAGGTGTGGTCATTGTGCCATCTAGTCTGCTGAAGTTGGGTTGGGTGGTATAAAATGTGCCACTCTAGGTTTTTCGAGAGCTGTCTCTCCCCACCCTGTTAAATGAATCGTGCAGCTGTAGGTTACACCCCTGGTTTTCAGATTCATGATTCTGTTCCCCTCTTGGCTATACTTCTCAAATTCAATTTCACTTTTAAAGTGGATCCAGATGAAAGAGATGGATTTAGGGTGTTGATAGTCTTATTATTTTTTTTACTAGCAAGTTCACAACTCATGTTGTACTGCACTGATTCTTTCGGCTGGTGGGTTTATAATATGTAACAATAAATTGTATGTAAACATGTAGACTTTTATGTAAGGCTGCATTTATTCAATCAAAATACAGGTTAAAAAAACAGTAATATTCTGAAATAGTATTACAATTTAAAATATACATGTTTTTTTTGCAATAAATGTAATTTATTCCTGTGATGGCAAAACTGAATTTTCAGCATCATTACTCCAGTTTTCAGTATTACATGATCCGTTAGAAAGCATTCTAATATGCCGATTTGATGCTCAAGATTTTTTATTTTATTATCAATGTTTTAAAGGGGTCCTATTATGCTTTTTTACAAAGTCTTGATTTTGTTTTGGGGGTGTACTAGAACATGCTCTCATGTTGGTGGTTCGAAAAACACATTATTTTTCACATAATTTACATTATTACAATACCTTTCTCCACCGCCTGACACAAACGACTCTATTAGTTCCGGGTTTGATGAAGGCCCACCTCCCCCGAAAAAAGAAAGGTGTTGTGATTGCTTAGCTGTCCCAGTACACTGTGATTGGCCAGCAGCTTAGATGGCTTTACTACCTCTTGCCAAAACAGCAAATTTGTCAATATTGCCTTTTCAATTTCCCCAGTAACTCCGTAAACAAAACAGAGCTCCGTTCACAAATGCTGCTTTCTCATCATAATTATATGCAAGATGAAATTAAAATGACATCCAAAGCCATTTTTTTCTGAAAACAGTTGGTTTTCCAACAGAAATACAGTGATATTAAGACACCCGCACCAGGTTTTGATTTTGAAACGTGCAGTGCTCAACCAAGCGTTCTCCCCAACAAATTACAATACAAATTAAGCTCGGATGAGCTTTATTTGTCACATACACAATTATACAGAGTATAATGAGGAGTGAAATGTGTTCTCTGCATTTAACCCATCCAAGTGTACACACTTGGAGCAGTGGGCAGCCGACTGTGCGGCGCCCGGGGAGCAGTCGTGGACTTCCTGCCAGAGTCAGGATTCGAACCCACAACCTTGGGTTACCTCGGGTTTCAAGTCCAACGCTCTATCCATTAGGCCAACGACTGCCTAACCTGCGAACCATTTGAATTTCAGTAGGCGGAATTATCTTTGTGATATCATAAATACAGGAAAACAACTTTGTAGTCCAAACGAGCCATTCGTTGTAGTTCTTGAAAAGGGATTTTTTTTTTTTAAACAAAATATCTCCCTTTGGAGTGGACTTTGAGATTTGTAACTTTGTAGATCTTTTTATATCCAAACATACTTGCTACATACTGACAAAAATTTATAAAGTGAAAAAGCATATGAAGGCCCCATTTAAACGGTATTTTAGCGAAACCATGGAACTTTTTTTTAGGATCTTTGGTGACTAGACAGTTAAAAAAACAGCGGATCCCAAACCAGTATCTAGTTCAAATAAATAGCCTTATCAAGTTTTCTTTCATAGGTCCACTCGACGCTGCGTAGCTATGACGCATTGGAAAGGCCTCTGGGTGTGCCGATTGTCTGAACCCCTTATAGAATCACGCCAATTTATTGGCTGATGGCCCGGATGCAGTCCTCGACGTTCTTACGCTGCCATCCTTATACTTGTGAACGTGTAATTCATGAAGTGGCCATATCAGCCCTTCTGTTGCAGTTTTTCTGGCCCAATATTCTGACTGATTTTCACTGAGCTTCTTCATTTGCTCTTTGGCAACTGCAATTTCCTTGTGGTGGAGTGTATGGATCTTGCTTTAATTGCGAGTGACAACCTGCACGGTAAGCTTGTTAACTTTATGTTTGGGCTTTCACAAATGTGCGATGCGATTTACGGCGCTTCTAAATGTATATTCTGTTCATGTTCCGTCGTTCCTCGTCACGCTCCGGAAGCGGCCTAGGCCCTCCGTTAATCTGCGGCCTGGGGTTCGTATGTTGAGCTCTAGGCGATGGTGAGTGAGCAGACAGGCCTCGCCCTTTCTCGCCCGTGCCATCGTGCGCGGATTCTAGGGATGGGTCACGATTTTCGAATATTCGATTTAATTATAGAATATCGATTAGGTTGTGCGATTATTTTCTAAAGGTGTACCAGGGCTTGACAATAAAGACTGTCCGATGGCGTGAAGGACGCTCGGATTTGTCACTTGCCACATCGGGCCACTGCAGGTGGTCACTAAATTGTATCATTTGCATGCGTTTTTAAGCCTTGTTCATTTAAAAATGTAACCGATTAAAAAGCATTTGTGCGCGAAAGACAACTCCTTTCAGTACATGGGCGTTGTGTTCTGTTCTGTGTGAACAGCGCGAGCACAGACAGGCACGTCTCTGACACGCGTGAGCCGCCTGAACGGGCAAATACATGAAGTATGTCAAACTACCTCTCTTGGCAAGTAACTTTAGCAATAATTAATCTATATTGAATTGATATACTGGAGTACAGATGCACAGATCAACAGGATATTTGTTTGTTTTATTTTAGAGCATCTTCTGTTCCATGCTTGCGCACAAACTGCACTGTCGGCACTCAGGCGGCACACATAGTGTGAGCACTAATCACGCTGGAGAACGGAACTTCTGATACGTGCAGGCTGATTGCGTGAACAATAGACCTGTTAAGTAATATATTGTGAGAGGGCCGTTTGCTACAGCGTCCCAAACAACTCAAAATAATAAACCACAAAGTTAACAAAACGATGCACTCCACAGAGTGCTTCTCTGCCGCCGCGCCTTCAGTCCTGTTTCCCATTAATGAAGCCGTGACGAGCTCCCTGCATTCAAATTATTAGTTTTTTGCTGAAATAATAACGTATTATTCCACTGGTTGATATATTATATTTATATGCAAAATATTTGTATTGTTTTTCGTGTTAAATGTGAAGAATGACAGGTTGGATGCCACACTTATTATTATAATTTTTTTTTGGCAGAGTATACAGGTGTAATTTTAACTTTAACTTCAGGCAATGTAACATGATTTTATGATCGTAATTTTGACTTTATTCTTAAAATATTATGACGTTAATTTAATCACAATATGTTTTAGCGCGTAATATGTTTTAAGAATGATATTCTGTTTAGCGCGCAATATGTTTTACGCCTAATATTCATTGATGCATTAATCAGATTTAATTTTTAATAATATGAATGTTCATGCTCATTTTTAAAATATAAATGTCCTAGCCTTATGAGCAGTTGATAATCGACGGACTGTTGTGTTAATAAATGCCGTCCTTCGGTTATGTTATATTAATATGTTTCAGCACTCATACTTTACAACCATTAATTTTCTTGGGTTAAGATAGACTATTCTCTAATTAATTAAACAGTTTGTTATCATACAGATTGAAAGCCTGGATGGTCTCTCTCCCCTCTCTCTCTGTGTGTGCGTGTGTGCGTGCGTGCGTGCGTGCGTGCGTGCGTGTGTGTGTGTGTGTGCGTGTACATGGGCGGGAGGGGTGCGATTTTCGAATAGTAATCGAATAATACCCAGCGATTATCGAATATTATTTTTGCTTAAAATGCCCATCCCTAGCGGATTCGCGGGTTTACTTCTCATATGATTGTTATGCTCTAGCCCGGAGGCACTTTAAACGATTTCTTCTGGGCTAGAAAAATATTTTTACACCGCGGCATCCTTACTCGACCCGGTGACTTTTTATGAATGGCGGTGATAATTTGAGATTGTTAGTGCTGTCATAAAACTCCCAACGGTTGTGATGTAATTATATATTAGGCTGTAGTCTGACGCGCTGCATGCCTGCTGTTACAGTACTGTTTTTAATTTAAATACATGGTTTGAATTCACTGTTAGTGCTCTCTGCACTGCGATTAATTTAAAATTCTTTAATTTAAATTTCGGAATGCAACGTTCGTTATTACAAACGTTTATAAATATGTTGTTTACAACGAGATATTGTTCCCAATGTGTCATAGCTATGCAGCATCCAGTGAAAGAGAACGTCTCGGGTTACTTATGTAACCCTTGTTCTCCGAGTAGGGAACGAGACGCTGCGTCCGCTGTCAAGCTCTTCGAGCTGACGACAAGTGGCCTTTTCTTTTTCGACAGAGAAATCTGAGGAGCAGATGGCTCGTTCGCCAGTATAAGGATGGCGACGTAAGAACGTCGAGGACGGCATCCATGCTATCACCCAATAAATTTGTGTGATTCTATAAGGCTTCAGATAATCAGCACACCCAGAGGCCGTTCCAATACGTCATAGCTACGCAGCATCTCTTTCCCTACTCAGAGAACATGGGTAAAGTAAGTAACCAGAGACGATTTCAAAGGAAAGAGAAATGCCTTCCATGTCCAATCAAAATTTTAGTTTGTCACTTGGTGGAAGCTAGTCAAAATTTGGTAGATTCCAATGCACTCATCCTCAAAACCTTGAAGTAAACTACACGGGGTAAAACATTTTAATAACTAGAATGTGTTTTCATTTATTTTCTTTGGTGTTAATTGCATGGAAATCTAACTCAGTGCATTGTACATGCACTTATTGAAAAACAGTTCTGAATATGTTTCTGTTCTAATTGCTGTGCATATCTCATATTTACCATCCAATTTTTTTTTAATAATTTTGCATAGAATTTGGCCTGTGCAAATAATTTTATTAATTTAGTTTTATGTTTGAGTAAGTATTTGTTGCTTTTATTTGTAGAAATATTTTGCTACCGTGTTGGGTCGCCACTAGATATCCAATGTCAAATCTGAGCCCTGAATCAAAACCAGTCAGGAAGCTCTGTTTTAAAGATTGTGGGAAAGCAGTGAGGATGCGTGGAAAGCCCTGAGATGCTTGGAGTCCAGCGGTTGTGATTTAGAGAATCATTGGGCAGTGTGTATTCTTTGGCTGAGGGGTTTTTCATTTAAACCGTGCATTGAACTAATCCAGTTGTCCCACTGATATTGGGTTTGGCAACATGTCTGAAATACAAGCTTTTTTTGGTCTTGCTTTTTTAAAGCGTCAAATATGGTATAAGCAAGATTTGACTTTCTTTCCATCCAACAAGTTTCTATCTCTCCTTTCAAATGCTTGAAGTTAAAGTGTTTCATTAAGACCTTCAAAGTAAAAAGAGATTACAGTTCTTATGATTGTGTTGATGGGTGAAATGAGAGCGATTGAAAGCGAAGTTGCTCTGACAATGACACAGTTTCCCTTCTCTTCTTTCATCCTTTTAAGGGGATACAATATTGGAGTCCGTCTGATTGAGGACTTCTTGGCTCGGTCCAGTGTGGGGAGGTGTCACGATTTCCGAGAAACGGCCGATGTCATTGCAAAGGTAACGTGAGTACATGGAGCCAGCTTGAGAAAATATCCACGCCAGAGATTTTCTTAATATAGGGTGATAAGAGGGTCTGTATTACTTACTTAGTAAGTAATATGAAAATCTTTTTAATCTTACTAATATTAACCTTATTAATCTTATTTAATATGAAATCTGTTTAATTTTTTCTCAAATTTAGTTAAATTTTTTTCTGTTGTAATTTTCCTGGATTCCATTTTTTTTTTTTTTTCTGGACTCCTTTTTAATGGTAAAATAAAATTTTATTAATCAAAAAGTATGTCTAATTAATTAAAATCATTACAATTATACAATTTAACATTAATTTATTAAAAGTGTAACAAAAATGGTGGCCGTATGAAATGTTTTACATTTTTTCTCACTTTATGTTTTATTGTTACCAAATTCTGTGTTTTAGCATGTCTAATTATTTGAAAGCATACAAACAATTTGTATTTATTCTTACAGTAGCCTTATGAAATGTTTATTCCCCTCAGAAATTCTGAAAAAACGGCCTCTAGGCTCCTTTCCCACGTACTGCCAGAACGGAAGCGTTAGCTTTAGCCGTTGCGCTTTTACGGCTAATGGTTGCAAGTTTCTCTTCTAGTGGCTTTGTCCACGCTATGCTATCGCAAAGCCAATTGGTGGGCCGTGTGTTCACTGTTAAAGTGAACCGAGACACTCGTGTTCCTCTTGGCTTGTTTTCTTTGGTCTGCAAGAGACTCTGCTTTTTTGCAAAACAATGCACCTCACCCTAAGTGTATAGGGTTCACACTGACAGGATTGACAGAGCGTTCTTCCCCTTGTCTGTCACCTGTCCATGCTTGCTTGGTCTCTGTCTGTCTGTTTGCCTTTCTTCTTCTGTTTTTTCTGACCAAAGTGGGGGAAGATAAAAATCTGTCTCATTATTTTATCTTTATTATTAAAAATAAGAACAAATATACAAATTACAAATACACATAATATACAAATAAAACAAACAGTGATTTATTTTCAGGTACAATAGGCATATTTATCAGGAACATTCAAGAAATTGAATTAGCAGCTGTATTATTTTTTCTGTCAAAAGTAGCGAGTTATTTTTTCTTTGTGTTAGCATTAAATAATAATAATTGTGTCATAGTGTTTTATATTATACCATCATTTACTCACTCGAGTTTAGTTTTAAACCTGAGTGAGTTTCTTTCTTCTGCTGAACATAAATTATATTTTGACGAACGTGGTAAACCAAACAGTTTCTGGTCCTCCGTGATTTGCATAGTATTTTTTTCTTTCTATCAAAGTCAATGGACCAGCAACTGTTTGGATTTCCACCTTCTTCAAAATACCTTATTTTGTGTTCAGCACAAGAAAGAAATTAATACAGGTTTGGAACAACATGTGAGTGAGTAAATATAATGACATAAATACAATTTTAGGGTGAACTATCCCTTTAATTACAGTCGGCGGCATGTTTAGTACTGTCCCTTTAAGACCTGCGCGTATCTAATATGCAGGCGCGCATCCGTTTGTCTCGGCTGTTTACTTTCCTTTTAGACATAACCAAACGAGTCTATACACAAACCTTGTTGTGTTTTGGCAGTATTGGCTCACAAGATAACTTGGTTCAGTTATCAGGTGCTGATAGACAGTCTTTTCCGTGCGCGCGCTTCAGGTGCACGGGCTCAGAAAAAGCGCACGTCTGACCACCAATTAAACATTTAAGCAGAAAGCCTTTAAAACGCGCAAAAAATGTGTGAATAAAACTTACAATTATGAATTTATGATGCACTTACTAACCTGTCGATCTCTAATTCTCTGAAAATGTCAGGATGAGCAAGCGACAAATGCTTAGCCAGATTGGATGTCTTGCCTCCTGTGGTCAGTTCGTTCATCTTTATCATCTGTTTTGTATGCAAAGTAATGCCATATTTCACTTCTACTGTTCTCTTCATTTGTTTGTTTCGGGCGCGTTGATGGTTTAATCAGTTTGAGCCATCGTGTTGTTCACTTGTTCTGGTGTCACATTTACCGGATGCGCAATTTGAGAGGTGAACTTTGGAACAGCAGCGTATGAAATACCGAAATATGCAAAGTTATGATATCGTACTGTTTGAAATATAATAAATACCGGTAATTTTACAGTACCGGTATACCGCGCATCCCTAGCTGGGACCCTGACCCTTAATGTATAATTTTTTTTATTAAAGGTGACATAAAAATCTGACTTTTCCAGGTTTTAAGTGCTATAATCAGGTTCCCAATGCATCTACCAACCAAGGAAGTGTGAAAAAGATTAACCCAGTAGCGTTGTTTTATTAAGCCTTTTTCTGCAAGCTTCTGAAAAACTGAGCATGTCTGATTTTGCTCCCTTGGTGACATAGCAAAGGGATCTCATTATAATATTACTGCCCCTTAATCTGTAAGTTTCCACCCGCTGCGCCGTCCTTTTGATTTCGTATGTGACAACAGTGTAGCAGTTCTACTGCCATGGTGAAAGTTTGATCAAAACATGATAACTGTTTTGTCTTAAGGGGGTCGCACACCGGATGCGAAGCGCAGCGCCGCGTCGCGTCGTGCCATGTCTTTCAAATTCGAACACATTGTTTTCTATGTGTGTACGCACATCGGCGGCGTCATTCGCCGTCTGTCCGCAGCGCCCAGCAACGACTCAGAACGCTGTTCAAATTCCTGCAGCGCCACAGAGCGCCATCGGCATTGTTTTATATTAAATAACATCATATTTGTCTCAAACCGTTGTTAATACATTACACTATAAGATACCACTGCTGCAAAATACTGTACACATTAGTTTTACAGCTTGAATAAAATGTAAACATATATAATTAAATGTATAATAAACGTAATCCTTTAAATGTTTTTACATTTCTCTTGAGACATTTTTACATACACAAAATATTACAGTATAGACCTATGTAATAATTGTCTGTCGTGATTACTACATTCACTGTCGTCGGTTGCAACCTACTAAATTCACCAGGACACAACCGTTACAACACACTTCAGGTAATTTATTAGTATAAATTGTGCGCGTCTGGTGTGCGATACCTCGGGTTGTTCTAGACGTGGCACGGCGCTGCTCGTTCTGTGTGCGACCCCCTTTAGACTGCACAGAACACTGTTTAGAGTCCCAGCCACATAGGAGACGAGAGCAGTGGATTTATTTATTTATTTACTGTATGCTGCTGCCACACAGATCTACAATTATCATGCTATTTATTTTCCAGCTGCTTACCTTCACAGGTATAAACGACTGTTTTTGTAACTCGTGTGTGTTTTTAACATAAACTTGTGTGTGAATGAGAACTTAGTTTACTCACATGCTGTGACAGCTGCTTTGTGTCCGTGTGCTTCATATGTGTGCACTCCGAAAACCATCAGAAGTTTAAACTAATATGGTTTAAAACACATAATTTCAGCACGATAAACATGATAATCAGAACCAAAAAGCATGTATTTATAATGTGAAGGATTTTGGTTGCTGAGCAATGCAATGACTGGGAGCATTCAAATGGTGTGTGTTCACAGGTGTGTATTTTGGCTATTTTACAGCTTCAAACAGGGCACATCCATTCTGAATTTAGGATCAAAGCCTTTTTATTATGGATTGACTTACTGTGAAGCTGTTTTTCCACTGATGTTCCTGAGGATGTAAGGGAATCACAGTATTTCAATTGTTCAATATAAGGCCAATAATTGTTTTCATTATGACATTCATTCATTTGTTATTGCCTTAAAAAATAGGAATTGCTTTAAATACTTCAAGCTGTTTTTTAAGTGTAGAATAATTATAATAAATATAGACTATTATAGTTCTTATTCAAAATTGCTTTCATTTTTAAATTCATTTTAGTGAATTTAATTTAGTTCATGTTTTAGTAAGTTTGCTATGTGCTAGGGGTTGCACAGACTAGTCGAATAGTCGACTTCAGTGCTCTGCCATGACGCTTTAAGCTTGAAGTCGACTATACACTGGTCCTATAGAGGGAGCAATAGGATAATAAATCCACATTTACGCTCCATTTCCAAACAGTTAAAATTACAAACTAATTCATACTCTGAATGCGCTCCACAAGACGTGTGATTATATTATTGGATGCTGGAAATTGAACGGCAGAATGCAGGTTTTAAACAGCTTATTGTACAGGTAAGTTAATCACGTTCTAATCTAATGCGCTGCTGCACTGTAATGCACACACATAGGCTATAGACAGTAGCGCATACAATACATCACGCGCAGATCACTCGCACAGAATCTTTCAGCTCAAAAATGTATTGTCAACACTGTTCTGTGATTTCTCTGTAAAAAAGCTTAGAAACTGAAAAGCTCAAGCATATATTTCTTAATAACTAAATCCCACAGCTTCACTGCTAGTAGAGAGAGACGCTGCCTAAAGAGATTTGATTGAGAAATTAGCTACATGTACTGGAAGTAAACATCCAATATAAACTGATGTAAATTTAAAGAAAGTAATACTAACAATAAAAAATGTAGTATCAGCCTATAAACCAAATGTTGCCGGTTCCATGCATCCCTAAAATATCTTATTCTTCCTTATAGTAATCTTATTCTTTGAGTTTGTGTTCAGGTTTCTAAAATAAAAAGAATGCACTGTCAAATCAGTAACTTTCCTTTTGATGTATTTAATTCACTGGATTACCTAATATTGCTAATATTTAAATTATTTTTCATTTGAAAGTTACTTGAATTTCCAGCAAAAAAAATAAAACCCGTACTGTGCAGTTGTCATTTCGGCGTCAGTAGGGATGGGTATCGTTAAGGTTTTAACGGTATTACTACTCTTACCGATACTGCTTATCGATTCGGTACTTTAACGGTATTCTTATCGGTACTTTATGTTTTATGTATATATATATATATATATGACAAATTAAGAGCTGAATTAACATTGCTTTATATTCTGAAATGTAAAATAAATATTTAATGAAATGAATATAAAGCATCAATTTGTAAATGCACCAGTGTGCAGGCATTTTTTGTCTTTTATACATATTATAAGATACAGTAAGAACATGAACAAAGAAAAAGTAAAACAAACTTAAAAATTCAATGAAACAAATATACAACTGAAAAGAAATAAACAGTGTTTTTTTCATGAAGGTCCACTAACATTAATGTTCTGGAAAGTAATAGCTACAAAATAAATCTAAAAGTATTAAAATGTAAATGAACACTGCATAGTTTTCACTGTATGTATTGATAGATTGATGCTTATTAAAGCTATAACGTTATACAGATTAAGAGCTGTGAGTGATTTTCTTTCATTTTGTTCTTTGATTAACATTGATGAAGCGCCAGTTTGTCACTTTAAGACAATATATTGACACACATCAGATTTTCTCCCAACTGTTCTCATCCACTTAAGACATAAACTGTGTTTAAGTGAATATTCTCCAAGGCCATTTTGACATATTTTGTGTGTATCTTATCGACTATGGATGCGCAATGAGCTCAGTGTTTTGTGCGCCCACGCACACACACACACACACACACACACACTTCAGCCTGGGGAACAGCGCTCTCATGCGGATTGTGCTTTCAACGTCTCTTTATCAAACATGTCCCGCAATTTAGCAACAGTAAAGATGACATTTTACAACAATCACCGATTGAGCTGATTCTGACGTTAAGTTTGGGTTTTAGGGAGGAAACGATTGTGTGAAGGGAAGAAGAAACGCTGGCTTTAATGCTTAGAAGCCAAAATCGAAATAAAAATACAATTAGCAGCCGCAGCCACAGGACTAAAGCGTAAGCAGATGTTTGAATGTTTAGTTCTCTTCTATCATAATTAAACCGCTTTCATGTTATGGCGCTGAAGCTCCTCCGCATGAGCGCCGATCTCGCTTCTGAATTGCGAATAGCAAAATGCATCATAGACAAATGTTTTAATATGAATCTATATAAAAACAGCAGGCGACTCTGGTGAGATATAATTTTCAAGATAATGTGTATATATAGCAATAATAAATGTATGTGTGTTTTCTTAATTTCTCCAGTACCGATAGCAGAACCGTTAACGTCAGAGCTTATCGATACTCCGGTCTTTCATAATTTAGCCCGAGACCGATTAAATACCGGGTTTCGGTACCCATCCCTAAGCGTCAGGGTCATGAATACAGCACCTAAAAAGAATGTGGCAGCTCTGCAAAATCACTTAATGTAGCCCTGACATCATAGATGTAGGCAAGCGAGTTAACATGACGACTCAAGAGCCTTTTTGTCTTCACATTAACAGGTAGCCTTCAAGATGTACTTGGGTATCACACCCAGCGTGACCAACTGGAGTCCTGCTGGAGATGAGTTCTCTCTTATCCTCGAAAGCAACCCATTGGTGGACTTTGTAGAGCTTCCTGACAACCACAGTAATCTAGTTTACTCCAACCTGCTCTGTGGAGTGCTGAGAGGAGCTCTTGAAATGGTAAAGAGCATGTTTGCGTGAGATGAATCGATGCTCTTCTGCTAAGCCTCATTTACCATTCACACTAAGGTTATGTTTCTACTCCTGCAGGTTCAAATGGCAGTGGATGTGCGATTCGCACAGGACACACTAAGAGGTGACAATGTGACAGAAATTCGCATGAAGTTCATCAAAAGGATCGAGGAGAACCTGCCAGCTGGAGATGAATGAGACTGAGAGACTTTTGATTCAAGATACTTTTTATGTTGGTTTGGTAACCAAAAACATCTATTTTGGTCTAGAAAACCAACCAATCCCCAAACATTGTAAATATTGCAATGAGAATTCACTGTCGAGAAGATTTCTTTCGATGTGTCACCAAGGTTAGCATGTTCTTTCCACCTAGTCCATTTGTTTATTTCATACAAGTACCTTCTCAAGTCTCTTTTGTATGTCAGTTTGTCTCTGGTGTATTTTTTGTTATTCTTTTTGCATTTAACTCATACATACGACATAGAAGGTCTAATTTATTTGGTCAAGTATCGTAATCAGATTGAATAAATCATTAACTATCAACAGCTTTGGCCGATCCCCTCATTTATCGTTCTTCTACTCAATAGGTCTTTGACACAAACTAATATTTGTTCAAAGTTGCAATAAAGCACTCATTTGAGCAGACCATATCACATTGCTGTTTTAATGTCCATAACACGTATCAAAAACAACTTTAGATGGCTGATCTAAAACCAACATTTGAAGAAAGGGCCCCATGTTCACCAAGAACAGAGCCGTAGTCTTGTGAGACGCACATATTTTGTAAAGGGCCAGTAGTGTTAAGGGGAGTCTGAGAGGGGTATAGGTATGTAGATAATGGGACTTGTATGTGCCGAGCCTGTGGCAGGTCCCTCCACACGTATGTAATGAAGTGTCACAGCAGCCCCCATCGCCATCTTCGACTTGTCGTGAACTGGCCCTTGCATCGTGGGACTGTTATTCCTGCAGCACGATGTGGTTAGAGTTAAACAACAATTACAAGGGCCTAATTCGTCTCAGATGTTTACTCAAGCAACGTGGAAGCAATCAGATTCTGGAGATTCACTGGTGCATGTGCAGGACAGGGCTGTTTTGGGAGCCAGTGCGTTTTAATGGTGTAGCCGAGGGGTTCACGGTTGTGCTGACCAGTGGGAAGGGGAAGGCCGTTCATTTAAAGCCATTAATTTCTCTGAAGCAGCTCAAAGTTCGTTCCTGACACCTGTTAGGCGCCTTGCGTCATAATCTGGGCTTATGTTTCCAGAATTCCACACCTCATCAATCGTAAATGAAAAGGAGTTTTCTGCTTTTAATACTACTGCCTATCAGCTAGTATATAGATTCGGTTGTATAAACTTTAGCCCTTTCAGATGCAGTTTCCATGTGATTTGATTCACACTGATGTGTTGAATAATGCATTCATTGTGTAAGTGTATTGTTTTGTTTCATCGAGCCACTAGAGGTTGCTGTGAGCATTGTGGTAGGTGACCTTTTTTTCTCTTTCCATTCTCATGGATTTTTCTGTGTGTCTCTTTAATTTGGTATTTGATTTCTCACAGGGTCCACCAACTGCTTGTTTTTGAATCTCTGGGGCTGTGAAATTATTTTGTGGAATATATTCCTTATCCACTCGCTCATGATTCAATTCAAGATTATTTGTATAGCACTTTTTAGGATACAATCATTGTAAAGCAACTTCACAGGAAATTAAGTTTCTAAAATAAATGTATATTGTAGAAACTCAGTATAATGAATTTATGGCAAAATTTGGTTAATTCAGTATAATCGCTGAAGGTTGGCTTCCTCTGAGGTCCTCCGAGGGGTTGTCATCATCTCTTCTGAGGTGTTCGGTCATCTCAGATCATTTAAGGGTTGGATCCAGACTGAAGCTTGTGTAATTCCTAGTTACATCCCATGGCAGAAACAGAAACAAATAAAGACAATTAGCGTAGCAGTTGTTCCATCCAGGAACAACCCTAGATGAAATTATCTTTTCAACCCAAGCTAAAGCATAATAATGTACGTTTGATCATATATACCTGCAGTACAAGATTGTGAGATGCATTATATGAATGCTTGGCTAAAGAGATATGTCTTTAATCTAGATTTAAACAGAGAGAGTGTGTCTAAACTCCGAACGTTATCAGGAAGGCTATTCCAGAGTTTGGGAGCCAAATATGAAAAAGTTCTACCTCCTTTAGTGGACTTTGCTATCCTAGGTACTACCAAGAGTCCAGAGATTTGCGACCTTAGGGAGCGGGTTGGATTGTAGCATGATAAAGATTAGTTAGGTACGCAGTGTGAGAGACGATTAGTTAGGTACGCAGGAGCTAAATCATTTAGGGCCTTATAGGCAAGTAATAATATTTTGTAACTGATATGGAACTTAATAGGTAGCCAGTGCAGAGACTGTAAAATTGGAGTAATATGATCATATTTTCTCGACCTGGTAAGGACTCTAGCCGCAGCATTTTGTACTATCTGTAGCTTGTTTATTGAAGATGCAGGACAACCACCTAGCAGTGCATTACAATAGTCCAGTCTAGAGGTCTTGAATGCATGAACTAACTTTTCTACATCAGAAACACTTAACATGTTCCGTAGCTTGGCAATGTTTATAAGATGGAAGAATGCTGTTTTTGTAACATGGGAAAAATGATTTTCAAAAGATAGGTTGCTGTCTAATATAACACCCAGATTTTTTACTGTAGAGGAAGTAACAGTACAGTCTAGTTACAAATTGTGATCCAAGATATTCTGTGTACTGTTTTTAGGTCCAATAAGTAATATATCTGTCTTATTTGAATTTTATAGAAGAAAATTATTGAGCATCCAATCTTTTATATTTTTAACACTCTCCGTTAACTTAGATAATTTAGAAGTTGCATCTGGTCTTGTTGAGATATATAGTTGAGTGTCATCAGCATAACAATGGAAACTAATCCCGAATTTTCTAATAATATTACCAAGGGGCAACATGTATAATGAAAATAGCAGAGGACCTAGGACAGATCCTTGTGGTACTCCATACTTTACCGGTGATAATTGAGATGCCTCCCCGTTTAAATAAACAAAGTGGTAGCATTCGACAGGTAGGATCTAAACCATCTTAAAGCCTGCCCTTGAATACCTGTATAGTTTTGTAATCGATCTATGAGTATGTTATGATCTATAGTGTCGAACGCAGCACTAAGATTAAGTGAAACTAGCAATGAGATGCAGCCTTTGTCTGACGCAAGAAACAAGTCATTTGTAATTTTAACAAGTGCAGTTTCTGTGCTATGGCGGGGCCTAAAACCTGACTGAAATTCTTCATAGAATAAGATTTTTTGCAAGAAGGAGCACAATTGAGCAGACACAAATTTTTCTAAAATGTCATAAACGGAAGATTTGAAATGGTTCTGTAATTTTCCAGTTCACAAGGATCTAGTTTTGGTTTCTTAATAAGAGGCTTTATAACCGCAAGCTTGAATGGTTTTGGGACGTGACCTAAAGATAACGAGGAGTTAATAATATTGAGAATATTACCTTCTGCTACAGGTAACAACTCTTTCAATAATTTAGTGGGTACAGGATCTAATAAACATGTTGTTGGTTTAGATGCAGTGATACGTTTATTTAGCTCATCCTGTCCTATAGTTGTAAAGCACTGCAGTATTTATTTGGGTGCGATGAAAGAAGCCAAAATACTAGACACTGTAGAATCTACATTTGTTATTGTATTTCTTATGTTATCTATTTTTTCAGTGAAGAAATTCATAAAGTCGTTACTGTTACACTGTGAGGAAATATTTAGATTGGGTGAAATCTGTTAATATAGTATCTGTTAATACAGTCACTGTGCTAAATAAAAACCTTGGATTGTTTTGGTCGTTATCTATGAGTTTGCGGATATGCTCGGTCCTGGCAGCTTTTAGAGCCTGTCTATGGCTGGACATGCTGTTTTTCCACGCAATTCTAAGGACTTTGAAGTTATTTTTTCTCCATTTGCGCTCAAGATTACGAGTTTCTTTCTTTAGAGAATGGGTACAACTGTTGTACCATGGCGCAGCATGTTTTTCCCTAACCTTTTTTAATTTGATGGGGGGCAACAGTTTCTAACGTATTAGAGAAGATAATTCCCATGATTCTTGTAATTTTGTCTAGTTAATTTGTATTTATGGGTACACAGAGCCGTTGAGATAAATCAGGCAGGTTATTTGTGAATCTTTAGTGGCTGGAACAATAATTCTGCCTAACCGATAACGCGGAGCCATATAGTTAAAATCGTTAATATGCAGCATGCACGATACAAGGAAATGGTCAGTAACATCATCACTTTGAGGTACAATATCTATATCAGTAAGATCAATACCATGCAATATAATTAAATCTAGCGTATGATTAAAACGATGCGTGGGCCCAGTGACATTTTGCTTGACACCAAAAGAGTTTATTAGGTCTGTAAACGCAAATCCTAACGCATCATTTGTATTATCAACGTGAATGTTAAAATCTCCAACAGTTAGTTCTTTATCCACATTAACCAATAGGTCTGAGAGGAAATCTGCAAATTCTTTTAGAAAATCTGTATATGTCCCTGGCGGTCTATACATAGTAGCCAGTGCAAGAGATAGGACAGATTTATTTAGCATTTCTGACAGTGTAACATTAAGCATAAGTATTTTTCGAATTAGTTAAACCTGTATCCTGTTTTCTGAGCCGCCGCCACGACCAGTCTGACAAGGCTCATGCTTATAACAGTAGTTTGGTGGAGTAGATTCATTTAGACCAAATTAATCATTTGTTTTAAGCCAGGTTTCAGTCAGACAGAGTACATCAAAACTATTATCTGTGATAATTTCATTTACAATAACTGCTTTGGGTGTGAGTGACCTAATGTTTAGGAGCCCAAGCTTTAGAAAATAGTTTTTGTTCATTTATTTGGCATTTTTCTGGTTTAATCACGATCAGATTTTTTCTAGATCCTGCATTAAATTTATATTATGACCTCACTATTCGGGGAACAGACACAGTCTGTATAGATTGGACTCTGCACGTACCTCTATCATTTAAGTGGGTAGAACAAAAGTCATTATAGCAGCTTTTTGAGAATTGGCTTACTAGTCAGATGGAGCGTAGCATCCTGGAGATGTTGTCCGACAGGAGTTCCGCTCCGACTCTGCTGGAGTGCAGGCCATCAGCACGGAAAAGTCTAGGACGCTCCCAGAAAATATTCCAATTATTAACAAAGAGCAGTTTCTGATCTTTACACCATGAAAACAGCCATTCGTTTAAAGCAAACAGTCTACTGAACCTTTCGTGTCTTCATCGATACGTGGGAAGAGGTCCTGACACAATGATTGTCGTCACGGGCGATGTGCTGCGAACGACTGCAACGCTCTCATCATCCTTCAGGATCGCGGGTATCTGCACAGAAACATCAAGAACACGAGCACCAGGGAAACAGTGAGTGTACAATTTACCTTCAGCTAATGTAGCACAAACGTGCCGGATGATTGAGTCTCCGATGATCACAGCGTCACATTCCGTCTCGCAGACAGGAGCGAAGCGGTTACGGGAGGAGATCTCTTAGACCGGAGGGGGAGAAGTTGTCGACCGGGGCCTGGATCACGTCTTCCGCTGCTGCACCCAGGGTCCTGGGTTTCCCGGTGCCGGAGTGAAGGACATCTGGGAAGATCGCGTCCCGGGTGCACGAGGCCTGTGCAGAGAAACACACGAAGTAGAGGTGGTGGAAGTGTTAGCAGCACACTGCATACTTACCCCGTACTTGTGAGCGTGTGAATAGGGTTTTAGCTGTGTTAGCGACACCCACATTGGCTATGCTAACGGGCTATAAGCTAATAGCGGACTCTGGAAATCAAAATAAAACTTGCGATAACAAGGCGCTCTGATTGTTTTTGTTGCAGAATGCGATTGGGGATATATTCACACTTTATAGAAACAAAAATTATGGAGTATAAAATTGGATTTTAAGATCGAAAATAGACAATAAATAATTGACTTGATGGAGCTCAAACTCAAAACATGAGTCTCATGATTCAGGGACATTTTCAAGAAAAACTGTGGAAAACGTATGCAGAGTCCTGTTAGGCCGCATCCCTCATCCCCTCTTGCTAGATTATGCATACTATGTATGTTTTTCTGTACAATGTGCATATTGGAGAGTGAGGGAAGAGGAAATGGTTTTGTGCAGACATTTGATGTAAATCATTTGGCATAATTAGACCCCGGTATCATGGGGATATACAGCTGGGTTTATGTAATGCGTGAAAACTTGTATCACTCTTCCATATGCTTTAAGGAATTTATCTTGCTCCTTTTTTCTCTCATTTTAACAATGCAGGATTTTTTCTTGGCCTAGCATCTGAAACTAAGTGATGTGTCAGTATTATTTAACCATTACGGTCACCTTTAACCAATATGAATCTTGGCATGAGATGAAGAATTGACTCCAGACTATAAGATAACCTCCTCATTATCCTTCTTATACTGTGTTTTTCCTCATCTATATGAGCTGCTCATGTCGGTGTGACCACCATAGGCCAATACTGAAATTCTTCATAAGGCACAAAAGAATTCCAAGAAGGAATTGATTTGTACAAGCTATTTTTGTTTCATGGCTAATGGCAGCAAATGAAAGAAATGACACCTGAAACTTTGTTCTGTTACATGCATCGGTTTTTGATTGGATTTTTAGATGTGGATGTTGCACTTTAAAAATGTATGTGAGCATTGAGTCGATTGTGAAGGGGGCTGGTTTAAGCAGTCTAAATAATTGGAGAAATTGTAGTCATTTTCACAGAATGTTGCAGTTATGATATTCTGATTAAACATCACAAGGTCAACAATGGATCTTAAACAATGGAATGTATGCACAGATGAATTGGTCATAATATCTATAAACATGCATTTAGAAAATAGATAGTGAATTTTAATTTAATTCCAACATTAACAAAAAAAACTCATTCAAAAATTTTTTTGTATTTACTGTCATGTGTTTTAAAACCTGTATGCTTATTTGTTGTCCTTAGAATGCTAAATTTGATGTCTAGCAGGATGTCCAAGATGCTCTTTTTCATACAATGATTGTGAATGGTGACCAAGTCTGACAAGCAAGATTTTCTGTAAATGTCATATCATTTTTGTTCATATTGTGGAAGTCTTATAATGAAATATAGTGCATACTGTATATAATGAAATATTGTTCATATGGACTACATTTTTAAGGAATATATGCCCTTTTTTGTTCTTTTTGGAGCTTGATGGTACTTGTTGCCAATCCACTTTTGATTTTATGGAATAGCGCAGAGTGAACGTTTTGCAAAACATCTCCTTTTGTGTTCCATAGAAGAAAGAAAGCCATATGGGTTTGGAACAGCATAAGTGTGAGTAGTAACTAATGAGACTTTTATGTTGGGGTGACTGTCCCTTTAAGAGTTTTATTAGGACAGTTCTAACATACTAGTAGCAAAAATTACGAATGCTGGAAACGAGACTGTACAGACCAATCTCATTTAAGCCCTCTAAATGCAACCATGTGCCCTATATCAGAAACAAATGCTGAATGGCACGCTAAAACAATAAAATCCTGCTGGTTCACCATTATTGAATCCCTCTCATCCATTCTTCCGTCTTTCTTTTTTTCTCACTTTCTTTCTCTGATTCTTCCACTGTATCCCCCACTTTCAAGCCTTGCCAGGACAAAAGGATTGGCAGCGAGATGATAGGAGGTCAGAGGAGGGAAACAGAGCAGGGCAAAACCGAGTGTGTTTCAAAAACACACCTTGTGGGAATATCAACATGCCCTGGAGTGCGGAGAACTGACCCAATGCTGTAGAAACATCACAGCCCATTGCATGGTGTCCAAGTCTCCCACAGCTGTTCTGGAGCACAAAGGAGATGACACACGAATGGATGATCTTCCCTGGCTTGCAGGAACAGCAGCATGCAACTGTTTCCAGTAAAGGTCAAGAGACAGTAAATCAAAGGATCCGAGATGGAAATGCAACAAACCCTCTTGTCTGAGGTAATTCTAAGATGTCAAGAAAATATGTAATTAGATCCTTGAGGAACACCATGTCAAAGACTTTTCCTATTAATCATCAAACATTTCTTTGTTTCTTATATAATTTATAAATCCTCTGTTGAACAAAGATTTTTCACTTTTTTAGACACCACTATTTAGAGGATTATCTTGGATAGGTCACCATATTTATTACATGTAAAATGTGCTACTTCCTCTTTCCCATGACTACTGCTATATGCTGATCTGAATCAAACACATCTGGGACAAATAGAGAGCACAACTCTTCTGCCTCACACAGCAACGTCTGGCCCTGTTGCCAATGTCTTAAATGGTACTTGAAAGGTCCTCTTTTTCCATTGTATCCCCAGACTAATAGATCATATCACAGTGAGTTTACGTATTTTGAGAGGATTGATTGGAATTATTAAAACTATTCATTGAATTGCTTAATTTCAGTAATATGCAGTTTGCTAAAGGTCATATGTTGTTGT
Source organism: Gymnocypris eckloni scoliostomus (assembly GCA_027564155.1). Lineage (NCBI taxonomy): Eukaryota > Metazoa > Chordata > Actinopteri > Cypriniformes > Cyprinidae > Gymnocypris > Gymnocypris eckloni. Next base: position 13,954,119 of record CM050427.1, on the reverse strand, counting down.
GTACTTATATATTGGCCCAAAGAAAAAATTAACATTTACACCACACATAAAATGACTAAATGTTATATATAACAAATTATCAAACCAAGTAGACTTTATGCAAACAATTATATAAGTGGATCCTTCCTCGTGAGAGAAACTAATTTCCACATCCAAGCACTGACATTGATTTCAGTATTTAAAAAGTCAAACATTGCTACATATTAAAAAGCACCAAAGAAACATAGCACAAACGCGATTTTCAAGAAAAACATTTTAGGGTTTACATCAGGGGTTCTCAAAGTCTGCATTCAAGGGATCTACAAACGTTAGACCATGTTTATAGTTGATGTGGTGAACTTCACCCACAGTTACTCTACTAGAACATCTGTGTGCACATGACTTAAGTGTCCCAAAAACATTTGGGACCACTCTTTGTTTATACAAAAAGAAAGTCAGCATTGATACTGATTGGTTGTGAAACTTTCTTCGCGAAGACTTGTTTGACTATAAATTAGTTCCATTTTGTTGACGAATTAAGAGTTGAATATCACTGCGCCATGGTCAGTTTGAGCTGTTTCTAGACCAAAAGGTGAGGAAGTATCTGATACACGAGCGTTTTCTTAGAATAAAAACTGAAAATATCTTTAGATAAACAAAAACGTTTGCTAACTCGCACAATGGTGTATGCTTAATGTAGTTATACTTATTTTGCCGTTGGTGACAGGACACACCTACCTCACTCAGTTCTGCACAAAGCTGCATTAATGTGTCAGAAAATGCATGCTGTTCATTTGTTTATTGACATTGCAGACTGGACAGTTCTATAAAATCAAACCGAGCATGTTCCAAAATAATTATGAGCTTTCCAACAAATGACATTTCTTGAATACATAGTCCTCCTGACATGTATTTCTCAGTTTCTGTTTGAATTAATATGGCTTCTGTTGGAAAACCAAACAAAGCATGACACAGCACTCCATCACCTGAACTGGTGATGTCATTACTAGTCTGCTTGACATGAATACTCCCCCACATCAACGCTGCTGTTCCAATTGAGCAGTCATGTATGGTTTGAGTTCTTTATTGTGTAATAAACCAGGTCCAAGACCAGACCCACCCTTTTAACCCATTTTTAAAGTGAATGAGATTATAACAGCCCAGTCTTTCACTGCAATAAATGCACATAGACTCAGCAGTGTCTAGGTGGCGGTCTAGTCATAATTTGGTATGCTCGCTTGAAGAATCACAATAAAGCTTTTTTAATTTATTTCCCTTCCGAACAGAACGGAGCCTTTTATGCATTATTACATATGTATAAAATGAATACAAACCACCCGACAGTCAAATTGCCAAAATCTCGAAATTGCAGGAAGTGCCATTTAGCTCCCTGTTTTCCTTCTCTCGCTCAACTCTAATTTGCTTGTGAATTTGTGTGTCCCGAGTCGATCTGAAAGAGAGAATTGGCTGTGGAGACCAGGGCGGTTTCTGTCATGAGGAGATGGAATGCTCAAGCAGACCCACATGAATGAGTCACTATGGAAACAGTCGAAACGTTCCAGAGTAACTTGTGTACACATTGAGCCATGTGTGCCCAGCGAACTGAGAAGAAAAGTACAATTCTTACATGAGACTGTGTTTTCAATGGGCATGCTCTTTACACAAATAAAGGCACCCTTTGAATTTTTCTCTTGGAAGGGGAGAGTTCTGGAGTGTATAGAAATGATGCCATATAATGAGATGGTTTGGATTCATGGTGGTTTGATCTTTGTTTCTTTCTTTTTGCGCTAAAAACAATGCCTATAGATGTTTTTATTTAAATATTTTATTTGCCCCATTAAGTTTAATGGTTCATAACATGAGTGGAAGAACCCTTTGTATAAGCGGCGCTAATTCTTTTGGCATATATGGCGATAAACTAATCACAGAAGGATGTCATGGAGCACTACATTGTCTGAAAGATTTCTTTCTTTTTTTGGCCCTCACCAAAAGCCCTCCAGGAGCGAAAGCTTCTTGGGCCATTGATTAGCATCTGATTATATAAACCGGCCATGAACAAAGCAATTCCTGAACTGTGCTTAAAAGCAAGAAGAGTTCTCAAGAGTTCAGATCCATTGAGTATTACTGTTGTTTAATAGAACCATATGAGTGTGCTATTGCTGCATAATAGCAAGGAGACGTATTTGTGTGGGCGTTGACAGCGCAGAGAACAGACGCGCTGACCTTCGGTACAGAGTGCCGGCGACGGTCCAAGAATATGACAAGAGGCGGGTGTCAATGGCACATATTCTGCAGAACCTCTCCGAGCTAAATCTGAAAGCCAGGTGTTATGTCTGGGGTAGATTTGAATCTCATGACTCTTGGGCCAATCCTATTTCTAATTGAAAAAAGGTACCTGCACTATGAAGTTCCACAGGGTTCCCTCACCACCTTCCTAAGATGTAACCTTCGCTCTCGTGCACACATCAATACAACCACATAAATGGCTGCTTTCTGCATGTCTCTGAAGAGTGGAGCCATTACATTTATTTTCATATTCAACTAGAGTGCTCATATTGTGAGCAGAATCCAAAATGTGGAGATGGCAACTCGCAACCACAACCCTTAAGTAACCTCATAAACACATTGGCTCCTGAATGTCAATTAGGTGATGTAACGCAGCAGATTTCAAGCTGTGGATCTTGTAGAAACAAGTGGGATGTAAGTGTGAGAATGATGCCTTACCACAAATTTGAAGTTCTCAATGTCAATTAACAAGTTCATTGGAGGGCATAACATGACACATCACAGATCCCAGCAGCATTTCCTGCACTGCTTTCAGTAGCCCAAGAATTTTAAGTTGGCATGAAGACTGCAAATATGAGTAGAACTTTTGACTGTCCGATTGGATACATTCAAAACATAGATGTATTATATGTAAAATCTAAACCATTTAACTTACATTGGAAAGTTTTTTGTCAAAATCTTGCACTTTTGAGTTCCTGAACATGATAAATGATAGGATATAATTCGGGACCAAACATACAGTGGGATGTGTAGCTTACATTACATCAAAAATAAGTAGAATTTACAGGTACGTCTAAAAAATTATAATATCACGAAAAAGGTCAATATTTTTGGTCACTCATTTCAGAAAGTGAAACCGATATACTGTATTATCTAGATTTATTACGCATAGTCAAATATTTCAAGCCTTTATTTCTTGACATTTTGATGATTATTGCTTACAGATAATGAAAACTCAAAATTCAGTGTCTCGGAAAATTAGAATATTACATAAGATCAATAAAAAATATATATTTTAAACAGAAATGTCAGGCTTCTTAAAATTATGTTAATTTCTATGCACTCAATACTTGGTTGGGCATGAATTACTGCATCAATGCAGCGTGGCATGGAGGCAATCAGCCTGTGGCACTGCTTAGGTGTAATGAAAGCCCAGGTTGCTTTGACAGTGGCCTTCAGGTCATCTGCATTGTTGGGTCTGGTGTCTCTCATCTTCCTCTTGACATTACCCCATAGATTCTCTATGGGGTTCAGGCCAGGCGAGTTTGCTGGCCAATCAAGCACAGTAACACCATGGTCAATGAACCAGCTTTTGGTACCTTTGGCAGTGTGGGCAGGTGCCAAGTCCTGCTGGAAAATGAAATCAACATCTCCATAAAACTTGTCAGCAGAAGGAAGCATGAAGTGCTCTAAAATGTCCTGGTAGATGGCTGCGTTGACTGTGAACTTCAGAAAACACAGTGGACCAACGCCAGCATATGAAATGGCAGCCCAAATCATCACTGATTGTGCAACATGCAACATGCAAGCAACATGGATTCTGTGCCTTTCCACTCTTCCTCCATTCCTCCTGAGGAGGAAACTGGAAAAACAAAGCTTCCATCTTGTGGGTGGATCTCGACACATGTTATGCTTGGCATATGTTGAATACATATGTTGAATACATTCGGGGTTGAACCCCGAATGTGCAAGTCTGAAACTTATTTTGACCCTGGTGTTGATGAAGTGTTGACCACTTGGATTGTTTTCATAACCCTTTATAGCTTACCCAATTAGTCTTCCCACACCTTAGACAGAAACAGCTATACAAACTGAAGTTCAGCAGGGCATGTGGCAACAGCAAAGTGTGCTGGTTCTGTGTTTACGAACACATACAGTTATAATTGCTCCCTAATCACATTAATACTTACTCCCTGATAGCTTTCAGACAAAATTGTCAAATTATGTTTATTATAATTTTTCATACAGATGAAAACAATTTTCTAATGCAAAAGACAAATAAATAAGAAACCCTCTGGACCCTAAAATCCATTATCGATTTTAACACAAGTTTACTGCAACCTTAAGGCCTTTCCACACTAAGCACGAAAAAGCTAAACAAATTTGTGTACGTGATGACGTGCTGAAATAGAACAATAGCTTCCTATGGATGCTTCCACATAGACCGTTAACATTTGCACACCCAAAATGTAAAATTTTTTTTTTCGTCCCGTCCGACGAATCTTTTGAGTTTTGCCAAGTCAAAACACGGACCGTCCAATAAGATTTGAGCATTACATCACATGACCAGAGCAACTGGTGTTACCCAAAAGGTTGATGCGGTGGCGCTAAAAGCTCAGACTCTATTGAGCATGAGTGTAAACACCAAAGTAGAGGACTTTTCCCGCAAGATAGAAGAGTGAATGCTGAGTTCTTGTTATTGTTAGTATTAAAGAACAGACTATTCCCACATATTCTTTATAAAGAATAACATTTATATTAATTATCCACTGAATTATGTGATCTGACGAGCACCGTCCATTTCCTTCCATGAGCGCGAGTGTTTATGAGTCAGAGCTCCTAAAATATATAAATAAAGAAAGAGAAACAATTTTCTACACATTAAAAATTAAAGCAATTAGATCTATAATTATGAAGATAGGTTTTTATATGTTTTTATGCAGCTCATGGTATTTAAAAAATAAATAAAGTATATTTATGACATGACAAGCAGGTATCGATTAGTCGATGATAAAACACACAAAGAGTGCATGTCTCCCTATTATAGAATCAAAATCCATTTTAGATCACAATCGGAAGTGATTATAAGCACGCAATGCTAATTTAAAGTGGGTTTTGAGCAACAACTTTAATATTTACATACATTTTCCGCTAATTAGGCGCTACATACATAATCCGCTAAACAAGCTCAATCTGTAATTTATACGTGTTGCAATGTCATCTCTTTCTTCTTTATACTTGAGGAATAAACACTTGTCATGATTTATAACATAAACACTTTATATCCTTTTTAGGGATCCCATCGCACACCGCACAAATCATATGCTCTTTGTGATTGCTCAGCCTAACATTGTAGTTATTAGTCACCAGAGGCTCCATAACTCAAAGCAAGAGTAAATGTATGTGCTCCCCAGCTTTGCGTTCTCTCTGAATCGGTTTCAGGTGATCGACTATCTATTTGGCAATTGTGCCTACCTTTTTTGGTGATACACCCCTAATTCTAACAGAAGCACATTTGAACATTGTTTATTTATTTTTTATTTGCTTTTTGTTTTAGTTATTAATCACTAATCAGTGAAATCTGACATATTGAAATAGCATTCTCTTTACTAGAAAGGTAGTAAGTGAAATTTAATTTTTAAAAAAAATAACTACGATCATTGGATTTAAAAGGCATTTTTAATTCCCTCTGCTCATGTTCATCTGTCAACATACTCAAGTTGCATTCAGTGTGTGTATGTATTTTCTCTCTGTTTAGCTGTTTAGGCCTTGAGTTTGACCATGAACAGAACACATTTAGCCTCCTGTGGTAATCATTTAGCTAAGCAAGACATGCCAAATTCTTTTTTACACCAAGAAAGAGTAAGACATAGATCCATCACCCAGAAAGAACCATCCAGGGTTCATTTCACAGGTGTAATATTCCCTGTTGATGTATAAATGTTAGTGTTTTAGGGTAAAGGTGGTGATATAAGCAGCTGGCAAACATTGATTTGACTATACCACCTGGGAGCTGTTTATGAAGGCAAGCTCCAACCTGGATGAACAGGTTACCACCATCAACAATAGCATAACATTCTGTGTGGACTCAATAATATCCACAAAACAGATTGCCATTTTCCCAACAACAAACCCAAAGCAGCCCAGAGGCATCCTCAGTGAAAAGTAGAGTGTTTAAACAGAATCTGTAGCGGAAACAAAACTGTTCAACAAAAACCTAAAATGAGCCATGCATCCAACAAGCAAAGAACAAACAGTACAAAAACAAGGTTCTGCAGAAGTTCATTCAGGGTGCATGAGCAAAAACATAATGTTTCCTGCTGCTAAAATGAAGTCTGAGAGGAGATGTGAATGTTGAGAAAATCAAGAGGTTCTGTACTTGCTTCGAGAAAACTGACTAGACATGTACCCTACGAAAACAAGATGTGCTACACCTGCATAAAATATGTTCTATATTTGGAAATGTTGAAATGTGTAATGCAGACAAATTGACAGTATCCACAAAGTATTTTCATATGAACATATTTTAAAACATATTATTATTTTTGGCCTATTTACACACAGTTTTCTAGCTTTGTATATGTGTGTATGGTATAAATAGATTTAATAACAATTTAACGGGGCTTCACACACCTGTTAATTATGTTAACCGATCAAGGGAGTTTGTTTTAGCTTAAAATGAGTCTCTTGTACACATTAGGGAGAAAGATGTTAGTTTATTAATTCATGAAAGAGTTCATGAGAGAAACCGTTGTAAAGTATGTTGCTGATATTCTATCCCCTCTATCACTGAGACAGGGTAAAGGAAGCCCATTTAATTTTTGAAACAGACCAACCTGAACAGTTTTCCCAAATACAGTCTGGGATTGGATGCCCCTGAGAGCTTATTCTGGCATTATCCCCAGATCACCTTTCATACAGTATGAATTCATTTCCTGAATTGTCTGGAAAGCTTTTATTCACGTGTATAGGTTTTTAGCCTAAATGTTTGGCTATAAAGAACCTCATTTACCTTAAAGTGGAAAACATTAAGAAATCCATTATAACTAAAATAGTATGCCAAAGGCAGGTGTTTATTTGCAAAACCTTTGGCTTATATTCTTACAAATTTCACAGAAATAACAAATAGGTACAGAATGTGTGAATGTGAATGTAAAAAGAATATGGTAAGAAAATGTGTCCCAAACAGACTGTCAGTGTGGATTTTCAGTGAATAGATGGCGAAAAATGACTTTGTTTATGAGCGAGTCAGTGACCCATTCATTCGACCGATTCGTTCAAAAACACGGATTCATTCAAGAGAACATATGAGTGAGTTGCTGAATAATTCAGTCAACTGATTTGTTTAAAGTGCTGACACTCTTAGTAATTAAACAATAAATATAAATGTCTCACTGAATCCTTCACTCAAAGCTGCTGCAACCAGTTCTGCTGCTGGTGTTAGTGTTGGTAGAAAAAAAAACAGACAGCTTAAGTGACAATAATGTCTCCAAACTGTAAGTTAGTCATTATTAACATGTTGTATTTAACTTTTAAAGAACAGTTTATTATAGTAAGGCCTGCAGCTTGTGTTGCCAGTTGAATCTTGTTGATATTCAGAAATACAGGACTCTTCTCCTGTGATAGACCTATACAGTAACTTCAGGAATTAAAATGTATGCAATTTAACTTAATTTGAGGTGCTTACATTGGCAACTATCTCTTGCACATGTAAACTGCAGTAATGTTAAAGTTGCTTTTCTTGATTTTGCTTTCATGCCCCAATATCACTGGTCTGAAGATAAGATGCATGACCATTTAGACGATTACCAGAATTATGAATGATGGATTGAGCTTTGTTTTAATAGCTAAAAATGTGATTATTGCCAACTCTAGACAGATCACATACTGTAATACAGTTTTTTATTTTACTGATGGCAACTTATCAATGTTCTTCTGAGCAGGATCTGAAAAATCCAGGTGCTCTGGATTGCTCAGGAGTTGCTCAAAAAGTTTAATCTGGATCAGAATTATCTGTATTTGGAATTCCCATGTTTTACTATCCAGGATCATGTAACCCATCTTACTTTTGTGCATGATCCATATAAACACTGTTTCAGATTTCCAAATCTGGATTACTAGTGCTCTATGGAGGCGATAAAGGGACATGTTGATGGTGGATAAAATTAGATGAGGGGAAAAATGCCAATGTTTTGCATTCTAGTGTTGCATTATATTTATACAAATAACAACTTCTGACTGGTCCATCTCTGATGATTGTGCCAATGTAGTTTACAATCAGTGACTTTCAATTAAATGTAATATATATATATATTGACAGCTGTTTAGAGATTTATTGGGTACATTTCATGCTACAAGTGTTGTATTTTTTGGACCAGTTTTAAAGTTTTATTACATTTTTTCCCTGAAATCCACCTTCTGCTGTAATCAGAATAATTCAGGTTTTTGTGGAGTGTCCAAAAGTATCCCAAACTTACTAAAACACAAACTGAGGATTTAATCCATATCTAAACCAAGATTGATTTTGTGATCTAATCCTAATTTAGAATCCATTTTTCTTTTGAACAACCCATTTTCAAAATTTGATCTAATCCCATGGTCAAAATCTAATCAGATTACAGGTGCATCTCAATAAATTGGAATGTCGTGAAAAAGTTCATTTATTTCAGTAATTCAACTCAAATTTTTAAACGTGTGTATTAAATAAATTCAATACACTCAGACTGAAATAGTTTAAGTCTTTGGTTATTTTAATTCTGATGATTTTGGCTCACATTTAACAAAAACCCATCAATTCACTATCTCAACAAATTAGAATACATCATAACTGATTGTTGGCCTTCATGAAAGTATGTTCATTTACTGTATATGTACTCAATACTTTTTGGGGACTCCTTTAGCTTTAACCACTGCCTCAATGCGGCGTGGCATGGAGGTGATCCGTTGGCACTGCTGAGGTGGAAGTCCAAGTCTCTTTGACAGTGGCCTTCAGCTCATCTGCATTTTTTGGTCTCTTGTTTCTCATTTTCCTCTTGACAATAGAGAATCTATAGGGTTCAGGTCTGGTGAGTTTGCTGGCCAGTCAAGCACACCAACACCATGGTCATTTAACCAACTTTTGATGCTTTTGGTAAGTGTGGGCAGGTGCCAAATGAAGTGCTCCAAAATGTCTTAGTAAATGGGTGCAGTGACGTTGGTTTTCAAAAAATACAATGGACCAACACCAGCAGATGACATTGCACCCCAAATCATCACAAACTGGAAACTTAACACTGGACTTCAAGAAACTTGGGCTATGAGCTTCTCCACCCTTCCTCCAGACTCTAGGAAATTGGTTTCCAAATGAAATACAAAACTTGCTCTCATTTGAAAAGAGGACTTTGGACCACTGGGCAACAGTTCAGTTCTTCTTCTCCTTAGCCCAGGTAAGACGTCTCTGACGACAACTGTAGCCAAATTCCTTGACACGTCTGTGTGTGGTGGCTCTTGATGCCTTGACCCCAGCCTCAGTCCATTCCTTGTGAAGTTCACCCAAATTCTTGAATTGATTTTGCTTGACAATCCCCATAAGGCTGCGGTTCTCTCGGTTGGTTGTACATATTCTAGGTGACTCTCTAGCTTGCCTATCCCTAGAAACGGTACTGCCCGACTGTAGTTTTTAACGCTAAATGAGGGTTTGCGCTGGCGCAAGCTGATGGTAAATCTGGGCCAAAATATGCAAAGCGTTAACTGTATAGCAAAAAAAAAAAAAAAAAAAAATTGTTTCTAAATTGTTCAAGTGGAGCTACCACATTTAAGGTGCAGTCACATTCACTATTGTTCAGTGAATTTCCACTAGCTAAATTCAGTCATTTCACTAGGAATCCATGTGATCTACAATTTTATGTGAGGGTGTAAAATGTCCCTATACGCAGATTTTGCAACAGGTTCAAGTTGCCACAGAAAGCTTTGGTTTGGCTTCTGTGTGAGCTGTGTGTCATCACTCTAGCATCTTTGTGACTGAACACACCTGTATGATTCTCATCTAGCATACAAAAAAACGTTAACAAATGCTTTTCATTTATTAACAAGCAATTCTTTTTTTTATGTATTGAAACTTCAAGTGCAATTCATCAGCAATGCCAGTGATATGAACTGTAGGTATTGCTAAAAGTATGGACAAAGAAATCCACCCATTTCCAGGACAGTAGGATGCATCTTTCCTCTGTGAATGAACGCTTGATGAATCTTGGCTGCTACTGGCAGCTGGACTAACAATCCATGATGACACAAAGGAAAGTAAGGGTGGAATTCACTGAAGTCTTTCCTGAACTTAGGAGGTAAGCTTGCTTCCTTTTCCTGTCATTTCTTTGATATGAATAATTGTCTTTTTGTGCCTGAATTGACCTTTATATCTTTAAAACACCCTAATACCGCAGATTGTGTGTTATTACAGTTACAAAATTGTGAGGTCCTTTACGGGCTGTGTTACCTGAAAAGATGGGTAATTGATGGGTAATTGTCGTTGGACTAAGAGACAGGCATTTAAAGGTCACTGGTCTGCAATAATTGCCTTCTATTATCCTAATTTGGATGAATGGGGCAAACAAAGCTGTCAAACAGCACCGGTGAACAATGGTTATCAATGTCTTTGGCAGTTGAGTCATCTGGGAGCCCGTCCACATGGTCGCTGTTAAGATTTTTTAGGGAAAACAGAAAGACTTCCGAACCTCACTTTGTCCTTTTTACATAAATGAAAACATGCTGCTATTCATGTGCTATTTCCAGATGTCAAACACTGAAACGTGATTTTTAAGCATATTATACTGGGTCTCCCCATGTAAGCAATCATGGAAAAGATGTTTCCTTTTTCCCCCTTTGTTTATTTCCTGTTATGTTGATGAAATGGCAACAAATGCTTCGTAATCAGACCTGGTTCTTGATTACTGAATCACATGGATTATGTGATTTATTTTGTAAATTTGCATCTTAAAGCTTTGATCTAGCTGAAAGATTGATCTAGAATGACTTTAAATTTACCACACTTGTTTTCTTGTGGACATTTTGAGTGTGACTTCTGCTGCTATGCTCAGTAAATATTAACTACACCGGTAAGAACAAAATGGAAATGGCGAAATAAAGAAAGGGAATGTTTTGCTCTAACGTTTACTTGGCAGTTGAAAGAGAGGGCAAGGAGCCGAGACTCTTTCGGCGTCTAATTATGACTTGCAGATGAAGAGAAACCACAGGAAACCAGTATATACATTCTCTCATTCCAGGATCGCTGGGAAATCTCTTGCCAATATAGGGATTCCATCCCTGAAAATAAAAATTGTGAACCCTTCTGAGGCCATTTTCATCCATTTTGTTGACTATTACACTTGCATATTTCAATCTGAATAGGGAAAATGAAATATGTTGGTAGCGGTGACCATCTTTCTTCACTATAAATGAGGTTGAAGCTTAGTATTCGTTACCTTTTAGTATTTTATGTCTGTGTGTAGTTACGTAACGGAGGCCTGAGGGAGCTTTTGTAGCGATGCTGAGCAGAGTGTGTGAAGTTAATATAACCATGTTGGAAACAAAGTTTTGATAAATGTACTCCAACTGCGTTTCTCCAGACAGCCTTACCAAACACTGTATTGCTGCCGTAACAATTGGAATCACAAATGGCCAGATGTAATATCAGTCACACATCAATTTCTACATGTAAACTAGAAGATAATTTTAGGACCACAAATAAATATGTATCCCAAGAAAGATGATATTTATGATGACAAATAGGGAAACGATTAACTCCTATCCTGCTTTGAAATACAAGCCAGAGATTCTGTTGACTAACCGATGAAGTGTTTTGGATCATCTACTAACCAAAATGGCTTTCTTAATTTTTAATGTAGTGAAACAGAGAACCTTCATTTGTCTCTTTGTAGGATTTAGTAGTAAGATATGATTAACATTTACATTTAAATGTATGCATTTACCAGACCTCTTTATCCAAAGTCCAAAGTTTGAACCACTTACAACAAAGAACTAATTTTGTATTTTGCTCAAACATTGTACTTATCAGGCTGCAGTTGTATGTATCAAAATGCAAGGTTGTCTGTAATTGTAAAGCTTACAGTGTGTAAGTTATTCCATCTGTGAATCTGGTGTTGTTCTTCTTTACTTTTTATATTGACTTGACATATGGGTTCAGTTGATGTCATATAATTTATAGACAGAGATGATTTGATTCAACACAAACATGCAGGGTCCAAAATAAACTAGCACACATACAGTGGTGGTAAATTGAGAAAATGTACTGGTCATGAATATGTTATTACCAGCATTGAAACTGAATTGTGCATTATATCCTTATTTTATTATTGTTAATCATTTTTTTGTCACAATAATTTTTTTTTTTTAAAAGGTTTGGCCTCCCAGATAAACTTTTTTTTTTCATTCATTTATTTTAATCTCTTTTATTTTATTTAGATCACAAGCAGATAATTGCTATCTTGACTGCATACAAATCAATTCACCAGTTTCCAGCAAAATTGGGGAGAAAGGAGATATTTGCTTGTCAAGTTGAGTTTGACAGGTACTCTCCGGTTTCGTTTCGTTTCCTGGTTGGGAAACCTCTGGGGCTGCTGATGTGTCATTTTCTGACGTGTCTCCAGGGATGCCCTTCGGTGGTTGGTTTCTTTGTGACATGATGACGCTCTGGAAACTCTTAGGATGAAACTCTGATGTTATGGCTGTGAGTGCTTCGCAGTACGATCAGTGAGGCGAAGCCAAAGTTTAGCAAGCAGCAAGTAATAGAGCTTTTCTGTCACTGAGTTTTAACAGGCTGAATTCTGTCGACCCACTAGATGCTTCTTCCAATCAAATTGTCGCTGTAGGGCGGAGCCCCGTCCCACATGGCTTCTTTTCCGTGCATACATTATCTGCTAGTTATTTTATCACATGAAAAAAATATCTTTATTTATATATTTATTTAACGTGTTGTAGTCATGCATTATGATGCTAAAAGTCAACTTCCATCCACACCAAATTATTGCTGATGAAACCAGCTTTCATTCAACACCAAATTATTCCTGTATTTGACACACACAAAGTACATATACTAATTTTATCTACTACTCAGTTTTAGGCATAGATTAATAGATCCTAAATAACAACACCAAGCCAATAAAAGACATAAAATACAACATTAGAATATATTGTCTATTGAGTGTATTGCTTTAATAGCCGCAGTATTTATTGATTGTCTTTTGGCAGAAAGTCAATAAAAGTTTGTGTTCTTTGTCAGCACCAGAAGAGAAAAGAGCGCATTTCTTTTGGAATTTAGGAAATAAACGGGAGGTGTCAGGAAGTCATTTTGGGTGTGTATCTGTGGAACTTCAGCGCTCCGACGTCTCCTTGTAAAACAGTCTTCCCTTGTTGATAAAATAATTGAATTATGCGTTAAACGGTCACCAGATCCCGTGAGTGTCCAAGCTGGAACATTTCCAGATACACTGCTTATTTTTACTATTTATTTTCTGGGTCTTGTGGGAGATAAAGAATCAAGACCTTGACAGGAAATGGTTCAGACAATCGACGTTAGGTTTGATCATGGACTCGTTTTATGACTTTGCAGATGTGGAGAGGATACTTCTCAATTTCCTGTAAGGACTGCTTTGATCATGCAGCGTATTTTTGTCATTTCTCTCTCGATAAGGCCCTACAATTGCCAAAATGATTTTTTTTATGCTTGCATATGGTGGGTGTTCATTTTGACCTGGCATGCCTCTGTGGCTTTGTTCAGTTAACTGGATGCACTGAAAAAAATATTTGTGCTGGACAGGGTAAACCACTTTGATTTTTATAGAACAGTTTTAATATAAGGTTAATAAAAACAGATAAAGCAGATTTTTTGCGTTCATGTATATTTATATTTACATCATGAGAAAGTAAGCATGAAGGAAGACAATTTGGGCTGAAAGTAAATATTAGCAGCTCTTCTTGGGCCAGGAGCACATTGTCGCCTCTTACTCTCTGACCTCAGTTCAGATAGTAATCCCAATTTAGGGATGCATTTCCTCAAAAGGATACGGTCTAAATCATATTATTTGCATCTATTATTTCAACCTAGTTTGTCTCTATGGCCCTTTGTCACACTTAACATATGGCTGACACCGATGTGCATTTCCAAAATAGTTTTACAGTCTACAGGTATGTAAACACAAGTTGTGTGACATACAGTATACACAGTGAAACTGTGTTCTTTAAACCTCATCAAATTGCACACATCAATGTCAGATGTGATAACCACTGATTTTACCTCCAGATTTCACTTTAATATTTCAGAAATAAATAGTTATAAAATTGTTGCTCATTTATATATTTGATTTTATTAAGTCATTTTATTTTATTATTTTCACAATTTCTTTAGATGTAATACAGTTATTCATTATTTAAATCTAAAATCTATTTAAATATAATATAATATTTCTGTATATTCTTAAAATATTTTTCAACAACTATTATAATTGTAATAATTCTTTAATAATATTACTATAATATAAATATTCCGAATTTTTGTATAGAATTCAGAATTCAATTTGTGGAACTAAAAATTCAGATAAATATTTCACATTTAATTAATAAACATACATTTCTTCATATTTATGATAAAAATCTAAATAAATAATACAATTATACTCATTGCAGAATAACAATAAGATTTATAAAGCTGCAGGTTTCGTATTGAAATTTCTGAGGTGATTTATTGTTGGGCTATTCTTTAGCATGATGAGGCCTTGGCATTGTATGGTTTCAGCTGCTGCTTTCTGGTACTAGTTCAGCTTGAGAAAGATCTCCTTATCGCATGGCTCCCTATTCTTAAATGTTTATAAAAGGAGGAGCCGATTGGACTACTGGTAGAACTAAGACACACTCTCTCTTTCACTTTCTCACTTACTCCCTCTCTCTCTCTCTCTTTCCTTACAATAACCTAATGTGTGGCACCATTATATTTGCTTATCTTGGCTCTACGCAGAGGAGTTTCTTCCTTGCACTCAACACAACACAAAGGGGGTGTGGATGGGGAAAAGGGGGAGTCATAGCCTGGCCTCTGACTTCTATCAGACCACCTCAGCGGCTAGGATTACCTCTTTTCATTTTGGCCCAAATTCTTTTCCTCCCTTTTTCCACATGGTACCATGAAGACTCCAGCTTCCCTCTGTGAGGTGGCCTGCCCTGTCTAACTTGTTCTTGAGAAAACCACATACTTTCTGCATGCCTTCCACCAACAAAAGCCCCTCAGCCAATCCTGCCCTATTCTACTTGCTTTATTCGTTTTAGTCTCCTTCTATCCCATTATTTCTCTCTCTCATGCACACACACAAATAATGCAATGTGTTTTGATATTTGGCTTTCTGAAGTCAACTATTGCAATTGCGCAAACATGCCAGAGGTAATTCACGGTGATTGTGGCCTTTTATACAAATATGTCTAGTGCAATTGCAAGCCGGAATTCAAATAGTGATTTTTTTTTTACATAATCAGGTATTTGCTGAGATATCCACAATTTCATCATGTACTTGGCGACCTGGACACGGTTTAATAAATATGCTGTTATTTAGCTTTTAGAGAATACCTGAAAGCTTAAACACATGAGTCTCTCAGTTGATGTATAAAATGTCATATAAAAGCAAATTATTGTGAAAATGAGGGGATAAAGGGATGGATTGCACAAAGCCTCTATTCGCAGATGTAAACAATTTTGGGGAAAAAAAAAACAAAATAAAGAATTTCTCAGGCATGCCTGCGTATTAAGATGTTGAAAGCAGGATCTGTGAAAGGGATCATCCAATTAATTAGTGTGGAGTATTAGATGTCAAACATGTGGAGACATACAGTACACGTCTTCTTCGAGTCGCATATGAATGCAATTACCGCTGCGTCTGTGTAAACAGTATTGCTCTTATGAATGAAAATATAATCAGTGTGACGTGAAAATCAAAAATGGACACACTCGCTGGAACACATAAATGGAGAGACTCTTCCAGTTGTTCACTCCAGAGAGAATGGGTGGATTTTACTCCAACATGAATGCTGCAGCTTGTAAGACATGCCGCTCCTTTCATTGGCTGCAGAATCTCTGCACTTTGATAATTTGATAATTATAGGTAATGTCACTTTTTGTCAGTCTTAATTTTTAGGTTATGGAAAAAAATATAGTGCATTTTCACTACCTTTCAGTATAGAAGTCAGTAATACAATTAAATAAATTGCTAAATATTACAGTAAAGAAATGTTTAATGTTTCAAAACATTTCTATTTCAAACAAATGTTGTTCTTTTGAATTTTCTATTCATGAAAGGATCCTGAAAAAAAAACTGTATCATGGTTTATTAATAACCACAAGCATTGTCAACATTGATACTGAGAATAAATGTTAATTGAGCAGCAAATCAGCATATTAAGGGCACTGAATGTAAAGGGCACACTCACTGTTTCCCTGGTGCTCGTGTTCTCGATGTTTCTGCGCAGATACCCACGATCCTGAAAGGCTATGAGAGCGTCGGATCGGTTGTGCTGCACGCAGGGGTGAACGACACCAAGCTGTGGCAGACGGAGACACTGAAGAGGGACTTCAGGAGCCTGATCGAGACGGTACACAGCACATCGCTGAGACGACGATCATTGTGTCAGGACCTTTTCCCACGTATTGACGAGGACACGAAATGTTCATTAGACTGTTTGCTTTAAATGAATGGCTGTTGTCATGGTGTAAAGTTCAGAAACTGCTCTTTGTTAATAATTTGAATATTTTCTGGCAGCGTCCTAGGCTTTTCCGTGCTAATGGCCTGCACCCCAGCAGAGTCGGAGCGGAACTCCTGTCGGACAACATCTCCAGGACACTACGTTCCATCTGACTAGTAAGCCAATCCTCAAATAACTGCTATGATGACTTTTGTTCTACCCACTTAAATGATAGAGGTACGTGCAGTGTCCAATCTATACAGACTGTGTCTATTCCCCGAATAGCGAGGGCAAAATATAAATTTAATGCAGGATCTAGAAAAAAATCTGATCGTGATTAAACCAGAAAAATGCTAAATAAATGAACAAATTTTTTTTTAAAGCTTGGGCTCCTAAACATTAGGTCACTCACACCGAAAGCAGTTTTAGTAAATTAAATGATCCCAGATAATAGTTTTGATGTACTCTGTCTGACTAAAACCTGGTTTAAACCAAATGATTATTTTGGTCTAAATGAATCTACCAAGCTACTGTTATAAGCATTAGCCTTGTCAGACTGGTCGTGGCGGCGTGGTCACAACAATATATAGTGATATTCTCAATGTTACTCAGTTACTCAGATACAGGTTTAACTCATTCAAAATACTTATGCTTAATGTTACACTGTCAGATATGCAAAAGAAATCTGTCCTATATCTTGCTCTGGCTACTGTGTATAGACCGCCAGGGCCATATAAAGATTTTCTAAAAGAATTTGCAGATTTCCTCTCAGACCTATTGGTTAATGTTGATAAAGCACTAATTGTAGGAGATTTTAACATTCACGTAGATAATACAAATGATGTGTTAGGACTTGCATTTACTGACCTAATAAACTCTATTGGTGTCAAGGAAAATGTCACCGGGCCCACTCATTATTTTAATCATACGCTAGATTTAATTATATCTCATGGTATTGATCTTACTGATATAGATATCGTACCTCAAAGCGATGATGTTACTGACCCTTTCCTTGTATCGTGCATGCTGCATATTACTGATATTAACTATATGGCTCCGCGTTATCGTCCAGGCAGAACTATTGTTCCAGCAACTAAAGACAGATTCACAAATAATCTGCCTGATTTATCTCAACTGCTCTGTGTACCCATAAATACAAATGAACTAGACAAAATTACTAGCAACATGGGAACTATCTTCTCTAATACGTTAGAAACTGTTGCCCCATCAAATTAAAAAAGGTTAGAGAAAAACATGCTGCGCCATGGTACAACAGTTATACCCATTCTCTCAAGAAAGAAACTCGTAATCTTGAGCGCAAATGGAGAAAAACTAACTTGTAAGTCTTTAGAATTGCGTGGAAAAACAGTATGTCCAGCTATAGACAGGCTCTAAAAGCTGCCAGGACCGAGCATATCCGCAAACTCATAGATAATCACCAAAACAATCCAAGGTTTCTATTTAGCACAGTGACTAGATTAACAAATAAACAGATTTCACCCAATCTAAATATTTCCTCACAGTGTAACAGTAACGATTTTATGAATTTCTTCACTGATAAAATAGATAACATCAGAAATACAATAACAAATGTAGATTCTACAGCGTCTAGTACTTCAGCTTCATTCATCGCACCCAAAGAAAAATTGCATTGCTTTACAACTATAGGACAGGATGAGCTAAATAAACTTATCACTGCATCTAAACCAACAACATGTTTATTAGATCCTGTACCCACTAAATTATTGATAGCGGAAGAACCACTTTTCAATATTATTAACTCATCGTTATCTTTAGGTCACATCCCAAAACATTCAAGCTGGTGGTTGTTAAGCCTCTAATTAAGAAACCAAAACTAGATCCTTGTGAACTGCCAAATTACAGACCCATTTCAAATCTTCCGTTTATGTCTAAAATTTTAGAAAAAGTTGTGTCTGCTCAATTGTGCTCCTTCTTGCAAAAAAGTGATACCTATGAAGAATTTCAGTCAGGTTTTAGGCCCCACCATAGCACAGAAACTGCACTTGTTAAAATTACAAATGACTTGCTTCTTGCGTCAGACCAAGGCTGCATCTCATTGCTAGTTTTACTTGATCTTAGTGCTGCGTTCGACACTTCATGACATACTCATAGATCGATTACAAAACTATACAAGTATTCAAGGCCAGGCTTTAAGGTGGTTTAGATCCTACCTGTCCGATCGCTACCACTTTGTTTATTTAAACAAGGAGTCATTTCAATAATCACCAGTAAATTATGGAGTACCACAAGGATCTGTCCTAGGTCCTCTGCTATTTTCAATATACATGTTGCCCCTTGGAAATATTATTAGAAAATATGGGATTAATTTCCATTGTTATGCTGAGGATTCTCAACTATATATCTCAACAAGACCAGATGCAACTTCAAAACTATCTAAGCTAATGGAGAGTGTTAAAATTTATAAAGATTGGATGACTAATAATGTTTTCCTTTTAAACTACGATAAGACAGAGATATTACTTATTGGACCAAAAAACAGTACACAGGATCTCTTGAATCACAGTTTGCAACTAGACGGATGTCCTGTTCCTTCCTCTACAGTCAAAAATCTGGGTGTTGTATTAGACTGCAACTTATTTTTGAAAATCGTATTTCCCATGTTACAAAAACAGCATTCTTCCATCTTAGAAACATTACCAAGCTACAGAACATGTTAAGTGTTTATGATGCAGAAAAGCTAGTTCATGCATTCAAGACCTCTAGACTGGACTATTGTAATGCACTGCTAGGTGGTTGTCCTGCATCTTCAATAAACAAGCTACAGATAGTACAAAATGCTGCGGCTAGAGTCCTTGCCAGGTCAAGACAATATGATCATATTACTCAAATTTTACAGTCTCTTCACTGGCTACCTATTAAGTTTCGTATTAGTTACAAAATATTATTACTTGCCTATAAGGCCCTAAATGGTTTAGCTCCTGCGTACCTAACTAATCTTCTATCACACTACTATCACAATCCAACCCGCTCCCTAAGATCGAAAAACTCTGGACTCTTGGTAGTACCTAGCAAATTCCACTAAAGGAGATAGAACTTTTTCATATTTGGCTCCCAAACTCCGGAATAGCCATCCTGATAACGTTCGGGGTTCAGACACACTCTCTCTGTTTAAATCTAGTTTAAAGACATATCTTTAGCCAAGCATTCATATAATGCATCTCACAATCTTGTACTGCAGTTATATCTGATCAAATGCACATTATTATGCTTTAGCTTGGGTTGAACAGATAATTTCATCCAGGGTTGTTCCTGGATGGAACAACTGCTATGCTAATTGTCTTTATTTGTTTCTCTGTTTCTGCCATGGGATTAATATCCCATGGTAACTAGGAATTACACAAGCTTCAGTCTGGATCCAACCCTTAAATGATCCGAGATGAAAAAACACCTGAGAAGAGAGAATGCCAACCCCTCAGAGAATATACAGAAATAACCAAATTTTGCTATAAGTTAAATATATTAAGTTTCTGCAATATATAAATCTATTGTAGAAACTTAATTTCCTGTAAAGCTGCTTTGCAACGATTGTTTCGTGAAAAGCGCTATACAAATAATCTTGAATTGAATTGAATTGAGTTGCTGCCATGTGATTGGCTGATTAGCAATTTGTGTCACCAAGCAATTGAATAGGTGTACCTAATAAAGTGGCCGGTGAGTGTATATATATATATATATATATATATATATAAATGCAACACTTTTGTTTTTGCCCCCATTTTTCATGAGCTAAACTCAAAGATATACACAAAAGGCCTATTTCTCTCAAATAATATTCACAAATCTGTCTAAATCTGTGTTAGTGAGCACTTCTCTTTTGCCGAGATAATCCATCACCTCACAGGTGTGGCATATCAAGATACTGACTAGACAGCACTCCACCACACTCACCCACACGACACCATACATGATGTCTGCCATATGCCCTGTACAGTGAAAACCAGGATTTATCCATGAAGAGAACACCTCTCCAAAGTTCCAGACGCCATCGAATGTGAGCATTTGCCCACTCAAGTCGGTTACGACAATGAACTGTAGTCAGGTCGAGACCCCGATGAGGACAACCAAACATGCAGATGAGCTTCCCTTAAATTGTTTCTGACAGTTTGTGCAGAAATTCTTTGATTATGCAAACCGATTGTTGCAGCAGCAGTCTGGGTGGCTGGTCTCAGACGATCTTGGAGGTGAAGATGCTGGATGTGGAGGTCCTGGGCTGGTGTGGTTACACGTGGTCTGTGGTTGTGAGGCCGGTTGGATGTCCTGCCAAATTCTCGTATTCAAATTCTTAGTAATAAAGAAGAAAAGATGATTAGTTCACTCATGAATTTGAATTTTGAAATAAAATGACAGGATTTAAGAGCTGAGATGTTTCTTAAAATTAACTTTTTTTGTTTTGCTTGTCACAATTTTCTACATAAAACGCACTGCGACCCCTGAGATCTTGTCACTTATGCGCATCATCTGTTACTGTCAAGTTTAGATTCTGAAATTTTGCCTTCACAGAGGACGGTTGCCTTAGGATTAAGCATGTGGATTTAATAAGCATTTGATGTATGAATAAAATTAAAATGTCTGCTCTGTAAAAAGAATGTAATGTAATGTAATGAC
Source organism: Gymnocypris eckloni scoliostomus (assembly GCA_027564155.1). Classification (NCBI taxonomy): domain Eukaryota; kingdom Metazoa; phylum Chordata; class Actinopteri; order Cypriniformes; family Cyprinidae; genus Gymnocypris; species Gymnocypris eckloni. The sequence goes on along the minus strand of CM050427.1, from coordinate 13,932,774 downwards.
ATGAGTATGAAGTGGCGGTGGGCTCATACAAACAGCAAACATGTATTAAGCTTAGAGTTTTCTTATTTAATCTACCTTTCTGGTGATATATTACCGTTTCCTAATTACACACTTGAAAAACATGTCAAATTCACCTGCTGGAAAGTGCTGTCCCTGTTTTCACGTTAAATTTGTTATACTTTTGATTTGTATTTCTGTATATAGAAAGGAGCATAATAATTATGAGCAACAGACTATTAATATGTGGCGGAAGATGGAATTTAGTAGGCTTGAACATTAACCGTAGGATGACACCAGGTCGCTGCTGTTGGATTGATGACTGTAATTGGTGCACTCCCATTGGTGCTTTTATTCGCAATCAGGCATGTGTCTGGAAGGCTGTGCTAAAATACCTTCCCCACCTGAATTCATTCACACAGCCTATGCTGTGCCTGACTCAAATCGGCCCACGAGAAAACGACAGCTGTTATTTTAGGAGAGACTTGAGAGTTATGTCTGCTTCCATCTCAACTGGAAGCTATGAAATTCGTCGGAAATCAGAACGCAGAGGAGCTTCCTCTAGGTATTATGTTTTTAGAGGTAATCGTATTTGTCTAAATGACCCACTGGGCAACTGCAGAGGATGGGATTGTAAATAACCTACCATAATTTGCCAAATAATGATTGTGATGGAACATCTGCCAGCAAAAGTAATTTTGTAGACTTAAGCAAGGCTGGGTTTTTTGGATAATTAACTTTAAGCTCTGGATTATTTGATCTAATTATTCTTTAGCCAGGGTTACTTGTGAAATAAAGAAGTGTATTTGATGCAAAAAAAAAAAAACATTCATTCTGAAAAATTAAGTACGCTCATATTAAGATGCTTCGCTAATATTTTCACATTTACAGGGGTGCCAACATATATTTTTGATTGGTTAGATTGTTCAAGTTAAGTCTCTTAAAGGGGCTATTACAGGGGCTTATAACAACCAGCCTATAATGTAAAAAATCCACCCACTATTTTTTTTTTTATAAAACAATAAATAAAACAATAAATCACGAACAGTCTCTCCAAACGAGCTGTTTCAGTTTCTCTCTATGTTCACGTCACTGAGGGGAAAAAGTCCCGCCCATTTGTGACTCTCTCTGCCCTATTAGCATAAACACAGTCCTGAGTGAGAACCTGTGGCCCACCATTACTGGAGATATATACAATGTCAGCACCAAAGAGGCATTACAAGCATTGTGTTTTGGGATGCACTAATGAACACTGGAGTCTCCATAATCTACCCCCATCTGAGCCGAGGACACTGTGGTAAAATTTCATTTTCAAAGGAAATATCACGAAAAAAATCGTAAGTAAGTATCGACTGATAAAAAATTTGACAAAGTAAGTATCATGCATTTGTTTTCCAAATTGCCTTTCTGAAAGAGCTTCTTGGCACTCTGTAAGGCTAATGATGCTAAAGCTATCATTGTCTCCGTCTGTTTTCAGTGCTGCTGCCTTCAAGTGCTACCAGAATGGTCGTGAATAGGAATATGGTAGTTAAAAGTTACATATGAAAGCAATGTGAGTCGATCGCTTGAAGTTGTCGTGCTCATAATCAGCTGTGGGACTTAAAGTAAAGTTTGTGATAGCATGAGACCAGCTATGTTGTTATTTCTATCCAGCCGTGCTCCCCGTCTGTGTAATTCATAAACGTGAATTTATTATGCACAGTATAATCAGATAACTGTCTTTGAAACAGAGTATGTGTTCTGTAAAGATAACAGGCTTGTACTAATTGTTGAATGTTTATTTGAAAAAGCTAGCACTGTTCATGCTGGAGCTGAGCTCTTGAAGCTCTGCCCTCTTCTCCGGGAGCAACAGCTAATTTGCATTAAAGCAACATACTCAAATCAGAGCGTTTTTGGCTTACACCCTAAAAGTGGCAATTTTAACAAGCTATAAAAAATATCTGTGGTTTTTTTTGAGCTAAAACTTCACATATGTGCTCTGGGGACATCAGAGACTTATTTTACATCTTGTAAAAAGGGGCACAATAGGTCCCCTTTAATATTCATTTTTGGGTGAACTATCCATAAAAAAATATTTCAGGGCCTATTGAATAGTGTCTTGGAACAGAATGTTGCTATTGTATTATAATTTCAAGTGCCTTGAATATCGGAGTATGAAGTATTAATATATCTTCTGTCTTCTGAAATCAAAATGGGTCTGTGAGGACTATTTGTAAATCACACGTTTGCAAAACATTTGTTACAGACTGATAACAATGTCCCAGATACATTTTGAGAGCTTTCTTTAATGCAGACAAAATTGAAACATTGAAGCTAAATTTATGCCAATATATTGCTTCATGAGAGGCCCGATAATTGACAGTCTGTTATACACCTCTGTGCTATCAGTGAGGTACGTGCCAGTAGAACCATTTTCCCCTTTTTGTTCCTTCTGCACATCTGGACAACAGCTGAATGTTGTTCAGTGTCTGCTGCAGTAGAATTGCTAGAAAGACGGATGAGATGTACTGAATGTATGCATCTCTGCATAATAAAAAAGCTTCTAACCCATCATAGCCCCCGCAATTCCTTGAGCTAATATTTTATCAGGTAACCAAACACAAGTGAGCCAGCCAGGCCAGACAACTGTGCAGACAGCTTCCTCTTATTTTTAGCAGGGCTGAAAGATGGGCCAGCAGACGCAGATGATCATTCAGTGAAATGTAGGACTCCCAGTGCTGCTGCAGAGAGCTCTGTGGACGCCCAGTATGTCACGAAGAGGAACAAGAAGACTGAGATGCACTTCTGGATATCCAAAGGTCACACTATAAAAAATAAGGTGTTCGCTGGACTTAAAAAATTAAGGCAACAGGTAGCAAGATTTTGTGAATTGAGTTGAATTCATCTTATTTAAGTACATTTCTTAACAAAAGGTGAACTCAATTGAAAGTTGCATTAACTTAATAAAAAATATCTTTTTATTTGTATGGTTGTTGAATATTATGAATTTCTCATTGATGCTACTGTTAAAAATTGGCTGCATTTATTTGATATAAAAAGTAAAACAGTAATTTTGTGAAATACTACTACAGTTTATAATAAATGCTTTCTAGTTGAATGTATTTTTTTTAAAATAAATGTATTCCTATGATGGCATCCTATCCAGTCTTTAGTGTCACATGATCCTTCAAAAATCATTCTAACATGCTGATTTGCTGGTCAAGAAACATATTATCATTGTTAAAAATAGAATGGGAAAAAAAGGAAACTATGATAATTTTTTCAGGACCCTTTGATGAATAAAGTTAAACATATTTTCTAACATTATAAATGTCTTAATGTATTAATTATTGCAAGTCTGAAAATGTATGTTGTTTGGTCTGAAATACAAAACAGTCTCCGGAATGGCATAGATTCCCGGAAATGTTCCAGTGAAGTCCTCATGATTAAGTGGTTTTAAATGTTACGTGTTGGAATCATGGTGACTTTTTCCACATTATCAAAATAGATTTGCTCAAAAATACCGACTTAAGACCTCACCCAACCCTTACAACCTTAGACGTTTTCAACATTGTTGCTGCATAATTTCAATGGCAAATAATATCTGATGTAATATTCTGTCAATTTTACTCCAGCTAAATGGGAGGTTTTTAAGTACTTGGATTTACAAGGGAAGTAAATATACATACTGGTGATCATTATAGGTCAATGGCACCAAACTGACCCATGGGAAAGGGGAACATAGCACAATATTTATAACACATATTAATGCATCTAAAAGAGGGGCCCATGCTAACCAGCCTTGAGAGATACGGGACCTCAAATAAGTCTGCATACCAGTTTAAATACCTCACGTCATGCATGTACCACCCTGCATGCTACAGACAGCCAGGCTCCTGAACATGGGAACGGAACAGAAAGAATGATTCAAACTAACAAGTCTGTGATAGAAATCTAAGGCCACTTTGGATGTTGTGTATTTTATTCAAAGGGATCATTCTCAGTTTTTATGGCAGCATATTGAAGGGTAACCATGGAAGCAGACGTTAAACATTTTTTTCAGGCTGAGGCCTCTTTGAGTCTGTCACCATCGAGTGACGGCCTTTGCTTTGATTTCCTGTACTAGTCCCATGCTTCACGGCGCATGCATGCACGATGATTTATTTAGAGGTCAGCTGCACCTATAAAAGATGAGTGACATGAGAGCGTTGTTAGCTGGGACCACAAACCTCTGGCTCCAAACCCAGTCGCATGATTGTAAAAAACACACTTGACAGACTTTAAAAGGAAAAAGAGAACAGGCGATGAGTTGTGCTGATGATTGTTATATAGCTCCAGGAGATGTGGTAAAATGCCCTGTTTTTAAATAACATTCAGCTTCCAAGTAGGAAAGTCACGTTAGCCTGATGAACGGACATTTATTTTTTATTTTGGATTGTTTAGAGTCAGACAAATAGTAACATTTCCAATCTATTGTTGTATATAAGTTGCCGATCTTTGCTTTACTTTGAAGTTCTTTAATTTTCTTATTTTCTTGACAAACTTATGCAAGATTCGTGGAATGGGCTGTCATGGGGTGCTTTTTCCTCAAACCCCAAAGTATTCACATGTGCCCAGGCCTCTTGTTTAAACGAACACCTTCCTCTGCAGGGCCGATGCAGAATGATTTCCTCAGATTGTGTTTAGGCCCTCTAGGGGCAGGAAATAGGAAATGGAGGTCGGCAGTGTGGTGTTAAAGCATGGCACTGACAAAAACGCTGAGTGACACTTGGCAGGTCTTTGAGTGCACCCGTTAATGCATCTTTTCCGTGTGGTATTTGTCTTCTCACAGACAGACGGCTGATTGAGTGTGCAAAGATGATGACTGATAAGATCTGGGCAGAGAGGGCTTGTAAAGCTCACATGTACTTGCACAATTCACACAAACTCAGTATAAGGTCTGAGAAAGAAAACCACACTCCCACATTTTTCTCAGCTACTGACACCAGTTTCATACAATTTTTATCGATTGCTAAAACACTATAACCAGGCTTTTGAACAAAAATTTCAAAACCATAACGCCATTTTTCAAAAGGCAGAAACTAGATACGTTTATTATAAAAAGGACTCTTACGTTGACACGGGACTGTGAACATGCATGCATACATTTTCGTATCTGTTTTGCGCAAACTAAACACCAGTTAACACAGATATGTTGGTCATTGATCATGTGTTATGTGATGTTGTTCCTTTCCTTATGTAATTTATTTTGAAGTTTGATATTTAATAATTACTACATTTTATGGTGATGTATGTAATGTGTTGGGTTAAGAAGTAAAGCGAGACAGGTGATCAGGTTAAATGTTTATTGTTTCTGTATAACCAATTACATATTATAAATAGCCATACTTGCGTACTGGAACCGTTTCCCATGACAAACAGACTTAACCCGGTCACAATAAATGTTCACCATTTTGAAGATCCCGTTCTCGCCAATAGATGACATGGTTCATTGTACTCATGTAGGAAGAGGGATGTTGGTGATCTGCTTAATTCTGTTGAGAATTGTTAAGAATTAATCATTAATTGAGTTGGTTTTGTTCCAAATTTTTGTGTTTAGTGTTATTATAACAGTTTACCTCTTTGTTACTGTTAAAGTACACTTATTTGTTTTTTTTAAGTTCCTTTATTACCATTAATTACCAAATGGTTTAGCCCAAGTAGGAGGGGCTTTGTGCTTTTAAGATGGCCTCTCAGATTTGTTAAGGGACTCGTAGAGTGAGTTGTGAGATGATTTTGGAGTCACTATATTTTGGGTCAATTTATTTGACATAGCCAAATAGTTGCTTGAACAGTTTTTCTTTGTTTTTGAATTACCTTTACAAATAGCTGTGACACACTTCATTTGAAACCTTAATTTTTGCACTCCTGGGAATAAACACTCTGAACTTTAGGATCCATTGTCACGTCACCTTATTTTTACGCCTCCATCTGCCGGTACATTTGGGAACAGTGGTGTTTGTGCTCTGCAGAACATCTTTGGGGCTCTTTTTTCTACACTTGACACACCACTGGCTCCCTTACCGTTCTTTGTTTTTTCTAATAGTTACTACATATTAGGTTAAAACAGTGGCTTTTACTGTTGAGAGCTGAACTAATTCTTCTTGCACAAAGACATATCCTGAGAAAATAAACTAGCTTGTTAGCAACCATTGGTTAGCCAAATAGCTGTGTATAAGAGAGTCGTGCCAAAGTGTGTGGTGTCCATGCAGAGTAAATCTTGTAGGAATTATTTGCAGCAGAGGTCAGTGATTCGGTGTTTGGTTTGGTGTGACACTGTGGTAGAACAGTTTTCTCAAACAGACCCTTAGCAGATTATGACTTAAATATTCAAAATATGTGTGTTCAAAGTGCATTTGAGTTCAGGAATTATTGTGTTTCTCTTTTCATCAATAATAATCTGTTTATTATTTCTAGAGCTGTGGTTAACATCTGGGACATTCCAAGGCATCTCTTCCCCCACGCTTGCTAATATTTGTAAATGTTGATGAAGTATATGATGAGGAAGAGAACAAAGCACAACTAGAATTGTACCCTGTTTCCCAGGCCTATTCCCATCATAAAAAGAATGGCCGGAAGAGATGGCTGGATGAGGAATGGCTTTTTGCGGGAGTGGGGGGGGTTAATTTCCACTGTAATTAGCATTCCTTTGGATATTTGAATTTCCAACCTGGGCCTATCTTATATCCATGCTGCATTCCAAAAATGACTGGTTGGCTTACAGGCTTCTCTAAACTGCCCATGAATTGAGTTTTGGATTCTTGTGTGTTTAGCGTAACAGGCATATTTCTCTCACACTCACACCGTATGACTTTCTTAATCCTGTGCAACACCAGAGACATTTAGCAAAATGTTCAAGCTGCTCTCTTCCACTAGAAAAAGGAAGCAAATTGGCAGCAGAATACATCCAGTTTTGTAAATTAAATAAATCACCATAAAAGTATTATAAAAGTACGCTGTACAGCTCGTGCACTGTGTTCCACACAATCCAAAGTTGTACAATGTATTTTTGTTATTTGCTATATATCATGCAATAAATAACTCCGCAGCTGTGGTTCACTTTCATTGTTTGGAGAAAAAAATACCTTGAACATTCTACAAAATTTCTTCTTGTTCCTCAGAAGAAAAATGTCATGAATTTTGAAAAATGTGGTGACAGTTTCCATGTTTGCGTATCATATATTTCACACTTCTTTCCCTCAAATTGTATTTTGGCTTATAAATATTAATATTTGGGCAAGAGAGAAAATACTTACTTTTGGTTTTATGATGTTTAATAATATTCTATAAGAAACATATTTTCACCTTCAGCCATCCAAGGACAAGCTTACTTTCTTCTCTTTTCCTTGAGTCTTGAACTTCTGCGAGTATTTAGACAGCTTTCTCTTTTCTCTTGCCAGGGGCAGCTAGATAAATATTGAGCATGTGCCCAGTCCAAACTAGTGTCCTATCAAATGCTTTTTTTTCGGGAATGTTCACAGGTGCTTGTCCAAGTTCACAGCTTAGGAAATGTTTTGTTTTGTGAGGTTGATCGATAGGGCAGGAAGTAGAATGGACTGTAGCCATGGGCAGGGAATCATTAAGAATTTGGCCATCAGCAATGACCGCGTAATGTTCCAGGGCAAAACGATCCTTTTCTTCCTTTTGATCACTGCAATGAGAAAAGATTGGTCTACGTCAGATGGTATTTTTATGTTAAGGAAATCTGCCACAAGGAAATAAATGAACAAACCTGAATAGCCGGAAACTGAGCACATTATCCTACATTTTTTGCTCTCACTTGTTTAGTTTGACAATTAACAGTGCCTAACAGTAAATATGCATGCATCACTGTAGAATTCCAGCTTTGTTTTTTGCTTTTTTTTTTTTTTTTTTTCACCAGAGTGTAATTTCAACCACATCTTGAATAGTGTATTGTGCTTCTTTCTTTCTGTTGTTTAGCATTTTAGATAACGTTGGAATAAACTAGCTCCATTTACAGTATTTATACTAAATACACATAATTGAATAATTGTGTGGAAAAACTTTATTTTTTTCAGAAAAATCTATAATTAATTTTATTTATTAAAATTTTGAAATAGTTTATTTCACTCTTTTATAGATTTATCTTTTTTATCATCATCGTTATATATATATATTTACATTAAAATGTTTAAAAAAATGTATGATTTTGTGTAAAATCTAAACATAAACAGTACTTGAAAAGTAGCAACAACATATAATAAAGGCATAATAAAACTTTCCAAGAGAGTATATAGTATTAAACTGATATTCAACCCCTAAGACATAAAAGTACCCACATTAGAAGAAACACACTTATTGTAATACCCAACCAGTGCAAAAGTGTACAACCAAGACTCATTGGATAAATGTGTTTCACCATGGCGTCATTTCTGCAAAATATTATGATGCTTTTTGCACATTTCACAACACTTTCAAAGTGAAAATTCCAGTGAATGGTGCTAGACGTGTTTTCAGGTCTATCCGAAACAAATGAATGTGAATCTGGTACGTTTTTGTTGTTTTGTTGTACATTTCATTGAAGTTCAGAAATGGAAATGTGTGGCTACTGAATAATGCTACAAGGCTAATGCTATATAGCATTATACAATAATGCACCACTCAAAGTAAACCCACCAATAATGTTTACAAAAGCAAATGTGAAATGATAAAGCTTTTACTGAGGAAACAATGCCATTTTATCTTGCTTTTACAAGGCATTTTTTTATTCACGTTTCATGGGACTCATACCCAAGTACTCTGCATCACATTCAAGATTCAAGATTCAAAGCGTTTATTGTCATGTGCACATGGATGGGCAGTATTTCAAATACAGCTGCATCTTAATAAATTATAATGTCATGGAAAAGTTCATTTAGTTCAGGAATTCAACTCAAATTGTGAAACTCTTGTTCAATGTGAGCCAAAATCATCACAAAGAACCAAAGACTTAAACTACTTCAGTCTGTGTGCATTGAATTTATTTAATACACGTGTTTCACAATTTGAGTTGAATTACTGAAATAAATGAACTTTTCCATGACATTATAATTTATTAAGATGCAAGATGTTTTGTTTTGGTCAGATTTTGGTTTTATCAACTAGCTAGTCAAATGTGTTCATTAAACTTCAATTATTACTGCTTGCTATGGCGATATGACAATATAAATGTCGGCGACGATATGAAGTGTAAATCAATTAAACTTTTTATATATCATCATGGTATACAAATATATCTGTGGAGCTTCAAGTGGGCATGAGCTATTGACACGTCAGAGCAGTAAATAAACATGGAGAAATGAGTAATAAGCAGCTTTGAGTTTGTGAACCCCAAAGACAAAGATAACTATAATGCCAATAATAAAAAAAAAAGGGGCATACTCACACTAGATGAGAACCAGACCCCTTGTAAATCTAAATGTACTCTAATTAAATCACTTGAAAAGTGTGATATCCAAGTAGTTCTAAAGATTTTTGCTGTCATAATGCTAATAATAGCGCATGCAAAATACCGCCCCACCAGTGTTGGGAAGGTTACTTTGGAAATGTAATAGGTTACAGATTACAAGTTACCCTACTTAAAATGTAATAAGTAGTGTAACTTTTCAATTACTTTATTAAGGTAATGTAACTGATTACATTTGATAACTTTTTGATTACTTTTCTACAATTCTAATGTTTTCAACTGTTAATCATTTTCAAACATGTAAAGCAGACAGGGTTAACCTTACAGTAGTGCTCAACACTGATTACTGTCAGACTTTCAAAATCTTTCGTCACTTGAATTAATATTATAATATATTCATTTTAAAGGAGACATTGGATGAAAACTATCTTCATTTGCATATAAACGTGTTTTAGCAGTTTTTGGACACAACCATCCAATGATAGAAATTCACTAATTTTTTTAATCCCCCCAAAACTTAAACAGTCTTAATTATCAAGCCATTTTGATTTTGGAGTGAATAACCAGTGCTCTCTTCCACCTTCAATGGAGCTCTTCTCAACCCCCAAATGCTCCTTGGGTGCCGCAGCAATATGGCTGCCCACTTCTCTGGGTGTGTGTGTGTGTTCACGGTGTGTGTGTGTGTGTGTGTGTGTGTGTGTGTGTGTGTGTGTGTGTGTGTGTGTGTGTGTGTGTGTGTGTGTGTGTGTGTGTGTGTGTTTGAGTGTTTGAGTGTTTGAGTGTGTGTGTGTGTTCACTAATGTGTGTGTGCATTTGGATGGGATAAATGCACAGCACAAATTCCGAGTATGGGTCACCATTCTTGGCCACACTTCACTTTCACTAAATTAATTTATGCCTGGCTGCGTAATTCATTTTACTCCAGACTGTTTTTTGAATGAGAGACAACTCAAGGCAGGTTTTGTTAAAAAGTTAAAACTCAAGGATGGATCACTTCCACATAAGAGAGGGGCTCGGTGAGCAGTGCTCATTAGTATGTAAAGAGATATGCACCGAAACGAGTCACTGTGAACAGAGCTGTTTTTGACAAGGTAAAAAGGGTGTTATTTTACACGACCACTGAGACCATTTCAAGAAGACCCTAAAGAATCCTACCACCTTGGGGAAAATGGGCATCCAATGTCCTCTTTGAAGCACAGCCACCATAAAATCAGACTTACTTTAAAATCATGCTGATGTTAAATACAGATTTAAAATCGTAACAAGAAATAATTTAATAGCTATGATACTGTTTTTGAAATCAAATCTTTGCATAGCTATGACAGGAAACACTGGATCTAACAATGCCTTATAAAAAAAGAGATAAATCTTAAAAATAAAGCATATACATAAGCCCATATAGGAAATATAAGGGTTATCGGATAAGCATGCTATAAATTTCTGAAACATTTGTGTTTCATATTTTAGAGCAGTTACTATCTCAACCTATTTGTATGCGCATTTTGGAATATCGCATAAAAAAATGCTGGATAGAAATGCCAAGATGCGCATAAATTCTAAAAATGTGCATAAAAAACGTATGAACATATTTGAGTAGGATACATTTTTTTATCCAAAACTACGATGGAAACACATTTACCGAATAAATTCCTCCATGCGCATCGAAAAAGTCATATGACTTTGTGCTATGAGATGGGATAACTTGACTAACCAGTGGACTGATCTTGTTCATAGCATCCATATGTTGTTATGGTCATTCTGAAAAGCCTGAGTAAAGTCTGTTGTCAAAGTATTTTTTTTATAATTGTCTTACACGACTGCGTTCCCAAAAAGCAGGCATCCTCCTCCGAACGCAGTGATAGTATTTATTGTGTCTTGTTTGCTCGAGGTGCAAGTAATTTATGTCATATATGAAAATTATTAGGCCTATATTCAGTGGCTTCTCCTATATTCTTAGTGATATTTAGTGCAGTGACGATTTTATTCTCTTTGACTTGTTGGATGGAAACAGTGCTTTATTCACATATGTTTTATGCGATATTCCAGTTTTGCACATAAGTTTAATTTGAATCTTTGGATGGAAACATAGCTACTGCAATTTATGAAAGAAATCAATTAAATCTGAATGTGGGAGTGTATGTGAAAAAAAAATCAGATGTAACCCCCTTTGTAATCCTTAACATTTTCATAAGTAACTGTAACTGATTACAATTTATTTTATTTTGTAATTCAATTACGTAATTTAGTTACATGTAACTAGTTACTCCCTCGGCTGTTCACTGAATGCTCTCTCCTCCACATCATGAGTAGATACGCCCATTACTGCTGATTGGCTACAAGTTTGTTTTAGTACTCGGCCCTGACTCAGTTTTCTAAAGCGTTTTTGAAAAATTACATACCCCACCTTTAACTGTTCCATGCTCCAGAGTGGTTAGCGGTCACGCTACATGCATACCTCACCCGAGCCACCTCTTCAGGCGGGACAGGGCATGGTTAAACTAACCGCACTGGACAAGGTTTTGAGCAGTCACACTTGTGAAATGAACTGGACTTTCCGGGTCAATCGTACTCAAGCACGGATCAGATCCCATAGTGTGAGTACATCCGAAATCTAAGTGAATAGAAGATAGCACACCACAACTATAAAAATAACAGCACAAAAAATTATGAATGATAAAAACATTGACAGCCAATCGGAATTGTTTCTGCTTTAAGGAGCATTTAGTGACAGATGACACAACTGCACTGTATACTTAGAATACACCAATATAGTTACCTTTAAAATAATTATCGTTCTTGGTGTAAACAGGCCTTAATAGTGTTACTTCACTGGATGGCCAATTTCAAATGTATTTTGTGTATTTTCAAAATACAAAATACTGTATTTCTATTTAAATACATTTTCCCACACAGTATTTTGTATTTGTATTTATATACATTTTTCCACACAGTATTTTGTATATTTATTTTAAATACATTTAGATGTATTTGTGCCCATCTCTGTATGTGCACAGTGAGGAAACGCAAGTTTCCCTGTACAATAAAATTCTTTTTTTTTGCTGTCCACATTGAATGCCAAATTATGTACAAATAAAAACAGACATACACATAAAAAAATATAAAAGTACAGCTATGTTGCAGGAGTATTAATGGACTATAAATATAGAAATATAGATACAGATGTACATCGGTATGTCCAAGTGGCAATACTGATTTGTGCAAAACAACAATATAGTGACGTGCAATATTAACATTAACGTGTCCACATGTGGCAGTAATATGTAGTATATTTCTGTGTGCAAGTGTGCGATATTTAAGTTACTTGATAAGAAATAGCAGCAGTAATAGTAGTAACTTTAACAAATGTGCAAAATTAAGCTGTAGCAGTTCAGTCTACATATTCTATGAGATATGTGAGACTAGTCTGTGTCCGGTGGCTACCCATTTAAAAGTCTAATAGCTGAGGGTAAGAAATCTGGAAGTCCTGCATTTCACACTCATGTACCTCCGTGTCATTGCACATGACATGTACAATGGTGTACTGTACCAGGTGGGCTACCGAGTAATATTACTACATGAGAAAATCCATAAATACTGCATGGAGTATAGCATTCATATGTATCCAGCATGTATTAATTTACAAATTATGTAATATGGTAACGGGGAGGGGGGCAGTAATGGCATAATGGTTAGAGAGTCAGACTAGCCAGAACCGAAGGTTGCAGGTTTGAGTCTCAGGTCTGGCAGGGATTGTAGGTGTACAATTGTAGATTGTAGGGAATGAGTGAATACCCATTGCTCTCTCCACCCTCAATACCACGACTGAGGTGAGACCCTTGAGCAAGTCACCGAACCCCTAACTGCTCCCCTGGGCGCCGCAGCACTGGCTGCCCACTGCTTCGGGTGAGTGTGTTCACTTCACTTGGATGGGTTAAATGCAGAGCACAAATTCCAAGTATGAGACACCATACTTGGCCACACGTCACATCCTTTCCTTTCCTTTCCCTTTTTTAACAGTGTTAGAAAATATATAAGGTTATAAATAGTATTGTGCACGGAACTATGCAAAACTAAATCTATTTTAATCAATAATCTGCCCCTGTAATTAAAGATTTGTGAAAAGGAATAAATAGTGTTCATTTCAACCTGCAGTTAATTACATGTACAGGTGTAATTTCTTTTTAATTTGCAGGCACATTTTTCCAATGAGCCTGTGTTGAAAATGAATACTGCTGAACATTGTAAATCTGTATTTTGTGATGTTGCTCTGAGCTCTCAAATGCTTAAATTCAGCCAGGTTCAAGAATCCCCTTCTAGATATGTGTTTCATTGAACGTGTCTCTGTAAGTCATCCTCGCCACATCTGGTGTGGAGGAAATCTATCCCCCAATATTACAAGTAATCTTGTCATTTTTTCTCAAAAGGGCTTCTCTTGTCTATGCAAGTTATGAGGCTAAGCTAAACCTTATGTTTATTCAGGAAATTAAGGACAAACCATATACTCAAACACCAGCTGCCCTTCGCTGTTTTATTTTTTAGCAGGTCTGAACAGTCCCAAACCCATGCTACCTCAACCATGCCATAATACTTTCCCCTTTCCCAATTTCAAAAACATTTATCCCTCTCTCTGGAGTTTATATGACTTGAAACTATTGCAAAAATGTGTCTGTCTGTTTCCTTTTTAGGACTTGTGAGACATAATCCCCTTCTGTCTTTTTCAGTCTTCACTAATGCAATGGGCACCAAGGCACACGTCTTGACTCATATATGTAAAAGTCAAATAAATCAGGTTGGGATACATTATGCTACACCGACTGTTAAGAGTGCCTATGAGATGTTTGTAATAGTTGGCATTGTCAAGTGTGGAGACCCCCGGAGTCTAAACGCACAATAAACAAGGTTCCAGATTCCCAGTCTGGCACATTTCCTTTTGCAAACACCTCTTTTCATGCTCCCCCTCTACAGACCTCATGATGTATTGACTGTGGTGTTATCCATGCTTCTTGCTCCAAACGTACGGGTGGTAGGGTGAAATACAGAAGAAGACATTATATTCCTATTATTTTACATAATAAAGACCATTTATTAGAAGTTGCTTTGTTCTAAATTATATTGTTTTGGAAGCCATGCTAAACTATAATATGGATAACTCATTGCCTTCTTAAAGTGACAACTTTTTTTATTTTAAGAGTGATGATTTTAGAGAATTGTTATTGTATTCCTATTTGATTCCTATGAAATACATAAATGTAAATATTTATCTTAAGTAATTAGTATGCTAGTTTAATAATTTAGTAATTGTAAATTAAGATGATTTTGTTTAGCTAATAATATTGATGATATTTCCTCATTAAAGTCTGCATGAAGAATGGCAGACAAAAATCATGTTGGAGAAAATCAACAGCAGTTCAGAGTGAAAAGACAATGCAGAAAGGCTGAGCAGATGTGGCAGAAGAACTCGAAATTCACTATAGCATCTATAAAGACAGCCTTCATGCTTTCAATGTAGAACTAGCCACAGCTAAACAGACCTTCTTCTCAAACCTTATAAACAGTAACTTAAACAACACTCGCACTCTTTTTGCTACTGTTGAGAGACTGACAAACCCCACCCACCCCCAAGTCAGATTTCCAGTGAAATGCTCTCCGACAGCAAATACAATGAGTTTGCTTCCTTATTTTCTGAAAAGATCAATAATATCAGAAAGGAGATTGGCACATATTCTAGTTATGCAGCGGTCACACAGATTCGACCGCAATTTCAAAAATAAGTGACTATGTCTGTTTTTGAAGAAATTGATTGCAAAATGTTGGAAGAAATAGCACTGCACCTTAAATCGTCAACCTGCTCTCTTGACACACTTCCCACATATTTTTGTGCTTAACTGTTTAGAAGCAGATTTCTTAGAAGTGGCGAACACCTCACTTCTCTCTGGGACTTTTCCAAATTCCCTGAAAACTGCAGTTGTTAAGCCCCTTCTGAAAAAGCGCAATCTTGATAACACCATATTGAGCAACTATAGACCAATATCAAATATTCCTTTCATAGGTAAGATTATTGAAAAGGTAGTTTTTAATCTGCTGAACAAATACTTGCATTCAAATGGATACCTGGACAATTTTCAATCTGGTTTCCAAGCGCATCACAGCACAGAGACAGCGCTTATTAAGATAATAATTGATATTCGCCTTAATTCTGATTCTGGCAAAATATCAGTGCTGGTATTATTAGATCTTAGTGCTGCGTTTGACACTGTCGATCATAAAATACTTCTACAGAGACTGGAAAACTGGGTAAGGCTTTCTGGGATGGTACACAAATGGTTCAGGTCATACTTAGAAGGGAGAGGTTATTATGTGAGTATAGGAGAGCATAAGTCTCAGTGGCCATCCATGACATGCAGAGTCCCACAAGGCTCAATTCTTGCACCGCTCTTGTTTAGCCTGTATATGCTCCCACTAAGTCAAATAATGAGAAAGAACCAAAATTGTCTATCACTGTTATGCTGATGATACCCAGATTTACCCAGCCTTATCTTTAAATGACTATAGCCCCATTGACTCCCTCTGCCAATGCATTGATGAAATTTACAGTTGAATGTGCCAGAACTTACTTCAGTTAAACAAGGAAAAAAGTTTTCATTGCAAAGTCATTGCATTTGGAAACAAAGATGAAGTTCTCAAGGTGAATGCATACTTTGACTCTAGGGGTCAAACAAGTCAAAAATCTTGGGGTGATTCTGGAGACAGACCTTAGTTTTAGTAGTCATGTAACTAAATCAGCATACTATCATCTCAAAAACATTGCAAGAATTAGATGTTTTGTTTCCAGTCAAGATTTGGTGGATTATTGTAATGGTCTCCTCACCGGCCTTCCAAAGAAGATCACTGGACAGCTGCAGCTCATCCAGAACGCTGCTGCAAGGATTCTGACTAGAACCAGAAAATCTAAGCATATCACACCAGTCCTCAGGTCCTTACACTGGCTTCCAGTTACATTTAGGATTGATTTTAAAGTACTTTTACTCATTTATAAATAACTCAATGGCCTGGGACCTAAATAAATTGCAGATATGCTCACTGAATATAAACCTAACAGAACACTCAGATCAGTAGGATCGAGTCATTTATAAATACCAAGGGTTCACACAAAACAAGGGGAGTCTGCTTTTAGCTATTTTGCCGCCTGCAGTTGGAATCAGCTTCCTGAAGAGATCAGATGTGCTAAAACATTAGCCACATTTAAATCCAGACTCAAAACTGTTTAGCTGTGCATTTGTTGAATTGATTGTGCTATGTCCAAACTGATTGCACTATATATAATCATTTTCTATTCTTAACTGTTTAAAATTAATTTGAAAGTAATTTTTATATATTTTTTTTATTGTTGTGATTGTTTTTTTTATTTTTTTAATCCTTGTTTTTATTATTATTATTAATGTCCATTTAACTTCCTTTTATGTAAAGCACTTTGAATTACCACTGTGTATGAAATGTGCTATATAAATAAACTTGCCTTGCCGATATCACTTTACATTTTCCCGTTTTGAAACTTTTAAAATCTAATAAAACCACCTAGATTTAATCACCTTATACTGTGTTGTGAGTGACCTTTCTATGAGATATAATGAACTGTTTTAAACTGATGGTATGAATGGTAACGCAAACTATAGTAAACACTTTTTTAAAACAAGCAGTAGCTTTGTGTTTGTGTATTTTAACATGAGATACTGATAGGTATATGTATTTTATGAGACTTTATAACAATAAAAGGACCCTCATTCCTGCTCCTTAGAAAGCAAACCAGAGCTCATCCTTGAGGCAAAGGTCATTGAGAGTTTATGTCAATGGAGCGCCAATAATCTTTCTCTTAGTCTAACTATTAGTACTTGTGTCCTGTCACCACATCTTTTTTTTATATATTGCTATTCGTGATGTTCATGACAACTGGTTTGTTTTTATGTACAGTATTGCATGGCTTCCAGAAACTTTCATGATTAAACGTCCTTCAGTATTGGCAGTGTTTTTACACAACATCAAACCGTATTATAAACTTTCTGACTCTGCATTCAGCTCTGTCAGCATGAGGATGCTTTATAATTACATATAATATACTGTTTATTTTGACATTAATCTTCACTTGCAGAACCATGCAAACATTAAGGAATTTTAACTGTGGGTTCAGAATTCCACATTATCTATAGGCTGAAGTTGAACTCATGTTCCATGCTTAATTTTCCGTGTTTATATTACAGCCAAGCTGTTGTCTAAAAGGTGTTTAGTACAAGGTTTTATCGGTCAAACTACCACAGAGTGTGAGACACAGAGTATTTAATTTTATTGTATTGTATTATTCTTATTTTTATGCAGTGTCCTGACTTTTACATTGTGATACGGAAAGATTTCAATACAGTGTATGTATACTTGCAATACTTCAATACTAAAAGTATCAATACTTGCATTTGCAAGTAAGCTGTTTTTCAGGGAAAGAAAATGGTTGGCAAGTGAAAGCATGACTATTGAAATATATATTTTCTCATATTACCATGTCCCACTAGGGTCTCCATATGACTTAAATTGTGTTCTTGGTGAAATAAGATTGCACCACAGTGTAAATACTGATACTGTACACCATGTCTAATAATATACATAAAAAAAGAATGCATGCAGTATAATATGTCATATACTGTTTCAATTTCATGTTTTACCTTTTTTCCATTTTAATAACATAAACATGAGAACGAAGAGAAGAATCAATGGACCAAGACCTGGCAAGGAATATGAAAAGCTGGATTCTAACTTGGTTCTCTACTCCAAAAACATGTATGGATATACATTGTGACCTGATGTGACCTGATAATTTCAGCCACAACACAAAATTATGTGACATCTTTCACATGCACTATATGTGGTTTGTTCTCTGGCTGACACAGAACAGCCGGTTCCCCAACCCAGCCAATCACAGCTCACCAATTCACCTGAGTACTAATCATCATCACCTGCAAGTCATTCAATCACTCAGCACCCAGCATTCTTAAGCACCAGCACCAGCTCACTTCAGTGTCCAGTCTCATCTCAACATAGTTGGACTCTAGCACCATACTACTCGATTGACTTCATTCACATATTGATATATACTAACCTTCTGTGTCATCCTCAGTGTGTCCTCCTCTGTCCTTCTCCTCTCCGATTCACCCTCCTGTTCCAGTCCAGGATCCCCCGCGTCTGTCTCCATCCACGATCTCCTGGACCTGGAAGGATACCATCGGTCTGATCTGCTCCTCACCCTCCAAAGAATCATCAAACCCATTACTCACCTGCTTCCTGCTGTTCATCTGCATACTCTTATTAAAACGTCACCAATTAACATCTCCCTTTGTGTCTGTGAGTCCTTCCGTAACACTGGCGAGTTGGCTGTGATTTATTCCATGGTGTAAAATACTAATGCACGGCCATACCACATTAAAGTTTTGAGTGTGAAACCAAAACCCTTTAGTATAAATTGAGATGCCAAATGTCATTCGTTGTGCCTTTGAGGAGTCGTTTTGATTGTTTTCCACTGCTTTACCTCACAAACTCCTGCTGTTCGAGTGCCATCTGTGTCTCTTTTAATATTACAAAGAACACCAGCTCTTATCCCACACGGGCACAGCAACAGACATTTGGAATTATTTAGCTCCTCAGTTTTTCTCATGACTACATAGAGCTCTCATCTAATCTCCCGCTCTTCCTCCTTTCATGCATATGGAACAAGTCTGAAGAAAACCGAGAAAAAAATGTGACAGGTTTTTGAGAAGAACTATTTTCTTTCAGTCATCTTCATAATACATAAAGCAACAGTTCACCCAAAAAAACTAAAATGCTCATCATTTACTCACCCTCATGTCATTCCAAACACGAATGAGAAGATATTTTGAAGAATGTTCAGCTGCTTTTGTCTATACAAATAAAGTCAATTCATTAATTAATGAATGAATGATGCATTTATATAGCGCTTTTTTGCGTAATGTTGTACACCCAAAGCGCTATACAATCATGTGGGGGGTTTCTCCTCAACTACCACCAGTGTGCATCATCCACTTGGATGATGGGTCACCCAAATGGGTCATTCCTAAATTAGAAAACTAGAAAAAAACTGACATACAGGTTTAGTAAACAGTAGTCTTATGTGACCGAGTTAATAAGGATGGTGCGTTGGGCGGGGCGCATGTATTTATTTTGGTCTATAAATAGCGCAATGAGTAGTGGCTTGCGTGACGACTTGATGTTCTGACTTCCGCTATCCCCTTCCGGTGTCATGATTTTGGAAACGCTATAGTGAGGGAGATAACCCTTGATACAGGAGTGTGAGCACGTGCGCTGTTAACACGGTTGTATTCGGAGCTGTGGACTCCGGGCTTAGCCTGTAGCAGCGAGCTGTGTTGTGCAGCCTTTCTATCCCATTTTATCAGAGAATTACGCTCCACCCTTGGATTACGGCGGAGATCTTTCTTTGTGGAGCTCTATGCACATGGAACTCTGATGTCTAGGCCCTGCTGTTTTGTTTATGATTTATTTTTGTCACTTAAAATTGTGTATTTGTTATAACTTTTGTATTGCTGTAATTTTTCTGGTTGCTTAATCGATTTCGCTAGCTGAGTCTAGTTTCTGCCAACCGTTTAGGTTTGTTTAAACCAATTCTCTGTGTTGTAGGACCCAGCCTGCATGGAGTGTTTTCCTCTGGGGTCATCGGGTTCATTTTTCTTCACTGCATGGTGGTGTGAGATTAACTGCACTGCATGGGTATTGAATTGAGTGTAACGCTATTTGTATGATTCACTACACGCTTTTTAAAGCTGTTTGGTTTGGTTGTCAGTGCACGTGTGGTTCTACGCTTGGGGATCTGTGGCCTTTTGATTCTTGTCTTCTCTCCAGCAGGCTTGGTAACTATATACGTTAAGATAGTGGTCTAATAACTTAATAATTGGCCTAACGTCCAGATCTTTTAAAGTTGTGATTCCCTCCTTTTCTTAGACTTTAATAAAGTTGAGTATCCATCTAAGCAATACTTACTGTTTGGTAATAAAAAAATGTTTGGCGACAACGGAAGTTCAGAATGCTTGGTCGTCACGTGATTCACGTAGACTTCAGATAGTTCCAGGAAGTGCTTTGGCGGGCAATTCAAACTGTAATAGAGTGACAGAACTGCGATTTTTGGTAATTAGTAGGCAATAAATGCATTTATTTTATATATTTATATAACACACCGACATATATATGTAACTTGAGTATGTAGTTACAGCGATGTTGTTTTTAAAGTATTTAAATCAGCTAATATTTGAGGATTAGTGTTCGATTACCGTTATTTGCCTTAACTTATTTCAAGTATATTCTAACTTGTATAAAGACAGGTTGCTGTTCCCTTTTTATGTTACGTTATATTCATTGTTTTCACTAATCTCATGGTAACTAATGTCATATTATATTATAGACAGGCTGGTGACAGGTGATTGTCAGCTCGCACCGCACAATGGGTCAATGAACTGTGAATGAAACAATGAAAATTAAGCTTATTGTTTACAATTCTTACAATTATATATAGTAATATAATTACTTAGTGTATTATAAATATTATATATTTAATGTGTATTTCTTACGATACTTATTCATATACACAATATATGTAGGTTTAAAACAACTTAAGCATCTGTTTTGTACTCATATAAACATGTACACTGCCGTTCAAAAGTAATGATGCTGAAAATTCAGCTTTGCATCACAGGAATAAATGCCATTTTAAAATGGAAAACAGTTATTTTAAATAATAATATATTACAATATTACTTTTTGTATTTTATTCAAATAAATGCAATTAACTATTTACAGCAATTAATGAATACAATGAATACATCTGATAACATCTCTTAAATCTACTAATTTAATGAGTAATAATCTACTAGGAGGTTTTAAAGTACAAGTTACTTTTATTCAAATGTACTGATAATATACAATATTTTTTTTAAACATCTAACCTTTTAAAAGTGCGTCGCAAACGGTTTGTTCTGCTGCATCTCTATGGCGCTGCATGTGTTTGCTGCTACTTCCGGGAACTTTTGAGAGGCTCCACGAGCCGCCATTGCTGTAAAAAAAACGTTCCATTGGAGTGAATGGAGTTGTCGCAACTCTCTCTCTATATGGCTCTGGGTTACACTTACTTGAATACTGTACGCACAAATGAGCATATCTGGCAAAGCACACCTTTGTTTGTCTGTGTCTATGTGCATGTGTGTCTATGTGTGTCAAGTCAAGTCAAGTCACCTTTATTTATATAGCGCTTTTAACAATAAAAATTGTAACAAAGCACTGCACAATATCAAAATAGGCAAAATGTGTCAATAATGTAAAATGACAGGATTTAACACTCAATTATCTGCTGAATGCATTTCATTATTGAATTTAGTAATGGCATTGTCCAGCTTAGTTCATTTTATAATATCTGTGCAATCAAGTCGATGATTGTGCTGGAAATGAAGTGTCCCCAACTGAGCAAGCCAGAGGCGACAGCGGCAAGGAACGAAAACTCCATCGGTGACAGAATGGAGAAAAAACCTTGGGAGAAACCAAGCTCAGTCGGGGGGCCAGTTCCCCTCCGGCCAGACGAATCAGTAGTTTGTTCCAACTGCAGCAAAGTCAGAGTGTAAGTGGTCCACTGGTTCCAGGGGTCTTTCCCCGATGGATGTCTAGGTGACGAGGTCCTCACTGGAGATCTGTCTCTGGGGCTCATCTATGTGTCCTAGACTCCGCTGACGGTCAGTGCTGTAGGGGCTGTAGAGGTTGTCTCCAGGTGCTGATCCTCCACTTATGGCAGACTTTGGTTAAGTCAGTATAATATAGTCTCTTCTCAGGTGTTCGGTCATCTCAATCGTTTAAGATTCAATCGTGTGTTGTCCAACCAGACCAAAACATGTGGACACAGTTAGAGATCGATTATTTTCAGTGGTGGTCAGTAACGAAGTACAACTACTTCGTTACTGTACTTAAGTACATTTTTCAAGTATCTGTACTTTACTGGAGTAGTTTTATTTTGAGTAACTTTTACTTTTACTTCACTACATTCCAAAGCATAAGATCGTACTTTTTACTTCACTACATTTCATAAAACATATCGTTACTCCTTATAATACATCACGTGGTCCGAGACGCAGAAGCGGTGTATGATTCATGAACAAACTGATTATTTTCAATGAACCTGTTCAATCGGTTCGCAAATCTCAACAAACGATTCATTCACGAATTGCAATGATCCGATTGCAGCTGTTCTCGAGTCGAAAACTCACTGATTCAAATGATCCGTTTAGCGAGTCTTCTTCAGTGAACTGAACTCACAAGTAAAGAACCGGAGATCTTGTGAGCTACTGATGCTGTGAAAAGTAAGTTACTAATGTCGAATTTTAGGATTAATTATTGTAACTGGAAATAATATTTAGGTCAAAACTGTCAGTTGTTTGTGAACTAAATCTGCTGTAAAGGGTGATCTATTTAAGCCCACTGAAATGCTTGAATGCAGACAGATCAACATCAGTGTCTCTAACGTTATGTTTTAGGTAAAAAAACTAAACATTAAAATAACACAGATTAAATAAAATAACTCATGCACGTTCATATTCCCCGCTGCTGTAACGTTAGCAGTTTTATTAACATGCTACGCATTTAGACCTATGTGACATCTGTTTTTATATTGTTTATCAACAGTATACATTTTTATATTGTTTAGATCAACTAGCCGAGTAACGTTAGACAGATATGAATGTTTATTCATAACCATACTGAAACTAAGTAAATATTGTTAGCTGATGCTAACTGTCTAGCTAACAAGCTTTGCTGGTGCTAAGTTGAGGAAATGTTTAGATATAAAGTCCAAATATCTTTATTCAGCCACCTAGATAGATTCCATCTGAGGGAAAAAGAAAGGATGTGATGTTCAGAACATAGTAACTACAGTAATTATCAGAGTGGGAAGTGATGCCCTCTGGGGGCATTGGGCCAGGGTGTTTTACACCACAGACAAGGTTTGAGAGAAAAAAAATCATTATGAAAATATAATTAGATTTTTCTTAAAATGTTCTTCCTAATTTCAGGCCTAATTCTCATGTCATATATAACTGACGTTCTGCAAAACAACACGTTCTAAAACACTTTTTTCTTCCTGTTGAAAATTAGATGGTGAAATCTGTTTTCTCTCAGGTACATGGCAGTGTAAGCTTCACAGTGAACATTACTACATCACTCTCATCAATGTAGTCCATATCAACAAAATATATATCTTGACTCTATATAGTGGTTATTTTGGGAAAACCCCAGGTATTTTGGGCAGTAGGATTATAAAAATATGTGCTAATATAAAATTAAATAAAGTAGTCTATATAAAATTGCAAAATAAATCTGTCTATCAGTACTTTTTTACTTAAGTACATAAAAAATTGAGTACTTTTGTACTTTCACTCGAGTAAAATTGAAAAAGCAGTACTTTTACTTTTACTGGAGTAATATTTTATTATACGTATCTGTACTTTTACTCAAGTACTTGATCTGTGTACTTTGTCCACCACTGATTATTTTCAATTGCTGAATGATCAAAAATATCTCTGAACTTAGTTCACCTCCCTCTTCAGAGGTGAATGTATTCTAATTGCATTCCCTTGACTCTTGGGAACAGAGCCGATGTTTCCGTATTTCACGGATCTCAATGGTGTGACAAATGCAATCTTTGCTGGAATTCCTGGCAGGAAGATCAGAGGATGTGATTTATTGGGATGTACTTTCTGTATCATCGGGGAAGGGAGAAGCAGCAGAGGCAGCCCCCTTTGATGAACTGTGTGCGAGGAGTGGGTGTCTGGTGCTCTTGAATCAGCGATATTGATCCCTCTGGGGGTTTGGACATTCTGAAGCACGTGCCCCATGTCACTGAGTTTAATATATTACCCTTAAGCGCAAAATGATCTGTTTAGCATTAGCATTGTGTTACTGTTATCCTTTCCTGTGTTCTTCTGTGGTACACCATAGAACATGTAGTATACATTGTTGCTGGAAGCCGGTTTCATTCTTTCAAATCTATTTGCTGTTATTCAATGGCTTTATTTTGTTCTTGATTTAACATTAATCCGTTCATGGCCTCCTCTCCAGTTCAAGCTTACATTGAATTCCTAGAGCCAACTCAATTTTATCTTTAAACCTGTCCAATAACAAAGTCAGTTTTTCCTTTTCTTACTGTTTTTATTAATATGATGTATTATGTGCGGTTTGACAAGACCCAATTTACAACAGAGACCGAAATGGAGACTCTTAATGTAATATTTTCTCTTGATTTTTATCTTGTTCTCTATGGAAGCCTGTTGCTGCCTGTATTTGTACAAAACTAATAGTATCTGTGAAATAAAGTTGAAAATAAGAAGTAAATCACATTGTAAGATACATAGTTGCATTGTCACAATTATGAGAAAGAAAGTTCAAACTGTGAGATATAATGTTGAAATTATTGTAAATAAATTCACAATTACCTGATTTGCGCAATCATGAATTTTGGGTGAGGGACACATGATGCAAAATTTGCTTAAGTGTTGCCAATTTGACCATAACTTTTGTGTGAGAAACACTGCAAAAAGTAGTGACATCTATTTGTTACCTTACACGTGAAGTGTTATTTCTGTATCATTAGCTGTGCAGAAGAGACTAACACAAACATTGGTCCATCAAACAGGTAGTCCCACCCCAAACAAAGACCTATCTTTTAGCTAGTGTCAATATGTCCACCTAGTGTTGGGTGATATACCGGTAAATGGTAACTGCTGTATTATTGGTTGAAAGAAAGGGACGGAGACGGTTAATATTACGCAAGTGGAAGTATGCAGTCCGCGTAATACTATTAATTTGAGTTTCAAAGGATAGTGTGCTATCCATGACAACACCCAAACTTTTAACCTGTGAGGAAGGAGATATTACATTATTGTCAATGAACAAAGAAAAACAATTTGATTTAGACAAAACAGATCTAGTGCCAATAAGTAGGGCCTCAGTTTTGTTGGCATTTAGCTTCAGAAAATTAGCTGAGAGCCAATGTTTAATTTCATCTAAACAGCTGGATAAAGATGGTGGTGGAAAAGAACCAGTGGGTTTGGCAGACAGGTAAAGTTGGGTGTCATCCGCATAACAATGAAAATGAACACCATGTTTCCTCAAAATGTAACCAAGAGGGAGTATATAAATAATAAAAAGAAGCGGGCCCAGAATAGAACCCTGGGGAACCCCAGTGGTAACTGTTGATGTTCTTGATCTAAAACGTTTTAATTGAATACATTGAGTACGTTCAGAAAGATATGACCTATACCAAGACAGAGGAGTGCCAGTGATCCCAATAGAAACCAACCTGTCAAAAAGTATCTCATGTGAGACAGTATCAAAAGCAGCAGTCAAATCAAGAAGAACAAGTATAGTTAAAAGCCCAGAGTCAGCTGCCAACAGCAAATCATTGGTTATTCTGACAAGAGCAGTCTCAGTACTATGGTGAGGACGAAAACCAGATTGAAATTCTTCATACAAATTATTATTAGAGAGATGTTCTTGAATTTGAATTGCAATACACTTTTCAATTATCTTAGAGATAAATGGTAAGTTTGAAATTGGGGAAATTATCAAAGTTAAATGGATAGACTTCTTAAGTATGGGAGTAATAATAGCAGATTTAAAAGATGACAGTACAGAACCAGAAACAAGTGAAGCATTAACAATTTTAGTAATCAATGGCGACAAGGCTGGTAAACATGCTTTCACTAAAGGAGTTGGTAGAGGGTCTAACTGACAAGTTGAAGATTTAAATGTATTTATCAGACCCACTATCTCCGAAGCAGTTAGTAGTGTAAAGGTAGAAAAAACAGAGTGGGGAGGTGCGTAAGAGATAGACTGACAGGAATCATGGTGGAATGTACTATTTAGTAATTGCTGATGTACATTTTTAACCTTAGACTCAAAAAAAGTCATGAAACGGTCACATAAATCAGTGGAATAAATATCAGATGGCAAAGAGTCAGGAGGTCGCAAAAAATAGTTTACCATCGAAAAAAGCAATCTTGAATTGCCATTGCTGACTCCAATTATGTTGGAATAATAAACAGATTTAGCTTTGAACAATGCATTTTTGTAGTTTTGAATATGTTCAGCATACATCTCTTTATGAACAGTAAGGCCAGACCTAACGTACAAACGCCCTAACCTACGACCTTTAGTTTTAAATTCACGCAGTTCAGGTGTAAACCAAGGAGCTGAATGTACAAATGAAACAGTTCGAATTTTCACAGGTGCAAAATCATCTAAAATCCTAGTCAGTCCATCATTGTAATATGAAACCAGTTCATCAACAGTGGAAAAATCCGATTTACTGGAGAAGATGGCAAGTTCATCAGCAAGAGAAGGCACATCAATGTTCTTAATATTCCGAAATGTGATCGGGCGACACGGATTTACCTTAAAAACTGCCAGTTGGGCACAAAAGGACACCAGTAGGTGATCTGATATCGACAGATCAGAAGCAGTAAAATTCAAAGGTGTTATACCGGAACATCAAACAAGATCAAGAATATGCCCCTTAGAATGAGTTGGCAGAGTATTAAATTGCTGCATACCAAAGCAATCCAAGCATGATAAAAAGTCACTTGTAAATGCATTACTGGCATTGTCTATATGAATGTTAAAATCACCCAACATAATAACATTTGGAGACATGGAACATAGATAAGTTAAAAGTTCAGAAAGTTCAGTTAAAAAGGCATTATTGCTTTTGGGAGGGCGGTGAATGGTAGTGAGGATGGTAGGAATCGCCCCATCAATTTTTAAGGCAAGTGATTCAAAAGAAGAATATGCAGGCAGAGTTAACTGAGATACATTCAATTTCTCTTTATAAAGTATCGCTAGCCCCCCTCCCCGTCCCATACTACGGGATTTACAGACATAACTATATCCTGGGGGAACAGACTGGTTTAAGTGAAAGAAGTCAGCTGATTTTTGCCATGTCTCCGTTAAACAGAGAAAGTCAAACTAACGGTCAGACAGCAGATCGTACACTAGAGATCCTTTAGTGGAAAGTGATCGTATATTAAATAATCCAAAGGAGAAATAGTTTTTACCAGAATCGTTGCCAACCGATCTGGTCAAGTTGGTTAATACACTGGGATCAACAGTCCGTGTAAGCCTCCTCGCCGAGCGTGGTTTAGATGACCAAAAGGACCGTATCTGACTTGAGCCATCGATGTTATAACTCCGCCGAGACCCACGATGTATATATTTCAGACGTGGTATGAACACAATATCCGAGGGAAGATGTAGAGTTGATGGAGAATTAAAAGGACGCAAACGGAGCTGAATAAGTTCTGCCGCCGAGTATTGGGGCATCATCCATACCACAGAATGGTATACAGCAGAAAGGACGATAAAGATGTAATTCATCCGCACCAGTAACTCAATAATCTTCATAGTTGTTCCCCGTGACAGAGGTACCACGAAGAAACAGGTAAGTAACCAGCAGGCAGACCAACAACCGTAGAGATCATGAACACGCAGATCAACCAGCATACAGAGCCGCCGAATCAGTGTAGATACACAAATCAGTGTGACTCCTTAAAACAGTTTAAAACAGTTCATAAATGTATTCATGCATTGATAAGTGCATGAAATTTACAAACAGTGAAAATTTAAAATTCTCTCCCTAGGCAGCGGCAGCTAACAGCGCCAGCGTTCACCCGGAAGTTCAGCAGATGCTAATATAGTATTTTAATATAGTATTTAAAAGCACAGTGCTGCCTTGTTTACAGCGGTGACCAAATAAATGTTCTATTGCTGCTGTTCCATAAGCGCCACCTGCAGTCAGAGAGTGAATTTGTGATCTCATTCAGTCTGTCTGTAGTCTCACGTAGCCAGACCTTCAGACTGACAGCTGAATGTCTGGAATAGATGACAGCCTTCATTTGTCAAGGCCCGCCCATGTGGCCGTTTGACTGACATGTCAAACAACTAATCACAGCTTCTGCTTCTGTATCTTGCAGATAGTCTATGTATTATTTAGCATAATTTCACAAATCTAAGGTCAGACCGTTCTATTTTTGCTTTAAATTTTGAAATTATACAATCTAATTTACATCAAAAACTACTCATAATATGTGTAGCATGGTTGTTTGGATCGTGAATAAAGTGCAGTGTTTTTTGTGTTGTCTTTTTACTGTTTCATGCAGTCTGATTCATATAAAAGGCACAGTCAGGGACAAACCGTGATAAACCGTTAAAACAGAATTAAAAAAAGAAAACATTTTACTGATTTTTAATCCAACCACTTAGCACTATGTCCAACCCAGTCTGGCCTCTCAAACAAACATGGCAATTCTTGTGTACAGTAGCGCTGCTAGTGGTGTAAAAAAAAAAATATTTCTACAAGATCCAAACATTAACCAACATTTTTTGGTTAACTCAAACTGTAGAGGATGACTGTTGCATTGTGAAAGTGATGGGGTTTGAGTACCAGGGAATGAATAAACTGACTAATTGAATTTTGAATGCAATGTAAGTTGCTTTGGAAAAATAATTCTGCCAAAAGCATAAATAAAATGTAATGAAGTTAGGTTGATTCACTCAATTTTTTTAATGTGCCAGTTAATTTAGAAGATACCACAGTTCCCTTTCAGTCGGTCACTCCGAGTCACGTCGGATGACCGACGAATTGGGATCTCGCCAGAGAGACCTATCCACTTTGAGTGTAACTAAACGAGCCAATGGACATTGGCATGCGATCGTGCATCCAGCTGCCGCTGATCACAGCGTGAGTATAAGAGGCAGCGGTGCACCGCATTAATCATCCTTTCGCCGGAGCCGAGCGGTGGTGTTTCACTACTGCTCTTCCTGACGCCTTCTGAGAAGCTTTACGAGTGCGGGCGTTACGGCACAGCAGCGGTGGTCGCGGTCTCACGGGAGAACAACGGTCCGTGAAGACAATCACACACACGGTGCGGTGGCCAGCTCCCCGCGTGCTTCAGCACTAAAAGAGCAAAATTTCTCTAAAGAGTACACGGGTGATCGCGTCTTTTTAAAGATGTCTTATCACCCGTGCTCTGGGTGTGGTCGATCTCTGGCGCCTCAGGACGGTCACGATCACTGCCTCACGTGTCTGGGCATTCAGCACGCTGAGGAAGCTTTAGTGGATGGTTCATGTTCTTCTTGTGGGGACATGACCATCTCGGAGTTGCGCAATAGTCTCCGCTGTGTCAAACATGGCGGGGTCCCTCTGCCTCTGCCGCGATCTGGCGTTCGTCCTGGCACAAAGCGGGCGGCACAGCATCCGGTGGAGTCAGAGGTGATCTGAGGATTACGGTGAGGGCTTCCCCAAGTGGAGGTTCTCACCCTCAGGCACTCCGCAGCCGGGCGGGGGTACCGTTGGTTCGGACTGGGGCCTCTGCTGAGTGGGGTACCCCACCCGTTTCCTTCGGTGCCTCCCTGATGACCAGATGTCGGTCGCTGCATCGGAGGGCGAGCCCTCTCTCCGGGATGACGACTCGGCTGCGTTGCTCTTCGGGTGTGGTAGCGTTGTCCGAGCCAGACCCAGAGATGACGGCTATGCTTTCCGGGCCGCCGAGAACGTCGGGCTCGTGTGGAATCCTCCACCGTCCCGACCCTTCTAGGTTGGACGAGTGGTTTTCGGGGGTCGCGCTGGTTTTCAGCGCCCCTCCGGTGCCATTCTTTCCGGAAGTGCATGAGGAGCTTACAAGGTCATGGAAGGCACCTTTACTGCCCGAAATAAACCTTGTGGCTCCTCCCCTCACCACCCTCGATGGTGGAGCCGCTTTGGGGTACACGGGCATCCCTCTGTGGAGCGATCTGTGGCCATGCAGTTGTGTCCAACAGTCGCTTCCACTCTGGGTGAACCGTGTCTCCCCTCACGGGCCTGTAAGTACTCGTCAGGCCTCACTGGCAGTGCTTATAGAGCCTGTGGGAGGCGGCTTCTGCCCCCACGCCATGGCGTTACTGCAGGTCCATCAGGCCAAAGCACTGAGAAACCTGCACGAGGGTGGGCACGACCTGGCGGTTCTACATGAGCTGCGTGCTGCGACGGACCTCGCGCTCCGGCGACGAAGGTGACCGCACAGTCTCTGGGTTCGTGCGATGTCCACGCTTGTGGTCCAGGAGCGCCATCTCTGGCTGTGTCTCACTGACATGAAGGAGCAGGAGAAGGTACAGTTCCTGAATGCTCCCGTGTCACAGACCGGCCTTTTCGGCGACGCTGTCGAGAGCTGTGCCCAGCAGTTTTCGGCAGCACAGAAGCAGACTGAGGCGATTAAGCACATCATGCGCCGGAGGAAACCCGCTGCTGCTTCCACTCCGGCTGCAGCCCCTCAGCCTGCTCGTCGCCGTGGGCGCCCCCCTGTGGCCGCCCCCGCTCCCACGCCGCGGCAGCAGCCTTCCACCGTGCGGCGTCGTGGAGCCGGTCACAGACAGGACGCCCAGCCCGTCCAGGCCCCCGCCAGACCCGGCGGCAAGCGCAAGTGCAAGAGGCCCTGAGACGGGCGACCCAGAGATGGAGGGAACTGCTCGTCGGGAGATGGTGACCGCACCACTCCCTCCCCCGGAGGAGGGCCGGGTGGAGAATCCTTTGTTTCGTTTGTTTTGTTCCGCCGCTGGCCCAGCAGCCAGCGGTACCCAAAACTTCAATAAAGAGCAGTTTCCTCAGTCTCTGGGTCTCAAGAGGAGGAGAGTGGTGTACCGTGCATCACGGGATCACTTCCTTCCTCCTCTCTCGCCAGGCAGGGGTTGCCCAAGAGCACCCTCCTGCCCATTTGTGGAACCGGGTAAAGGCAGTAGCACTCAAGCCCCGCTACAAGTCGTCACACGCAAGCCGGGCTCCTGCGTTTCCTCCCACACGAGGAGGAATCAGGTGAGTGTTACACTGTACCCCCAGACCCCGCTCCCTGCCGTCACAGTCCAGGCCGTCAGAGGCCCCTGGGCCAGGTCCCTGAGTTCCACCTCGCTGCCCCACCACGGGTGCGTCGGTGGCTCCGTTGGTGCCGCTGGCACGGTCTCTCGGAGCCTGGCTAGCGCTCCCAGTCCGTCTCGGTGGCTCCTACGGACCATCAGACTCGGCTATGCGATTCAGTTCGCCCGGCGTCCCCAAGTTCAGGGCATCCGGTTCACTTCAGTCAAACCCGCCGATGCTCCTGTCTTGCGTCTTGAAATCGCAGTCCTACTGGCGAAGGACGCGATAGAGTCGGTCCCTCCAGCCGATATGAGGTCGGGTTGTTCAGCCCCTACTTCATTGTGCCCAAGAAAGGTGGTGGGTTACTTACGACCGATCTTGGATCTGCGAGTTTTGAACCGTGCACTTCACAAGCTGCCGCTCAAGATGTTGACGCAGAAACGCATTTTGGATGCGTCCGTCCCTAGATTGGTTTGCAGCAATCGACCTGAAGGACGCGTACTTTCATGTCTCGATCCTCCCGCGACACAGGCCATTCCTGCGTTTCGTTCGAGGACAGGCGTATCAGTACAAGGTCCTGCCCTTCGGCTGTCCCTGTCGCCTCGCGTCTTCACCAAAGTCGTCGTGGAGGCGGCCCTTGTCCCCTGAGAGAACAAGGTGCGCATTCTCAACTACCTCGACGACTGGCTCATACTCGCACAGTCTCGCAAGCAGTTGTCTGCACACAGGGACCTGGTGCTCAAGCACCTCAGCCTGCTGGGCCTTCGGGTCAACTGGGAAAAGAGCAAACTCGTGCCAACGCAGAGGATCTCTTTTCTCGGCATGGAGTTCGATTCGGTCAACCAAACAGCACGCCTCACCCAGGAACGTGCTCAGTCAGTGCTGAACTGCTTCAAGACCTTATCAGGCAGGACGGCGGTTCCACTGAAACTCTTTCAGAGGCTCCTGGGGCATATGGCTGCAGCTGCGGTGACAGTTCGCTCGGTCTGCTCCATATGAGACCGCTTCAGCACTGGCTCTATGGCCGAATCCCGAGGTGGGCGTGGAAACACGGCACTTACCGGGTTCAGATTACACCGGCCTGCCGCAAGACCTTCAGGCCGTGGTCAGATCCCTCGTTCCTTCGGGCAGGAGTGCCCCTGGACCAGGTATCCAGGCATGCTGTGGTATTCACAGATGCCTCGACCACAGGCTGGGGAGCCACGTACAACGGGCACGCAGTATCAGGGGTTTGGACGGGTCCCCAACTGCATTGGCATATCAATTGCCTCGAGTTGCTAGCAGTACGCCTTGCCCTGAGCCGTCTCAGAGGGCGCCTTCAGCGCAAGGACGTTCTGGTCCGTACGGACAACACTGCGACCGTTCCGTATATCAACCGGCAAGGCGGTTTGCGCTCCCGTCGCATGTCGCAACTCGCCCGCCACCTCCTCCTCTGGAGTCAGAAGCATCTGAGGTCCCTTCGTGCCATCCACATCCCAGGAGTGTTCAATCGGGCAGCCGACGAGCTGTCTCGAGCAGCACTTCCAGGCGAGTGGAGACTCCATCCCCAGGCGGTTCAGCTGATTTGGGGACGGTTCGGAGCTGCTCAGGTCGACCTGTTTGCATCTCCAGAAACCACCCACTGCCAAGAGTTCTACTCCCTAACCGAGGCAACGCCGCACGGATGCACTGGCACACAGCTGGCCCCGGGGCCTGCGCAAATATGCTCCCCAGTGAGCCTACTAGCACAGACACTGTGCAAGATCAGGGAGGACGAGGAGCAGGTCTTGTTAGTGGCTCCATATTGGCCCAACAGGACCTGGTTCCCGGAACTCATGCTCCTCGCGACAGCCCCTCCTGGCCAATTCCTCTGAGGAAGGATCTGCTTTCTCAGAGACGGGCACCCTATGGCACCGCCCGGACCTGTGGAAACTCCATGTATGGTCCCTGGATGGGACGCTGGAGGTTCTAGCTGACCTACCCCAGGAGGTAGCACTCACTATCACTTCAGCACGGGCACCGTCCACGAGGACGGGCCTATACTCTGAAGTGGAACCTGTTCGTCGAATGGTGTTCCTCCCACCAGGAGGACCCCGGAGATGCTCGATCAGAGCTGTGCTTTCCTTCTTACAGCAAGGGTTGGAGCATAGGCTGTCCCCTTCCACCCTTAAGGTTTATGTGGCCGCTATTTCTGCTTACCACGACCCGTGGGGGAAGTCGGTGGGGAAGCACAATCTGGTTGTCAGGTTTCTTAGAGGGGCCAGGAGGTTGAACCCTCCTAGGCCCCCTCTACCCTCTTGGGATTTGGCTTTGGTGCTAAGAGCCTAATAACTGCCCCTTTGAGCCTTTGCAGTCAGTCGAATTGAAGTTTCTATCTATGAAAACCCTACTCCTGACTGCATTGGCCTCGATCAAGAGGGTGGGGACCTGCAGGCATTTTCGGTCGACGATTCGTGCCTTCAGTTTGGGCGGCTGACTCCAGTGCAACACTGAGGCCCCGGCCCGGCTATGTGCCCAAGGTTCCTACCACTCCCTTCAGGGACCAGGTAGTGAATCTGCAAGCGCTGCCCCGGAGGAGGCAGACCCAGCCCTAGCTTTGCTCTGTCCGGCAGCGCACTGCGACAGTACACGGATAGAACTCAAAGCTTTAGGACCTCAGAGCAGCTCTTTGTCTGCTACGGTGGACAGCAGAAGGGGAAGGCTGTTTCCAAGCAGAGGATGACCCACTGGATAGTGGATGCTATCACCTTGGCCTATGAAGCACAAGGTGTGCCCTGCCCGCTCAGGTTGCGTGCTCACTCCACTAGGGGTGTTGCATCGTCCTGGGCGCTGGCTCGTGGCGCCGCTAGCAGACATCTGTAGAGCTGCGGGTTGGGCGACTCCCAACACGTCGCTAGGTTCTATAGCCTGCGTGTCGAACCGGTTTCCTCCTGTGTTCTCACCTCAAACGGGTAGTGGCACTGAGAGGCCCTGTTCAGAGTCGGCTTGCGCGTCCCTAAACGCCTTATTCTCCAGAGAGTTCCCTAACCGGGCAAACCCTGTCGAGTCCTCCAGCACTCCGGTGCCCAGGCGTGGCGGAACGTGACGGCGCCAGGCCTTTCAGCCAATGAATTCTTGAAATCTGGTGTGAGGCTAGTGCCCATATGAGTGACCCTGTTGGGATCCCATATGTGTTTTCCACGGTATGCTTATTAGAACCGTGTTCCCCAGGTAGACCATGTTCTGCCGTCTCTAATGATGCAGCCTGAGCCATCACAGAGACTTCCATGTGCATTGGGCCCTACGGGGTTACTTCACGTGAGTAATGTCACTTAACCCCCGCTGGGAGGAGGTGACTCCAGTGTGCCTCTTCCAAGTGGAAGGGCACACTTTCCCAGTGTTATTCAAGTCCTACTGTTTGGGTTGCTCTAGGGACAGCAGTAGTCGACCTTCTCTGTGTAGCCCGGTCCTATCGTCTGCCTTATAGGAAGGATCAGGAGGTCTACACAGGGCGCTGGGAGGCAGCTCCTGTGGCGCTTTGGTAGGGATCCCAATTCGTCGGTCATCCGGCGTGACTCGGAGTGACCGACTGAAAGGGAACGTCTCGGTTACGTATGTAACCCTCGCTTCCCTGAAGGAGGAACGGAGGCGTCACGTCCGTCGCCGCCACAGTTGCTGTACCACCGCTGGGCGGCCGGGTCTCCGGCTCGGCTCCTCAGCGAAACATGATTAATGCACGGCTGCCTCTTATACTCACGCTGTGATCAGCGGCAGCTGGATGCAATGATCGCATGCCAATGTCCATTGGCTCGTTTAGTTACACTCAAAGTGGATAGGTCTCTCTGGCGAGATCCCAATTCGTCGGTCATCCGACGTGACGTCTCCGTTCCCTCCTTCAGGGAACGAGGGTTACATACGTAACCGAGACGTTTTACATTTTAACAAAACTTTTTTCGTGTACTGAATCAAAGTTCCAGTTTAATAGCATCGTTTTTTATGGAGCTTATAATGTGACAAAACTATTTGAATTTGAATTGTGTAAATTTTAATTATTGACAAGTGTCATTTAACAAAACTGAATATTATGTGTCATTTAACATAGTTCTGAATTTGATTTTTTTTTTACTTGAATATTGAACATTTGAAATTTAACACAATTAAATTTTTCATGGCAGTTTTTTAATAGACATGTATTTTCAAACAATGACTGCTTTGACTGCAAATATCCAATTTTTTTAAATAAATCTTCAAGTTTCAAGATGAAGAAGAAATTCGGAACATCAAATTCAATATTTAAAATTCAAAGCGCAGAAATTCAGATCGTACAGAAAGTAGGTCAGAGGTCATCCACAGGGAAGAGTAGACGATCTCCGAAAAGTCGAACGAAGCATTTACTGCGAGTCTGTGACCGGGAGGGGACATGTCCAGTTCACTTAGGCTAGTTTTGTCCTGGCCACAATAAATTAACTCGTGGGAGCGTGATTATATGTCGTGGCCATGAGATATTTTTTGTCGAGGTAATCCTGGAGTCGCCACATGGCTGCCGCTTTCTCTCGCAGTGGAAGTGTTTTGTGCGGTCTCGGGCCAGACATTGCCATAGTTACATAACATAACATAATGGAAATGTATTATATGTGTTATTTGCTATTTCTCCTTTCATGGGACTAGCTATAGCGTAGTTTTAATTTCAGACACAGTTAACGATGACATTTTACACGTAATTGTATTTTTACCTGGCAAACCAACTTGGATTTTTTTTCTTTATTTATATCCCTGTAAAACATTTTTGATGGATCATCTAATGGGAATTCTATTACATTTTAAATTATCTTCATCATATTTTCAACACTACCTACATGAACTCAGTGAAATATTCTATTGGTTGTTAATAATCTGCCTGGAAATTGGTTAAAGTCGACAAAAATATGTATTTTTTTATTTTATCTTTATTTATTTTATTTTTTTATTTTATCTCTGGCGGCGCCTGTCGCGAAGATCCGTGGAAGCGGCAGGATTTTTGGTGCAGCACACGCTTGCGGACCGCCAACCGCCTACTTTCCTGCTATTCAGAAATTGAATCAAAGTTTTAATAAATGAGTTTTGTCTAACTCACGTAAGAGATACGGGTGTGGTTGAATTGGGATAACGGGTTGGGTATCAAACAGGACCCGTGCAGGACTCTGCCTCGAGATGTTATGTTAAGGGAACCACATATTTTTCTCGTTACCACGAGTTTAATGCATAAACAAACCTGAGTGGCCATAGCAGCCTGGGATTATCAGAGATGGATTTATTAATACATCATTTTAAATTAAGAGATTATTATATTAATTCTTAGAAATTGTGACATTATTTAATAATTTTAACCATAGGCCTAGGCTACTGGACTGTATTGCATGCAATGTAGACAGCATTCAAATTACGTTTATCATGAATAAATTACATAAAGTACATAAAATAAAATAGGCCTACAAGAAAACATTTTTATCCATCCCAAGTCCATTAACTGATCTTCTTTTTCCATAACATTTGTTCATTATTACAGACTCACAGTAAATGCTTCGTTCGACTTTTCAGAGATCGTCTACTCTTCCCTGTGGATGACCTCTGACCTACTTTCTGTCCGATCTGAATTTCTGCGCTTTGAATTTTAAATATTGAATTTGATGTTCCGTATTTCTTCTTCATCTTGAAAACATGAAGCTGTATTTTTAAAAACTGGATATTTGTTGTCAAAGAATTCAGAACAAAAAATCTGCTGTCTGAAAATGTCTATTAAAAAACTGCCATTAAAAAAATTTAATTGTGTTAAATTTCAAATGTTCAATATTCAAGTTTGAAAAAAATCTAATTCAGAACTATGTTAATTGACACATAATATTCAGTTTTGTTAAATGACACTTGTCAATAATTAAAATGTACACAATTCAAATTCAAATAGTTTTGTCACATTATAAGCTCCATAGTTTTTCAGGCCTTTAAATTGAGGTGGAACCGCCTCAAGTCCGACTCTACATGTGTGCACTCAGGTTTATGAAACAGCAACATAAGAAGGAAAGCATATTGTTTTAAGAGCCTCTCATGCACCCACTTTGGAACATTACTACGACCCTGGTGCTCCCGTTAAGAGAACGCTAATGAGAGAACCTTTAAGTCCAGCCATTGTGGGCTCTGAATTTGAGTTTGAACTCTTACCATTCTCACTACAAAAGCTCAAGCCAAGTAATTCCGTGATTCTTTTTTTGGAAGTCCTGATTATAGCCCTACAGGTACGTCCATTCAGTTTTTTTACAGATCGGGCTCGATCTGTAACTCGGGCTCATTTAGTTTCTCTCGTTTTACTGTGCCCAAATACGTGCAGACCACACATGTACTGTATGAAATATTGTTATAATAATTATATTATAAATATTATACATCGCCTATGCAATACACAAGCACGCAACGCATATACGCATGCATTAGCATACAGGTGACAGTTGACCATGCAGAGCATCAGGGAGAAGTTGGAGTGTGGGGAGTTACTAAAAGTTCCCAATGCTTTGGGAAAAGCTGCATTTTGGAAGAGTTTTGATTTGATTAACACAACAAACAATGAGCCAATTGGTCATGAGCAATGCAGAATCTGCAAACATATCCTTGCACATGACAGCAAAAAAACAGGAACATAACATTTTTTTGAAATCAGTATTTTTTTTTTGTGATTTACTGTTTTCTACATAAAATCATCCTTCATATGGTAAAGAACATTCTGTGAAAATGTAACATTCATATCTTTATATGTGGGCATGATTGTCGGTGGTGGTAGTTATGTTTGAGGCCTATAATAAAAGTTTACCTCTTAGTAGCGTGTGTATGTGTTTGTGTATAGCAGAGACGTCAGAGAGCTTAAAGTGATATTGATGTTGGTCTTGGCTCGGCATGAATGTGTTCGGGATAAATTTTATATTAATATAAATAAACTAGTGTTTTCTAAGTCGGTGTCGCAGGGATGAAGTTGCAGATCCCGACTTGCCATCTCCTCATTAGACGCGCCTTTAAGAAATGCATCTACGGATTATGATTATAATGAAAGAGTTTTTATTTTCTATATGATTTTTTCGTTACACCCTAAATACATGTTTCGTCCCTCCAGGAAATCTACACCAGGTGTTGTGTGAGGAGGATCGTCAGAAACTCCAGCCACCAGCGCCATGGATTGCTCTCACCGTTACCATCAGATGTTATCGCAGATCCTTCACCAGCAGACTACAAGACAAGTTCTTTGTTCTTTGGAGAGGGAGAGGGAAAGTTAGAGACAACATTTACAAATATGGCTTCTTAAAAGAGCTGCTGGAGTATGTGATCTGACATAACAGCAAGAAAGAAAATATTGAATTACAATTACTTCACAAAACATATTAAAGGTGTGGAAAGCGTTGTGGTTACTGTGCTTTAAAATAGTATACTGTAAAACAATTACTGTGGTAAAAACATGGTAAGTATTGTTGTTAATGTACTTTAACTACAAATATCACAGTAAAGCTACGGTTACTGAGGTAAACTCATAGTAAATATTGAGGTTATTGTGCTTTAACTACAAATATCACAGTAAAACTACAGTTACTGAGGTAAACTCATAGTAAATATTTAAGTTATTGTGCTTTTACTAGAAATACCACAGAAAAACTACAATTACTGAGGTAAACTCATAGTAAATATCAAAGTTATTGTGCTTTTACTAGAAATACCACAGTAAAACTACGGTTACGGTGGGAGAAGCATGGTATAATTTGTGGTTACTGTGACTGTGATAACATGGTCGAGCAACAGTTACTATGGTAAAAATAGGGTAAATGTTTGGCCTTTGTAAACAATCCCTCATTATTTTAAATTATGAACTTCATAAACACAAACACAGAACAATTGAGTATTTTACGAGAGGGTACCTGTACATGTGTCCTGAAGTCATCTAAATCCATCTTTTAATGCGCTATTTCGCTGGTCTTTGGTCCATGTGCAGTTATCGGCGTTGGGTAAATGATAGCCTCTGCTGGTACTCCAGTGGTAACTTCATCTTCATACATGCGTGTGGTAATTGACCTTGTGAATCGATGATGCCAGCCTTCTCAGCCTGCCAGTAAGGCGCAATAGCCCTCTTCTGGCCCATATCTGTGACCTGATAACGGCCATTCAATCGAGTGATATCATTCGAAGCAGGTGAATTTTCAGCATTATTACTCAAGTCTTCAGTGTGTCATGATCTTCAGAAATTGTTCTTGTAAGCTGATTTGTTTCTCAAGAAACATTTATTTTTTTACTATCAATGTTGAAAAGTTTTTGCTGCTTAATATTTGTGAAAACTGCGGACTTTATAAATAGTTTCTGATTATTCAGCTTTGCCATCACGGGAATTAATTTAATTTAATTTATGTTTAAATTTTAATAACATTTCACAACATTACTATTTGTACTGTATGTTTCATTAAATAAATTAAGCTGTACTTCTTTAAAAAACATTGACATGTAGTGTATATAAACAAAAAAAATATCAATGTTGAACAAAAAAATACAATGAAAACTGTTGTTTCTGAAGGGGAAAAACATTATGAAGTCCTGAAATAACATTGTCCATGTTTTATAGTGTTGTTACGGAAATGTGACTCAAATTGTGCAGATGAAAGATTTATTTTATAATTATATGTCTGATATGGTTTGATTACGTTAATTAACCCACTGGCAAAGTGCATTACTTCACCCTTCAGCTTGAGCACAAGTGGGATGATCTACAACATTATGATTGGTTTTAAATTTAGTTAGTGCACTGTTAATATCTGTCTTTTACATGTCATGTCTCACATCATATTTTCATCATCACAAACGAGGTAAACAAATCCTTTATTAGTGATTTGATTGATGTGATAAATGCTGAAAGAGAGGTAGCCACTGCCATCTATATATTGACGGGATGAGATAACCAGCATTGATAGGAGGACATAGAAACACGAACGGGTGGCCAGTTCAAAAGAAAGGAATCCATCTGTGTAAACAACACCTCGTTGAGGGAAGTTATTAATTAACCTCAGTCATTTACCAAAGATTTCAATTTCAGTCATTTGTCAAGGATTTCTGACTCAAGCTGACTGGAGGCATTCAGTGTAGTAAAAACCGCATGGACGTGTGCCCTGTCTGCAGAGGGCCCTTGACCAAGTTGACCATAAATCTCTCTGACACCCACTTACACTGTAGACTTCTCGCCACAACCACCAGCCGCCCCCACCCTTGTCTGAGAAGAGAAAGAATGGGCCAATCTGGTTACAATATTCATTATTTTAATAGATTATTATTTCATCAACATACTGTAAAACAAGAACTTGCACAATTTTATCCATTCCCTGTAAAGTTTGGGAAAGAGGGGTTCATATTTTTTTCCTGCCTTCAAGAATGTCAGCAATGCTTCCCAAGAATCCCATATTGTTGACTTTGATGTAGGATGAAAGGTTCAGCTTCCCTGCTCTCTCTGTAGATCTTAAATACGATTAGATGGCCTCGACATGATCAGATGCAAATAGGCTAGGACAGATTATGTGCTTCTATGCTTCTGATATTTTGAGGACATGGTTTGCAAAAAAGAAAGGAGAAAATGTAGAGTAAGGTATATGCTTTTTGCCCAAGGGCAGCAAGAGTTCAGCCCTGAATAGTATGTCCCTTTGTTGATCAAATCTTTAGACGCATTTATGAGATCCATGCTGTCTCAGACAGGTGATGTGTACAACATTTCTTCTTTCACAGTGTAGTTTCGTAGTACTTTTAATACTGTAAGTCACAAATATCTATTTTGTTCTCTACTATAAATATTTTAAATGCACAGTTTTCCTGAAAATTAGACATAATTTTGTCGGTTGAAGTCAGGAATCAGTTAGCTTCATGAATGATTCATGAACGATTCATGAACGATTCATGAACACTGGGAAAATATGGTGTAGAATCTATTTTCATTCAGAAATAGCTAGCAAATTTCAAAAATAGTTACAAAAATGTTAAGTAACATTGAATTAAACATGACATTTTGAAGTAGAACACTAAAATGTAAAACATACACTAACAATCTTTAATCACAACTTAGAAAAGTCATTTTTACAGTGTACATCAGTTTTGTGAAATCCAAAATTCTGTCATGAATCTCTAGATGGCCTAGTTCGATAGGTCTAACTCAATAGACCTTTTCACAGTCCGTGTGTCGTCATATCCAGCTCTAGTTAGTAGCCAAAAGGAATTTCCTCCTGCATTATTGTCAATCGACAGATGTCAGTTTTGTGAAGAAAATTAAACAAATTTAGTTGGACTAATTAGCAATTAACGTCAATATTTGAAAGTTTATTTATACTGATGCCCTACCATGTATGTCATCCTTCATTTTAACGTTTAGCTTTAAGTTATCTGATCGATGCTATTATCAGCGCTGCCGCTGTTGCCAGTCATGACAGTAATGAATAATAGCTCACTGCTCAAATTACTCCTAGAGAAATAATTTGGCTGATTTACATTTACTTTTTATATTATTTTGTTTATTCTCACAATATATGTATTGTGATTAAACTCCCGTTTTTGTATGCAGTATAATAGTGTTCAATTGCCCTCAATCACGCAGGATCCTACTCGTTATTAAGATGATCAATGTAGTTATTTTTGAATAATCCTCTATGGGCTGGAAATATTAGTTTATGTTACAACATTAAGTTGATGTAATTATTGAGGATTGAATCGTAATTTAAGTGCATGAAATTTGCAAGCATAATTGTTTAATGTAATACATTTAGTAACCCTGTAATTCTCGGACTGCCTTGGTTACGCCAACATAATCCAATCATCTCCTGGAAAGAGGGTCAGATCATTCAGTGGAACCCTTCCTGTCAAGCCAACTGTCTGATTGACAATCCAGCAATCTCCGTTCATGCCATTACGCTCACGGACAAACCGGTTCTCTCTTCTACCCTTCCCTCTGAATACTCCGACCTCGTTGAGGCTTTTAGCAAGTCCAGGGCATCGGAATTGCCTCCTCATCATTCTATGGATTGCGCCATTTATTTTTTACCAGATGCAGCACCACCCAAAGGTCGCACCTCACAACCCGAGTCCGATGCCATGAAGAACTACATCAATGAGGAAATTTCAAAGGGGTTCATCAGACCATCAACATCACCTGCCTCGGCTGGCTTCTTCTTCGTTAAGAAAAATGATGGTGGTCTACGTCCTTGCATCGATTATCACAGCCTCAATGACATCACTGTTAAATTCCGATACCCTTTACCTCCAGTCCCAGCTGCTTTGAAACAACTTTGTAAAGCCAAATTATTTTCTAAATTAGACCTCCGCAACGCCTATAATCTCTTTTTTTACACGTTTTGACTTCTCTGTCACATATCGTCCCGGTTCTAAAAATACCAAAGCTGACGCCTTATCACGTCAACAAGACTGCTCAAGCCCCAGTAACCCAGAGGAAACCCTTCTCCCAGAGTCATTAATCGTGGCACCAGTTCAATGGGACATTATGACAGAACTTGATAA
This sequence comes from Gymnocypris eckloni scoliostomus, assembly GCA_027564155.1. Classification (NCBI taxonomy): domain Eukaryota; kingdom Metazoa; phylum Chordata; class Actinopteri; order Cypriniformes; family Cyprinidae; genus Gymnocypris; species Gymnocypris eckloni. Next base: position 13,889,866 of record CM050427.1, on the reverse strand, counting down.
GGTCAATTTACAAGAACCCTCCCCTCCCGAATGCCCCCCTGACAAGACCTTTGTTTCTCAGGAACTCCGAAGGAAGGTCATACAACACGTTCACTCTGTGCTCAACTCTGGTCACCCTGGGATTACTGCGACACTCCACCTTCTCCAGAAGAGCTTCTGGTGGCCAACCATGAGAACAGACACAATAGACTTTATTCACAGATGCGCCACCTGTAACAAGAGCAAGACTCCCAGGCAACTACCATCCGGCTTATTGCATCCTTTGCCGGTTCCTTGCCGACAATGGTCTCATCTGGCTATAGACTTTATCACTGATCTCCCCAAATCCAATGGCAATACCACAATACTCACTGTCATAGATTGTTTCTCCAAGGCCTGCCGCTTAATTCCACTTTCCAAACAGCCTTCGAAACCCACAGCCTTCGAAACGGCGGAATCCCTATGCAACTTTGTGTTTCGCTTCCATGGTCTCCCTGAGGACATCGTGTCGGATCGAGGTCCTCAATTCACCTACAGAGTTTGGTCAGCTTTCTTCCAAAAACGTAATATCAACATCAGCCTCACTTCAGGATATCACCCGCAATCGAATGGCCAGACTGAATGGCTCAATCAGGAGATCACACGATTCCTCAGATCCTACTGCCAACAGAACCAAGCAGACTGGAGTCTCTGTACCTCATGTGGGCAGAGTATGCTCAGAACTCACTTCAAAAACCCTCAACGGGACTAACTCCTTTCCAATGCATAATGGGCTTCCAACCACTGTTATTCCCATGGTCAAGAGAGCCTACCGAAGTGCCTGCTATAAATGACTGGGTCCAGAGGAGCGAGAACATTTGCAATCAGACTCACACCCACTTGCCACATGCCGTTAGGAGGCAGAAGTTGCAAGCCGATCGTCACCGTCGCCCCAATCCTGAATATATTCCAGGTCAGTGGGTCTGGTTATCTACCCGAGATCTCTGTCTCAAACTTCCGTGCAGGAAACTCAGCCCCAGGTATGTGGGTCCCTTCCAAATTGTTAAACAAATAACACCAGTTTCTTTCCGTTTGGCATTACCCGCTAATTATCGTATTTCTCCTACATTTCATGTTTCACTTCTCAAACCTGCTGGTGGCCCGAGCGCGGAGGAGGAGGAGCAGAGCAGTGACCAGGGCCCTCCACCCATCTTGGTTGATGGCGAGGAGGTATACCAGGTTCGAGATCTACTCGATTCCAGATGCCGGGGAGGACTTCTCCAATATCTGGTGGATTGGGAGGGGTACGGATCGAAGGAGCGATCCTGGGTCAGTACCATTGACATCCTCGACCCCACACTCATAATCGAGTTTCATAGGACGCACCCGGATAAACCAGCCCCTCGACCTCGTGGAAGACCCCGACGTCATCTGCCTCCTCGTGTCAGGAGCCGCTCACAGGGGGGGTCTCTGTCTCAAACGAGACTCCCACAGTGCTTCCCACTCGCCACCAGAGGGAACTCTCCCCTGAGTATTGAACTGCATTATGGACTTCATTTTCCACTCACGTACCTGGCCCTGATTGCATATGCACCTGACCTGCATTAGTGGACTATTTATACAGCTCTCAGACTCTCCCTCTTTGCGAAGTCATGTATTGCCCCGATGTGCATTTCTAAGCATTTCTTTCCATGCCTTGTCAACCTGTGTATTATCTTGGATTGTTTTCTCTCATCGTGATTGCTTGCTGCCTGCCCTGATCTCATGCCCGTCCCTGGATTCCGAGTTGTCTTGCCTCTACTGTTGTGTTTGCTGGTGATTGACCCTGTCTGTTCTACTACGTTTTCAATAAAACTGCAAATGGATCCTCAATCTGTTGAAGCCTGATTACAGGCCTACTGTCAAATGGAAAAATAAATATTTGATTAAACTTTAACTTCAAGCTTACTAAAACTTAATATTTTATTTTATACTGAGGGATGGAGCAGCAGCTCCATGACAAGAGTGAGACATTTAAGATTATTTGCAAGGCATTACTTTCACAAATAATTGGAATGGAATTTTAAAAAGTACATTGATACGAATATATATATATAGGATATATGTATGTATATATATATATATATATATATATATATATATATATATAATCTTATTAGCCTGCATTTAGATTGTGCGTATCTATTTTGACATGCCATATTTTTGTCCCGTCCAAGTATCATGTTTATTACAGCTTCAGAGTGGATCGGGATCTCAGAACGTTCCATTAAAAATCAATAAAGTTGTCTTCACTGCATAATGAATCTCTTACTTACGTCGTGTCGTTCTTTGTTAATGAGAGAGGATTCAAGAGAGTGAGCATAACTCATCACCGAACAGAAACTCTGGCATTTTGAGTGATGGTTGCTAAATCGCCAATTGGCTAATATGTGACCCGTGCTGGCAAAATTAGTAGGAATGAGCAAATTTTCACTACAAAAAAAGCTACAGCCGTTTGAAGGTGATAGAGTCAGCAGCCGATTTTGAGAAAAATCGTTGAAAAAGTTTTCTAAAGATTCCAAAGCAAAAAAAAGATTTTTTCTTTTCTTAATAACAATTACTATATTATTATCACAATATGGATATATATTTTTTGCTTTATCTTTGTTAATAAAAGTAAGAACAAATAAGGAAATAAACAGTAATTTAATCAAGAACAGTGAGTGATTCCGTCTTTTCATTTACTGTTTGATTTACATTGAGACAGATCTTAATAAGACCTATTGTAATCCATGGATCTAGTATAATGTTACACATCATATTTCTGACCAGCTAGCGAAACATTTATGTAAGACATAACAGATTATGTTTGTGTGAATCTCACCAAGACATATTTTGCAATAGTGTAGCCTAGTTACTTTATTGAAGATCGGGCGTCTTTATAGGAGGGAGGTATACCAGGTTCTCATATCATAGTGTAGCGACCGAGTCGACTGTAATTATTCCAACCAAAATACAGACTACGCCACCTTGGGAGTTTCACCCAAGGAATTATTCCCCAAGGCAACACACAGGCTCCCCACCCAAGGCAGTTACCAATAATGGGAGACACAGGCTTCCGTACAAAATTACTAAATATTTTATTTTAGAGAAAACAATCAAATAAAATGAAGCGCTTGCCCTCAAGCTGGAGCATACACACACACAGACAACCCACAGGGCTGCAGTCCTACTTCGAGATAGACTAGGCCCAAAGATCAATTCTTATTCATACACACACACACAAACCCATGCACACAGCAAAGCTCTGCAATCCGTGAGAAACATCACCACCGCAAAAGAGGCTAGCCACACGCTCTCGTCCCGAGTAAACCTGCAGCTCTGCCAAACACAATATATCCCACACACCTCAATGGACGATGTAACACTCCAGGCTCAAGGTGGTCAGATGAGAACGAACACTGGATGAAGAATTCCACTTAGGAACAAAGCAGCGGCACAGTTGCGGCAGAAAAGCCGCACTCCAGCAAGTCGTTGTGGGACTTGGAACGTAGTCAAAGCATTCAAACACTCAGTTTAAAAGGAATCATCATCCATCCGTGTTCGCGTACACGAGCAGAGAGAGAGAGAAGAGTACATGCCAAGGAAAGTGAAAGGCAAAAAAAAAGCAGGCACGCACAGGTATGAAACTCGCTTGTTGGCCAATGAAGCCACACAGGGGGGGAAGGCAGATGGAAAGTGGAGCCGAAACACGCTGCAGCAGACAAACAACCCAGCCAGGAAGAACGGCAGCATCCCAGTGGGGAGTCGCATACCTGGGCTACCGGTGTGTGACGCTTATATATGTGCGTAGCACGGCGCTAATTACTGACGTCACAACTCACAACCATAACGCATGCCACAATAGTATCAACTGGGAGTGCTCTTCCTTTCGTTTCATGGTGCTTATATTTAAAATGGACTTTCTAGTGTTTTTTACACATATTTTTATTTTTGTAACAAAAAATATTTGTGATCAAACATTAATTGGCGGACCCCCTACAGTGCCGCTGCGGACCCCAGTTTGAAGACAGTCTGGGAGCAGTCTGGGTGCATTTAAAATCTCACGCGCTGCTGCTGATATTATACATTAATTGGCAGCAAAGCGCTGCTTGAAGAAGAACCTATGAGTATAACACACCTACTCACGTTCTTGTTCGCTGCCAATCAGTTCCCGAATACGATGCCATTGGATCAGAGTGCTGTCAATTACAGAGCTCAAAAGGAGAAGCGTAATTTTGCAGGCTGCAGACCTGTTCTGTTGTAAGTATAAAATTATAATTATAGACGTGTTGAAAAGCTGTTGAAATGTTGAAAGCTCCTTAGAGTTTGTGCTTAAATTTGTTGCTGCGATGCACCAGTACTGCTTAAAATAGAAATCGTTATGTTATGTTTTATCCTGTTGTTTCAAAAATTAAAGGCACAACCACTTCCCCAACTAGTCTTCAGTAATGTGGTAAAATGTGGGGTTATAATGTTAGCGTTCTGACACTTGGAATTTTAAGATGTAGAATAGTAAACACCTGATTGAACATGTTTGGGATGCTCTGGATCAGCATATACGACAGCGTGTTCCAGTTCCTGCCAATATACAGAAACTTTGCACGGCCATTGAAGAGGAGTGGACCAACATTCCACAGGCCACAATCAACAACCTGATCAACTCTATTTGAAGGAGATATGTTGCACTGCGTGAGACAAATGGTGGTCACACCAGATACTGACTGGTTTTCGGACCCCCGGATGGTGGATGGATTATCTCGGAAAAAGGAGAAGTGCTCACTAACACAGATTTAGACAGATTTGTGAACAATATTTGAGATAAATAGGCCTTTTGTGTACATGGAAAAATACTTTGATCGTTGAGTTCTGCTCATGAAAAATGGCGGCAAAAACAAAAGTGTTGCATTTATAATTTTGGTCAGTGTATGTTATATGTGCAGCAGCAGTATTTCTTACATGCTCAAAGCAACTTGTCTGTGGATGTATTGGCAGTAGTAAGTAGCAGATCTATTCTGCCAAGACCAAACACATTACTAATGAAATGAACATTGTCATGTTCACTCACCTGTATGTAGTACACATTGAATTGCACAAAAAAGTTTGACCATTTTTTCCTGTAATCTGGTAAGGTTGGTGGGGGGTGAGATGGTACATGTTTGAGGAGGTAGGGGGTTTGTAGAAGATAAAGCAGCCCTCAAAACAGCAAGAGCTAATCTGTCCCGTGGCATCAAAAATGCAAAACGGTCATATGGCAATAAAATCAATAATCATTTCACAAACAGCAGAGATACATGGAGCCTGTGGCAAGGCATTCAGACCATCACTGACTACAAGCCCCCGCCACAGGCCTGTGACGACGACACATCCCTCCCAGATGCACTAAACCACTTTTATTCACGGTTTGAAATGCAGAACAACACATCTGCACAAAAACTGCCCACACCTCCCAACAACCAGGCACTCTGTCTGTCTCCAGCCGACGTAAGGAAGACCCTATCTAGGATTAACCCACGCAAGGCCGCGGGTCCTGACAATATACCTGGCCGCGTACTGAAAGACTGTGCTGAACAGCTGACAGATGTCCTAACAGATATCTTCAACACCTCGCTGAGCCAGGCAGTCATCCCCACATGTCTCAAATCCACAACGATCATACCGGTACCAAAAAAAATCACTTGTGTCCTGTCTAAATGACTACCGTCCCATAGCACTGACTCCAATCATAATGAAGTGCTTTGAGAGGCTAGTCATGCACAACATCAAAACCAGCATCCCCAACACACTCGATCCGCTCCAGTTTGCATACCGCCCAAACCGCTCTACGGATGATGCAATTTCCTCCACCCTCCACCTGGCGCTTACCCACCTAGAAAATAAAGACTCATATGTTAGAATGCTGTTCATCGACTTCAGCTCAGCATTCAACACAATAATCCCACAACAGCTCATCAATAAATTAAGCCTGCTGGGCCTCAACAATTCCCTTTGCAATTGGATCCTGGACTTTTAACCGAAGACCTCAGTCAGTTGGTCGGCCACAACACCTCGAGCACTACCACACTGAGCACAGGTGCCCCACAGGGCTGTGTGCTCATCCCGCTGCTCTTCACGCTGCTGACCCGACTGCACTGCCAAGTTCAGCTCCAACCACATCATCAAGTTTGCCGATGACACATCAGTGGTAGGTCTCATCAGCAACAACGATGAAATGCACTACAGAGAGGAAGTGGCACAGCTGGCTGAATGGTGTGGCGCAAACAACCTGTCCCTCAATGTGGAGAAGACAAAGGAGGTTGTGATGGACTTCAGGAGAAACCCGTTGACCACCCCCACTGACCATCGACACCTCGACTGTGGAGAGAGTCAGCAGCACTAAATTCCTGGGGTGCACATCACAGAGGACCTCACCTGGACTACCAACACCAAGTCTATCTCAAAGAAGGCACAACAGCGCCTACACTTTCTCCGCCGGCTGAAAAGAGCAAGTCTCCTCCACCCATCCTCACCACCTTCTACAGGGGTACTATTGAGAGCGTGCTGACCAGCTGCATCACTGTCTACGGAAACTGTTGTGCAGCAGACCAAGACCCTCCAGCGGACAGTGAACACCGCTGCAAAAATCATTGGTGCCCCTCTCCCTCCATCCTGACATTTTCCTTACACGATGCTCCAGCAAAGCAAAAAGTATCGTGGAGGACCCCACCCACCCTCCCACAGTCTCTTCCAGCTCCTACCCTCAGGTAGACGGTACCGAGTATCAGAGCCCACTCCGCCAGACTGCTCAACAGCTTTTTCCCCAGGCTGTGAGAGCCCTGAACTCACATCACACCGCCCCTCTCTGAAACCCCAAACACCCCCCTTACCACATCTCAGGAAAAACTGTTAAACTTTTATTTCTGTGCAATTCAGGTGAGCGGGCCTGCACAAGCCACCTGTAACACACTCTCCTCTACATGCACTAGACACTTTCACACACCATTGTGTGTCCATAATCCCTCAAAAGACTGATTGTAATATACGACTGTAATGTATGTATGTTTACTGGCTCATGCACCACAAATCACCTTACACTGTTCCCCAGCCAGCTGCTTGAATGTCTCTCTTTTTGCACATGTACAGTATTTGAAGTCATCTGCACAGTTGTACAGTTTGTATTTTATTTTACTTTTTTATTTTTATTTTTTAGTTTATGTATAGGTAACCACTTTTACATATAGCATATGTATAGTCAAAGCTGACAGTAGGTCAGTTGTGTATAGGTTTATACTGTTTTTACTTCGTGTTGTATATCTGTATTTATGTAGCACCGTGGTCCTGTGAGACACGACATCTCGTCCTGCTATGTCCACACATGTAGCGGAATGACAATAAAGCTCAACTTGACTTGACTTGACTTGTATGTGGTTTCAGAGAGGGGCGTGGTGAGTTGAGCTCTGGGCACTCACAGCCTGAGGGGAAAAGCTGTTGAGCAGTCTTACGGAGCGTGCTCTGATGCTCCGGTACTGTCTTCCTGATGGTAGGAGCTGGAAGAGACTGTGGGAAGGATGGGTGGGGTCCTTCACGATACTGTTGGCTTTGCTGGAGCATCGTGTAAGGATAATATCCAGGATGGAGGGGAGAGGGGCACCAATGATTTTTGCAGCCTTTTTCACTGTCCGCTGGAGGGTCTTGCAGTCTGCTGCACTACAGTTCCAGTACCAGACAGTGATGCAGCTGGTCAGCACGCTCTCAATGGTTCCCTGTAGAAAGTAGTGAGGATTGGTGGAAGGAGACTTTCTCTTTTCAGCTAGCGGAGAAAGTGTAGGTGCTATTGTGCCTTCTTGGAGAGTGACATGGTGTTGATGGTCCAGGTGAGATTCTCTGTGATGTGCACAATCGCAAGCATACAGCTCCAGCATGTCAAAAGCAAGTTCTAAGACAAATAAGGGCAAAAGCAGATCGTGTCATAGACTGTTTGTTCCTCCCTGCCCACGCTATATCACGAGTGGGGATACACACAATCTGTATGTGGTCTGCTTGGGAGAGAAGCACACAGAGTCAGATCTCGAGGGAGCCGAATGTCTGAATTGCGGTTGCCAAGTTAAACATCGATTGGCCCGCCGAGAATCAGGCTGAACAATACAAACAAATACAAATTAAGCTCGGATGAGCTTTATTTGTCACATACACAATTATACAGAGTATAATGAGGAGTGAAATGTGTTCTCTGCATTTAACCCATCCAAGTGCACACACTTGGAGCAGTGGGCAGCCGACTGTGCAGCACCCGGGGAACAGTCGTGGACTTCCTGCCGTAGCCGTGAACCGCAGAAGGGTAAACTCGATGAACGCTTTCTGCGTACTAAGCTGCAACCTCCGCGCCGGAGCCTGCTTTTTTTTCCGATCTCCACACCGAGGTGTCAAGATCGAGGAGGAAACCATTCTCAGCCCGCTTATTCATCCCCGCCTCTGATTATTATGGCAATGTGGCGGGGCTGGGTAATAGCGGTTACAGAGTGATTCCCCAGGTTAAGCAGATGCTTGCGAGCTATCTGTCCCCCGAGGTCGGCGACGCTCTAAGTCGGGGACTTCTAAGATGAGACCCGATCTGAGGCTCATGCTTCAGTCTGGGAAGCCCTCGACGAAGCAGTCCTGACATCCATAAGCTCAGGACTGCTGAGGGTGGCCCCTACTGGGGAAGAGTGGGGTGCACCGCATTACACGTTGTCCGTCTCTCCTCAGCGCCCTCTAGAGATTGTTCTGCCAACCCTGCCAGTGTTCCAGGGTGCAACGGTCTCCAGCGAGTGTTTCTCTCAGTTTTTCCACCCGGAAATGTAGCGGAGCTGAGAACCTTGCCACCCCTTCGGGGTCTCTCGAGCAGCTAGTTAGGCCGTCTCCTGCCGGTCCGCCACTTCAGGGCACCAAGCTAGCAGCTCCAAGCACACCAGAGGTCAGTCTCGAGAGACTGGTTCCCTTAGTAGATTATTTAGCAGCGTGGAAACTACTGCCAAATGTATCTCATTGGGTTCTGCAGACTGTGGAGAAAGGCTATCATATTCAGTTCGGCGCTCCGCCGCTGCCTTGCAAAGGGGCTGTTCTCACATTAGTGGGCCCAGAGCAGAATCTGGTATTAGAACAAAAAGTGAACACTATCTTGAGAAAGGAGGCCATCGAGGTGGTCCCTCCTCTAGACAGGGAATCCGGGTCCTACAACCGGTACTTCATTGTTCCAAAGAAGGATGGGGGTTGAGTCTGATTTTAGATCTGCGGCTATTGAACCACTCAGTCATGCATCTGAAGTTCAAAATGCTCACTGTCAAACAGGTCGTGTCTCAGATCAGGTCCGAGGACTGTTTGTCACAATAGATCTAAAAGACTCTTATTTACATGTATCCATCCATTCAGGGACAGGGTCTGTCTTTTGCTAGTAGCCCCATTCTGGCCGGGCCAAGTATGGTTTTCGGACATGATTTCTCTCCTCGACGGCTCTCCATGCGAGATTCCCATCAGGAGGGATCTCCTCTCACAGGTGGAGGGCATTATCCTTCACCCCCACCCAAAGTTGTGGAAGCTGTGGGTGTTGCCCCTGAGGGGGCACAACTCATAGCCTCTGGTCTCTCAACTGAGGTTGCAGAGACCATCCTCCAAACTAGAGCTCCCTCAACGAGAAAACTGTATGCCCTGAAGTGGAGACTCTTCACTTCATGGTGTGGAGACTTCCAGCTCGACCCAGTTAACTGCCCGATTGGTACAGTGCTGGAGTTCTTGCAGGCCTGTTTTTCTGCAAGGAACCCACTCCATCCTGAAGGCTATAACGGCCTACCACGCCCATCTTGGTGACCAGTCAGTGGGCAAAGGACCCCCTGGTTACACGTTTCCTCCACGGTGTGATGAGGCTCAGGCCTCAGGTACGATCTCGTGTCCCTCCTTGGGACCTTGCTGTGGTGTTAGAGGCTCTCTGTAGGCCTCCATTTGAGCCTATCGAGGAGATATCAGATTACTTTAAAGAGTGTTTTTCTCCTAGCAATATCTTCTCTAAAGAGAGTTGGGGATCTGCAGGCCCTTTCTGTGGGCCCTTCCTATCTCGACTTTGCACCCGGTCTGGCCAAAGCTTTTCTGTACCCTCGTGCGGGGTATGTCCCTAAGGTCCCCTCTTCTACACCACGGCCTGTCGTACTTCAGGCTTTTTGTCCACCTCCTTTCAGGGAGCCTGACCAGAAGAGGCATAATTGTATGTGTCCAGTGCGAGCACTAGATGCGTATGTCCACAGAGCTGCCCTGTGGAGAAGGGCGGACCAACTGCTGGTATGCTACGGTCTCCCTAAGAGGGGTGTTCCTGCTTCCAAGCAGACCCTCAGCCGGTGGATAATTGATGCTGTTACAGTTGCCTATGGGGGCCAAGGCTCAATCGACAAGAAGTGTGGCGGCCTCCAACGCCTTTCTGGCAGGTATTCCTATGCAGGGCATCTGCGACGCTGCGGGATGGTCTACACCTCTCACATTCTTCAGGTTCTATAACCTAGATTTGCGAGCCACCCCTGGCTCTTCTGTTCTCTTTCCATAGCTGTGCCCTCCCACACCAGGCAGGGATTTGCAAGTCTGGCGGCGACATCTCGTTCCCGGAGGGGAGCGTCCCAGGTTATGTTTGTAACCATGGTTCCCTGAGGGAACCAGACGCTGAGTTGCAGGGCCATACTTCCGGCATCCCTACTAGAGTTATGCTTCATTCCTAGAAGCTGGTGCCGGCTGCACCTAACGTTTTTTTAAGCTTCCTGCTCATGACGTCACCCGCACCTGACATCTCGCCATCAATTGGACTGATTACACATATTATTCAGAGCTTGAAATTGCTGAAGGCATTTCCCCTAGCATTTTCCGATGCAGCGTCTCGTTCCCTCTGGGAACCATGGTTACATAAGTAACCTGTGACCTTTTTGATCATTTCGTAGCATAAAAGAGTTCATTTGTTTTCATTAATTTAAAGAGCTGAATTTTTCTAAAATTTTAGAATAAATTACAAATCCTACAGGTCTGGAACAACATAAAGGTCAGAAAATAATGACAGATTTTAAATTTTGGGGCAACTATTCCCTTAATTAATTTTCCTTAATTTTCTAAGGAAGTTTAATTTTCTAGGGTTATTTCAAACAAAATTTCCATGAGTAGTACACTTCCAATACAAATAGAAACACTGACTGCCTGACTTTTGCCAATATTAACATTCAAATGAGCAGGAGAGATTCAAAGGCACTGTTGTTTCACACTCCATCTTTCTTCTTTTTTCTCTCTTGCAGTAACAACCTTTTTATTTTAGGAAAACACAACAGCAATGTCCGAAGCATGTGGAGATGCTACCTTTTCTCCAAGCAAGCGGGGCCCACACAGAATGCTTTGACATGGAATATTCTGCCACCATTAATGGAGACAGAAATGTTACATTCTGAAGTATTTAGCTCAACCCACCTGCTTTCACCTGCTTTATATTCAAGAAAATAAAGCTTTAGGAGAATTCCCTTCTCTGGATAAATGGACCATTGAAGACTTTATGTATTGTTTGAGTTTAAAAAAGGATACATTTTCACCATTTTATTCTACTGTAAATTAATAGTGGTTGGCTGTTGGATAGCACCCTACTTATGTTGCTACAACCATTTGTTATCAGAGGTCTGATCTGGTTGGCTTTCAACTATTATTCTAACAGTCTATCGCTGCCAGTACAACCAGTGTTTATCTTTGCATATGAACCATTTAGCCATGTGTATCTTGGTAATTTAGTAACAAGATTACATTATAGTGAGACTGAAAACGTGGTTCACAAGTTATGCAAAGATTTTATGATTAAAGCATTTTTCTCTTCCTAATGCGGTCTGATATTTGGCTCACATGCAAACGCAATCTCACCCAGGCAAACTACAGATTCCTGTTATTAACATTATTCTCTCAGATCTGTATTTGAATGAGGTTAATTAAATGTATTGCTGTGAATACACTCTACGTTTTAATTGGTGAGGAAGAACAGAGAAATTTCCACTAGGTGGGGGTTCAGGTTAAGCCATTGGAAAACCGGATAAGGGATGTTTCATTAGAGGCCTATAGCGATGACTCAATCCGAAGTGGGTACAAAATAAAGGGGTTTATCAATATGGCCATTGTTGCAGAGGGCGTAACAGCCCCGAATGAAGTCTGTGACCCTAGTGCAGGATTTCAAACCCCCTCCAGAGCGTTCACACACAGCCTGACGTCTTAGCAACTGTAAGAGGAGATTGAGAACATGTCAAATATTTCCTATCAACTGATAATCAGAGAAAAATTATAAGATACACATAATGAGGCATAATAAAGAATAAGAAATGTATTGATACAAGCCACCACAAAGACTATTTTCATAACTTGTAAATGGCTACATCAGCATCTTAAATCACTCTCTGGTTCTCAAAATTGAGATGTGGCTTTCACCAAGAACCAAGAGATGTGGCTTTCACCACTGAACAAGTCAAGGACATGTTTCACCGCATATTAGACAATGTTGTATATATTTAGACTGTTTTGAAAGATAGGCAGACAGAAAGTCAGATAGCTTCGTCTGCAAAAAGGCCATGAGTCCACATTAATACTTATTTTCATTTTGAAACAGAAATATACAGCATGAATGTCTGCTAATGTTTGCAGGCCCTCTGGAAAATCAGCTATCCTTATTTTCCGTGTGCTTACATTCCTTAATTTACAGCTTTCACAATGAGGAATCTCACATAATTTCAGTGTCACTCACCTTATGTGTCACACCATGCAAAAATGCACTTACTATAATAATTCAAATGTATTTATTTATTCAAAGGTAAAACAATTTTGCAGAAAAATAAAAAACAAAAACAACCCAAATAAAGCAAAACTAACAGATTAATTACTTAACAGATTAAGGCTAGAATAATAACGGAATTAACCGACTACAAATTAAAACAAAAGGGATGTTAAAGGGATAGTCCATCAAAAAAAAATGAAACCGTTGCTATCCTTTACACACCCTTATATCGTTTCAAACCTGTATGACCTTATTTCTTGTGGAAAGCTAATGAAGATATTCTAGCCCATCTGTAAGTTTTGCTTTATTTGGGTTGTTTTATTTTTTTTATTCTTAGCAATTCAACATAGCAATTCAAACTGTTCAGCAAAATTATCTCAATCGATCCGTGATTCAGTCTCAAAGTCATGATTCAGAACTTTCAAATCATAGATTGTGATGAATCGTGAATAAATCACTGTTGGAGTCATTTCGTTTCAATTAATTACGGTGCATTCCAAACTGGATATATTGTTCTCCTAATGGCACTTTGGAGTGAAAACAATCATGGCCGCCATATTGAAGGATCATTCCAAACTGAAGTGCTCAAAACTGGCCACTTCAAAGGGCCCTTCGGAATAAAGAATTTCGAAGAGCACAACTGATGGACACTTCGGCCCCCCATTATTCTTTGCGCAGATTATTTGCATGATGATGGCGCCTCTGTATGGGCATGGGATAATGATGCAGAAGGGAACTTTAATAAAAAGTAGTTTGGTCCCCTCCACCCTTCAAAGCTCTCACTCCGAAGAGTAAACCCTATGAAGGGATTAGGGCATAGGAATGAGCCCTAATGAATGGAATGAAGGGTCTGTCATATAGGAAGGCAAAATGGTCTAATCGGTTTGCTAATCTGAATTATTAGGACAGAAATGCCCAATACGATGCTTAATAAATGGCAATTGATTATTTTCGATTAATCTTTAGTAGCTATCAGTTCCCCTACAGGAACTCAGGAGTACAGGAACATCCCAGGTTACGTATTTAACCATGGTTTCCCGAGAGAACGAGATGCTGCATCGCAGGGCCATACTTTCCTGGCATCCCTACAAGAGCTTGCTTCATTTCTAGAAGCAAACATCGGCTGCACCTCACATGCTTTTAAGCTTACTGGTCATGACGTCACCTGCCTCTGACGTCTCGCCCATCGATTGGACTGACTGTTTTCTGACATAGCGTCTCATTCCCTCAGGGAACTACGGCTCTGTGTATTAACCACCACTCCATCTGAAAACAGGTGATGGAGATTTACTGCTAAACAAGAAACCGGCTTTACTGTCGCGATGTGCATGTTAATCTTATTCGATTAGTTGCACAGCCTTACATGGGATGATTTCTACCGAATCAGTTAGCAATGCAGTTTGATTATTCGGGCAGTTCGCTCACTCACTCTCTGGAATGTATGAAATGGCTTCTTTCAGTACAAACTGATACGTACCCCAGAAAACAAGCACTGGCTGAAGTGGGTTTGTACCTGCAATCAAGTGAAGCCATACCTTTGTAAATAAATCCTATCCGAAGACGATCTTTATGATTTTCCTGCACATGCCTGTAAACGCCTGTATTGGAGATATGTTTTCCAAACAAACGTATTTCAAATTAGTACACAAATACTTAAAAGTTACAGTGTGACTTGACATTACATTACCTATATTTAGGAAATATTATATATTTCCTATATTTAACAGCAAATATTGTATAATTGACTGATGAGATGATTCACATTAAGATTATTATTGATTTTGATACAAAATATTAAAAAAAGAAGATTAGCTAGGTCTGTGTTGAACGGATTGAGGATTTCACTGAATTTATCCTGTAATGAACAGTTGCATTATCTCTGTCCTTGTTTAAGATGATAAAAATTGCTTTAGAGGAAGATTAGGGTTGGCTGACCTTCTGCTTACATACATGCCTATCTCAGTAATTACAGCTAATGGGTCTGTCATCCAAGGACTGTTACAGTTTTTCTCGATTGCTAACACACAATTCATTAAACAATTCACCATTTTCTCACAACTATAAACACAATCTCAAAATTACACAGCAACTTGTGCAAACTTCAAACTTCCAGGTCAAAATCAAATAGTTTAGTCAAAAGCACGTTCTCTTTTGTCAGACTCAAACTTTGGCCTCAGATGATGCAAAAATATGTCAAATACTTAGACAATTTTCCTGTCTAGACAACAATAGTGAGATCAATTCAACACACTGTTACCAAAACCTCCTTTTGGGAAATAGGAATCATGTTGCTTTTGCTAGACAATGATCGTTACAGTATAAGGCATAAATAGTAAATACTGCATATACTTGTATATACAGTAAAATTCAGCAATAAACTTTAAGAAAAGTTTACTTTCACTGCACGACTATAAAGATATACAGTAGAAACTGTAAAAAGCACTAGAAGTGAAAAGTTCAAAGACGAAACAACGTCTCGGTTACGTATGTAACCCTCGTTCCCTGAAGGAGGGAACGGAGACGTCACGTCGGAGGACCGACGAATTGGGATATCGCTTAGAGAGACCAATCCACTTCGAGTGTAAACTAAACGAGCCAATGCACATTGGCATGCGATTATTGCATCCAGCTGCCGCTGATCACAGCGTGAGCATAAATAGGCAGCAGGTGCAGCGCATATTCAGGTTTTCGCTGAGGAGCCGAGCCGGGGACCGCCGCTCAGCGGTGGTACAGGAGCCGTGGCGGCGGACGTGACGCCTCCTTTCCCTCCTTCAGGGAACGAGGGTTACATACATAACCGAGGCGTTCCCTATCAGTCGGTCACTCTCGGCGTCACGGAGGACCGACGAATTGGGATCCCTACCAAAGGCCACGGATACTGCCCTTCCAGTGTCCCGTGGAGGCCTCCTGTGCCGTTACTTTTGGCGCAGGTTAGGGCCCCCATAGGAAGATCCATTACTGTTGCTATGGCACTACCCACTCAGTAGGACTGGATAACACTGAGAAACGTACCGCTCAGCTCAGAACAGGAACGCTATGGAAGCCCTTACCTTCCCGAGGGAGGTTCAGAGGCAGTTACACATATGGACAATAGTCAGATGCATATAGAAGATTGGAGGTGATTGTAACCTCTTGGAGTAGCAGGAAGTCTGCCGGGAAACACGGGCTCTAAGGCTAACCGTGGAAATACACATATGGGATCCGAACGGTCTCTACATATGGAACCCAGCCCTCTACCGGTTCTCAGGGATTCATCGAGTGAGGGCCTGGCGCCGGACGCTCCGCCACGTCCTGCTGCCGAGGGGATGGAGGAGCTCGACAGGGTCTACAGTTGGACTCTCTGGAGCAGTTTTTAGCAAGCCGACCCGAAACCGGGGCCCCTCAGTGCTTCTACCCGTTTGAGGTGAGAGCACAGGAGGAAACCGAAGGCTATAGAATCTAGCGAATGTGTTAAGGGTCGCCCAGCCCGCAGCTCTACAAATATCTGTCAGTGAGGCGCCACGAGCCAGCGCCCAGGAGGACGCTACACTTCTCGTAGAGTGAGCTCTCAACCTGAACGGGCAAGGCACACCCTGTGCCTGATAAGCCAGGGTGATGGCATCCACTATCCAGTGGGCCATCCTCTGCTTGGAGACAGCATTCCCTTTCTGCCGGCCTCCGTGACAGACAAGAGCTGGTCTGAGGTCCTGAAGCTTTGCGTCCTGTCAACGTAGTGTCTCAATGCTCGGACAGGACAAAGCAAAGCCAGGGCTGGGTCTGCCTCCTCCGGGGGCAGCGCTTGCAGGCTCACCACTTGGTTTAGTAGTGGGAACCTTGGGCACATAGCCGGGCCGGGGCCTCAGGATTATCTGAGAATTCCGCCGGTCCAAGCTGTAGGCACGAATTGTCGACCGAAAATGCGTGCAGGTCCCCAACTCTCCTAATGGAGGCCAGTGCAAGCAGGAGCAGAGTTTTCATTGAGAGAAACTTGGGCTCGACTGTCTACAAGGGCTCAAACGGGCCCTGTTGTAGTGCTCTAAGCACTAAGGACAGGTCCCAAGAGGGTATAGAGGGGGGGCGTGGAGGATTCAGCCTTCTAGCCCCCCTAAGGAACCTGACGACCCAGTCATGCTTCCCCACCGACTTCCCTTCCACAGGGTCGTGGTTGGCAGCAATCGCGGCCACGTAGACCTTGAGGGTGGAGGGAGACAGCCTTTGCTCCAACCCTTGCTGCAAGAAGGATAGCACGACTCTGATCGGGCATCTCCGGGGGTCTTCTCTGTGAGAAGAGCACCATTCGACGAACAGGTTCCACTTCAAGGCGTGGCGTGTCTCGTGACGGTGCTCTCGCCCAAGTGATGGTGTCAACTACCTCTTGGGGTAGGTCACCTAGAACCTCCAGCGTCCCGTCTAGGGACCAGACATGAAGTTTCCAGAGGTCTGGACGCTGGTGCCATAAGGTGCCCGTCTGAGTCAGTAGATCCTTCCTCAGAGGAATCTGCCAGGAGGGGCTGTCACGAGGAGCATCAGCTCTGGGAACCAAGTCCTGGTAGGCCAGTATGGTGCCACGAGCAGGATCTGCTCCTCTTCCTCCCTGACCTTGCACAGTGTCTGTGCGAGAAGGCTCACTGGGGAAATGCATATTTGCGAAGGCCCCCGCGCCAGCTGTGTGCCAGTGCGTCCGTGCCGAGTGTTCCTTCGGTCAGGAAGTAGAACAACTGGCGATGCGACGTCTCTAGGGACGCGAACAGTTCTACCTGTGCGAGTCCAAAACATTGCAAATCAGCTGGACCGTCTGGGGATGGAGTCTCCATTCTCCGGGGAGCGCAGCTCGTGACAGCTCGTCGGCCTGTCCGGTTGAGCAAGCCCGGAATATGAATGGCGCGAAGCGACCTCAGATGCTTCCGACTCCAGAGGAGGAGGTGGCGGGCGAGTTGCGACATGCGACAGGAGTGTAGACCACCTTGTCGGTTGATGTACGCAACGGTCGCAGTGCTGTCCGTACGGACCAGTACGTGCTCGCCTCGTAAGCGTCTCTTGAGATGGTTCAAGGCCAAGTGTACTGCCAGCAACTCTAGGCAGTTGATATGCCAGTGCAGTTGGGGACCCGTCCAAACCCCCGACACTGCAAGCCCATTGAACGTGGCCCCCCAGCCCTTGGCGGAGGCATCCGTGTAAACCACAGAGTGCCTGGAGACCTGTTCCAGGGGCACTCCTGTCCGAAGGAATGAAGGGTCTGACCACGGGGTGAAGGTTTGGCGGCAGGCTGGAGTGACTTGGACCCGCAGCGTGCCGCTCTGCCACGCCCACCTCGGGACTCGACCATGGAGCCAGTGTTGAAGCGGTCTCATATGGAGCAGCCCCAGCGGTGTGACCGCCGCTGCAGCCGCCATATGCCCCAGGAGCCTCTGAAACTTGTTTCAGTGGTGCCGCCGTCCTATTCTTGAACGTATTCAAGCAGTTCAACACCGACTGAGCGTTCCTGCGTGGAGGCGCTGATTGACTGAATCCAAACTCCATACCGAGAAAAGAGATCCTCTGCATTGGCAAGAGTTTGCTCTTTTCCCAGTTGACCGAAGGCCCAACTGGCTGAGGTGCGAGCACCAATCCCTGTGTTCGCATAACTGATCCTGAGACTGAGCCAGTATGAGCCAGTCGTCGAGGTAGTTGAGAATGCGCGCCCTGTTCTCTCAAGGGAACAAGGGCTGCCTCCGCTACTTCGTGAAGACACGGGCGATAGGGACAGCCCGAAGGGCAGGACCTGTACTGATATGCTCGTCCTTCAACGCAAACCGCAGGGAAATGGCCTGTGGCACAGAAGGATCGACACATGGAAGTACGGGTCTTCAGGTCAATGCTGCAGACCGAACTTGGGGACGGATGCATCCGAAGACGCGGTGCTGCATGAGCATCTTGAGCATCAAGATGCGCAGACCCAAGATTGGTCGTAACCCACCGCTTTTCTTGGGCACAATGAAGTAAGGGCTGAAAAACCCTGCCTTCATATCGGCTGGAGGGACCGGTACCATCACGTCCTTCGCCAGTAGGACAGAGATTCCTCTCACAAGTCATGGGCATCGGCTGCCTTCACTGCTGTGAGGTGGATGCCCCTGAACTTGGGAGGACGCCGGGCGAACTGAATCGCATAGCCGAATCAGATGGTCCTTAGGAGCCAGCGAGACAGCTGGGTAGCTCCCGGCACCCAGACACCGTACAAGCGGGACCATCGGGACCACCGACGTACCCGCAGTAGGGCAGCGAGGTGGAATGCAGGGACCTGGCCCGTGGCGGACCGAGGAGGGGTCTGGGTGTGCGGTGCACGTTTACCTGCTTCCATAATTTGGCAGAGGGTGCGTGAGTAGCCCTTGATGACGCTCTCGAACCGCCCACTGCTGCCTGCTGGCGAGAGGGAGGATGAGTGTGGTCCGAAGTTGATTCGTCCATGACTCTCCAAGCCCTCTTGGGACCCAGAGACAACCGCTTCCTATCGAGATTTTTGAAAAAAAACAGATTATCCACCGGCCCTCCTCCGGGAGGAGAGATGCACTTACCCTCTCCCGGCAGTTCCTCTCTCTCTGGGTCGCCCGTCCGAGGCCTCTTGCTCCTCTGCTTACCGCCAGTAGACGGGGCCAGGACGGCGGGCGGCCTGCCTACACCTAGCTCTCGGCACCGCTTTTGGAGGCTGCTGCGGATGCGGTGCGGGAGCAGGGGTGGATGCAGGGGCCGCCTCGGCGACGAGCAGGCTGGGCGCTGCAACCGGCGGACGGGTGGAGGCAGCAGCTGCCCGCCCAGGCAGGAAGTGTTAGATCGCCTCAGTCTGCTCCTGTGCAGCCGGGAACTGCTGGGCCAGGTTACCAGCTGCGTCGCCGAAGAGGCCAGTCTGGGATACAGGAACCTTGAGGAACCGACTTTGTCGGCATCCCTATGTCAACCAGACACAGCCAGAGGTGGCGCTCCTGGACCACAAGTGTGGACATCGCACGACCCAGAGACCGTGCCATAACCTTCGTCGCTCGTGGCGCGAGGTCAGGTGCGGTACGGAGCTCTTCTCAGAACTTCCGGATCGTAACCTCCCCCGTGCATGTCCCTCAGTGCCTTTAGCCTGAAAGAACCTGCAGTAACGCCGTAGCATTAGGTGGAGGCAGCCTCTCCACAGGCCACATAAGCCTCGCCGAATGAGACCAGACGAGTACCTACAGGCCTGGAAGAGGAGGCACGGTTTGCCCTGCCGGGTGGAGACAGTATAGGGACACACTTGCATCGCAACTGACCGCTCCACCGGGGGGACCCCCGTAACCCCTAGCTGCACCACCGAGGGTGGTGAGGGAGGAGGAGTTAGCAGGTCGGTTTCTGGCAGTAAAAGGTGCCGTCCACGACCTGTAAGCCCCTCATGCACGTCCAGGAGAGAGGCACCCGGGGCAGGGCGCTGAGAACCAGCGCAAGCTACCCCGAGAAACCAGTCGTCCAACCTCGAGGGTTCGGGACACGGTGGCTTTCTCCACTCGAGCCCTACCCTTCCGGTGGCCGGAAAGCATAGCCGTCACTTCCAGATCCGACTCAGGCATTGCTACCGCCGGGCGGCAACGCAGCCGAATCTTCCTCTCCAGAAGCTCCGGCTCACCCTCCGATGCAGCGATCGACATCTGGTCGTCGGGAGGAGCACCAAGGATACTGCTGGTACGCTCCTTTAGAGGGCCCAGCACGTTCCATTGGCAGCTCAACTGGTTGCGGGCGCAAGAAGAGCGATGGTCCCTGGGGGTTTGCCACCACTGTAATCCTCAGACCAGCCGTGCTACCGCCTGAAGTAGACCTCGCCTGTCTGCAGCCAGGACGAGAACTAGATCGAGACGGAGGCAACAGCTCCGCCCCTTTGTCGAGAGTAACGGAGCCTGGCCGCAACTCCGAGATGAGCATCCACAGTGAGAAGATGACTCATCCACGAACGCCACCTCAGCGTGCTACCCCAGGCACGTGAGGCAGCGATCGTGACCATTCACCCAGCGCCAGGCACGACCGCATCCAGAAACGCACGGGTGACACGTTGTCTGAAGCAAGACCCAACTCGTCTTTATAAAGACGCAACGTCAAGTTTGCCAGATGCAACATCGTCTTTAAAAGACGCACCCGTGAATGCTCTTTTAGGGAAAAACTCTTTTAGCATGCTGAAGCAAACAGGGGAGATGATCATTTGCAACACAAACAGGGGTAGTGCAGCCTGATGTGTGCAGTCCACTCGACATGGGAAGAACCACCACCGCTGTAGTGCCGTACCACCAGCACGAGAGTCTTCCGAAGAGCGTGCTCAACTCGTTGAATTCACTCGTTCAGCAGAAGTCAGGAGCAGAACGATGTAACCGCCGCCCGGCGAAAAGCTGAATATGTGCTGCACCTGCTGCCTATTTATGCTCACGCTGTGATCAGCGGCAGCTGGATGCAATAATCGCATGCCAATGTGCATTGGCTCGTTTAGTTTACACTCGAAGTGGATTGGTCTCTCTAAGCGATATCCCAATTCGTCGGTCCTCCGACGTGACGTCGAGAGTGACTGACTGATAGGGAACTAAATATACAGTTACAGTTTTTTTCAGTTGGTAACATCCTTTTGTCCAATCTGTAGTCACATTTTTAAAACTCTAAACACAATTAGCACAACATCCGTCTGTTGTGTCCATACCATTAGCACAATTTGTGTTGTTTTCATGCAATATGCAGTCAATTATCATGTTTCTAAAATGCTAATATTTTATTTTCCTACAAGTTTACCCAAAACCAAAAGCATGGATCTTTTTAGTCTTATTTACAAATTCTTAAACACAGCATGTCAGAAATGAAGACCCAATGTTCCAAACCTTAAATATAGTATGAGGCTACTTCATACTACTTCTACTTCAGCTGAAACAGCAGCTCAAAGGTATTGAAAAATCTCTATATATAAAATATTTTAACAACTGATAAGCATTTTTAAGTAACAGATAACTGATTCCAGTCTCAGTTGGAGGAATAGTCAGGTGTTGAAGCTCTTTCCATTACATTAACACCATAGAGTGAAAAAATACCTCTTTTAATTGGTTTTGTGGATGCAGAACAACTCGAGAGAGAGAGAGAGAGAGAGAGAGAGAGAGAGAGAGAGAGAGAGAGAGAGAGAGAGAGAGAGAGAGAGAGAATTAAGAAGAGGTAAGTGAAAGGAGTGAGAATATGTTGGACTGTGGGGTTTTTATGCTTGTTTGTTTTTGATCCCTCTTTTCAGCTACCATAGGGGCACCATCCACATCCAACCCCCACCCACTGAAAAGCAATTTCAATCAAGGTTCCAATTGAATTTCTGCATAGGGGACCCTATTTTTTTCTATTGTAAATTCTATAAAGTAATGACAATTTTAGGTAGTATGTTGCCAAGAATTAACATATTTAACACTTAAAAATGTAAAATGGGTTTCCGTTCAAGGTAAACTGAGGGGTAAATTACAAAAAACTATGGATTTTTATATTGCCTAGTATATGCAGGTAGAACTGAGATGTCCATTAATTCTTATCATTTTAACAGTCAATGCACTATAATGGACTATATGTTTCTGTTGGATAGAAACTAGTGCTAATGTTTTAAACAACTGACTCTATTTGATAGAGTTAGTATATGTAGAAAAAGGTATTCAGCATTTTGAAATGTAGAGTTTGTATTTATTTAACAAAATGTGGTTTTGGCCTGAAAATTTACTATTTGGCTAATTGTGTGATGTTGGTGTGTTGCTGTGTTAAGAGTTTAGAAAAAATACTTTAAGTATTGGTAAACGCTTGTTAGCAATTGAAAAAAACTGTAAACACACACTGGAATAAACTGTCAGTTACTGTAAATAAATAAATTCATTCATTCATTCATTCATTTAGCATCCTCTGTTAATTTGCATTACAGTATTGGTAGTATCCTTATTTTTTATAGCAGTTTCTTAGTCTTCTGACAAAAGATTGT
Organism: Gymnocypris eckloni scoliostomus; assembly: GCA_027564155.1. NCBI lineage: Eukaryota > Metazoa > Chordata > Actinopteri > Cypriniformes > Cyprinidae > Gymnocypris > Gymnocypris eckloni. The sequence goes on along the minus strand of CM050427.1, from coordinate 13,867,163 downwards.
CTGCCTCCCAAAGAGAGTCGTCTCTCCGTTCTGCAAAAACAGAGTACATGTAAGGACTACTTGGCTACAAATCATTTCAACAATAATGAGTTTGAGGGTGTACAACATGTGCTACAATATTTACTGTACATAGAATAATGAAAGTTATCTCATCTGAAGTACTTGTTGAAAACTCTGTTCTTCTAAAGTAGAAAACTCAGAAGAGAAGACCAGGAGACTTCGGATTGGATTGTCAGCAGAATTTCTTTATTCTATGACATGTTGATGGTAGCTGCAGTCATCGAAAATCTCACTCTTAAGTAATTTACAGGTTGTCTTATAGGTATTTTTGGAGGAGGGATTCTTAGAGGTGGAGCCAAATTCAAACAAATGCATGCACCTGAGGGAGGTGTTAGTTTGTTGCGGGAACTTCCCGTGGTCCTAATCTCATCAACATAATCAAATGCATAGACACTAATCTAATCAACCTAAACGAATCCACGTCTGGGCTAGAAAGTCATTTGCAGAACAAAGGTTGAGAGCCTCAGTGGTCTGACTCATTTAGACAAAAGGCACAGCTGTCTCAAGCTCAAATGGTCAGGAAACGAAAACACCTGAAATGCCTGACCTTTTCTTAGTCAGGAAGTGTGTATCTAAATTAATCATTTAAATACAATTTGTAATCCTTCATACTGATGCTGTGTTCTGCAATTATATTGTATGTGTAAGTAGTATTGAAATCCTGTAGATGAGCCTATAGGCCAACTTCCCTCATAATCAATCAATGCAGAAAAACATGGTCAACCATAGTGCTTTGTATTTCATCAGGAACAACAACCTTTGACCTTATCCCTTTCCTTTTATTTTCCCCTCCAGTTCCTCTTTGTTTCCCTTTACCAGGATTAATTTTCCAAAACACATAATACTATGTGCTCTTGTTCATATCATCCTGAGATTCTGTGTCATCAGTTTTGCTACTGAATGTTCACACATGGATAAATGTGTGCTGTTTGAGTAAATTGTTTGATACTTGATTTAATTATATTGTGTGTTTGTGTTTTCTGAATGAGAACATGATTAAACCTGTGCAAAATGATGGCGTTTTTGTGTAGCGTTTTGCGTCACTTTCACAATTAACTTTCACATAGCTTGAAGGAGAATAAAGTCAAGCCAAAGGCAACAGTTGCAAGGGAAAACTCTAAAATGGTTTAGTACGATCAGGAAGAAACATTGAGAGGAACCAAATTTCAAAGGGGTTTGCACATATTTGAACAAATTTCTTAAAGGCCAGATATGAACTGGCTATAGAATATTTACAATAATATGTTAAAATGATCATTAAATAAATATAATAACTGTTGGTTATATATACAAAACTGAATGTTTGTCAGGTGACTTTAATGGTAGACCTGAGATTTGGTACCTTATATTTGAGGAATAGTGTTTTATAATACATTTAAAAACCCAACAGGTGGAAAGGTGATGAAATTGACATGCGTGACATGGTCAGATTTTCCAAATTTGGTAAGAACTCCAGCTTCTGTATTTTGAACTAACAAAGACTTGTTTATGGAAACTGTAAGGCATCTTTCCATTGGGCTCCATCTCTTTGATGCGCATGTGAATGGTGGCACTGGTTCAGTGAAGTGTAGTGAAAGACTCACTTGCAGTCTGGAGAAGACTTTATTCATAAATTTAAACACATAAATTCTTAAAATTTACAAATAAGTTTATAATAATAAGATGTCAGTTATGTACAGGGGAAAACTTGGCTCATAGTGGATGATTTGTGAGCTTACTCATTTTGCTGTTTGTATCACTTAATCTGCTCCATAAATAGAGCTTTTCTGATGTAAACCTGCTCTGTAAATCACCTGGTACAGGGTTGCACTTACAAAGCAAGTGCCATGAAACATGAGACAGGATAAAAGAGCTCAAATATTTGTAAAAGCAAACTGGTTGCTTTGCTCTTTTGAACACCATTGGTTAACTTTAGGTTTTGGCTAAGTATGGGTGGTACGTTATTTTAGAACACGATAGTGTTAACCTTTTGGCGCCACTCATCGGATATTACATTTTCCAAATATTTGGGAACATTTCCCATGATTGGTACAAGAAAATAATGTAATACAGTTTTTCTTGATTGCTAATACCCTATAACTAATTCATTTGGCGTAATTTTCCAAACCATTCATACAGTTCTCAAAACAAAGACACGTTTTTCAAAACTTTTAACACATTTCGCCTGTTCCAATTGTCTCAGTGAATTCTGCAAAACTCTACACAAAAACGCCTTCATTTTGCACAGGTTTAACCATGTTATCATTCAGTAAACACACAATATAATGAACTCAAGCATCAAAAAATGCGTGAAAATTATATGAACAAAAGCACAAGTGATTATGTGTTTTGGAAAATGAATCCTGGTAGTGGGAGACAAAGATGAATTGTAGGGGGAAATAAAAATTCCAAGGGGATGAGGTCAAGGTCATTTGTTCCTGATGAAATATAAAGCACTATAGTACATGTTCTTCTGCATGGACTGACCGTGAGGGAAGTTGGCCTACATGCTCATTTACAAGGTTTCAGTACTACTGACACATACAATATAACTACAGTACATAGCAGCAGTACTTCAGATGAGAGAACTTTCATTATTAATTGTACAGTAAATACTATAGCACATGTTGTACACCCTCAAACTCATTACTGTTGAATTGATTTGTAGCCAAGTAGTCCTTACATGTGCTGTATTTGTGCAGAACTGAGAGACAACTGTCCAGGGGAGGCAGAGAAATCTTTTTTTCAGAAGAAAAAAAGTTTATTTTTCTAAGAAACTGCTATAACAAATAAGGATACTACCAATACTGTAATGCAATTTGGCTGAGGATGCTGAATGAATGAATGAAACTATTTATTTATTTACAGTAACTGACAGTATATTCCAGTGTGTGTTTACTGTTTATTCAGTTGTTTGGTCTTTGAACTTTTCTCTTCTAGTGCTTTTCATCTACTGTGAGATCTCTTTACAGTCATGTAATGAAAGTAAACTTTCTTAAAGTTTATTGCTGAATTTGACTCTATCTGCACCCCTCTATTTATGTTGTATATTGTAACAGACATTGACTAGCAAAATGATTCCTATTTCACAAAAGGAGGTTTTTGTAGCAACGTTTTGAATTGATCTCACTAGTGTTCTCTAGGAACAGGACTACAGGAAAGTAGTCTTAGTATTTGACAGATTTGTGTATCATCTGTTTGAGTTTGAGTCTGACAAAAGAGAACATGTTTTTTGACTAAACTATTAGATTTTGACCTGGAAGTTTGAAGTTTGCAAAAGTTGTTGTGTAATTTTGAGATTGTGTTTATAGTTGTGAGAAAAATTATGAATTGTGTGTTAGCAATCGAGAAAAAAATTAAAATATTGCCTGATTCACGTTAATGTGTTTCAAACAAAACAATGCTTTTAATGCCACACACAAGACATATCACTTTGAATGTATCATGAAACGTGTAAGAAGCAACAAATCATTGTACAGACATGTGGCCAAAGGCACGTATTTTGCAATGAATCTGGGTTTGTAAAGTGACTTGACTGGTGGAAATGTAGCATGCACTGCACACAGACCCAACAAATGGATAATTCAATTTATTGTTATTAACAATTTTATAGAATAGTTGTTGCAGCTATATTAAAAACATAGATCGAGGTAGGCCTATCCCAGTCCTTACATTTCTAGGAAGCTCCTATTGCTGGAAAATATGTAATTGCGGTTGTCAAACAGAACAAGAAAATGTGAGCAGATAAAGAAATCCCCTTTGAATGTGAACGGTAATTTTTAGCAGCCCTGTATATTTTCACAAATCCAACTTGCTCATGTAACATATTGCTGTGCTGCGGCTATGAGCACATGAGCATTTTGCGCATCCAAACATTAGTGAGAATGAGTGAGAACATTAAGGTTTTTGCCTTATTTAAATGTGTTTAAGTTAAAAAAAATAATAATAATAATAATAAAATAGAAATGTTAGCTGTGCAAGAATCTGGTCAGATACTATTTTATGAGGTCAAATGTTATCTATATATTTGTATTTATTTAGACTGAATAAATAATAGAATATTAAATGTTTTGATACATTCTCAGAAGTGGCAAGTTCATTCAGATGAGTTTAGCCAATAAAATGTCTTTCAAACTGGTTTATGAAAGTTATTCTTTCAAGTCAAGGATATTGCTTGCTTTACAAGTTATTTACACAGACTCAGCCAGATGAACAGAGTACAGATAGATGCAGATGAAAGTGTTTGTTTGTGCTGGCATTTGGTTGTGTTAAATCCCTATTCCTGATTTTTATGGCTCTTGACATCAAAAAGACAACACAATCTTCTGTATCTCTACTGCATGCCTTGCACAGGAGGTATGATAATAGCTAAAGTCTGTCAGTTGGGCAAAGAATTAATGATGTTTTTACATATGGACAAAGAATTAGGACTGCTAACCCCTTGGACAGGATAAAAATGAGTGTTAAAAATTGTGCACTAATTGAAAGCACTAATGGCAAAAAAGTATTTAAACAACAGAATGTTTTTGAATTTGCTTTGATGTTCAACACTGTTTTAACAGTACATTGGACATTAACTAACAGGAGCTTTTTCTCCCCACTTAATGACAGTGATGCACACCATTCAGGATTAAATTAAAGGCTTTAAAGTTCTAATTTAATTCTTAACATTAAAATGGAATGTGCATTAGAGAAATAGCCACTGAAAATGAACCTTGAGTCTGCTTAAAAACATGGGTAGGAATGCAGTTCATATGAACTTTGGTACACTTTGCAATTCATAAGAAAGCAAGCATCCTAATTCACCAAAGTGAACCGCTAATCGTGATGTGTCAAAATTTGTATCTTTGAATGCTCCCGATTACACTAATTATGTCAGGGATCCTCCCTGGCAGTCTTGTCTGTCCTGTCATTGTTTCGTGTTTCAATGTTTGTTTTGTGTCTGAGCATATGGCTTTGTCTTTGTTTGTGTCTGCCATGTGTTCTCCTCCTGTCCTGCCTACTTGTTTCCCATTATCATGCCCCCTTGTTTAGTTCTCCTTGAGTTCTTGTTTGTCTGAGTATCGTCACCTGTCCCTCTCATACTCTCCTTGTTTGTTTGAGTGTTCTCACCTGTTTCTCATGTTCTCTTCCCTTTATATTGTGCTCCCTTTCTCTCTTGTGTTGTCAGATAGTTATTCTTACCTGTTGTGCGTACGTCAGTGGTTTATAGCGCTGTCTAACCAGTCGAGCGATTTGGTGTAATTCCTAGCCTAGTTGTTTTAGTTTTTCGTCGGTCCTTAGTCTTATCTCGTCTTTCCCTGTCCTGTTCTGACTTGCAGGCTGAGCTCCTGGTTGGCTCCCATTTCCTGCTACAGCTAGACCTGTGCAGTATATGCAAGGCCTTGAGTGTGGAGGGGCCAGTGACTCATGTTCCAGTGAGGCCACCGCTGCAAACAACCGGCCTCCAGCTACACTGCCTTCTCTGCTCTCTGGTGTTCTACCATCCTGGACTGAACTCTATTCGTTCACTCAGTCTACCCATCTACATTCTATCCACTTACATTTCACTGCTGAACTTACATTTCACTGCTGGTTATATTCTGTATAATTGTGTATATGATGACTAAAAATCTTGAATTTACAAGTAATTCCCTGCCTATTGTTTGGATTGTGTTCAATACCCTCCTCACCTTCTCTCATCTTGTCTGCAAGTTTGTTCAATAAATCTGTTAACACTCATTTTCCATTTGAGTCCTCCCTCCAGAGCCTTGACAGAACGAACTGACCAGCACTGGACTCAGCAGAATTAGTATCAGAATCCTCCCGCCCATCAATTCACAGGAGAAATTGGCTCTCCAGCGGGGGCTAGCAGCACTTTGCCAGGGGGGGCTGGATGCAAGCACTTTCACCCAGTTTTTCTGGACCATGTCTGTGGGACTTGATTATAATGATGCCACCCTCAAGGACATCTTTAATGGCAGCTTGGATGATCCCCTGCCTAAGTGGGAGATGGGTGGTCTCAAGATTTCTAATTTCTGGGACTTCTCCAGGTATATTGGTCATCACATCCAGTGGGGAATGCCTCCACCACCTCCTAAGTCAGCATGCAGCAACCCACTTCCCTTGTCAAGTCAAGACCAAGATTCTCTTCTGACTCCCACTCAGAAGCGAAGGGCAAGAGGCTCTCAGTCTGCTGCATCCATTTATGGCTTTGACACCTTCCCGGTCTACTGAGTCTACTGAGATCACTCAAGTTTCCCCTGAGCCAGTCAAGTCAACCGATGTCATCTCCCAGACATACAAGTCAGTTCCTGTTATTTCAGAGTCTGTTGAATCAACCTCAGCTTTCCCAGTGATCGCCAAGAGTGTTGCTGACCTTTCTGTTTCAGTCAAGCCTGCTCCAGTCACTCCAGAGTCATTCAAACACGTTCCAGTCACTCCAGATCCATTCAAGCCCACTCCAGTCACTCTGGAGCCAATCAAGCCCACTCCAGTCACTCCTGAGTCAGTCAGACCTGTTCCAGTCACTCCAGAGCCAGGCAAGCCTGATCCAGCCTTTCTTGACCGTCAACCCTGCTCCAGTCATTTACAAGATGACCAAGCTGGCAACTATCCAGTCCGTTCCAATCATGTCTAAGCCAGAGTCAACTTCTGTCATCCCTGAATTAGTCAACTTCACTACTTTCACCAGGAGCAGGTTGTCAACTACAGTCATCAATCAGACTATGAAGTTTGCACCAGGCATTTCTGAGTCTGCCAAGTCAACCTCTGTCTTCCCATAATCTACTGAGTGCACTTCCGTTACTCAAGAATCAGTCAAGTCAAGTGTAGTCCCTCAGTCTATTAGGTCTGTCCCCGACCTGTCACAATCTGCTGGGCCTATTCCTGTCTCCGCTGAGAAGACCAGGATCACTGCCTCTCCGCTTGTGTTGGCCAAGTTAGCTACAGATACTACAGAGGGGGTCAAGCATGCAGAGAGTTTACATCCGTCAGAAGAGGAGGACGGCCCGTGCTTTTCAGTCTAATGCCCTTCCTGTTAGATCCACTGAAGCAATGTTTTTGAATCCTGTCTTGTCCACCGTATGTGTTCCTATCAGTCATGTCAAGACTAAGAGTGTTCCTGTTAGTCATGTAAAATCTAAGAATGTTCCTTTCAGTCATATCCGCAGAGGCTCTTCCTATGCTGGATGATTCACCTGTCATGACCACGGAGGTCGATGCAGTGGCTTTTTATTTTGCCTGTTCTGGCCACGAAGGCCAGTTCCAAGCAGCCTGTTTCCCAGTTGTGTCCACGGATGCCATTCCTGCTATTAATTTTACTTTTTTTCTTTTTAGTCATTTAGCAGATGCTTTTATACAAAGCAACTTACAAATAAGAAAAAGTAGCTAAAACTATAAGTTAAAACTCTATAAATACTATATATACACATTAAAGAAAATGGAGAATTTAAAGTCAAAGAATATTCCTGCTAGTCATGTAAAGTCTATAGATGTTCCTTTTAGTGAAGTTGTGTCCACAGAGGCCATTCCTGAACAGTCGACTCTCACTGTGTTGGCCATGAAGGCCATTCCAGTGGCTCACATTCAGCCCGTTATGGCCACGGAGGCCATCTTCGAGCACCCTGCTCTCCCAGTCACAGCCATGGAGGCCGTTCCTAAGCAGCCCGTTGTCACGGCTGCTGAGGCTTTCTCTGAATCTCTTTCCAATATAATCAAGTCCACAAGGAAGATTCTCGCCAACCTTAATATGGCCACCAAGTATGAAGTTCCTGAAGTGGAGCCCCCTGAGTCTTCTATGGAGGAGGTTGTTTCGAAATCCGCTCCAGAGAGGGCGGTTCCCAAGTCTGCTATAGAAGAGGTTGTTCCAGAGCCTGCTGCACAAATAACTGTCCCAGAGACCGCTCCAGAGAGAGCAGTCCCTGAGCTCAGCATAGAGGAAGTTGTTCCCAAGCCCGCTCCAGAGAGAGCAGGCCCCGAGTCCGCTCCAGTGAAAGCAGTTTCCTAATTCGCTGCAGAGGGAGCAGTTCCTGAGTCCGCTATAAAGGAAGTTGTTCCCAAGCCCACTCCAGAGAGAGCAGTCCCCGAGTCCACTATTGAGGAAGTTGTCCCCAAGTCCGCTCCTGAGAGAGCAGTCCCTGAGCCCGCTCCAGTGGGAGCTCCAGCCCGAGAACCCGCTCCGGCTGGAGCCCCAGAGCCCAGAACCTTGTTGACTCCTGCACCTGAGGTTTCCAAGACAATGTCAAGGTCTGATCATGCTACCCTTAAGGATACCCTAGAGACTTTCCCTAAACTTACTTCTGTCACCAAGCCCAGTTGGAAGTCGAGACCAGTCAAGCCAGTTCCTGTTACCAAGAATGCCACCAGTCAGGCTCCCATCCCACCATCTGTTCTTCCCGGTTTTGGTTACCCAGGGCTGGGACCTTTTGCCAGGTCCTGTTCCCACCCGTCGATTCCCTCCCTCTGTGATTCCTGGCCAGTTTGGGTATTCCCTGTTTACGAGATTATTTGTATAGCACTTTTTACGATACAATCGTTGCAAAGCAACTTCACAGGAAATTTAATTTCTAAAACAGATTTATATTTTAGAAACTCAATATAATTATTTATGGAAAAATTTGGTTAATTCAGTATAATCGCTGATGTTTGGTTTCCTCTGAGGTCCTCCAAGGGGTTGTCATCATCTCTTCTCAGGTGTTCGGTCATCTCAGATCATTTAAGGGTTGGATTCAGACTGAAGCTTGTGTAATTCCTAGTTACCACGGGATGTTAATCTCGTTGCAAAAACAGAGAAACAAAAAGACAATTAGCGTAGCTGTTGTTGCATCCAGGAACAACCCTGGATGAAATTCTGTTCAACCCAAGCTAAAGCATAATAATGTGTGTTTGATCAGGTATACCTGCAGTACAAGATTGTGAGATGCATTATATGAATGCTTGGCTAAAGAGAGGTGTCTTTAATCTAGATTTAAATAGAGAGAGTGTGCCTGAACCCGAACGTTATCAGGCAGGCTATTCCAGAGTTTGGGAGCCAAATATGAAAGTTCTACCTCCTTTAGTGGACTTTGCTATCCTAGGTACTACCAAGAGTCCAGAGTTGTGCGACCCCAGGGAGCGGGTTGGATTGTAGCGTGATAGAATATTAGTTAGGTACGCAGGAGCTAAATCATTTAGGGCCTTATAGGCAAGTAATAATATTTTGTAACTGTTACGGAACTTAATAGGTAGCCAGTGCAGAGACTGTAAAATTGGAGTAATATGATAATATTTTCTTGACCTGGCAAGGACTCTAGCCGCAGCATTGTGTACTATCTGTAGCTTGTTTATTGACGATGCATTACATCCATCTAGTAGTGCATTACAATAGTCCAGTCTAGAGGTCATGAATGTATGAACTAACTTTTATGCATCAGAAACAGTTAACATGTTTCATAGCTTGGAAATGTTTCTAAGATGGATGAATGCTGTTTTTGTAACATGGGAAATATGATTTTCAAAAGATTGTTTACTGTCTAATATAACACCCATATTTTTGACTGTAGAGGAAGTAACAGTACATCTGTCTAGTTGCAAATTGTGATCCAAGAGATTCTATGTACTGTTTTTAGGTCCAATAAGTAATATTTCTGTCTTATCTGAATTTAATAGGAGAGAATTATTGGTCATCCAATCTTTTACATTTTTAACACACTCCGTTAGCTTAGTTTAGAAATTCCATCTGGTCTTGTTGAGAAATATAGTTGAGTGTAATCAGCATAACAATGGAAAATAATCCCGTATTTTCTAATAATATTACCAAGGGGCAACATGTATAATGAAAATAGCAGAGGAACTAGGACAGATCCTTGTGGTACTCCATACTTTACTGGTGATAATTGAGATGCCTCCCCGTTTAAATAAACTAAGTGGTAGCGATAGGACAGGTAGGATCTAAACCATCTTAAAGCCTGCCCTTGAATACCTATATAGTTATGTAATCGATCTATGAGTATGTCATGATCTATAGTGTCGAACGCAGCACTAAGATCAAGTAAAACTAGCAATGAGATGCAGCCTTGGTCTGACTCAAGAAGCAAGTCATTTGTAATTTTAACAAGTGCAGATTCTGTGCTATGGCGGGGCCTAAAACCTGACTGAAATTCTTCATAGATATCAAGACCTGACAGTCTTGTCTGTCCTGTCATTGGTTAGTGTTTCAATGTTTGTTTTGTGTCTGAGCACATGGCTTTGTCTTTGTTTGTCTGCCATGTGCTCCTCCTATCCTGCCTCTTTGTTTCCCATTACCACGCCCCCCCTTGTTTGGTTTTCATTTTACTGGGTATCGTCACCTGTCCCTCTCATTCTCTCCGTGTTTGTTTGAGAGTTTTCACCTGTTCCTCATGTTCTCTGACCCTTTATATTGTGCTCGCATTCTCTTTTGTGTTGTCAGTTCGTTATTCTTTCCTGTGCGTACGTGAGTGTTTTATAGCTCTGTCTAGCCAGTCCTGTGATTCGGCGTATTTCCAGCCTAGTTGTTTTAGTCCCTCTTCAGTCCTTAGTCTTGTCTTGTCCTAACTTGCAGGCTGAGCTCCTGGTTGGCTCCTGTTTCCTGCTACGCAGCTAGACCTGTGCAGTATTTGCGAGACCTTGAGTGTGGAGTGGCCGCGCCTCATGTTCCAGTGAGGCCACCGCTGCTAACCACTGGCCTCCAGCTGCGCTGCCTTCTCTGCTCTCTGGTGTACTGCCATCCTGGACGGGACTCTGGCCGTTCACTCGGTCTGCCAATCTTCAAGTAATTCCCTGCCTATTGTTTGGACTGTTAACTCCTATCCTCACCTTCTCTCGTCTTGTCTGCAAGTTTGTTCAATGAATCTGTTAACACTCACTCTGCATTTGAGTCCTCTCTCCAGAGCCTTGACAAATTATAGCATAAAGTGTTTCTTTAGCTGCCTGTCTCTGAATAAATTGGCTTTGGAGAGCAGCTTGCATTCTTTGCGTCTCTCGCAGTTCATCTTCTGTGATTTGTGTGTAAAGTTTTGTTGATACAGTAAATCCAAAGGGACAAATGCTTAAATAACAATGAATCTACATTCTCTCCCCCATTACCTTCATATAATGGAAATCAGCTGCCACTAGTTCTCATGGTGGTTCCCAATCCTGCTCATTGAGGGCCGAAGTTTATCTCAGGCTTATTTTTTTATATATTTTCCACAAAAGAAAGATGTCATACAGGTTTGGAATGACGTGGCGGTGAGTCATTTATGACAGAATTTTAATTTATGTGTGAACTATCCCTTCAAATGTATTTAAAAGCTAGTGATGACTTTGACCATCTGTATAGAAAGTCAGAGCAAATTAATTTGTGTTCTGAAAATGAACGAAGGTCTTACGGATTTGGAATGACATGAGGATGAGTATTTAATTACATAATTTGGGGTGAACTAACCCTTTGAGCCCCAAAATGTGCATATACGGTATTCGTGAATTTGTTAAGATCTGTTTAACAAGAAGATGAAGATCCAAATACAAATAAAACAATTGTATTTTTATAAATACCAAGTGTACACTCTAAAAAGGTACAAAAGCTGTTACTGGGACAGTATTCTTTCAAAAGGTACACCTTTGTATATTAGTACTGTACCTAAATGGCTCATATAAGAACCTTTTGAAAGGGTACCGCCACAGTCACAAATGTTGTACCTTTTTCTGATGCCTTCTAGATGTTAATTGATATTATTTGTGTACAGATCATTATCTTCTTGATACCAAACTTAAGATCCAGAGAAATGTTTGTCTCTTTACCAGAACATATGGGAACATTGGGGCCATCTCATCCATCTTTGAGTCTTGCGTAGATTTTTCAGTTGATCAGAATACTTCCGGGTTCCTGGCACCAAAAATGTCCAATGTTCTGCATACTGCCTAGTTAATCAGTGGAGGTACAGGCTGCAGAAAAGATCAGGTTAACAGCCAAGGATATCCTGAAACTATCAATCAGAATCATAACCATTCTAATCTTCCTGCCCATTGTCAAAAAGTTAGACACCAACATGATAAAAACATTGCAACTTTGGTTTCGACAACCACTATTAAAACTTTCTTTAAGTAGCATTGTTTTGAATACTTATCAACTAATTGTCTTGCTAAAAACTCCTGAAGAAGGGTGGGGATTAATTATCAGTTCTCAGCATAAAAGTTAAAGTTCTTCATTCCATTTAGAAACTTCAAACCTGTAACCCGTTACGTTTGTAGTGGCTGTAATGCAACACTGCCAAATACTTTTGGAGAGAAAACCACCCTGAAACAAACAAACGGTCTACAAATGACTGTGTTTGTGGCTAGACAAGAATTCAACAGAAGTTTGGGGATTTCTGTACGTCACATATTTCATAAGATAGTGTGGTTGAATTATATGACTTTTGACTACATTTAAAATTTCTGTGACAGTCATAGAAATATATAGACTTGCTTTACAGTGTTAGAAGATGCTCTCAATCCTGCTCACAATTGAAGACTTAATGAAGACTATAAAACTGGTTTGATTAATTTATAATTTTTATGTATTTATTTTAACAAGATTACCAACAATAAATGAAACAATGCCAAACTGATGAATAGTTTCCTTCACACTTAATAATGTTAATAATTGGGATCTTTTCTGGGAGCGTCCTAGGCTTTTCCGTGCTGATGGCCTGCCCCCCAGCAGAGTCGGAGCGGAACTCCTGTCGGACAACATCTCCAGAACGCTACGCTCCATCTGACTAGTAAGCCAATTCTCAAAAAGCTGCTATGGTGACTTTTGTTCTACCCACTTAAATGATAGAGGTACGTGCAGTGTCCAATCTATACAGACTGTTTCTGTTCCCCGAATAGTGAGGTCAAAATATACATTTAATTCAGGATCTAGAACAAATCTGATCGTGATTAAACCAAAAAAAAATGCTAAATAAATTAACAAAAACAATATTTAAAGCTTGGGCTCCTAAATATCTGGTCACTCACACCCAAAGCAGTTATTGTAAATGAAATTATCACAGATAATACTGATGTAATTGATGTACTCTGTCTGACTGAAACCTAGCTTAAAACAAATGATTATTTTGGTCTAAATTAATCTACTCCACCAAACTACTGTTATAAGCATGAGCCTGGTCGTGGTGTCGCAACAATATATAGTGATATGTTACTCAGAAAACAGGATACAGGTTTAACTATTTCAAAATACTTATGCTTAATGTTACACTGTCAGATATGCAAAATAAATCCGTTCTTTCTCTTGCTCTGGCAACTGTGAATAGACCGCCAGGGCCATATACAGATTTTCTAAAATAATTAGCAGATTTCCTCTCAGACCTATTGGTTAATGTTGATAAAGCACTATTTGTTGGAGATTTTAACATTCACGTTGATAATACAAATGGTGTGTTAGGACTTGCATTTACTGACCTAGTAAACTCTTTTGGTGTCAAGCAAAATGTCACCTGGCCCACGCATCGTTTTAATCATACACTGATTTAATTATATCGCATGGAATTGATCTTACTGATATAGATATACCTCCGTACCTCCGTGCATGCTGCATATTACTGATATTAACTATAAGGCTCCGCGTTATCGGTTAGGCAGAACTATTGTTCCAGCCACTAAAGACAGATTCACAAATAACCTGCCTGATTCATCGCAACTGCTCTGTGTACCCATAACTACAGATGATCTAGAGACAATTACTAGCAACATGGGAACTATCTTCTCTAATACGTTAGAAACTGTTGCCCCCACCAAATTAAAAAAAGTTAGAGAAAAACATGCTGCGCCATGGTACAACAGTTATACCCATTCTCTCAAGAAAGAAACTCGTAATCTTGAGGGCAAATGGAGAAAAACGAACTTGTAAGTCTTTAGAATTGCGTGGAAAAACAGTATGTCCAGCTATAGACAGGCTCTAAAAGCTGCCAGGACCGAGCATATCCGCAAACTCATAGATAACAACCAAAACAATCCAAAGTTTTTATTTAGCACAGTGACTAGATTAAGAAATAATCAGATGTCACCAGATCTAAATATTCCCTCACAGTTTAATAGTAATGACTTTATGAATTTCTTCACTGATAAAATAGATAACATCAGAAATACAATAACAAATGTAGATTCTGCTGCGTCTAGTACTTCAGCTTCATTCATCGCACCCAAAGAAAAACTGCATTGCTTTACAACTATAGGACAGGATGAGCTGAATAAACTTATCACTGCATCTAAACCAACAACATGTTTATTAGATCCTGTACCCACTAAATTATTGAAAGAGTTGTTACTTGTAGCAGAAGAACCACTTCTCAATATTATTGACTCCTCGTTATCTTTAGGTCACGTCCCAAAACCATTTAAGCAGGCGGTTATTAAGCCTATTATTAAGAAACCAAAGCTAGATCCTTGTGAACTGGCAAATTACAGGCCCATTTCAAATCTTCCATTTATGTCATAAATTGTAGAAAAAGTAGTCTCAGCTCAATTGTGCTCCTTCTTGCTAAAAAATTATATCTATGAAGAATTTCAGTCAGGTTTTAGGCCCCGCCATAGAACAGAAACTGCACTTGTTAAAATTACAAATGACTTGCAGCCTTGGTCTGATGCAAGAAGCATCTCATTGCTAGTTTTACTTGATCTTAGTGCTGCGTTCGACACTATAGATCATGACATACTCATAGATCGATTACAAAACTATGCAGGTATTCAAGGGCAGGCTTTAAGCTGGTTTAGATTCTACCTGTCCGATCGCTACCACTTTGTTTATTTAAATGGGGAAGCATCTCTATTATCACCAGTAAAGTATGGAGTACCACAAGGATCTGTCCTAGGTCCTCTGCTATTTTCATTATACATGTTGCCCCTTGGTAATATTATTAGAAAATACGGGATTGATTTCCATTGTTATGCTGATGACACTCAACTATATATCTCAAGAAGACCAGATGAAACTTCTAAATTATCTAAGTTAACGGAGTGTGTTAAAAATATAAAAGATTGGATTACCAATAATTTTCTCCTATTAAATTCAGATAAGACAGAGATATTACTTATTGAACCTAAAAACAGTACACAGAATATCATGAATCACAATTTGAAACTAGATGGATATACTGTTACTTCCTCTACAGTAAAAAATCTGGGTGTTATATTAGACAGCAACCTATCTTTTGAAAATCATATTTCATGTTACATGTCCATGTTAAAAAAACTGCATTCTTAAATCTTAGAAACATAGCCAAGCTACGGAACATGGTAAGTGTTTTTGATGCAGAAAAGTTAGTTCATGCATTGATGACCTCTAGACTGGACTATTGTAATGAACTGCTAGGTGGTTATCCTGCATCTTCAATAAACAAGCTACAGATAGTACAAAATGCTGCGGCTAGAGTCCTTACCAGGTCAAGAAAATATGATCATATTACTCCAATTTTACAGTCTCTGCACTGGCTACCTATTAAGTTCCGTATCAGTTACAAATATTATTACTTGCCTATAAGGCCCTAAACGATTTAGCTCCTGCGTACCTAACTAATCTTTTATCACGCTACAATCCAACCCGCTCCCTAAGGTCGCAAAACTCTGGACTCTTGGTAGCACCTAGAGAAAACCTCTACAGCCCCTAAAGCCCTGAACGTCAGCGGAGTCTAGGACACATAGATGAGCCCCAGAGACAGATGCCCAGTGAGGACCCCGTCACCTAGACAGCAATCTGGAAAAGACCCCTGGAACCAGTGGACCACTTAAAATTTGACTTTGATGCAGTTGGAACAAACTAATGGTTTGTCTGGCCGGAGGGGAACTGGCTCCCCGACTGATCCTGGTTTCTCCCAATGTTTTTTCTCCATTCTGTCACCGATGGAGTTTTGGTTCTTTGCCGCTGTCGCCTCTGGCTTGATTAGTTGGGGACACTTCATTTCCAGCAATATCATCGACTTCATTGCACATATATTATTTAAACTGAACTGAACTGAGCTGGGCAATGCCATCACTAAATTCAATAATGAAATGCCTTCAGCTGATAATTGAGTGTTAAATCTTGTCATTTTACATTATTGACACAATTTTTCCTATTTTGATATTGTGCAGTTGCTTTGTTACAATTTGTATTGTTAAAAGCGCTATATAAATAAAGGTGACTTGACTTGACACTCTTGTGCCATTTGAAACAAGCACAACAGCTTGTCACTTCGAGGGACAACTTTGTACCTTCTTTACTCCTAAAATTCATAGTGGTATTATATTACTACTTAAGGGTGCTAATATGCAACATTTATGGATAGATAAGGTGTTTAAAGTTGTCTATTTATTTCCCCAGTGACAAGCTGATGCACCGCTAAAGGTAGTAGTGGACAAAAATGTTGATATTTTTCTAACAGTGATGCTCTCTATCTTTCATTGCAGTATACTGATGGAGGCACATCTGATGAACTTGTTGCAGCCCTGAAATCACATTGTAAAGTGCCTGTGTTTGTTTTCTTAATCTTAATTTCTCTGTAGCACATAATATTCAAACACATCCAACAAGGGTTCTGATTCAAGTCGGCACTAATTCGATAAGTACCATGAGTCAGGCCCTCCTAATTCAATCACGAACTCAAACCCTCAAATTGAGATGGATAACACTGCTGTGCGCTGCAGATGTGCTCATTTTGGAAAACCACAGCAAATTTCCAGATATTTCACCCAGCTTCTCAGCCTTGTACTGGTCACAGAAAGTCTGTTAGGGCTCATTTGTAAGTTTGCCACCTCCATGGGTGGTCTAAAGTTAATTTATTTATGTTTGGGGTTTGTGTAGTGTTGGAGCACTTTGATTTTCTGGCACGTCTTTCACATCTCTCAGAAATTAGCAGGCTTGTGGGGTTTTCTTTGCACAGCCTTTTTCTGAAGAAAGAATCTCTATTTTCAAAAATGTCCCTTTATAATGTCAGCCTCATTCTCCCCACATAAAACACAGTATTTTGGCATAGCCTTTACACGTATGTTGACAGTGCAGAATTTATTCAACTTTTTTGACAGCCTGTTTCAAGTAGTGCACACATATATTTCTGTCTTCATATAGCTTCTGTTTTTGATTGAAGTTTGGTTTGTTAAGAATTTAATCAGTTTTTCTAGGATGTGTTTCAAATAAATAATTTTTGCAACTTTTTTAGCATTTTAAAGTTTGTGTTTGAATACAGTTTCATAAATGACAAAGGAGTTATTTTACAGTTTTTCTATGCTAGACAATCTGAAAATTTTGGTTAAATGACATTAGTGGAAGCAGCTGTTTAGGGAGGGATTCCTGTTGTCATTGAGGCCAGACCATGTTGACATGGTTTCTCAGGAAATCAGGTGAGACGGGGCACCGTACTTGGATGGATGTTGATGGATCATTACGGGATGATACAGACATCCAGGGTCATGTACGATCCAAATCAGGACATAGACATTCACAGAGGTCAGTGCTTGTCCCAGTGGTTCCGTTGGGTGAATTGCATTAGGTGTATGATGAGGATGCGTGTCATGGTTTTATTCGCTGGTCAATCAAAACAGCTCAGTGGATATTGATGACATGAAGAATGGACTGGAAGCGCTATATTTTTTTGTTTCACTGATTTTTTTTCTGTAGATAATTCTCCATTTTGTTTTGGTCATTTTTGTTGTCTAGTCAGGTTGGTTTGTCATGGCATCAGAATGGTCTGATTGCTTGCATTATTGTTGAATGTTTTTCAAAAATGTTGCCACCTTGTGTGCAGAGTTCAAACCACAATGAGGTTTGCAATGTGCATTTCTTCTCTCTTTTCCACACTTGGAAGTATAATCATAAGCAGTAAAATAAAAGCTGTGGCCCTTAAAATCCATCCATGTAAGGAATTTGGATTTATGCCTGGGATTTTTAACTCTGGGAGTTTACCTTATTTATTCTAACATGATTGTTTGGGTTTTTGGATTTCATTGCCCCTACCGTGGAGGAAATTGCCCTCTCGCCTGCTGGTTTGGAAATAGAAATGTATTTTTTGAAAGAAAAACTAAATACAACTATGATTTATTTCAGTTGTTGAACCCTTTCAAATCCCAATTTTCTCTTACGTCTGCCGTTCTCATCCTGTGTCGCACGTGAATAAACATTTGAGGGGTAAAAGAAGCTGAAACATTAAATGCTCTGAGGTAACAATCAGTGAAAGTACCACTCTTATCGGCAGCATCCAGACTTTTACAGTTTATGTGCATGCCTGCATGTGAGTGCATGCTTGTCTGCTTCTGCCTGTCAGTCATTTTCTGTGCAGTAGGCAATTATAGTTACTTTATTTTTAATATTATAAAGTCTAGTCATGCTCCATTAATTTACTTTTCACTGTTCACTCACCCATGAACAAAATAACTAAATTTTACTTGCTTGCTGTTATTGTTCGTGTGGTAACTTTGAGTTACTAAAGTTAAACTAGGCCTATCCCTTTAAGATTATCAGACTAGATCACAATTTACATACAAACATACAATAATATTGTGTTGCCCTCACATAAAAAAAATTGGCAATAACCTTCACATACTTTAGTGTCTATTTTTTTAAGGTTGGAATACACAACACGACTTTTAAAATCTGAACAGATTTTCAAACACTACAGGGATTAGAGACTTACCAACTTTGTAAATAGTTACAGAGGAAGAACTGGGTATCATACACTAAGCGACTAGACTTAAGACATTTTGATAAAAACAAACTCATGCAGAAATGTGCACCTTGTTGCTAGGAGATGTATGACATGAAAACAATATGCGCTCTAAAATTGACTCAAGATATTAAACCTGTTTGATATCCTCTGACTGGATGGAATCAAAATCTGAAGCTAAATAAGCAAAGTCTGTGACCATCACACACTATGCTACTTTCTATTAAATCGGTCATCTCAAATCTGCAGACTGGCTCTGACTTTCAGCAACTGACATCATATTGACTAGATGGAATTGTGGGGAATTGTGCAAGAATTGCATTGTGCATTCCAGTCTTTAGATAAAATACATGTGTAAATGTATTAATTGGAGAATTGAAGTATTTCATTAGTTGTTTGAATTTTAGCAACAAAAAAAAAATGTATATTTCCAAAATGATGCAAATTACAATTTTTTGCACCTGAAGTGACTCAAAAATAGAGATCCGCCTATATTTGTCAGCACACAGACGAGAGGACACAGAGGTAAATGCACAAACTGCAGGTTTATTAGACACAGGCGGGGAGAGAGGAGCAAGGAAGAGAGTCCAGGTGGGTAAACTGTGAGAGCAGGTTTCGTGGGACTTATCTGGCTGATGATCCTTTTTCCTTTCTTCCTTGCTAGGAAATCCGTGGAGAACAAGGAGATGGTGGAGCACTGGAGCTGAGGATAACGAAGAGAAGATCGTTGGAGAAACGGAAAGGGAAGTATAACAGAAGAGAGTCAGGTTAGCACATTAGCAATGTTCAATACCTGAAAGATTCTGTGTGGGAGGAGTGCGAGGATATAGTGCTCAGGCTGAGTGGTGACAGGTGGCGGTGATTATTACTCTGGTGATTGGGATCTAGTGTGTGTGGTTGACGGTGACTGTGATTAACATTTTGGCAATAACAATAAGTTGATCGTTATTTAAGAAATGGCTGATAACTGACTAATGCAAAATATCCTACACTATTTTAACTAAATTAAATATACAATTTTAAATGTTTCATTTTATCCTAACATAATTACATTTAACAGTTATTAGTGTTTTTACATTTTTATTTTAAGTGATTTGGTGTATAAATTATATGGTATTTGTTGGATCTTGAGGACTTTACATTTGAAAAGCAATCTGATCAGTAAAAATGCATGAAGTGTAAATAGTAAGTGTATATGTCCTCACAAATTCAGTTCAACTTATCTGTCCAACTTATGGTCAAGTGAGGGTCTCTTTTGTTGTCTGAATGCTCATTTGAATGTTATCCATTTAAGTTTAACAAGAAAATTGCTGAAAGTAGGTTTTTAGTGCAATCAGTAGTAATGTAAACCCCCTCCTTTTTTCCCCTCCCTTGTTAGGAATTCCCTAATGGTTGCTGTCATCTAGCCATAGTGCTTGTTTCCTCTTTCTCATCCAGCCAGAATTGAAGTTTACCAGCCCACTCTCTGAATCTCTATCGTGCACTTCTAACCCAGAAAGAAAAGACAGTGTCCCTTCTGTCCTCCATATCTCTCAACCTCTTTAGTGCTCCTTTTATCAATGTATAATAATTACCTTGAGGAAACATGACTGAGGTACAAGATGGGTCAGGCAGAGCGTCACTCTTCTCTTCTCCTGTGCCAGCCTGAGCCCTGGCAGTCTCACTAACTGTACATAAAGGAATTTCTTGGATAACTTTATATCAGTTTCAGGGGCCAGCCAGTGCTTACATTTCTTTCAAACTAAATTTTACTGTGAATGTATTTGTTTATTTATTGCTAGTGTATTACAATTTAAATTTTGCTAGTTTATTTATTGCTAGTGTATCAAATTTTAAATTTAGTTTGTTCAGAAAATGGCCATCTTGGCATAGTAGCAACACATTTAAAGGGAGTAGGGGTAGTATAAATAATTATATTAATTTAAACAATTATTATTAAACTATTATATTCATTTAGTAACATTATGTAACGAGTGGGGCAGGGCCGAGAGCCGTGGGAGCAGAGCGAGGCTGGTGGAGTTCAGGATATTGAACGATACCTGCGCCACTCACCGGTCTCGAGTCTCACGGAGAAGCCCCGGAAGGATAAAATGAGGAGCGACAACAGTGGAAGATGAGAGAGGACCAGGCCTGGACTTCATTTTGTGTTCTGTGTGCAGCAGTCATCCGTGAGGGGGCTGCCGCTTTACTTGTGTTTGTTTATTTTTATTGTTAAATTGTTAAATTGTTGAAATGTTCACCAGTTTCCGCCTCCTTCTTCCCGTATCTACGAACTGTGTTACACATATAAATATATCTTATTATGGACTATATTTCTATAATGCATTATCTTCTTGTTGATCCACCTGTTCACATTTACAACTGTGTGTTTTCTGCTTAAAAATAAGGGTCGATTTTGGCTTCGGTCTAAATGAAAAGAGCAGCTCATTGACAAATGTAAATTAATTCTCTGACAGCAGATGGCACTTTCGCAATGGCAGAAATATAGCCGTTTCCCTGGTAACCGAAGTAAACAAAGCAGCACCTGACTTTGAAACATTCAGTGCTCATATTTGATCAATTAAACCATAGCCTTTTGAAGTTTAATCTATATCTCAATTTACATTTCGCCAAAGCAACACCTGAGTTTTCTCCTCCCATTTCTTTTAGTAATGCTTGTTTCCTTACCGCGCTACTACCTGCGCAGATATCAACAGCGCCACTGGGTTGAAGGTTGCCAAGTTGAGATCACAAATGGGTTAAAATTTGTATGATGTATCAATTGCTTGAGAAGGATGTGTTTCATACACGATCTGGCTACTGGACAACCTTGGAATATGTTGATGTGAGTATTCATATAATGAGGTTAGGGCCATACAATTTATGGGAGTTTTACCAGAGAAAAATGTATAGCAAACATATTAAATATGCCCAGTGGGATTTTTTTATAGAAAGATAAAAAATACAGGAGAAATATGGGAAAATATTTAAACGAGATGATAGCGGGATAGAATGGTAAAATATGGGAGAATCCTGGGAGAAACAGGAGTGTTGACAGGTATGATGGTGGGTTACATTCTTTCTGAAGTTTTAGTGTTCATTGGTCATTACGTTTAAAAGCCCTCAAGACACTTCCTTTACATTAATTTAAATGATGAAGAACTTTCCATCTTGGATTTGATTCCCCTGATACCCATTTGGAGTTCAGTGGTTGACTAACGCCTCTAGTAGTGTGGTGTAGAGGGCTGCATTGGGTTTGGGCTCCCGCTGGACCCGACGCAAATCTCGCGGGAGCGGGCAGTTTTACCTTTGTGTGGGTGGGAGTGGGCGGTCAGAAAATTTAGCGGGAGACCAGCAGGAAACGATGGGATTTGGCATGTATTAGAAAGGGACTCAATGCACGAAGTTGAGAAGAAAATAAAATTGGCTGTTTACTCGACAAAAGCAAAGCAAGGCAAGTCAGACATCTGGAAACAATTCTCAACTGTCACTGAAAAAAATGGGAAAGAGTTCAACTAAGTATAATGCGATAAATGTCGAATTGTCACGTGTGGTGCTTTGGTTTAGCATTACTTCATCTTATTAAAAGCAATCATGTTTAAAGCCTGCTATTCTGGATGTTAACTTGAATGAATATTTAGTCTGATCTTATTTGTGTACATTTTTCATAAGCTCTGAGAGAAAGTCTGTGGGAGCGGGCGGGAGTGTAACACCAGGTTGCGGGAGTGGGCGGTCCTGGTCAGAAATTCAGCGGCAGTGGGCGGGTGCGGGTTTAAGAAAACTGTCCCGCGCAGGGCTCTAGTGTGGTGGTGTCTGCCTTTTTCTCTGGTTCTTCTCTCTTAATAGCTCTGCTGAGAGGTAATGAGGTGTGAAAGTTCTTGGTTCCACCCAAAACATATTAACATACAAGGACACAGTGAGGCCTTCAGTAAAACACACACAGGCCCACACATGAGCTCTGATTCAACAAACTGGAGCCTTGGGTGTGGTGTCAACCATCGTAGGTGTCACCTATTAATTTAGACGCTGGTAGACGTGTAAAGCAAAACAGCTTTTTTGATGCAATGCCATGGCATTCAGATTTGTGATGGCTGTTTATTTTTATATACTTCGCTCACTGAACATAGCAGGGTGAAAGAGAGGGGGAAGCTCTTATTACCAGGAGACTTTCCATGGGGTGATTTCACCTTGTAAAGGCAGGGTGGAGGTGGTGAGGTCAGTTGGTTTGTGAATGAGCTCCAGTGGCAGGCCGCCCCTTCTCCTGCTCTACAGATAATTTCACTGAAATGTGTAAAAAAACACCCTGACACCTGGGAGTGAATGGCAGTCTACAACTCAAAACCGCACACACAGGATACCATTGATGACATCACAAGAAGACGCCCGGAAAACTCATCCATTCCTCCATAAAGTCTGTAAAGACTGTAAGGGCCTCTTCAATGCAAGTAAGAATTTCCTATTTCACATTTGTTGACACTGATGATGTCGTATGATTAATGAGCCCATATTATGAACGTTTTTGGTCCAGCGGTTTTCAGCACAATTACAGCTTGGTAAAATATTTTAGAGATTGGCAACTAGAAAAATGTATATTCAATATAAAAATGCAAATCAAGTGATGCAATTTTATCAATTTATGACTTTTTCGTGTCTGAAATCTCACACTTATAATTAGGATATCTCATATAGAGAGTGTTTTCAAGACAGTGGGAATCCTGGTTCCAAAAGTTGCTGGAATTAAAATGTTATTATTTAAATATTATTAATTGTATTATTTTAATATTTAGATTTGAGTTGTTTTGGATTTATTTGTATTTTTAAATAACTTTAAGTCACTTTGAGGCCCCCTATTGGGCTTTTGGTTGAGAACCACTCTTTTATAGTTCACCCATAAATCAATGATCTGCTTGTAAAGTCTAATGTCAAACATAAACTTTCTGCATCAGGAGCGTATCCCAAAAGTATCATATCAGTATCATATCCCAAAAGCAAACAACACATGGTGCTAATATATACTCACAATGTACTGTAATACTACTAATACACTGTCTCTTTGACAGTGACACTAATTAGTTTCATAGGTCCTCCATCAGCCAAAGCAAGAGCAAAACATCTCTGTGGACATGATGGGAATGAAGACCTTGGTTCATTGAAGGATCTTTTACTGTTTACTTTGGTTAATGGCATGATCATGAGCTAAGATTAGTAAGATTATTACATTTGGGAGCAAAACCAAGGTCTGTTTTCCCTTTGCAAAGCTCTATTCATACTCATTTCAATATCTGATAATCTTTGAGTGACTCTCATTAACAAAATTGCTTGGATAGATCAAACGAACCAGCAAAGAACACGAAAGCCATTGCTATTATAGTTTGTGGCTAATGATGGTCTTTAAAGCCCCCAACCCACTGAGAAAAGCAGTCATTACAAAAATATGCTTGTCCTCATAGGAAACAGTTCACCTGGTCATGAAAACTAAGAGCTTAGTCTCGCCTCACCCCTTTTAATCACGCATATGCAGAGGTAGCCAAAAACATCGTTCAGGAACACAATAGGTTATATTTATCCTGAACTAGTAAAGGTTTGAATTCACACGAGAGCCCTACATCGACTCTTAAAGGAGTATTTGGGTTCAGTATGAGTTGACAGCATTTTTGCCGTGATGTTGATTGCCACAAAAATAATAATTTACAAAAAAAGAAAAAGAGATGAAAAGTTGTGGTTATGGTGAGGTTCAAACAATGGAAGCAAATGGGATCAATTTCAGCAAAATTTAAAAGAAAGTTGAGGCTTGAGAAGTTTATAACTTTTCTTCCATTATTATGTTAAAATGTGTGTATTACTTGAGCTGTAAAAATTTTCTTCAAATTTGTATTATTGTTTTATGATTTTAGATGTATTCGTGGCAAAAACACTATAGATTATAAACTGCATACAATGTTATAAAAAAAACAAGGTGACTAATTCATGCAATTTGTGAAAAAACATTTTACGAGGTGACAAATTTGTAGAAATTTGTACGAAGGACCACACCTAACCCTGCCCCTAAATTTGACCGTCACAGAAATCATACAAAATTTAGTGAGGACGTATGAATTCGTACAAATTAGCCACCTCATAAAATACATATGAAATGCCACTGAGATAGCATTGGAATAAGCCTATAATTTTATTTAATCGCTATCATGTTTTGTTAAGACCAACCCATGGATTGTACCTATGCAAATGTGTTTTTCTTGAACATTGGGTCCAAATTTCAAAGCCTGAACGCAGTGCATTTAAACATGTCAGTAATTAGCCGTATGCCTCTTTATTGTCTGTTCCATTACTTACGAGACACACAAACTCAGATTAGCATCTGATAACGCACCTAATATCCAGCCATGTCATGGGCTGCATGGTGGAAGGTATCCAGTGGCTAGTCTTAGCCATAGCTCCCTCCAAGCACAATGCCCCACTTGTTGCTCAGTCTCCTCTGGCATGATCCAAAGCCATATCAGGCCCTATCTGAGACTTCAAATCCTCAATTTTTCAGCACGCACTCAATCTAATCTTGGGTTTTATGATTGGATATAACGATAAAGAACGTGTTGCAAATTATCTACAGATCGTATATTTTGCACAGTGGCTAATTGAATCTGAATGAGCTCATTGTTATCGGGAAAAAAAACGTATCAGATGAGGAGCAGAACACCGCGATGATTAATTTAGGTCTAGATAAGAGATTCTGTAACAGTGCTTGTTCTTACACACTCTTCGCACAATTATGCAAGATAATCAAGGGATTTTTATTCCTGGAGAATTCGAATCGGGTAATAGGGGCCATTTAATTTGCTAATGCGCATCTCCGATTGTATCCTCAAAACGCTGCTTTACACATTCTGAATTAAGAAATTGTACATATTATCATAGCAATTCATCCGGGAAAGGTTCCACTTGAGAACTGCTACTAAGTGGTTCACAGTCTAGATCAGTCAGCCAAGAAATTTAATCTCATCTCATAAAACTGATTGGTTTAATTGGCTGAGAGTCTGGCAAGATTAAACAAAAACAGACTTCCACTGTACTTGCTGCTGTATACGTGCTTATAATCTTGTGCTGGATCGTTTGGGACAGCAAATTTGAGCCGTTTTGTGAAAGAATGCTTTCGGCGAGGTGAAATCGATGCACTGTGAGCTGCGCCAGCACAGTCTAAATTTTCCAAAAGGTGCTTTCTGGGAAAGATTTGTCTGTTTGTATGAGTGCAAGCATTTATTTGCAGATGTTTATGTTGGAGGTGGGAAAACAAGGGCTTAAATGGTTACCGGGAAAAGAGGAGGGGTGCAATTCCATCCCTTTACTCCACCCACCCCACCCCATCCTCTATACTGCTTTCTTATTCTGCCCGGCCACAGACACTTGCCTTTTGTATGGAGGGAACCAGAGAAACAATCCACTCTTTCTGTTTGGAAAAAATACTTGTAAAAAAGAGACTCGGAGTTTCCAGGTGCTTTGCCCCCAGTTAAAAGCCCTGTAAGGAGGTCCTCTTCTTGCCTGGAGTCAGGAGAGCCACTGCCTCGTGAAGTTGAGCACCCTGCCTCTCACATTCTCCCTCTCCCTCTCTCTCTTTCTCTCTCTCTCTCCCTCCTACTTTCCACCCTGTGAGAGTGCACAGAGATTCAGAAGGTGCGTCTGAAATCGACTTGTATCCAGGCTGGAGACAGCACCACAAGGACTTTTTCCCCCTTTGCTGCGACAAGCACGTGGACTTAATTTTCACCAGAGACAGAAAGAAGAATAAGAAGCAGACTGACACCTGCCACTGAAAAGCAGAACTTTCTCTAGAGTTATGTTTATTCTTTCTGCGCGTATGTAAGCAATATTTGACTGCGACCAAGTGCCAAAACATTCCCAAGACTTTCCTGTCTGCTGGGATCCCGTAACATCTTCTCAAGTTATTTCTCCAGAGATGACTGTCTGAAGAAAAGAACCTGACCTGCAGAAGTTACCTGCCTGAGTGATTGCGGTGAAGCAGAAGGTTGAGGTAAGTTCATATCTGAATCTTTAATTTTCCTTCCCCTCCGGGTGCAGGCATATGTCATCTCTGAAAATGTTTTTCATATCCCGTTGCTTCACAGCAATTGAATCCAAATGCAAGACAGGGAGACAGAGAGAGGGGGGGGAACAGTTGGGTTCACATCTCAATCATGAGACCAACATAATTCTCAGCGCACTGCTACACACAAGGCAGATTAACAGAAGGTTTTAGTGCTCTACACCCATTAATCTCTGCAAAATATGTGGTGCAATTTTCTAAACAGAGCCATGTGGCTACAACTGCATTAATACTGATGCTGCTTGTCTGCGTTTGTAGTTTGTGTGTGCTTGTGGCTGTATAGGTTGTATGGTTCAGGTAGTGTGGTAGATCTCACAGCTGTTTTGCAGTTGGAGAGGGAGAGAGTTATATAACTGCAGCAGTCTCGCTCTCACTGACACCTGGGACTGTTTGGTTTGCACTCTGTTGTGCACCAGTGACACTCACTTAAATGTAGCTCCACCCACAGTGTTCTGAAGTCCATGCCCACTTTTCAGCTTCTGAAAGCATTTAATTTTGACTTGTCAGACTTAGTCCACTTCAGAGGTTAAAATGTCACATTAAACACATTAAATCGGCTCTTTTGAAGTCAACATAAAAACCAAAGTGGGCGTTGTTATTATTATTATTGTTGTTATTCTTGTTTATTTTCTTGTTGTTCAAAAAGTGCTTTGACCTGTCAGATATTTCAGAGCTTTAAATCACATTAAACCGTTTAATCTTTCATTTCTTTTAAAATCAACAGGAAACTGAAATGAACCCTGTTTATTATTATTATAGTAGTAGTAGTAGAAGTAGAAGTATTATTTTGATGGAACTGTTGCATTTTGACCTGTCAGGTATATATATTTCACTTCAGAAGTTAAATCGTCACTTTTAAAGTCGACATGAAAAAAAATGCACCCTATATGTTATTATTATTATTATTGTCATGAAAGTGTTGCATTTTGATCTGTCAATTATAGTTCACTTCAGAAGTTAAAACTAAATGGACCATATTGATTAGTAGTAATAGTAATAATAATGGCCATTTATTGGACAAAATCTTGCCATCCTACATTTTTCTCTTTAAATAATCAAAAAAATATGTCGTAAAAGGCATTTCATGTTGACTTGAATGGAAATGTCCAGTGTTGTTTTTTCAACTGTTGATGTATCTGTGTCAGCTGTAGCTTCTCACCTCATGTACCAGTTTTGTACATGATGTTTTGTCATAATATGTCAAAAAATGTCTAAAAGAGCTTTTACACACATAATCAGCTACTGCACATGGCATGAGCAACGTGCAGCAGTCTTAATTTCAGATGGAGAGCGAGAGAGGACTGTGAGAGAGAAGGGAATGTGCTTTCATAATACATTCTTCACCAAGAGCACTGGGGAATAGTATTCAATAATACTTTTTTCTCGTCTGAGAAGCAGGGCCCAGCTTCTACAGAACTGAAACAGACCTAGTCTGGAAAAGACAACATGCTCTCCTCAAACATTTGGTGCCTTAACATGATGGCTTTCAGGAGAAGCGGTTGAGGTCTGACTGCGAACCTGTACATCAGTGCCGCTAGGGCTAGCACACAAGCCTCCGCTCCGACCTGATCTGAACCCCTGAGGGGAAAAGAAAGGTTAGAGAAGATGTGTCCAAGACACTCCACAGATAGAGGGCCCATCATCCTCACACACTTCTGATTCCTCTGTCTGGAAATGGTCCAAAGCTTCTAGATGGGATGATGTCTTCTGTGGTTCAGTGGACGGGAAATTCAGCTGTGAAGTATGATGTGATTTTATGATGAATGTGTCTCATCTGGTCCTGTTATCAGGAGATGCAGCAGACAGCGTCCCACCTTTCTGACTGCAATTACAGCGATAGCTTCAATCCACCTAACACTTCACTCCTTTTTCACACATACTTTGACCCTTCTCCCCACATGCACATTTCAGTAAGGTAAAGCCAAGGAGATCTGTTAAAGGCTACCTGGTGAAAGCTATTTCTTTAAATTCACAGTTTATGTTTCAATTTTAAATCTGACATTTTGCACATGGGACCAAAGACATTTTTCTGCCACTCACCTGAGCTGTTATCTCTCCTGGAGCTGCAGGAAAAGTACATCATGCCTAGTCAAACTCCCCCATTTATTGACTGATAGTGTGCTGTTTGAACATGATCGTACTATAGTTCTAGACCAGGGGTCTGCAACCTTCAACGTCAAAAGAGCCATTTTGGCCCCTTTCCTACCGAATAAAATTCACTTGGAGCCACAAAATATTTGATGGCCAAATAAAGATAACACGGCATATAGCTAAAGTTTTATATTCAGTTATGTTACAGGGCAGAGGAGTAGCAATCATTTCAGAAGTGAGGGGGACAGAAATGTCAAATGTAAAAATAATAATAATGATAATAAATATTAGAGTATTTTTGCATGTATAATTGACAAAAATATTATTATCTCTTACTTTTAATTGGCTAAGAAATAAAATATACTGCTGGACAATAATAACATTATATGGTTATGATTGTACAATCAGTATATATATATATATATAAACTACAAAGACTTTTATTTGTATCCATTTTTTTCACAGAATAAGGCAGAAATTGTATGTGACCTTGGAGCACAAAAGCAGTCTTAAGTCGCTGGAGTATGTTTGTAGCAATAGCAAAAAACACATTGTATGGGTCAAAATGATCGATTTATCTTTTATGCCAAAAATCATTTGGATATTAAGTAAATATCATGTTCCATGAATATATTTTGTATTCAGTATTCATCAAAATTAATTAAAACAGTGAAATGCAAATTCAGAATATGACGCAAACCTGCAATTATTAAATATGTTGAAAAACACAAATGTATCTAACCCAATTTTATTAACCAATGTCTTTGCTACTGACCTTTGATGATCCAGTTCAACCATACTAATAAGAAAAAATGACTTAAGATAAACTAACAATTGTGCTTAGTTGTTTTTTTATTGCTGAAGAATGTTGAACCTTCTTCTCCTGCTGTATAGATGTCATTTACTCTTCCTTCAGCCTGAGGTTAATTCATTACACTTTTTGGTGTGAAAGGCTTTTACATTTGCTATAAATAGAACATATTGTCTTAAAAACAAACAATCAAGCCCTGCTCCTATTTAAAAGGGAACACGAAAGTAATGTAATGCATTACTTTCCATAAAAAGTAACGTAATTAGTTACTTTTTTAGGGAACAACGCAATATTGTAATGCATTACTTTTAAGTAACTTTCCCCAACACTGTATGTATATATATTAGAGGTGGGCATAGATTAATTTTTTTAATCTAGATTAATCTTGGAATTAATCTAGATTAATCTAGATTAAAATGGCTCATTTGAATTCGTCAAGGCATTCAGAATAAAAATATAGTACAGATCACAGCGTGCCCACCTTATTAGTTGAATAAAACCCAAAATGTCGCTTTTTGTTATTATATTGAACTGAAAGCCATCTTATTATGCACAGTGTTGCACAGATTAAATTTCATGTAAATCATCCATGCTAACACACACGCCTTCAATTTTTTTTTTGACATTTCACCTCTATAGATATATTTTTCTATGTACTGTATTTTAGATATATTCGAAGTTTCAAGTTTCTCGCCCAAGTTCACATGAGACCCAAAGCGCATCCTGTTTGCTTAAAAGCGCTAACGCTTCGTTGTTATTCTGAGTGCACACAACAATGAGAGTCTTTACAGATTCGAAGATGTATTAGGCTACTTTTATCTGTATGACCAAAATGACGGAGATTTTAAGAGCAAGTGAGCGCACCGGAGCCTGTCCTGCAGCAAACGCGCCCACACAAACACACACTTCAATAGCGCACATTTCTCTAGGTTAACATCATATTGAGCGGCCATGTAAAGTTGCTACTACATACATCTTTCAGATGAAAAGCCATATTTGAGGTTGATGAATGATAGGTGAGCGTTTGGATGTCCTGCCCGATTGTATTACCACATAGACCAGCCGTTAACAATCTGTCCATCACGGACTGCGAGCCTCTAGTTCGAAGACTCGTTCTCACCCCTACAGTGCAATTCGGCTAGGTATACATCCGCGCTAAAATATCAGGGTGAAAGTCATCATAGCTTGCGTAGTATAGACCCAGCTCCCAACCCAACTTTGAGAATAGATTAACGGCGATATTTTTTTTATCGCCGATAAGGGTCTCACATTAACGCAGCACGTTAACGCCGATAACGGCCCACCACTAATATATATATATATATATACACACAAACCCCATTCCAAAAAAGTTGGGACACTGTACAAATTGTGAATAAAAACAGAATGCAATGATGTGGAAGTTTCAAATTTCAATATTTTATTCAAAATACAACATGGATGACATATCAAATGTTTAAACTGAGAAAATGTATAATTTTAAGGGAAAAATAAGTTGATTTTAAATTTCATGGCATCAACACATCTCAAAAAAGTTGGGACAAGGCCATGTTTACCACTGTGTGGCATCCCCTCTTCTTTTTATAACAGTCTGCAAACGTCTGGGGACTGAGGAGACAAGTTGCTCAAGTTTAGGAATAGGAATGTTGTCCCATTCTTGTCTAATACAGGCTTCTAGTTGCTCAACTGTCTTAGGTCTTCTGTCACATCTTCCTCTTTATGATGTGCCAAATGTTTTCTATGGGTGAAAGATCTGGACTGCCGGCTGGCCATTTCAGTACCCGGATCCTTCTTCTACACAGCCATGATGTTGTAATTGATGTAGTATGTGGTCTGGCATTGTCATGTTGGAAAATGCAAGGTCTTCCCTGAAAGAGACGACGTCTGGATGGGAGCATATGTTGTTCTAGAACTTGGATATACCTTTCAGCATTGATGGTGCATTTCCAGATGTGTAAGCTGCCCATGCCACACGCACTCATGCAACCCCATACCATCAGAGATGCAGGCTTCTGAACTGAGCGCTGATAACAACTTTGGTTATCCTTGTCCTCTTTAGTCCAGATGACATGGCGTCCCAGTTTTCCAAAAAGAACTTCAAATTTTGATTCGTCTGACAACAGAACAGTTTTCCACAGTCCATTTTAAATGAGCCTTGGCCCAGAGAAAACGCCTGCGCTTCTGGATCATGTTTAGATATGGCTTCTTTTTTGACCTATAGAGTTTTAGCCGGCAATGGCGAATGGCACGATGGATTGTGTTCACCGACAATGTTTTCTGGAAGTATTCCTGAGCCATGTTGTGATTTCCTTTACAGTAGCATTCCTGTATGTGATGCAGTGCCGTCTAAGGACCCGAAGATCACGGGCATCCAGTATGGTTTTCCGGCCTTGACCCTTACGCACAGAGATTGTTCCAGATTCTCTGAATCTTTGGATGATATTATTCACTGTAGATGATGATAACTTCAAACTCTTTGCAATTTTTCTCTGAGAAACTCCTTTCTGATATTGCTCCACTATTTTTCGGCGCAGCATTGGGGGAATTGGTGATCCTCTTCCCATCTTGACTTCTGAGAGACACTGCCACTCCGAGAGGCTCTTTTTATACCCAATCATGTTGCCAATTGGCCTAATAAGTTGCAAATTGGTCCTCCAGCTGTTCCTTATATATACATTAAAATTTTCCGGCCTCTTATTGCTACCTGTCCCAACTTTTTTGGAATGTGTAGCTCTCATAAAAACCAAAATGAGCCAATATTTGGCATGACATTTCAAAATGTCTCACTTTCAACATTTGATATGTTATCTATATTCTATTGTGAATAAAATATAAGTTTATGAGATTTGTAAATTATTGCATTTCTTTTTTATTCACAATTTGTACAGTGTCCCAACTTTTTTGGAATCGGGTTTGTATATATATATATTAGGGTGGCACGGTAAACAGATGTCATGGTTCGGTACGTACCTGTGTTCGGGGGTCACGGTTCAATACGATTTCGGTACAACAGGAGAAAAAAATAATTCTACTATGCTCGGTTTCTTTTCATTTATTTTGAACAGACAGTAATGCAAATTACAATATTCTCCACCTAGATGTGAAAATACTAATTATTAATACTAATACTTTTATTAAATTATGTTATATTATGTATACAATCTATTTTGTTTTCATTGTGAATGTACACAAATAAAAGCAGACCTTTATCCAGACATTATTATTAAGACAATAAGTGTTTAAAATTGATTCTGCTGGTATAAGGAAACAGTTGAAGTGATCGCGCGCTGGAGCACACACACACACACATACTTTTTTATTGTATATATTGAACATTTAACATTAAAAATTATTACAAAATGTTACAAACATGATCACGTTTCCTTACACACACACAAAACACATCAGTTCCAGCATTGCTAAAGTTTATCAAAATAAAATACAAACATCAGCACACCCACCTCTATGTCACCGTTGAAACGAGACTGTATTAACATAATTTACAAAGCCTATAATTTACATAATAAATAATAGTTTAGCATTCAGATAAATTATATCGCAAACATGGAAATATTATGGAATATTTGGATTTGTGCCAAATGAGAGAGTTAGGATACGAGCACATATCTCTTTTCAGTCCATGTGAGAGATGTGTTCAGAATCAGCACATGGTCACTGTCTAGTGGGCTTTGTTTTCAAGCGCGCAACTCACGGGATTCGCTGTTCTTCTTCTGGTGCTGGCAGTTATCAAACAGCGTTGCATTACAGCAGGCGCCCCGTTCTGAATTGGGGTGAATTGCTTTATTCGTCATAAAGGCCAAAGTATACTTCCCTTTGTACGCGCAATCATGTCAGATCAGGTCCGAGGACTTGTTTGTCACAATCAATCTAAAGGACGCATACTTCTATGTCTCCATCCTTCCCACTCACAGGAAATTCCTGAGGTTTGCTTTCGGGGGCGAAGCTTACCAGTATCAGGGTTCTTCCGTTTGGCCTAGCACTCTTACCCCGCACTTTCACAAAGTGTGTTAGCTCCGTTGCGGCTACAGGGCATCAGCATACTCAATTACATTGACGATTGGTTGATTCTCACTCAATCAGAGCAGATGGCGGTTCAGCATCGAGATTTCGTTCTTGCCCACATGAAAGTGCTGGGGTTAAGACTGAACGGCAAGAAAAGTGTGCTTTCTCCGGCTCAGAGAACCACTTATTTGGGCGTGGTGTGGGATTCGCTTACGATGCAGGCTCGTATGACACCTGCTCGGATCGAGTCGATCCTCACCACAGTTGCGAGGGTGAAAGAAGGCCGGTCACTCACTATGAAGCAGTTTCAGAGACTGCTGGGTCTGATGGCAGCTGCGTCCAATGTGAAATCTATTGGCCTGCAGTACATGAGACTCCTAAAGTGGTGGCTTAAGACCAAGGGGTTTTCCTCGAGGGGATTACCGCTTCGCATGATCAAGGTCACGCGGCAATGCCTACGTGCCTTAGACATGTGGAAGAATGTGACGCTAGCGACGGACGCATCCCTCACGCATCCCTCACCGGTTGAGGAGTGGTCATGAGTAGCCACCCTGCACGTGGTCTGTGGAGTGGTCGCTATCTCACGTGGCATATTAATTGCCTAGAGATGCTGGCCGTGCTGCATGCACTGAAGTATTTCCTCCCAGACCTGAAAGATCACCATGTGTTGGTGCGCACCGACAACACATCAGTGGTCGCTTAAATCAACCACCAAGGAGGTCTGCGCTCGCACCCCTTGTACACGCTGGCGCGCCAGATCCTTGTGTGGGCCCAAGGGAAACTCCGCTCATTAAGAGTGCTATATATCCCTGGGCATCTCAATATGGGAGCAGACATCCTGTCGAGACAGGGGCAGAGGCCCGGGGAATGGATGCTTCACCCAGATGTGGTGAAGCAAATCTGGAGAGTGATTGGCCAGGCTCAGGTGGACCTCTTTGCTACTCAGGAGACAGCGCAATGTCCCATCTGGTACTCTCTAGTTCATCCAACTCCACTGGGGCTGGATGCTATGGTACAGATGTGCCCGAGGCTTCGTCTGTACGCCTTTCCCCTGATCGCTCTGATCCCGGGAGCTCCGGCGAGAGTGCGCTGGAACGAGGTCAGTCTACTTCTGGCCGGGCCGAGTATGGTTTTCCGACCTGATTTATCTCCTCGACGGCTCTCCATGGGAGATTCCTGTCAGAAGTGATCTCCTCACACAAGCGGAGGTCTATCACCCCTGCCTGGAGCTATGGAAGTTGTGGGTGTGACCCCTGAGTGGACACAGCTCATAGCTCATAGCAAAGTTTCTCAACTGAGGTTGTTGAGACCATCCTCCAATCCAGAGCTCCCTCAATGAGGAAACTGTACGCCTTGAAGTGGAAACTTTTCACTTCTTGGTGCAGAGACCACCAGCTCGAACCAGTCAACTGCCTGGTTGGTACAGTTCTGGAGATCCTTAAGGCCCGTCTCTCTTTTGGAGTTTGCCCACTCCACCCTAAAGGTTTATGTGGCAGAAATTTTGGCCTACCACACTTCTCTTGTTGGGCAGTCAGTGGGCAGAAACCCCCTAGTTACACGTTTCCTCTGCGGTGCGCTGAGGTTGAGACCTCCAGTATTGTCCCGTTTTCCACCTTGGGACCTGGCTGTGGTGTTGGAAGCTCTCTATAGTCCTCCCTTCAAGCCTATTGAGGAGATTTCTGATTGCCATCTCACTCTGAAGACTGTATTTCTTGTGGCGATATCTTCTCTCAAGAGAGTTGGGGATCTTCAGGCCCTCTCAGTGGCCCCTACTTATTTGGACTTTGCACCTGACATGGCCAAAGCCTTTTTATACCTGCGAGCAGGGTATGCTCCAAAGGTCCCCTCCTCAGCACCACAACCTATAGTACTGCAGGCTTTCTGTTCTCCTCCCTTTCGTGAGCCTGACACACAAAACGCATGCGTCCAGACGCATACGTCCAGAGAGCTGCCCTGTGGCTGCCCTTTCTCGCAGGTGTCCCATTACAGGACATCTGCAATGCTGCGGGTTGCTCCACGCCCCTGACCTTTGTCAGGCTTTATGGCCTCGATATGCAGGCCACTCCAGAGATGCTTGGTCTCAGGGATACACACTGACTTGAAGTCTTGCAGTTCCTTCATCCCCAGCTGTTTCTTCATTCCGGTTCCTTGAAGGAACTGATGCTGGCTGCATCCTGCGTCTTTTTACCAGCTGCTCATTACATCACCCTACCCCTGACGTCTCGCCCATCATTTGGACTGATTACACACGATATTCAGAGCCGCTCATGCTGAAGACATTCCGCAAAGCGTCTTACCGGACACAGCATCTCATTCCTTCAGGAACCAGGCGTTTTTGACTGCTTGGACATAGTACACAAAGGCAAATACTTTGGCAGTGTGAAGCCTTAATGGAGAGGCAATGCTGTAACCACAGATGCCCACCTTTGGGATGGCCCAATAACTCTGCTGACTGCTTTTTATGATGTCGATTGGCTCTGCCAGGCTAGGCCTGATGAAATGCATTTCTTTCTTTGTTACATTACATGACTCCAACCAACCTGACGGAGGCTTTAATATATGGACCATTCATAATTGGTGCACAGTTATTGGTTGTGCTGGCCAATAAGCCTTTGTCCATGTCCAACCATCTGTCTTGTTAATTCTGTGGCAATTTTCAGTCACTGAATCTTGTTTATAAGGTCCATCGCTGACATTGAAAAGCATATTTCCATTTTCTGCTTTAGATTCCTTTATCTCAAGGTGGATGTAAATGTGTGCCCTGGAGAAGCCATATCTAAATAAAAAGAAGCAAAGCTTATCCAAACCATTATAGATGTCTCTTTTCATTCAGCTTGTAATGGCATGCTGCAGATTCAATTCCCATTTGAGTTTTTTTTTTTTTTTACCGTGCAACAGAGGAAAATGATACGAAAACCATTACACATGCTCAATCAGTGGGAGAGACTAGACAGTACAGACTGAGAAGCATATGGGAAATGTTGAACACCCCAATAGGTTGAACTTTTACTTTGGGTTTCTGAGAGAGGCGATGTCTTGTATTGTGGCCACCAAACCCTCAACAAAGGTGAAGGAATGAATGTATATGTAGGACAGAGGAGTGTCAAACCATAACGTATGTGGGCTGTCTGGTACTGTCATATGGAGAATCTTCTTCTTTCTTTCTTTTTTTTTGACATTATTCATAAACCTATTGATGAATGTTTGGCAACCGGGAAATGTATTCCTTCTCTGGTGATGGGACCAGTAATCCATATAGTTTTATTTATATATATATATATATATATATATATATATATATAGTGCCACTAGAGAGCAGAATTTCTGACCTTGAATGTTACCACAAATCATGTTACATGGGAATGTTAAGAACACACACAGGCTCACAGTCTGTGCCTCTGGTGCTGTGTGTGCATCTCAGAAATTTTAGATGACAAAGGCCTCTTTTCTTTCTATGTATATAGTAATTGTTTTTTATGTTTATTGTACATAAAAAAATTAATTGGTAACACTCCACAAGATTCGGAGTTTTATCAGTGATAGCTTCAGTGTATCAATGTTCAATGTGGGTTTTTTTTTTGGGGTGTAAATTATCTAAACATTCTTGAAACAAGCTTAATATACTTGATTTGTTGACACTGCATGAAATATTAAATCGATATTTCACCCCCAAATTTCAATTTTGTCAGAATTTACTCATGTCATTCCAAACATGTATGATTTTTATTCTACAAAACATAAAAAATATATTTTTAAATCATATACAGCCAAAACTGTTTGGTTAGCAAGTAAAAAAAATATATATATATATTTTGTGTTCTACAGAAGAAAGTCATTACAGGGTTTATAACAACATGAAAGTGTCAGACTTTGTCTTCATCTGCCTTTGTTTCTGTGCCCATATATGGTCCTTCCTGTTTCCCAGTCATTATTAGTTCAGTCAGTGTCAGCCGTGTGTCTTGATTATGTCCCAGGTGTCTCCAGTTATGTCTCCCTATATATAGTCTGTTCTGCCCCATGTTACCTGTGGATTATTGTTAATGTCATGTGTGTCAAGCTGGTTTGGATGTCCTTCCCCGTGTTCCTGTATCCTGTATTGTGCGTTCGTCATCCATTAAATACCCTGTTTGTTATATCCTCGTCTCCTCGTTCCTGGATCCCCGTGTGAACCGTGACAGAAGGTAAGTAAATGGTGATTTTTTTTTTTTATGAATGAATGAATGAATGAATTGTCCCTTAATGGCCTTATTTTATACATTTTATTTTAAGTTTTACATGTGTATTTTATCATAATGCACTGGCAAATTTTTAACCTTTATTATACTTAAAATGTCAACAATATCTGTAAGTGAAGTAAAACTAAATACACTTGTATTACAGATACATTCTCTGAAAATAAATCCTAAATGTATCTTGTTTCAAGAATTTGTAGATATTTTTACAGGAAAATAAAACAAATAAATTATCATCAATAAGATTTTTTGCATTGTATTTAAAAAAAAAAAGTACATTGTTAGTTAATGATACCCAATGCATTATTGAAATTTCATGAAATGCGTAACTAATTTTCCACACTTTGTTTGGCTTACGACCATGCCATACATGTTATTTTGAGCCCATTGATGTTGGCAGAAAGGTTCTTCTCATCAACCGTGTGGTAACCTTCATGCCTCTTTTATTGGTGTTCACTTTAGACAGGAAATTAGGTAGAATACCACTCATGCTCCAGGAAAAGCATATGCCTGACTCTGTTATGTTCCAGGAACTCACTCCCCCATCTCTCACCATTACCATTTGTTTCTAGATTTTTTTTCGCTCACCAAGAGAGAGGAAAAACAGTCATGTTCAATGGTGCTACAAGGATCGAACTCTTTGTGGAACTATGCTTTTCCCAAAAGTCTGTTTAATGGAGCTCTTCAGGTTTCGTTCCTTCCGCCTGTTCTCCACTTAAGGTTTGATGGACAAAAGAAAAACAGCGAATGAGGAATTACCCTCAAAGCTGTCGGAAACAGAATATTGGCATAAGCCGACTGCAATCAGCATCGTGCTTAGCCTGTGTCGCCGATTAAATAAGGGTGTTTGCCTTTGTGAGGGAGTGTGTGATCATCTCAGACCTTAGCGAAAAATGCCGCTGGATGCTCAATCAGACATCCTCTTGCATGAGGCTTTGTTCCAGTGGGTTGTGCATGAATTGGTCTGGAAAGGAAAAGAGGTGCAAACACATCCAGGAAAGGGGAGGTTATCTGTGAAGGCCAATGGGTTTATTATATGGACGCTAGCGTGTGAAGATGTCATCTGTTTGATTGATTGAGTGGAAAGGTGTACTGCCCTGAACAGATGTGTCTGTTTGGTTATTCACAGTAGGACACAATTGAACACATGGTTGGGGAAATTAACAGCTTTAAATTAAGTCTGATAAATGTGGCACAGATCTGGGTTTAGAATCAGGGCCGACTTAAAATATCATAAATCACATACAACTATGTGAATGTGCTGGAAAAACATTTTTTTCTTAATCAATATATTTTTATCAAGATAAACTCCCTAAAAACTATTCTTTCTATATATATATATATATATATATATCACAGTATCTCACAGAAGTGTGTACACCCATCACATTTTTGTAAATATTTTATTATATCTTTTCATATGACAACACTGAACAAATTACACTTTGCAATGTAAAGTAGTTAGTGTACAGCTTGTATAACAGTGTAAATTTGCTGTCCCCTCAAAATAACTCAACACACAGCCGTTAATGTCTAAACCGCTGGCCACAAAAGTGAGTACACATCTCAACAAATTAGAATACTTTATAAGACCAATAAAAAAAACATTTTTAGTGAATTGTTGGCCTTCTGGAAAGTATGTTCATTTACTGTATGTATACTCAATACTTGGTAGGGGCTCCTTTTGCTTTAATTGCTGCCTAAATTCGGCGTGGCATGGAGGTGATCAGTTTGTGGCACTGCTGAGGTGGTATGGAAGCCCATGTTTCTTTGACAGTGGCCTTCAGCTCATCTGCATTTTTTGGTTTCTTGTTTCTCATTTTCCTCTTGACAATACCCCATAGATTCTCTAGGGTTCAGGTCTGGTGAGTTTGCTGGCCAGTCAAGCACACCAACACCATGGTCATTTAACCAACTTGTGGTCCTTTTGGCAGTGTGGGCAGGTGCCAAATCCTGCTGGAAAATGAAATCAGCATCTTTAAAAAGCTGGTCAGCAGAAGGAAGCATGAAGTGCTCCAAAATGTATTGGTAAACGGGTGCCGTGACGTTGATTTAAAAAAAACAAAATGGACCAACACCACACCAGTAGATGAAATTGCAACCCAAATCATCACAGACTGTGGAAACTTAACACTGGACTTCAAGCAACTTGGGCTATTAGCTTCTCCACCATTCCTCCAGACTCTAGGACCTTTGTTTCCAAATGAAATACAAAACTTGCTCTCATCTGAAAAGAGGACTTTGGTCCACTGGGCAACAGTCCAGTTCTTCTTCTCCTTAGCCCAGGTAAGATGCCTCTGACGACAACTGTAGCCAAATTCCTTGACACGTCTGTGTGGTGGCTCTTGATGCCTTGAGCCTCAGTCCATTCCTTGTGAAGTTCACCCAAATTCTTGAATCGATTTTGCTTGACAATCCTCATAAGGCTGCGGTTCTCTCGGTTGGTTGTGCATCTTTTTCTTCCACACTTTTTCCTTCCACTCAACTTTCTGTTAACATGCTTGGATACAGCACTCTGTGAACAGCCAGCTTGTTTGGCAATGAATGTTTGTGGCTTACCCTCCTTGTGAAGGGTGTCAATGATTGTCTTCTGAACAATTGTCAGATCAGCAGTCTTCCCCATGATTGTGTAGCCTAGTGAACCAAACTGAGAGACCATTTTGAAGGCTCAAGAAACCTTTGCAGGTGTTTTGAGCTGATTAGCTGAATGGCATGTCACCATATTCTAATTAGTTGAGATAGTGAATTGGTGGGTTTTTGTTAAATATGAGCCTAAATCATCACAATTAAAATAACCAAAGACTTAAACTACTTCAGCCTGTGTGCATTGAATTTATTTAACACACGAGTTTCACAATTTGAGTTGAATTACTGAAATAAATGAACTTTTCCACGGCATTCTAATTTATTGATATGCTCCTGTATATACATTTAAATAGCTTTATGTTTAAGTTATAACAACTAAGCAAGGTAAAAACAATATTAAGCAAGGTTCAGATTTTTATTTAAAAATTTGATATAAAAATAATATTAATATTTTTTTTTACATTTATATTGCGCTTTTTCTGGCTACTCAAAGCGCTTTACATGGAAGGGGGAATCTCCTCATCCACCACCAGCGTGCAGCATCTGCCTGGATAATGCGATGGCAGCCATATTGCGCCAGAACACCCACCACACACCAGCTTATTGGTGGAGAGGAGACAGAGTGATGAAGCCAATTAGTTAATTAAACCAGTTTGCAGTTCTTGCGTTAAGAAAATATAAATAAAACAATAACTAGCATCTCTCCCCTCAACCATTGTTACTTAAGTTATACCTTTGCTTATATTATAAGTTATATATTATAACTAATTAGCTTCCCACTAATCTTGCAGTTTTACTAAATTTCCCTTCAGGGGTCAATAAAGTTGCTCTCTGTCTTTCTATCTATCTATCTATCTATCCATCTTGTCTTCCTAGTCTTTCATTTTCACATTCCCCTCTTCGCTGCATTCCCTCATTTGCTCTCCCCTGGCTCTTGAAAATGCACTGGACGTGGATGAGATTTTCCGTTCCGTTGGCAATAGAAGGAAATGGGGAAGCTTGGCAAGCGGCTGTTATTATTTTTCCTTTTGCAGAGTTTCAGCTCTTTCAGCAGCCTCTCTGTCATTCAGACCCAGCAAAGTCTCCACAATCTGAAGCTGTCTCATCAGCATCATGCTTCTAAAGAGGACTGAGAGTGAGACAGTCAATGCATGTTCACACCAATACTGAATATTAGTTGCAACAGTTAATTACAGACAACATTGTAAACTGAAACAGTATATTTTATGGACCTATTTTCATCCAACATTTGTTTGTGTAATGGTCACCACCTATTGATTGCCATGGTTCTTCTGGACCTTAGAAGTATTAGAATAAAACACTGAGGAAAGACCCTTAAGTAGCAAGATATGAGGCATGTTGTGGCTCTGTCTGTCTTTTTCTTTTACCACTATAGATTTGTGTTTGATCCTCACTTTTACCCCCCTTTTTTATGACTCATTACTCAAACTGCAGTTTATTTGATGTTTGTGATGAAACAGTGGTTCATGGTTTGGCAATTCTGTGTCTCAAAATATTATTTGTAGACAAGGAAGGATAAATC
This sequence comes from Gymnocypris eckloni scoliostomus, assembly GCA_027564155.1. NCBI lineage: Eukaryota > Metazoa > Chordata > Actinopteri > Cypriniformes > Cyprinidae > Gymnocypris > Gymnocypris eckloni. Next base: position 13,825,129 of record CM050427.1, on the reverse strand, counting down.
CCAGAAGCTTCACAAAGGACTTCACAAAATAATGGAGTTTTACCAAATAAGACATTTAGTATTTCTTTGGTTTTCTATGTTTTAATTTAGAAGCCAAAATAGCATATTTTTGCTTTGTTTTGCATAATAAAATCTTTATTTGCATGCAAGATGTTCCTAAATCTTGCAGTGCATTTCCAAGGAAACTTTTGAAAATATTGAAGCCATTGACAAAATATCAAAATAAAAGCTGAATCCAGCTGGAGGCACTTATGGCCTTGTTTGGTTCAGTTCTACCTGCACAAGCGAACCCAACTGAATCGTAATTGGACATCAGAAGATGGGCTTTGAGGTTCAGAGAGAGACTTGATTTATTTTAATTGGATGCTGGTTGATTTTACCGGCTTTCTCATTAGTCTCTTGTTCAGCATCTGGGAGCCAAACTGACGAGGGACTCCAAGACTACAGGAAAGACACAGAACAGCACCAATTCCTCTCTGGGTCAAATCCTTAAATAAAACTCCAGTTATAACTTTGTCTTTGTCCTCCCAGGCCAAGATTTTTTACCCTCTTTTCTCACATTAAGGGAATGGTTGATGGATGGTCTGCAACAGCAGAGATGGGAATAGGGCTTTAGGGGTTTATTTACTTCAGCTTAAGTCTTGGATAATATTTATTTACATGTGTTCCCAGTTTTTTCTCCTCCGACTTAGGGGAATTGAGAACAGTTCCAATAGTTACCCTTGCACTTTTAAGTAAAATTTATCCAGAAGTACATTAGTAACATTACCCATACTCATCTTCATCCAGCTTCTATCAGATCATTGTTATTTTAGGAATGATTTGTGGTTCTGTCATGGAGATAGTGTCTTTCAGTGCAGGTAGTTCATTTGATATAGCTTATGTTAGCATTATTTAACATATAGACCACATAAATAAAATATATTGAATTGTTATGCAGTGAGAAAAGATGGAGAGTAGACATTGCATCAGGCCTTAAAGATAGAAAAAATATACATGCATAAAAATAGTTTACTATTCAAGAGTTTGGGGTTGGTAAGATTATTTTGTTATTTTTATAGATAGATTAGTAATTAAAACTGGACATATTCATTCATTGGTTAATGTCTGCATTTGGTTGCCATAAAGTCTCATTTCATGTTATCCTATCGCTTCCTGTTCTAGAAGTCCAACATTAATACGCATCCAAAACGCTGACCATAATTATTTTAAATTCCCCCTTCCCTCTGCCTCATGCTTTACCATTGCCCAGTAAACTTCTGCATCTCCGGGCAGTTTGGTGTGACAGAATGAAGGAGGAGCTTGACAAGCTGGCCAAAGATGAGAGCGCTCAAATGGGCCGTACACCATCCAACTCCCAAGCACAACAGAGCACTTGTGTTCTCACTTAACCACAGCAAGGAAGAGATTCATGTTAGCATGGAGAACTGGCTCCTGGTGCAGCATGGTTGACCTTTCACATATGCTAGCACTTGCTGAAGAGAGATGGAACATGTTGACTATAAATAAGTTGGTCACTATGTTCATCCAACGATCCCTTTAAAAGTTTCCGAAAATCTAAACTCATCCAAATGTAATTTCCGAGCTGTTTATTTAAAGACTGGTATTGCTTCAATCAGTTTGATACTATTTACAGTTTCTTCATTTAATTACTTTGTGTTTAATGAGACTTGCAACTGATTAAACACTCTGTCCTTGTTCTCTCTTTCCTTTCGTTAAGATGTATCTATCAAAACACTTGTTTGTTTTTTGCTGCTTTGCTAATGCAAACCAGAGCGTTTGTTAAATCTGGTTTGCCAATAAGCGAAACTGTGGTACCTGATCCAAGTGTTGCCCATGGTCAGTATTTTTTTATCCTGTAAAGAAGTGTAAGGAAAAAAACTTTCCCATGTGTTATGAGACTGCGTGGTATTCATCTTCAAGTGGTTTGATGCCTGTGCAATAATTTAGCTGGAGTTGCTTTAGTACTTTGATCAGCATGAGGGTTTTAAAAGGTTTGTACAGAAACGTACATGCTCGCTAGTTTCGCCTCTAGCTGGAGATTTTTGCCTGATTAAGAAGACCGTCCCACCTGCAACCTTTGTTCCCTGCAATGTGTTTGTCTTGTCTCCGAATGTCCCGTGCCTTGCACCGGTTATGTAATCAAGATCAGTGTGCTATGTCTAAATCTCAAAGGCCCACTTTCTTTCCTTCATGTAAAAGGTACACTGTATCCCATTACCCTGGCTAAAGCTGCTGAAAATGTAGAAAGTAAAGGATTTTGGGTTTGTCTCTCTCAGAGACACCCCATCCTCATTCACATCCCTTTTGGAAGCTCCTGTTTGATCATAATTTGATTTAAGAGATTTTGACTTGATTATAGGCAACATGTACCTATAGAAATTTGTTTGTACAATTAAAAGCAGCATATTAGAATGACTTCTGAAGGATAATGTGACACTGAACATCCACTTGATTGGCTCTATGACTCTCTTTCCTCTCCACCTGTAGCTGGTGTGTGGTCAGCTGGTGTGTCCAGATGTCATCGTCATAACTTGTTGAATTGATGAGAAACTAAACCAGGGGAGTCTTGAGTTCAAAGCAGTCTATAACACAAAGCCATGACAAGACAAAGACCGAGTTGTTCCTGTTATCCTGCTCTGAAATACAGATCTTCAAAACCAGGCGCTTCCAGTCCTGTCCTCTCACTTGAATACTGTCCTTTTGAAGAAGACCCAACTCTAAAGACAGAAAGAGTCGAAACTATAAAGCTTGTTTGAGTGGAACCCATGTCTCTTTGAACATGATCCGGCCTTCGTAGGCTCATAACGTTGCAAAGACTTTCAATGTGGGTTTCTATCTGATTGCCCAGTCGAAACAATAGAAAGTGTGACCCCTGTAAGACGAACCCACCTGCTTTAAACAAATGTAGGTGAATCTGGAGAAAGAAAACCTGCAAAATCTGAGTTGTCCCAGTACACTGTGGGTCATGGACACATGTGATCGAGTCCAAGTAGCAACTGCTAATCCGTTTACATTCAGCCGAGACCCAGTAAGAGGATATTAAATCTGGAGGGTATTGTGTGGCAGTTCTTAAGCAACCAAACCTTTCCTGCATCCCATCATGCTCTGCAGAATAGGGTGCCACCAAATGCTTAGGCAATGCATTTGTCAGCTCATGAGTGTGTGGGTTTGACAGTAATTGAATTAGGAAGGTTTCTGTTTGCAAATAGCTGCAGTGGTCACACCATGCCACCGAGTCATCGCATAAATCTCTTTATTAGGTATTTGTGGAATCCAGATGAGTCAGCATGGGAATGTTTTAATTTAGCCTCATTATGTGTATTGCAGTGATGTACCAAAGTTGAACTCATATTTACCATTTAGCAGAGGCTTTTATCCAAAGTGAAAAGCACAAGCATTAACTATATATATATTTTTTTATTTACACTTTTTAATATATACATAGTGTAAAACATAAGTATTGGTATTTTCCTCAGTCTGCTGTATGTTAAATTTAGTTTTATTGTATTTACTATATATTTTTAACATGCATTTAGTTTATTTTATTTATGTGATTTTTTTTTTTGCAGCTGTATAATATTAACATCCACAAGTAGGAGGCTTGGAGACTAAATGCTCTTCATGAAATCCACTTTCCCTTCCAAAAACTCAACCAGATTATTAACTGAAAATGAAGCAAAAAATTGGTTACGTGCCTTACTGCTGACTAAATTGTTTTGAATCCCACCAGACAAAACAGTACCTATGCTGTCCTTCGACTGAAATACTGCTGCATAAAAATGAACATCAACTGGACTGCAAATGTTTTCTGCAGTATTAATGGTCGTCTTGTGTCCTCTTAGGGCCATACTAATGTAGTTCAGTAACCCAAACAAAGCCATGTGTTTCTGAAAAATACTGAAATGTAAGTCACCCTTCCACAAACTGCACACATAACTTCAGTTGTTGAGACAAAATGAGGCTTGGGCAAATTTAATTTGCATACAGAGGAAGTTGGGAATGAGTGATTTGATTTACAAACAAAGTGGATCTCAGTGGAGTCCTACCTTTCATTTGGGATTGGGACCCACAGGCCTTCAAGAGGAATCCGTGAAAAATGCAAAATTATAAAAAATACAAAGTGTACTTTAACAGCATATCATTTATTTGTTTATTTAGGGAGAACTCTATTCGTGTTGCATCTTTCTAGGGAGTTTTTCCTTGTTATTGTCGTCTTTTACTAACTACTTCTATTGCGTGTATTTGTGATAGCTGCTTGGGAACAGTAGGTTTTTTATTTAACTGAATTGAAATAGATAAAAGCTAACATAAAGTAACTTAACTCAATAGAAAGTACATATTGTCCCTCAGAAAAAGTTTTGATGATTCATATTGGATTTAATACAATGAGATTTAATTCGGGAAACAACACATCTATATATTAACTTTTTTTCACACAGTATAAATGTCTCTCTCTCTATATATATTAGTGGTGGGCATAGATTAATTTTTTTAATCTTGGAATTAATCTAGATTAAAATGGCTCATTTGAATTCTGCCGAAGGCATTCAGAATATGTGTGCTACCCAAATGACTAAAAGTAAGTCTTTGAGAACGGGTTTCTCAAGCCAGGTGGCGCATTAGACCAGGGGCTCATCTCCTGTTTCCAAAATGCATCACAAACTTTAACCTCTTCCCGTCCCAATCCCATGAAAAAACTGGAGGAAAATCCCGTTCCACTCCCGGAAGAATGACTCCCACTCCAGTTTTTTTTTTTTTGCCGATAACTGTCAATTACAGTAAAAATATAGTACAGATCACAGCGTGCCCACCTTATCAGTTGAATAAAAACCCAAAATGTAGTTTTTTGTCATTTATATTGAACTGAAAGCCATCTTATGCACAGTGTTGCACAGATTACATTTCATGTAAATCATCCATGCTAACACACACGTCTTCTATTTTTATTTTTTAGACATTTCACTCTCTATAGATATATTTTTCAAAGACGGTGTTTCAAGTTTCTCGCTCAAGTTCACATGAGACCTAAAGTGCATCCTGTTTGTTTAAAAGCGAACGTTGTTATTCTGAGTGCACACAAATAAACGAGTCTTTACAGATTCGAAAGATGTATTAGGCTACTTTTCTCTGTATGACCAAAATGACGGAGATTTTAGGAGCAAGTGAGCGACCGGAGCCTGTCCTGCAGCAAACGCGCCCACACAAACCCTTCAATAGCGCACATTTCTCTAGGTTAACATCATATTGAGCGGCCATGTAAAGTTGCTACTACATACATCTTTCAGATGAAAAGCCATATTTGAGGTTGATGAATGATAGGTGAGCGTTTGGATGTCCTGCCCGATTGTATTACCACATAGACCAGCCGTTAACAATCTGTCCATCACGGACTGCGAGCCTCTAGGTCGAAGACTCGTTCTCGCCCCCTACAGTGCAATTCGGCTAGGTATACATCCGCGCTAAAATATCAGGGTGAAAGTCATCATAGCTTGCGTAGTATAGACCCAGCTCCCAACCCAAATTTGAGAATAGATTAAGGGCGATATTTTTTTATCGCCCGATAAGAGTCTCACGTTAACGCAGCACGTTAACGCCGGTAACGGCCCACCACTAATATATACATGTATATATATATATATATATATATATATATATGGCAGCCTTTATATTTTAGGCAGTGGGTTCCTAACGAGATCATATTGAGGGGTCCTTGGCATTAACAAGTTTGCAAACCCTGCACTAATGAACTAAGCAGCTCGATGAGGCTGTTAGAGTACATTTAAAGTGAATTATTCATCTTTGGTGGAGATATGAGGGATGAGAGTTATTTTGGCATTTAGCATGGAAATAGATCCTGAACCATGGTGCCCACAGACACTAGTACAATAGTCTCTCGCATGCCTCTCTCTCACTTTCCCATCACAGACTCTCACACAAATCATTAAAATAGCATTTCAAGCACTAGTTAAGTCATTCCAGCAGAAACCACAGTCTCCTTATTAGGCAGCCTGCGATTCAGCAAACGGCACCCGGCACGAGAAAAAGATTTTGGAAAAGCAAAGAAAGAGTTAGACTGTTTGTTTTCTTGTCTGTCCTTTGTGTCGATTCCCTGTCGGTTTTGCGAAGGCGTTGGATGTCATTGTCTAGATTTAGTCTGCGTAGGAGGGTGTGAAAAGTTCATACTTTCCCCATTCTTAAAAATGCAGTCTTTATTGCCTTCTTTTCCCTCAGAGAACACTAATATGCTGTATCACTAACATCATTTGTTGCCGTTTTTGAAGCATTTTTCTTGCAGAGACAATAAAACTGCATGGAGAGGAGTCTTGTCTAGACCAGGCAAGTTTTTTTAAGTGGGGTTCATCTGCTTGATTCATGGCCTCAAAGTCTCCGCAAAACCCAGTAACAACACACACTTGTAGAGCCGAACATTCCAGCACTATTATTTTTGCATTATATTCCTATTTCTTGAAAGACAGAGGCAGTTATCTGCTCCATTAGCTCCACACGCCATACAAATCAGCCTACTATTCCTGAGGTTTCAACACATTTTGCAGTGTTTATACATTAGCAGGTAACTCATTTTCTATTGATAACACACTTCATCTTTGTCTATCATTTCCTTTCTGAAAGGACCACCTTAAGGCCCTGACATACTTGTGACAAAATAATTTGTTGCTGTTTGCTTAAAAGTAAGAAAGAATGGATGTCGGAAATCTGAACAGCAGAAAACTGTTAGGAAACATGCTGACATCTAAAGCTAGATTGTTTGAAAGCAAGCAGCTTTACAGTATTAAAGGGTTAGTTCACCCAAAAATTTAAATGATGTAATTAATTACTCTCTATGTCATTAATTACCCTCATGTCGTTCCAAACCAATAAGATTTCCGTGCATCTTCAGAATGCAAAATTAAGATATTTTGGATTAAATCTGAGAGCTTTCTGATCCTGCATAGACAGCAAGGCAACTGAAACGTACCTAGGACCAGAAAGGTTTAAGGACATCGTTAAAATAGTTTGTGACATCAGTGGTTCAACTATAATTTTATGAAACATGAGAACTTGTGTGCAAAGAAAACAAAAGTAGAACGGCAGCTCCTGCATCAGCAGCATCACATGTATGCACCGTGGTACTCATGAACGCGCATTGAAGACTGACACAGAAGAGAAGAAATTGTTGACTTAATTTGTTGTTTTTGTTTTCTTTTATGCACAAAGTATTCTCGTAGCTCCGTAATATTACGGTTGAACCACTAATGTCACATGGACTATTGTAATGATGTCCTTACTACCTTTCTGTGCCTTGAACGTGATAGTTCCGTTGTTGTCTATGGAGGGTCAGAAAGCTCTCGTATTTAATCAAAAATATCTTAATTTGTGTTCCAAAGATGAACAAAGGTCTTGTGGGTTTGGAACGACATGAGGGTTTAGTAATTAATGAGAGAATTTTCATTTTGGGGTAAACTATCCCTTTAAACATAAAACCATGTCAGTGCCACTTTCAATTAGAAATATAACTTCAGTGTCTACTATAAAGCAGCTTTTCAGCACGTTCATGTTTTTAATCATGCCTGACCTTGATGGCTTAAATACAAGAAATGAACTGGAGATTATTTCCACGTCAAAGAAGGCAGAGCCCCACTGTACACCTACCTAATATGTATTCACCACAGATCAATAGTAGTTCATAGGCGTTAACCAGCCGGAGCACATTTTTACAGAACGTTTATTTTGGCAAGCTGTTTTGAACTTCTGAAACAAACAAACTGTATTTTGCCCTGATTTTGTTAAAAATGTCACGCCAGTCTATTCTTCAATTTTGCTTGATCTAGCGTAACCATACTGTTAACCTCTACAACCAATATAGTCTTTAGGATGTTAAAGGGATACTCATGTTGTTCCAAACCAGTATTACTTTCTTTTTTGGAGAAAAACTAAAATATAATTTGAAGAATGACTTAGTGCCTTTATCACCAGCAGGGTGGATTATTGTAATGGTCTCCTCACCGGCCTTCCAAAGAAGACCATTAGACAGCTGCAGCTCATCCAGAACACTGCTGCCAGGATTCTGACTAGAACCAGAAGATCAGAGCATATCACACCAGTCCTCAGGTCCTTACACTGGCTTCCAGTTACATTTAGGATTGATTTTAAAGTACTTTTACTCGTTTATAAGTCACTCAATAGTCTAGGACCTAAATACATTGCAGATATGCTCACTGAATATAAACCTAACAGAACACTCAGATCATTAGGATCGAGTCCGTTATAAATACCAAGGGTTCACACAAAACAAGAGGAGTCCGCTTTTAGCTATTATGCCGCCCGCAGCTGGAACCAGCTTCCAGAAGAGATCAGATGTGCTAAAACATTAGCCACATTTAAATCCAGACTCAAAACTCATCTATTTAGCTGTGCATTTGTTGAATGAGCACTGTGCTACGTCCGAACTGACTGCATTATTTTATGTATAATCCTATTCTATTTAACTGTTTTAAATTTTAAATCAATTTCTATATCATTTTAAAATTCCTTGTTTTATTATTTTTAACTCCTTGTTTTTATTGCTGTGAATGATTATTTCACTTTTTATGTAAAGCACTTTGAATTACCACTGTGTATGAAATGTGCTATATAAATAAACTTGCCTTGCGTTTTTTTTTTTCCATACAATGAATGTCAGTGGAATCCAATGTTGTATTTGAGCCTTTTGTCTTTCACTACAGTATATAGACAGCTTTTTGTCTTTCTGTATGTTTTTTTTTTTCCTCTAAAATGTTGCTTTAAGATTTTACACTACCACTCTAGCATCCAAAACATGAATATCTATTGCTTAGCTTCAAAATATTATGTGGAGTGCTGTTTTGTAGATATTGTCCTCAATGAGGTGTCACCCTAACATCTGCCCCATAGATTAACGCACACACGCAGCAGTCTACTTTACTTTGATATATTATGTCTAAGCATGGAGTCTCCTTAGTCTGCGTCTCAATAGTGGGATTGTCGAGCTCCAGGGTGTCTATGGATACATGCCCAGTCTGAAAAGATCTACAAAGCCAGACGAGAGGACCCAAGAACCCTTGTCTTATCCAAAAAAGGGGCATGAGTCCAACAGGGATTAAAAAGGCATTCCTCTGCCACCCCAGAAGCCACAAAATGGTGGTTGCATTGAGCGAATTGGAATGCCTCGTCCATGACTTAACTATTGGCTTTGCTTAAAAGACCGAACATAGCAGTCACTAAAAAATTGCTTATAACCATTAAGCTCTCCGTAATTGGAGCCATTTCATTTCATATGATCTTTCATGAGCTTTAGAGCAGGGAATGGTGTTTTTAGTGTGATATTTTTATCTTCAGACTTCAAATTGTTAAAACAAGAAGAATATTAGACGGCTGTGCTTAGATTTATAATAATTTGCCTACTGACAACCCTTTTTTACCCTTGTGCCATTGAAAGTAGGCCCTTATTGAGTAAAAGCCTATTTTCTGCCATGATGTTCATTTGAAGCAAATGGTTGATTTGCTATAAAACTGCTAATTTGTCAGATGCTGTTTCATTTCATTAATTCTTCTCCCATCTGCATGTAAAAGCGGATTGTGCCATAGTCAGTGGCAAGGAGTGGTTTTCTCATAGCTTTTTCCCTCCGTGGCTGTGGTCCATTGATTTTAGCCCCCTTTCCCTAAACCTAAGTAAACACATTCTTTTCCAAACCATACTAAAGAGCAAAGCTCTTGGTCAGCAACTCGTGAATGATTAGAGAAAGAGCTGTTGGGGTAATTTGCATGTACTTTACTTTGTGTCACGAAGAGCTCGTTTACAGGCTGTGGCATTGACTTCAGCCAATTCATTATCCTTGGACACAATGGAGCTGCACGTTCTCACCTTCTGCTTTGTTTCATGTATTTGAATCCATGTATACAAAGGTTTTTGTAGAATACATTTTTTATATATATAAAATATAGGTCACCTACACTACTGTCGAAAAGTGTGAATAAACAGGAGGATAATAATAAATATTTTTGAGCACCAAATCAGCATATTAAAATGATTTGTTCTTTTTGATTTATTGTAAGGCATTAATGCTTTTATAAGTACAAGTATGAATGAGAACAGACTCAATTTAGTCTCACAGAGGCTGTTTGGGAAGGTTATGTGTGGTCTTTTTCACCTCCATGTTTCAATCCACATCAAGGGATTTTCTATAGCTGTTTTGCTGCATTGATAAACAATGGGTCGTCTATTTAATGGAGCTCCAGCAGTGCCCACCCAGACTTCTAAAGGAATGTGCCACCGCTCATAACAGATGCTAGAGACCCCAGCAGCGCAGTATTCAGTATTACAAACCCAGAATTCAAGTATCCAAATTAATAGTTTGGAAAAGTGATCATCCAGAATAACTGTCATGAAATGTAGCAGAAACTTATCTAACCATTTATGGCTCACTGATCAAAGCCACAAAGTAAAGCCCCTGATATGGTGTCGACAATGGACTTTCTCAGCTGTATTCCCCTCTATAGGCACCTGCTGTCAGGGTGAGCATGAGGGTGACCCCAGTGCTGGTCCACAGATAGGGCAAATACACTGAATGAAAAGAGAAAGAGAGAGAAGGAATGTGTGCAAGGAATTTTAAAAGAGTTCCCCCTTTGTTGCATCTCTGAGACTAATGGCCACTCCTTACAAAGCAACCGTCTGTGTAAAGTGTCCAATCAAAAATGAAAAGCAAGAAAGGGAATGATTGAGAGAAGGTCTGCACCAAGGCTCATACCAAGATGCAGGCGTGTAGTTTGGCAGTGACCAAGGATTACCATTAAGATCATTGTTCTAGCAGAACTGAGCCCCTCTCACCTCTTCCTCGTCCCGTCTTTCTCCTCAACTCTTTCACTCTACTCTCTTTCTCAGCCTATATGTGATCTGTCTCACCTCTTCCAAATCAGAGAGCTGCAAGAGAAAGTCCACAGGTCATTTTCACACCTTAATGAACGAATACAACAGACTTTGCAGCATAAAGTGACATTTACTGTTTCAAAAGTCATAAAATGTTTACCATTTATCCTAATATTTATTTTTATTTATATATTAAACCATTTTCATTATGAGTATGTGGCACAGATTTGCCTCAAAAAACATGTTTGGATCAGTTTGTCCAGCATTTACAAGAGTCTGAAACATTAACATTAACAATTTACATTTTACATTTACAATTTATCTTCACAATTTACATTTTAAATCTTACATTTACAATTTATCTTCACAATTGACATTTACAAATTACTTTTACAAAAGTGCTGAACAATTTTTTTTTTAAATAAAAAAATCTTACTAAAAAAGATTACATATTTTTATTTACCTGCATGCTATGTGATCATTAATCAACATCAAAGAAACCGTGAACATGAAAATGTGATACTAAATCATAATATGTATTAGAAATTATGTATTTTAAACTCTCTCAGGAGTACTTAAAGAAAATATATTTGTTGAATAAGGTTTAGATGACAAAAACCTTTGGAATGCCTGCATTACAAGCAACTAAGAAGTAATGTGAAGTTATAATTCATAATACAAGGTTAAAAAACCTACAGAGAAATAATTCAAATAAAAATGAATGTGTTCATCAGTAGTTGATGCAATGTTGAAAGCTTTCTAAACCTGAATGATTTTTGTAAATCCAGTGGTCAAATGCTGTCGCCACCTGACTAATGACTAATGATCTTCGTGTGAATGTCTACTAAACTGGACTATATATACATTTATACTACGGGGTCGTTGAATGCTTGATTCTGATTGGCTGACGAATGTTCTGAGGTGTGCAATTATTTTCAGGGAAACGCATGGCGAACATAGTTCCAGGCAGGTATTGACCGCATTACATGTCCATGTCATTTCGCCAACTGTTTGCTTTATTTCAAAGGTCCTTACAGCCAAAACAGCAAAAGAACCAAACCCCACAACGACACAGGCCAAACAAATAAATTTAGTAAACAAAAGGATAAAAACGACAGATAATATCCATGTTTTGCCACTAAATTACATTTTATTATGTACGAAAAGCAAACACTCTCTCTCTCCCTCACAGACGCACAGTTTGAACACACTTTAACATAAGCGCTAATGTTGTTAGTAAAACTCTGACGATTTTATCAGTAACATAGTTTAACAGCGTAAAAACTTCATGACTTCTCACAAACTAGGTAACAACAACGGTGCTGTTCATGAAGAAAATAAACTTTAAGTTTCACTACAACTGACATTAAAGACATTGCTGCCAATGTTGTGCCGAATTCTGCACCCTGACAGATTATGCACCCCCTAGTGTTGGTAGGTTTAGGAGTTTGTGTGGGGAGGGGTTAGGATTAGCTGTTAGGTTGGGATTAGGCAATCAGGCAGCGATTTTAACGAAGGGGTGCATAATCTGGCAAGGGTGCAGAATTCGGCACAACACCGGACACTTTTGAGAGACGCACAGACTCACAGAGGTAATCTCTCTCTCATAACTTAGTTATTAGCTGCATTAGTCTGCTATCAACGGCTCAAGCCTCCGTTAAGGTTACATTACATGTAACCAGTTACTACCCAGCTCTGTTGGTGTGTCCTCAGTTTGTTAGATGCCCATGGTGATACATGAATAAATGACTCATGAACTTGTTCTTTTTAAAGAGTCAGTCAAAATGATTCAGCTTGCTTGTGAGTTTGAATCAGTCTAAGCTCATTTAGTGAATCATTCAAAGCCAGTACCAAGTTCTCAAATGACTCCTTCACCTGAATGAAAACTGTCAGTGGAGTAATTCTATTGATTAAAATTGAACCAGAAACTGTTTCTGCGACGTGTAGAGATTAACTGATATATTTGTATAACCATACCAGTAATTGCATGTACATATGCTTGATAACTTATTTACAGAAGCCATTTTTAAAATACAATTTACATTTTAAATCTTTATATTGCAACAATAAAAAACATGGTTTTATTTTTGTATACACAAACTATATTGTTGGCCATTGTTTAGCATAATAAGGTCTAATTGGTGTTGAAAAATGTAGAAAAGACTTCATGTGTAATGTTTGCTTAATGTTTCATTTTAGGAGCCAGTGGCTTCCTAGTCATTTGTTTAGTCTGGAGTTGCAATTCACATTGGCCTGAACTAGCAAGATCTTTTGCCAGATTTGCCTTTATACCTGAACATGCTATTACTTGGTTCCAATTGCAGAGGCCTTTCTAGGGCTTACATTGGAATGGATCTTGTCATCTATGATGAAAACAGGCCATGCCTCGGAAACCATTAAACCAGCGATACACAGTCTACCCAGGACCTTTTGAAGTGAATAAGGCTGATCATAATCTCATTAATAGTGACTGGCCTGCACATTCTAGGGCAGTCTGCCTCCACCCGGAGTTGCACAACAACCATTATTCATCCCTCCCAAGAGAGGCGCGCTTTGGCTGGAGCTTTTATTTGGGTGGAAACGTGTTTTTAGATAGGAGCTTAAATTATTGTAAGGCTCCTCAGACTGCGGGTGAAGGGAGGAAGATGTAAGCAAGAGGAAGGAGGCTGTTCAAGGGAGTTTAAGAGGAGCTGAACTGTGTAAGACTGAGTGGTTTTTGACATGAGGAGTGAAGGCTTGATCTGTTTTTAATTGGCTGTGCGGTGTCGGCATTGAGTAACAGCGGTGCGTTTATAGCCTCTTTATTTTAAAGCTCATGTCTAGATGAAGTGAAAACCAAATGGGGCTGTTCTGTGTGCGAAGAGGAATCCAGACCACTTTAACGGGTATAAAACAGTGGCTGACACCACAAGTGCTAAGGAAAGATGTCATTAAGTCATTAGTGTCAGAGAACAGCCAAGCAGAATCTATAGTATTTGGAACAGATGTCTTTAAAACATTTTAGTACTGATCATGGTTCAGTGACAAATAAGAATGCCCCAAATTAAGTAAAAAGTAATAATATATTTTCCATCAGTATATAAATATTTGTAAGGTTAAAAAAATAATGAATTATTAATTCTTAAGTCTTTTAATAATGCAATTTTTATATTAAAAATCTGATTTATTTGACTTATTACACTTTTATTCTAGACAGTTGTCACCCTGAAATGTTTTACTTTATTCTCCAAAGTAGAGCGTTGCAGCAGAGGACATAGTACAATCTGATTTATCTTGTGGTGTTTTTTTGAAAGTTGTATCACCCTGACATTTTTTACTTTATGCCCCGCAAAAATATAAATAAACTTGAATTAAAAAATCAAAAACATGCTCATCACTGATGACATCATAAATAGTCATTAATAAATATTTTCATAATATACGTTTTTAAAGATTTGCACCAGACAACATTTTACAACCTGATTATTATTTCTTTATTTTATCTTAGACATCACCCTGAAATTTTTACTTTATACCCACAAAAACATCTACATTAATTTAAATTCAAAAATTAAATGCATGCTCATAATAGATGTGTATTTAATATTTTGAAATCATTCTAGTGTATTTTTTTTTAAATTAGAATTTTTTAAACAAGAAAAACAAGCAACGCGTTATATCTTTATCTGATCATTTTATCTTTATTTAATTTTATAATAACTACCTCCTATTTGTTTTACAAATTATTAAACCGATAAAATGTAAAGATTTCTCATTTACTGTTAGTGTGAGGTCGAATTTCATACTTGCCCTCAGCTATCATCCTGTTTTAACTGTGTTATAAGGAGAAGAACCTCCTCAGTGCTAGCCGACCTGCTGACCTCTATAAGTGCTTTGTTTAATTAGTCTCATTTCCTAGGTCAGCTTATGTCAACATGTGCGTCCAGTGGGTGGTGCGCTGTTGTGATGGTCTGATGCTGACAGGTGATTTATTCACTGAGGGCTGGGAAGTGATATATATGTGTGCATATATATATATATATATATATATATATATATATATATATATATATATATATATATATATATATATATATATATATATATATATATATATATATATATATATATATATATATCTATCTCTACAGTGGAGGCCAGGCCCAATAATGTGTACAAAATGAGCTCCTCTCCAGCACTCAAAATGTTATGGGTCACATTCCTCTGACCGTCACAAGCTCGTAAAACTGACAGTTCTCAGAAATATTTCCAGAGCATACAGTATGGGGGAAGATACACTTGCATAAATGGGCCACATATTTAATATATATATATATATATATATATATCATAAAGGAATTTATTTAGCAGTTATTTTGTCAGTGGTATAATGCTTTTTTATCTGGATCCATTAATACAAAAATACATAAATGCAGTTCCTATACAGTAACTTGAATACACCTCTTCTACAACGAGTACGTTTTTAATCTATTAATTAAATTTGTATTAAAATATATGAATGCCTCATATCAAATCAAAGAGGGACATTTTGGAAATGCAAAAGGGAGCAGAAGTTGTGAGAGGTATTTAGCTGTAAGATCAAACAAAATGGCTTTCATGTCGCTGCCCACGGTCAGTAAAACAGGCTTGTTTTTCTCACACAGAGCCTGCACTTTGTCAGCTGTGCTCCACAGTTTCTCTTTTTCTTCCTTCTGTTTCTTTGTTTAAAAACAGACATGCTTTTTTGCTCCAAATGAACTACTTCAACATGCTTTTTGAGTTGAAACAGTACACATACTGTCCTGTCTTCTGTCTAGTTATCTTTAGTCATAAACTGGCTACTGCTTTTCCAGGGTGCTGGTGCCCAATCAAGAACAATTCTGTGTGTCGCCACCAAATCCGGCCCAGGAAAAATTGGCTCTGCTTCAGAGTTTTTGCATTCCCCATTGAAATCAATGAATATTTATAGAAACTCTTGATGTGTTGATGCAAGACACATTCATTTTACAGCACAGCAGTCAGACGATGTATCCCCCCCATCTGTCCAAAATAAAATATAATATAAAAAAAAAATGATTTCTATAAATTATTAAATTCTAGAGAATCTAATTCTCAGAATTCAGACAGTCTTTATTTACCTCATTTATCTAAAATAAATATTATATATGTGTGAAGATAAACCTGATAATATGACCAGGACATTCCACATTATATTAATTCTCTTCTCCACTATAACATTCTCAACAGCTGTAGTTTCAGGGCATGACCTCTCCCGAATGTCTTTATGACTTAAAATCTGTGTTTGCCCACATTTTTCTGTCACTTTGAAGTAAGTAATGAGTTCTCGAGTGCGGTCTACACATCCCAGGTGCATTGCTAGACTTCCAAACTTCTGTGCAAATCAATGTGGATGCATTTACGGTCTTAAATGAGCCAATGGTCAGAGTTTTGCTCCCTTTACTTGTTAGTACGATACGATCTGATTCATTGGAAGCTTTTTCCTCCGGTCAGCAGGCACTTCTTTGTTTCCCCTCAACATTTGGATATTTAGTGCATGAATAATCAGCCAGTCATTATGTCTAGCTGGGCCACACAAGACACACAAGCCCCTTTATATGGTTTGGTGTGAGTGCAAGAATCAGGTGGAAATTAGTTCTTGAAGGTGTAATTGTCTGGGTTTAGTCCATCTATCCATTTTTTGTTTTGTTGTTTTTTAGTGGGGTTTGGGAGAGCCCCAGATATTTAAACCGCCCATTAGCCATAAATTTGCTTTAATTCCAGTCTGTTTACGACTGGAACAGATGTGAAAATGATTTCACGTCTGCCTTCCTCAAATTAAATAGCATTTTTCGAGTTCTGTGGTAATTAGAAATGAGCGTTTCTCACCTTCTCTGGCAGGCTTCGCCTCTCTATGCACTCTAATAACAATGGTCTGGTATTACATCGTAACTCACTTAATGTTCAGGATGTCAGACTTGTGACTCAAATCATATCATGTTGTGACATTCCCGCTCCATATCTCATCCACAATGAATGACACAAATTCCTTGTTATGAGTTACAGCTGAAATTATCCACAGCCAATGTTAAAGTGTCTCCAGACTTATTTCGTCATTCATTCCTTCATTAGGTAGAGGCAGAAGTGAACCACGCCATAGAGGAGGGGCAGGAAATGAAGATGTGAAGGTTGTGAGAAAATAGGAGGACAGGATGCAGATGAAAGTATGGGCGGAAGTATTGCGTGAACCCCTCCGACTCCAGGCCTGGCTTAGATTTATGCCCCTCATTCCTCTTTCCCCTCCATCTCTTCTCATATTCACGGTTTAGGCACATCTGGTGCTCAGCACATGATAGTGAAGGAAAAACCCTGCTTCCTTTCTCCTTCTTCCAGCTGTAAAACAGGAACAAGGTCTTATTTTGTATGGACTTACCAATAGAGACTTTGATTGTCAGTAATGAGGCCTCTGCTCATGGTTCAGTGGCAATGTACAATTTCTTGCCTCGTCATGTTTGTTTTTCCATCTGAAAGGTCTGATTATTCCTATGGGGGTTGTTCAGGGCTCGCTCACGAGAGAAACTCACACAGAAATGTGCTGCCAATAACGCTGCTGTTGTCTGAGAAGTTGTCTAAAAAAGATAAATTGAGTTTGTAGTTAAATATGCAGGCTGGCCACTGCTAAATTAAAAATCAATTATGTCTCTAGTAATACATTTCAGAGACTTTTCGTTGAATTGTATTGCTATTCTACTTTTACAGCTTTTACAGACAATAAAGGGATAGTTCACAAAAAAATGAAAATTCTGTCATTTAGGCTACTCACCATCCTATGTATATATGACTTTCTTCTTTCAAACAAATACAATCAGAGTTATATTAAAAAATGTCCTGGCTCCTCCATGCTATACAATGGCAGTGAATGTATTTTGATATTGAGTCCAAAAAAGTCAATCCATCCATCATAAAAAGTACTTCATATGGCTCCAGGGGTGAATAAAGGCCTCCTGAAGTGAAGCAAAATATTTTAGTAAGAAAAAATATCCATATTTAAAACTTTATTAACTGTGATCTCCAGCTTCCGCTAATTGTTGCTAACTATGCCTATACGTCCTACTCTCATGAATGTGACTACAATAGTTAGCGTTTTTGCTTCAAAATCTTGACCACCATTCAGTGCCATTATAAAGCTTGGAAGAGCAGGGATATTATTTAATATAACTCCAATTGTATTTGTCTGAAAAAGAAAGTCATATGCACCTAGGATGGCTTGAGGGTGGCTAAATCATGGGGTATTTTTCATTTCTGGGTGAACTGACAACTGACATCCACTGCCAGTATTACAAGATTCAAAGTCTAAACTGAATTGATCTATTCCCTAAAACAAAGGTTACCAATCAGCAAACAGAGTGAATACTCACCTTCTTCCCTCATATCATGAAAAGCTTGAGCACACAATTGAGGCCTTTTAAAGTATAATGACAATAAACCAATTTGAATACATTCGAAATGTACACACTTCAACTACGCTACTTTACCTACAGAGGACCGTAGGGAGTTTTCTGTTTTACAGGACAAATTAGTTAAGACATCTTTATACTTTTCAGTTGTACAAGGAGGTCAGAAGATGCTTGCATTTTTACTGCATGCACTCATCAAAGTGCACATCCACTGTTTTTGTAATGTATTTAATCTTATTCGGCTAGATTTTGATTCTGTGAGCGTCGCCACCCAGTGGACACCCCAGTCTGAAAAACTAAGCAGTTTGGGGATGGTAAGATCACTTGTATGTTTTTGAAAGAATTCTCTTGCTCACCAAGGCTGAATTTATTTAATCAAAATGCAGCAAATATTGTAAGAGTATTATTGTGAAATATTATTCCAAATAAAAATAATGTTTTAATGTATTTTGTATATTTTTAATATATTTTAGAATTTAACCATGTGAGGGTAAAGCTGAATTTTCAGCAGCCATTACTCCAGTCTTCGGTGTTACATGATCTTTATGAAATCACTATATTATGCTGATTTTGTCGGTGTCACATATCAATGTTTTAGTCAGGAAAGCTGAAAAGAACAGTAATTTAAAATGGAAGCATTTTGTAACATTATAAATGTCTTTACTGTCACTTTTGATTAATGCGTCTGTTTTGAATAACGCTATTAATCTTTGAAACATCTTACTGACCCCAAATGTTTGAAAGGATTATTTACTAGATTATTATAAAAAACACTGTAGTGTATTGTGATTTTTTTTTTTTTTTTTTTTTTTTTTCATGCACTATGATGGCAGTCATATGACATTTATTTATATTTTTACACATTTTATTTTATATCAGTCCAGGATTCAGAGCATTGGAATGAGGTGGATCTCTAAATCAAGCCACTCATATCATCAGTACACCTGTAAAGATTCCCACTGTAAGGGCCTAAACACTGTAAACACTACATGATTCCCTGTAGAAAGCACATTTATTACATTTTATGATTCTTTTCCAGAGAGGCTGCACATGCTGGCTGGACCACTCTGCCATCATTCAAAGTTATTGTCCTGATTTGTTGCTCCCTCCCTAGTGGACAATTAAATATTAAGATCCCACCATCTTCCTTTTTCCAGCAAAGATGTTTACACATTTTACATATCCCCTTTGCAACTCTGTTCCGCCTGTCATCGTTACAATATTCAGTAAATGACCAAAATGGAAAAGAGCTTTCAGTGATCCCTGAATTTTTCTCATTCTCCGTCTTCCTCTTCATCTCTCACGCCCCCCTCACTATCCTATGTTTTTCCTTTCACTTATTTAATCCCCACACTGTGTCTGTCCTTCATCTGAGTACGATGGTGGTAAGATTTCATTCCTTTTACAGGCCTTTAAGAGTCAGGATGAGGTCAGGGCTGAATGTGTTGTCTTACACAACGTATGCTTCGGACAATGCAGTGCTTAATCTTCAGAGAGGTGCTGGACTGCGATTGGGGATCTCTTTTGACAGGACTGGTCAAGGGAAATCCCTAGTCCCAACTAAAATGATGTACTGGTGCCACGATAGATCAAAATAGCCTGTTGAGGAAATTGCAGAAGTTAGTCTGTGAAGAAGCCTGGCATTGATACGCTAAGTTCTTTTAAGCTAAGTGGAAGTCCGAACAACAATTAAAGAGCTGGAACAGTAACGTCTGGTGTGGGATACCGGCCTCTCGGGATCTGTGTTTGTTCCACTTTCCAGGTCCAACTGGCAGTTGGACTTTTGTTCTGGTAACAAACCCACAGTTTTTTCAATCGCATCTATTTAATCTCAACTGGAGGTCCTGTGAAAGGGTGAGGTTTAAGAGCAGAGAGGGATTGAAAACCTCACCTCCAGGAAATAGAGGAGAGAGTGCAGATTCCAGAAGCTTGGGGAAATGAGATGTTGATCCCATACCGTGGCTCGAAGTTTCCTCTTACCGCCTGATCCAGACAAAAGTGTCAATGATTGCATTCCCAAAATGGAATCTTGACCTCTCACACACACGCATGTGTGAATACATGTTTAAATCAAGTTTTGGCACATATGGATGGTTAAACTTTTCTTCAGGAAACACTGAAAAGCTTGCTTCAAAAGATAGATGTCCGATGTGCATTATTTTTTTCACTCTTTTGGTAAATAGTGTATATGTGCACAGAGGGGAGAGCAAACTATAATACATACCAAATGCTCTCGCACACAGTCCCACCGCAAACCACAACACCCCTCACACACACACACGGTTTGAGAAATGGGGCTCACAGTCTAGTGCAATAATCCTTCATACATTAGTTTCTGTCGGATGGGTGGGGTGGAAGGTGTCAGTCAAGTTACCAATATATAAACCCTTGTGAGCAGAATTAATGTGAAGCTGTAGAGCTCTGTCGTTCTTTCTACTGTCTCTATATTGTTCTTATGTTTTGTCTCTCTGTCTATGAGTCTTTGTCAGTCATCATTATTTTGTCATTATCTCATTCTAAAGCTAATTACACATTATAATTTTTTATTAGAGATTCTGGACAAAATAAATTCATGCTTGAATGTTTCTCTAAGGCCCTTTTTTAGTACAATGTTGTGAGCTGAGCAACACTTGAGCAGATTGAAAAATCATTCTATGTGTTCTTGGACTCAAGAAAGCATTGGTTAAGTAGTAAGACGTGTCAACATCCTGCGATGTGCAGTTTTCCATATTTTTCTTCCTGGGAATGATGGAAGAGGCTTCAGAACAGTGTATCCCCACCTCAGACAGGGGCTTTGGCTTTGGCTTGCGACCTGTGGTGCTAATATAGCTAGCCTTTCATCCCTGTATCAGAGGAGCAGACCTGTCTCACCGTCTGAGATCCTGCTGTCTGCCACAGAACACCACATCTTTTCATCCCCTTGAGGGGGGTTGACAAAGATTTCCTGGCTCTTATTAAATTATAATCCCCAAACTCTCTCACCCTTCACTCTCATCACTGAGACTGAATTCTTTTCTCGGCCATCCAGACTGTGAGAATACAGTGGAGGATTTCCATGTGTCTTGGATACCCATCAGACACAGTGATATAGTGATTGTAAGTAGCCATTTAGCAGACACTTTTATCCATTACCTAAGAGCAAGTTGGGATTGAAGGAATAGTTCACTCAAAAATGAAAATTCTGTCATTATTCATGTTTTCACGTCTTTCAAAACTTGTTTAACTGTCTTTGTTACTCCAAAACACTTGAAGTATTTATTGTCCAAACCTTTTTTCCATACAATGAAAGTAAATGGTGACCATATATATCATTGTAAAATAAAAATCATGTTATCTAACTTTATCAGCAAACATACAGTATATTCACATAAAGCGATATATACTGTTTAGCAATCTCACCTGCTTCATTGCTTGTATTGTTGCAGAATGTAAGCTATTTAAATAATATAAACATTAATATCATGAAATACTGTAAATGTACACAAATAAATTTGACTTGAGCACAATTTTCAGGCAAGATTTTCATTCAATCCCACTTAAAATTTAGTCTGTTCCTCACACAAAGCTATTTCAGAAGACTTTTAATATAGTGTATGAGTTGTATTGGACTGCTTTTATGATGCCTTAATATTGTTTTTGTATTTTGTAAAAAGCCTATGGTGTCCATTTAATTTCATTGTCGCGGCCTAATGGTGAGAGAGTAACCCGAAGGTTACGGGTTCGAGTGTCAGGTCTGGCAGGGATTGTTGATGGGGGAGTGAATGTCCATCGCTCTCTTTGCCCTCAATACCACGACTGAGGTGCCCTTGAGCAAGGCACCGAACCCCCAACTGCTCCCCAGGCGCCACAGCACTGGCTGCCCACTGCTCCAGGTGTGTGAGTGCGTGCGTGTGTGTGTTTGTTCACTTCTCACTGGTGTGTGTGTGCATTTGGATGTGTTAAATGCAGAGCACAAATTCCAAGTATGGGACAGAATTAATTAATGGGACACCACACTTGGCCACACATCACGTCCTTTCATTTGACCTAAGGCCTAAGTATACTTTTTTTTACGCGTACATTAGCGTATGTGCACAGTCGTACACGGAGCCTTGCAAAGTATACTTCATTTGACTCGTACGCATACACAGACGTTCGATGCATGCGCTTTGCGCCAAATTGCAATACCTCTCCTGGCCTAGGGAGCAGTTATGAAGATTACAGTGCGACGAAGGACATGGAAGAAACACTCACAGAAATCCGGTAAGCACAGCGGAAAGGCTAGCCGTGAACAAACATTGCTGCAAGCTAACGTTACCGTTTGGGAAGCCGGACAGTGTCTAAGCATTTTCCGGAGGTGTGTGAACCCATGTTTATGCAGTTTTTCTTCGGCTACCTTGTGAATTGATATCTCCATGGCAGCGTTTCGAACTTGCGGATAAACTAATTACTAGTGATGTGACATTCGACACCGAGGCTTCGAAGCTTGTATCAAAAAAATGAAACATCGAAGCGCTGTATCGGAGCTTGATTCGTTTTGCCAAAAGCATGTGATCTAAGACGTCCGAAGCTTCATTCGCCTGAATACCACGTGACTGCTTCATATCTGGTTCAAACGTAGCGAACCTCAGCACCGTTTCCTTTACATTATAATGCGTTAGCATTGTTTTCTTTTTATCCTAATTTATATATTAAGGTCAAATGAACTTTGGCCATGAAATAACAGTCTAAGGACTGAGACAGAGTTAACATTTACAGATCACAGGTTTAATTCATGAGTTTATGTTTGATTTATTTGAATTATTTTAGTGGCAGTACACCGACACAAATTAATGACTTTGACAATGGCCATTATGTTTATACAATAAATTAAAACAAGGAATCAGTTGCAGAACCAGATGTGAAACCAGCAGCTGTAAAGAATCACAGCACTTTGGAAGGTGTTATTCATTTTTATGACCACAAGATGGCCACAGCATGAACCGTTTTAAAAAGCTTCGAGTAATGAACTTTTTCCGATAGAATTGGTTTGAAAGCTTCACTGGTTCAGAACGCTTCACTTCGCCATCACTACTAATTACTGCAAGAGTTTAATGTGCATTTGCGACCTGCACGGTTACAAAAATCCGGGGGTGCGTGTACAGTACGCGAAATTCGCGTCACGCGCACTGTACGCTGTCCCACGCGTACAAAGTGAAGTATACTTTGGCCTTTGAGTCATACATATTTTAAATGAAATGAGGGTGAGTTCTTGGGTGAATTGTCCCTTTTGATGAACCTCCAGTTTCACAAATCCGATTGGTCTCTATTTGCCCCAAAATCTGCCATTACACCATTAGATATCTGCAATGGGTGATGGTGGAGGTGTAAAAGTTAACAATTACTTTTCTATTTTGCCATGGTCAGCAAGCAGACTGCATCGGCCAACACCAACAGCTCAGAGCTGCACTAGTCATGATAATTTAGCAAGCGTTTTAACACTGCATCAGCAATGGATCAGAATTTCACAATATAAATAAACCTGCAGGTCACTCACTCTCCTTCTGGAAGCGATTCTCACTTGTGACCAAGTCTGAATTTTTCCAGCCCCTGGAGAACAGTGAAACTTTGGATTAAGTGTGATTTCCCTGGTGTAAGCCAATTATTTGGTACTCCATAAGTTCACACCCTGCACAGCAAAAACACGTCTAAATCCATGTAGCCATTGGCCTGGTTTCCAACGTCTAATTGTGCCTCCTTACACCAAGAAAAGCTTGTCATTTGTGACTGGATGAGCTGAATGAAAAATATTTGGATGATCTGAGAAAAGGGCAAGGATTAAGTACTGTACTCATTTATCATTCCTAATGCACACTGGAAAGGAGGCGGATTGTGCCTTGTTCTGTAAGAATCCTGGTGTAATTTTAGCTTGACAGAATCCTGGGGCCCCACATCCACATCAGACATAGGTTTGTACATGTTATGCGTCCAAGGAGTTCATCTACACATGTAGGTCTTGCTCCACTGACAAGTGCCACCCACATGGAGGAGTAGAGCGGGCCATTCGTCATTCGGGCTGAATATATGGCACAGGCTGCGGAGACCAAACACAGTCAGCTGATGACTGCTCTTTGAACGCTCTGTCCCATCTGCTACTATACACACTCCAGTATTTTTCTCTCCTCCGTCTATCCATCGATACTTTTATCTCAGTACTGCTTCTGTTCATTCTGTACCACCCAGGGACAATATGTGTGAACCGTAAGCACGTGTCTGTGTTTTAATGGGAGAGACGTGAAGAGAAGAGAGCCTCCTGCATCGTCAGGCATTGGAAAACTACAATAAAAGCATTTGCACAAGTAATGTGCTGTGCCATGAAAGAGAACTTTGAACGAAAATTGTTTTCTTTATCTGTTTTTTTTTTCTGTTCAAGTTTTAATATTTTTCTAACAAGATACATTTGTTTGAGGCATTTAATAGAAAATGTCTGTTATGTACTGGCCATTTTGTTATTTCAAACTCATATGACCTTTTTAATTCTTTGAAACACATAAGGAACAATTTGAAGAACAAACTGGTCGTTTTTGTCCATGCAATTTACAATGAGTAAAGACTTTAAAAGTACACAAAGAAAAATAAAAGAGGACCATATCATTTTTGCATTATATTTCAGCTCTTCTATAATCATATCTTGGATTTTTGGGAGAAACAAATTGACATTTTAACTATAATTTACTGAAAATCTGTTAGCAGCTTTAAATGGATTGAGTCACAAGATTAGTCTGATTTGTGAATTATTCATTAAAGGGGTCATATGATGCGATTTCAAGTTTTCCTTTCTCTTTGGAGTGTTACAAGATGATTGTGCATAGATAAGATCCCTGAAGATGTAAAGTCTCAAAACCAAAGAGATATCCTTTATAAAAGTTAAGACTCGACCACACCCTCCTAAAACGTCTTGTTTAAACACTCCCCCACATGTCTACATCACGATGTGGGGAGATTTTCATTACTCCGCCCACCGGCGTGATTTTTATTCTTGCTGTAGTGCTCTTGCTGCTGCCGGCACCACTTTGTGTAGACCTGGTGTTTCGTTGTGAAAGCGAAAGTACTTTGTTTGGGCATCTAAAAGAGGACACAACTACAAATCAGTGGTTAAGTTGTATTTACAACACTTGCTCCAACACTTGCTGAACTTGCTCCAGAGCAGTACAATGCAAATATTCAACTGTGTGTGGTGCAATTCCTCGGAGGACTATTTCCTGAACCTGGCATGAGTAGCCTACAAAGCTGTGCACAAAGGCTGTTTCTATAAAGTGGGGCAATTCCAACTTTGCAAGGACAGTCTGACACTGCAGTCTCACAGCCTGTAGGTAAGTCTGCTACTGACGATTCAAACGTGAGTTTTGAGCAGTGTAGAGTAATACTTGTTTGTTGTTTCTCCGATCAAAAATGGGAAACACCATCACAATACACGGAGGGGCGTAATATTTCCGTCTCACGCTTGAGGTATTCGGCCAGTCACTCTGAGCAGGCGTCTAAACAATCAGAATCAGACATTACCCCTGTTCCACAGGCCGGCACAATCTGTATATCTAATGTTTTTCTTGAAAAGCTCTGCAGACGGAGACGCAGTAAAAAGTCTCACGCAATTTGTCTGGCCATGAGCTCGGTCATGCATAGCTGAGGTCTAAAACATAGATATGCAAATAAGGATGGGCGACTGCCAAACGTCTATAACAAAAAATGAGCTTCTGAGTAACTAAAGCCAGTCACAACCATTGAAGGTAAAACCATCCGAAAGAACAATAAAAAGGAACAATTTGGCAAACGCTGGTTATGGTTTATCTAAAACAGATTTATAAAGAAGCTGTGCATAAGAATTTACGGTAACAGCTACAAAAATTCAAAACAGAAATTGTTCTAAGAGCCGAAAGGGAAATAAGCAAGTATTCATCCCAGACATTACAAACTTTATGGCTTTCCTGTAGTAAGTCGGCCTCTAAATAACAGGGAATAATAAATTCACCAAAACCGAAAATGAGCTTTAAAAGCATATCTGTGTAATTCATGTCTAACCAGACTTGTGAAACTCAATCAGAAAGTGGAATGTTCTCATACAGGTCCTTGTACAAAAACAGAAAAAACAAACACATAACACATTACTTTTCACTATACCACTTACTCTTACTGCACGCTGGCGGAAAATTAGGCAAAACACTGCAGGGGCCAAAACCTACTAGCAGTAATCTCTAAAAACAACATGGCAGCTCAGGTGGCACACAAACAGATGGCACTTTCTATGACGATTGTGTAATGTACACTGTGAATCTCCACTAAAACCCACTAACAGCCCACACTGTCCAGTGTAAGACCGCTCAGGTGTGTAAGTTCACATAATATTGTCGACAGCTTAAAAACAAGACAAATATGAATGCTAAAATTAATATAACTAAATGTTTGTTTTAATAATAAACATTTAATTTAAAATGTTAAATAAATAAATAAATACATAAGTAAATAAATAATCAATGTAAAAAACAATAAGAGACTAAAACCAAGATAAACATTATTGTTAATATTAATGTAATTAATTAATAATATTATATTATAAATATTTAATTAATATTAATTAATTAATATTATTAAGCAGTGCGATTCTTTTTAAATAAATAAAAATAACAATAATAATTATTATTATTATTTTAAAAACTTGTGCATTAATAATATGAAATATAACTAACAATAAAACAATTTCATTTCACATTTTAAATGCATACATAAGTAAATAAATAACACAAGTACATAAAAGATTTGTTTTATTACTTTTGTATTCATGTATAAATGTATCTAATGTAACTTGTGTATGAATATAATAATAATAATACAATTTAATAATAATAATAATGTGTGTGCAATAATAATATAAAATATATCAATAACAATAAAACAATTGTATTTACGATTTTAAATAAATACATAAGTAAATAATAATATTAAATACAATTAAAAATTTAAATTCTACTTTACAAATTAAAACAGGATCATCATACAAGAGGTTTATTCAAGTGAATTGCATTTTTTATGCATTTGTAAATAGTACATCCAGAAAGAAAATAGTGTTATGAACTTAGAGGCATGTTAATGTAAATGAAAGTGTGTCTGTGTGTGGCTTGCAAGAGCATGTGAGTGTTTGCACAGTACAAGCACACTTCTATTTGATAGGGACCATGCTTATGGAGTCAGTGAGGAAGGCGGAAATTGGGTCCGAGAGTTTTATTCCATGAATCAACTTTTCAGCATGAGTTAAATCTCAGAAGAGAGCGAACGGTGCTTAACCTGTAATGGCCTCCCCGTCTGCCAATATCATATCGCTCCTTTTTCCCCTATGCAATCGGCTACCTTAGTAACTATACAACGCTGCACAAACATTTAAGAATGCGGTGCTCATTTTCAATATGCTGCACATTTACTTTCTCTGATTGCATGGTGTATTAGCGGCCCAGTGTGGATATTAAAATGGAGGTTTGGCTAAATTGGCTCTTAGACAGCATTTCTCAGAGACATTGACCTACAGAGCAAGTCTCAAAAGCCAACGGGGAAATATGCAGCCGTAACCCCGCTGTGACAACATTTAACAGAATCGTACAATAAATCATCCATTTAAATGCTGTCAGGTTCCTGCTGGGGTGTGACTTAAGCTGTTTACGCTGCCATTTTGTTCCTCACCCTTCACCTTTTTCCATCAACGGGGCCTCCAGTCTGCACCAAGGGCCCAATAGACATTATGAAATAACCCTAAAGCTAAAGCTCCTGTCAAGTTAACTGATAGATAAACAGTGAATTCAAGTGCTGCACTTCTACTGTTTAACATCTTCAAAGAGGGTTTGAGGATACTGTGGGAACATGTTTTTCTCAGGTAGCTCAGATGAAGCTCCCTCTATCTTCCCCCAGAGGAAATGTTCTCTTAGACACAGTAAATAAGAGACCCTATTCATTCTAGCTGTCTCGGTTTCTTGGCTGTGCGAATGATGCACATACCTTTCACGGTCTTGGGAATACAGCAGCGTGTTTCCTTGTACCGACACACACATGTATCATGCACAAGAAGTGAGTTTCTTACACCAGCTGGACCATTAGCACTGGTGCTCCTATAGCTTGGGTTGTTATGACTTTCAGTTTAGGTTTAATCAGAAATTGGCCACTAGGGTGTCTGGAGTGCCTCATCTGAGACCATACTGAACATGTGTTTTAGCCTCCCCTCTCAATTGAACCTTTTATTGCTCATTCTCTTTAGATTTAAAGCTTTAGCATGATAAACAAGGGACTGCATTGCTAATGCATTAGCTAACATTACATACAGCAATGGAATCTAAATACAAAAAATAAACAATTGAAAAGACACTATGTATCATTATAGATTATGTGGAAAAACAAGCATCATTGGTGCTCTCATGAACGTGTGGCGAAGATTCACAAAGAGAAGAATTTGATGAATAAAGTCTTTTTTTTTTGTTATCTTTACACACAAAAAGTATTCTCATAGCTACATATCAATACTGTTGAACCACTGATGTCACA
Organism: Gymnocypris eckloni scoliostomus; assembly: GCA_027564155.1. Taxonomy (NCBI): domain Eukaryota; kingdom Metazoa; phylum Chordata; class Actinopteri; order Cypriniformes; family Cyprinidae; genus Gymnocypris; species Gymnocypris eckloni. Next base: position 13,796,272 of record CM050427.1, on the reverse strand, counting down.
TTGACTATTTTTAATGATGTCCTTACTACCTTTCTGCATGTGTATCACAAATACATCTCAGTGTTTGTATTTTATAATTTGGTTCAAAGCAATTTTTCATATATGATGCTCTTGTGAGCACACAAAAATGGTATAGAAATAAATACCAATAATAATATACTAACTCCAATTCAAAAAAAAATAATAATAATAAAATAGATCTGTAAGTAATTATACTATGAGGAACACTGTTTGGTTCAGTGACACGACCTGTGCTCTGGCTGTATCCCTGCTGAGTGTGTCTGGGTCTGTCTGCCCTCCTCTCTCCCCAGACACATACATAACCTGATCCCCACGTCCTTCCTCACCTGCTCTGTCAACCGTCTCTGTTTTTCCCTTTACCACTTTCTATCTCCCTTTCATTTTCTCTCTCAACGTCTCTCTCCTCTTTCCTATTATTTGTCTTTTTTGGGGTTGAGCTGGCGGTCACTTCTCTCTACTTCATAGTTCTCTTTCCTTTTCTCTGATTTCTCTCTTGCTTCTTCTCTACAAAAATAATTCTTAGTCAGGATTTTTGCAAATATCTAAACACTCTTAAACAAAATTTAATTCTGTGAACAGGAAGATTTTATGCTAAGATTTTATTTTGTTTATGCAAGATAATAAGAGATGCAAAAATGTAATATATTTTTCTTTTGCACAAACCTCACCAAATCTTCTTAGATTTATGCTTAAAGGGAAACATAATCAAGCTTAATTCAATATAAGTATATAAGAATAGTGCACCCAAATATTAAAATGTAATCATCATTTACTCACCATGTTGTTTCAATCCATGCAATTGCAATTTTTTAATAATTCCATTTTAAGAAATTGTTTTACGATTTAAGATGAACATTGAAGAGCATTGCAAAAGAACACTGAAGTAGTCCTGACACTAAAAACCTTGACATCCATCCTTGCTCTCCTTGGCCTGTCCAAGGGAATTCAAGAGGAAAAGTCCATTTTGTGAATGAATCATCCTTTTGAGTCAGATCTTTTCAATGACTCTTAAAATTCCAGTCTTAAAAGGGTAACAATATTTGGTGTAATGCAATGTGTTTTCCGTAGTTTTCCGTAAAAAAAACACATTATTTTCCACATACTGTACATTATTGTTGGTCCTTTATGCTCCGCCTTTCTGAAACGCGTCGATTTTTACAAAGCTCATCGTTCTGAGAAGCGAGGCGTGCTCTGATTGGCCAGCTATTTAGTGCATTGTCAGAGCAGGGCACATGGTCAAGAACATCTAAATTATCCTCCCCACAATATCACAACCCCCAAAAAAGCCTCCTGCCCCCCTACCACCACCAACGATAGTCAACTATTCAACTACTAACCAAATTGGCAACGCTACCAACAACGCTCTGTCTCTTTCTGGTTTTACCCATTTTATGTTTGTCTGACTCTTTCGTTCTCACTCTTGGCTTCCCAGTTTTCCCTGTGACTTGTGATCGTGTTTTTCCTGGAGGGGAAAACGGCTACATGTGAGAACTAGGAGGAAGCAAGTTTTTTATCTAGAGCAAATACAGATGCTCACACAGACGTGACTAATTATACAGGCTCGCTCATGGTTTTTGGGACTGCACATCCTTACGCAGTAGTAAAACAAGATGACAACCGCAGCGCTATAAGCTCACGGTGGCAAAAAAGCATCGCACTACGCTGTACACTGTAGGAGGGCTTCAAGGTCAGAGCAAAGCCTAAAATTGTCCTGCTGGAGTCAAGCAGAGTCCCGAACTAAAATTCCAGTAAGAACAACAATAACAATGAAAATCAAAATGATAAAAGAGAGAAACGCCAGTGAGGCACAGTGAATTAGACAAAGCAAACCGACACAGAGTGCTCCGTTTGGAGTCTTGCTGATTGGGAAAACACAGCGAGGCTGAGCATGTCTGGCTTTTCTTCCTCGTCTCTCTGGCCAGCTTTATTGCAGGAGCTGCAGTTGGACCAGGTTCCCTGCAGATGTGGTTTAACATAGACATGTGCTCTGCCATACTTTTCTTTTTTGATTTTCACTGATGCAACACAGGCACAAACTAAATGTTGTGAACTTTCCACCATTTGCATGCTGCCTTTGCAGACTTCTTTTGAAGTAGGCACAGGCATTTCATGTATCTGACAAAGACACTTCAAATAAATACACAAGTGAACTTTGGTCTTTTCTTATACATTTTTTTTTCTAAAAATGTTTAAGGAAAATGTTTATTTGTTTAGTTTTTTAGAACTGATAGATATGTTATATAAATTAATATTATAATATTTTATATCAAATTAACCCAGCATGAAAAGCAGCCCCTTTTAAATGGGAATTTTGGACTTTTTAGCCTTAAAGTTCTTGACCTTTTTTGTCAAACAGTCAGAATATTTTTTTAATTTTTTCTCATAATTAAAAAATATTTTCATATTACTTTGACATAAATGTCAAATAGAAATTGAATTAATTGTATATGTTTATTTAATTATAATATTAGTGACCAAAAATGATAAACAATGTATAATACTTTTGATAATTTAGCATTAAATACATAGTCCAATTTAATAGACTGTGTGTGTTGTGTGGTTTATGAGGACACAAATTTGTATAATGACATGGGTATGACATAGGTATTACAAGGAGAAGGTGATTTATGAGGACATTTTCAGTGTCCCCATAATTTAAAATGCTTATAAATCATACAGAGTGAGTTTTTTTGAGGGAAAATAGAAATGCACCGTCTCCTGTGAGGGCTAAGTTTAGGTGTAGGGTAGGTGTAGGGCAATAGCACATACAGCTTGTACAGTATAAAAACCGTTACGCCTATGGAAAGTCCTCGTAAACCATAAAACCAACATGTGTGTGTGTGTGTCATGTTTATTGCTAGGGGGGAAGAAATCGTATTATTTCTAATAATTACAAAAATATTTTATATTACTTTGACATAACTGTCAAACTGACATTTCATTTATTTGAGATATTTATTATTTATACTTGTAGTGACCAAATGTTTTATTGTATTAAGACCTCCTAAATTACTATTATCCTAAAACTATGAACACTTACAAAAATATAAATAAATACAATTAAAAATATATATATTTAGTTTGCTCTCCTGAACTTGATGATAATCAATTGACGTTTAAGGACCTCTCTTCACTGACCATTTGTTGAAAAAAAGGCATTTGAAAAAGTTTCAGACCGTATTCATGGAAAGTGTCTCAAATGATTACAGTCTCTGATATGGTCCTTACAGGAGCCTCTTACTGTTTAAACTGTGAACGGGGTTTATATTTGAGAAAGGGGCACCATTAACCTTTGGTTAGAATTTAAAGAGTTTCTTGCTGAGCTATGGCACTGTGGAGAAAGTTGATCTGACCTGTGGGTCTAATGCTTGCAGATGCAGTCAGGCTGACTAGTGGGTTTCTGTGTTCAAACCTGCGGTTACGAGAGAGAGTTCAGCTGTCACAGCACATTGAAATAGGAAGTGAGGTAGGTTATGAATGTGTCTTGGCTTGGCCAGGTCCACTGAGAACGGCAAACCAAAACCTGTGAACTGTGAAGGCCACGGATATGATGTTCATGTGCTTTTGGACAGAATTTAAGATCAGCAGACTTTAAGCTCCATCCCTCGGGCTTCGCAGGTTCAGCACTCTTGGGAGAACACAGTGTGCAGAAATAAAGGACTGGGAGAGGATTCAGTCAATAAACTACCTGACATATTCAGGCAGAGCCCGGGACAGCTCATCCAGGTGTGATGTCTAGAAGAGACCACAAATGGTCATAAATGAGTTTTAGGTCTAGACCAGATTCTTCTGATGAATAATCTAATGACATTACCTGCAGAATTGACTTGCTATGTTATACAAAATAAATTTGTATGTAGTATTATATGTAACTATTGTTTTGTGTTTGAAACAACCCTATTAATTCAAGACAAGGGGTTTAAGAAAAGTTGGAGGTTATCTGAATTTATGGTAGTTAATTATGATGACGTTTAATAGCATTCAAGAATATGATATTTTAATACTGAATATTTATAAATTCTTAAATTTTCTTAAAAAAAGATATATCAATATTCTTATAAGTAATCTTGGAAATAAAACATATGTGAGAAAATATTAAGAAAATATCTATTTGTTTGATTTAAATATAGACATATGTTTATTTTATATTATATATTAACTAGCCTATATTTATTTATTTTATTCCCCACAAAATTCAATTCTGTTACCATTTACTCTCATGTCATTCCAAACTGGTATGGCTTGCTTTCTTCTGCATAACACAAAATAATATATTTTGTGCTTGATTGTATATTTAATTACAATATATATTTAATTTTTATGGAAGATAAAAAATAAGCTTTATTTAGACATCCAAACCTGCCAGCACTGCTTTTATAAAATGAATACAAAAAATTAAACGGTACTTTAATATTTAGTTTACTCTCCTGGGGTTGATAATCAACATTTCCTGAAGCTTACGAATGCATTTGTTGAAAAGAGGGGGAAACGATTTTAACTCACTCTCATGTTTTTCCAAACATGTGACTTTCCTAAAACAAGATATTGAGGAGAATCTAGAAATCTAAAAATATTTTATACTGTTTAGAAGAAAGATTGTTATACAGGTTCGGAACGACTTTATTTGTAATCCTCTCTCAATGATGATAAATGTTTATTTTTTACTGACCTATGCCTTTAAGTAATCTGACATCCTCAATATCCCCACTGTTAGACCCTTACTTGATGCCATCAGCACCCCTCTTCTCCGCGCCTGTGCTCTCTCCATGCACCTGATCAAATCTGTGTAAATATTTGGTGCGAGTAACATGAGGATGAAATTATCATTCCTTCCTGCAGTAAATTAAAGCAAACAGCTGCAGCTGTCTTGGGGAACGACTAGTTAAACAAACGCTGAGGCACTGAGCCCTACCTAGGCTTTGGCATCCATACCTCATTGCCCAGGCGTAACTTGTGTGGGGTCAATAACTTTACCCAGTGACCCGTCTGACAGCCAGCCGAGTAGGAAGATACTCTTGGCTCTTCTTGTAAGCATCTCTGGGACCTCGAGTGAAACCATGTACCTCTGACAAGGCTGCTTGTCTGCACCAAAAACTGAACCCATAGATTCTGTGATTTTTTTCCACGGAGTACTGAAACAAGACCTTAAATAACATTTCACTTCTAAAGTTTTGGACCGGTGTAAGGGGTTATTTTCTCAGTGTTTTGTAGCCTATATGGTAGCCAAGAAGGCCTTTCATGTGTTGTATCACTGATCAGGCTAGCACATAGAGAGCTGTTTATGTATGCCACTGTCACTCAGTATTATACCTATTGGCAGTAATGCTTACTGGCGTAGGACTTTGAAATCCAACCGAGCACATTGGTAAGGCCAACATAAACTGGAAGGTGAAAAAAAACTGAATGGGTATCCAAAAATGATTAGGAGTACAGAACATGGAGTAAAGAACTCAGTCTTTGAAAGGAGATGAAAACATGTACAGTGAGTAACGTATGCCTGCTATAACACCCAGCAAGATATATCATATTTACTGCACGATTTCCTTTGGTAATTTTCCATCAAAATAAAAGTTTAAATTAAGACATCCATAAACATTAGTATTGTAATTGTACAGTTGTGATGTAACAAAAATATTGCATTATTATTTCTCCTAAATATAACATTTTCTTTTCAGTAAAATATTATGAATAGTAACGTTTCTTATTTAGTTTTTTAGAATGGTATATTATTATTATTATTGATAGCCATACTGATATATAGTCACAAAATCTTTGGCCACATTGCGCAGCCCTACAAGCACAGAAAATTTGGAATTGTCTATCAAATTTTAAATCACAATTGTATTAGCAATTTTATTTATTAATTTTACCCCCAAATCTTGCAGCCTCATTTAGCAGCCTCATTAGGGTTGTGAAAGAGTATAAATAACCATAATGTGTTAAATATGACCTAAACTTTTTTTATGATTGTTAGCTAAAATACCCATTGATTTATGTAAAAGCAGTTAATCAACGATCTGTCTCTTTTTTTGCAGTTTGAAAACCAGTGACAATGCTGACAGTGCTTTGTGTCCTGCTATCGCTGGGGAATCATGTCCTGGGGGGAGGTTATGCCCCCATGCCTCAGATGAAATATGTGCAGCCCATGATGAAGGGACCTGTTGGGCCACCCTTCAGAGAAGGCAAGGGCCAGTATCTTGGTAAGTGTTTGCAATTAACAAAATCATCCATCTATCCATCATTATATATTTTTCCTATCCATCCTGTCATCCATCCATATTCAAATGATAGTGTAATTTGCTTTATTCTCATATTTATATTAATAATGTGAAAAACTACTCAATTTAAAATAACAGTTTTCTTTTTAAATATATTTTAAAATGTAGTCTATTCCTGTGATGGCAAACATGCATTTTCAGCAGGTATTGCTACTCTAATCTTGTAAATTTAAAGGTAATACAGCACAAAGTAAAGTGTTATAAATGTACAGACAATAAAAATAAAAAAAGGAAATATAAAGTTAAAACGCAGTCTGTGAAAAGGGTACATCATTACTAACGTTCATGATTCTTTGATAAATAGAAAATATAAAAAATAAAAGAACAGCATTTATTGAAATATACATCTTTTGTAACACTAATATCTTTACCTTCACTTTGATCAATATTATGTGTCCTTGCTAAATAAAATGATTAATTTACTACAAACATTTGCACAGTACAAGGTAACAACATGAACATTGTGTTTTACTGTGATTGCGATTACATTTACATTTATGCATTTAGCAGACACTTTTATCCAAAGCGACTTACAGTGCATTCAGGTTATACATTTTTTTGTCAATACATGTGTTCACTGGGAATCGAACCCACAACCTTTGCGCTGCTAACGCAATGCTCTAACCACTGAGCCACAGGAACACTACCTGCCGATTACCTGCCAAGGGACTGCGGATGGAAACTAGCCGCTGGCTAAATTCGGTACAATGCATGAATTGGAAACATTTATGTTAAAATTGTGCATGGTCCCTTTTCAAATAAATTTTAATAAAAAAAAAAACATTCCTCAAAATATATGTACACTCGATTACAACACATCTGATGCCCATTTATATAAGTATTAGTTCTGGTCAGACAGCACAGAAACTTTTTACTGTTCGTATCACTCTGTGTATGTGTTTGTTGAGGACATATTGGCAGTGTCTGCATTAGTGACTCTTTCTTGCAGGATTGTAACAGCAGTAGGTGGCACAGAGTGTCTTGAGTCATTTGAATCATTCATTCAGTTGATTTGTTCAAGAGTACAGATTCATTCAGGAGCAAAATAAGTGGCTGTCTTTATGAAGGAGTCATGTGAATAAATCACTCGATTAATTAAAAAACCGCTACGCACTCATAAAGACACCTATTTTGTGAATAAATTAATTTGGCTGGTTAAACTGGATTGCAAGAGGTTAGTAAGAATCAGCTTTGTTTAAAAGCTGATATGTAATGTTTTGCACTAAAGTGGCACAGTGGTTTCGTGTATTCGCCCTTTTAGGCCCTGGATGACTGAGATTCTTCAGAGAGAGCAAGAGTTTGGGAGTTGATCCAGAAGTCTGTCAGACTGAAGCACTGGAGATTAACAATAATAGAAGACAAGAATGGTTTGCAGTTCGCTGACTCCTCTCCTCTCTATGATATTTGAGAGGGCATTGTGAGTGTCACAGGAAGAGATAGAAGAGGAGAAACAGGGCAGGGTGGAGTGAAGTTACCTCCCTTCTGAGCAGTATATCACAGGTAGTCCAAACCTGAAGGGAATCAAAGGGTGTGCTAAAATGGACAAAAAAAAGACAGTCTTGAGCTGATGAGAAATCCACAGTAGATGTCAAATGGAAGTGCTTGTGATGTGCTTAAGATACATAGGAGGTCTCTGTTTCACAGGTAAAGGGAGAAGGATCAAATATCAAGGAGAAAAGAGCAAGAAGTGGTCAGATAGATTTTCTGTGATGTGATTTGTTTAACTGCTGCCGATAGTTCAGTTTTAGGAATAGTTCGCTCAAAGAGGAAAATTCAGTCATTAACCCACCCTCGTGTAGTTCCAAACCTATTTGAAAACACTGTTCCGCAGAAGGAGGAAAGTCATACAGGTTTGAGCAACACAGGGGTTAGTAAATTATGACTTTATTATTATTTTTTACACATAGCACACGGTTTATTTTTTCTCAGTCTTCAAAGTAATTGTATAAGTATGATAGAAAGACTGATAGTATCCATCAGATAACCTTACAGGCAAATACAATTATAACACAGTTTTATGTATTACACAGAACAGAACACACAAGTGTTACATTTTGTGTTCTGCATTCTAATTAAAACTGCAATGAATGTTCTTAAAGTTTGAACGATTTAAATAAACTATAAAGTTAAGTGTATAGGAGACCTTCAAGATCAATTAAGATTCAAAACATCTCTAAAGAAAAGCTGTGTGCTCACTGCCATCTAGTGGATAGTGGGAGACTTGCACTGAAGTGTTTGTGATATATTATTACACTTTGCTAATCCAGTTGAAACCTAAGACAAATTTTCATTAAAAAATAAATAAATAAAACCTGCTATTGGTTTTTGCCAACCTCTCTAAAATACATTTCCAACCTCCAGTCCTCCCATAAACATTTCTACTGAAATTATTGAGAGAAATACTCAGTGCTTTTTTTTCCTGCTGACCATTTCTAAATTCCACTGACTTCTTTCCAATTCCACCGGTAATACCAGCATGTATTTTAGGAGATTCCCTGTAGTTGTCTGTTTAATTTGGACCATGAAGTTTAAGGTGGTACAGTGATGGTATCAGATGAATGGAATTTACAGAACATGATTTTGTATTGTGTAATTTTGTATTTATAGATTTATCTAAAGTGTAATGATTTAAATTATTCCACTAAACCAGTTGAGACATATGTTGAATACTAGGCCTATGCTATAAATCATTTTACCACTTGAGGGCGCTTCACAAATATAGTATACTATTCTATTACGTACACAGATGGGAATATAAAAAATATTTACAAAAGCGGATGGATAGATTAGATATATATTAGGTACTCAAGAGCCATAACATCTATGCGATAATTATGGTAGATTACATTTAATTTCACTTATTGTTTAAATATATTCCTCAAATAAATTACTTTAGAAATGACATATAGGGCCTACAGTTTGCGGTTGTGTGTGGTAAGGTTTCTGAAGTGAAAAGCATAAAGCACATTTTAACATTGGCCAATATATCTGAAGATTAGGCTAAGGATTTTTCTCTCTCATGTTGATGTCACATGGGCTTTTGAATATGTCAGGACACATCTGTCATAAGGTCAGTGAAATTGACAATTTTAAAGGCTAAATGTAATGTCATGTTAATTCTGAACTCATCTCTTAAAACCTTTATTGAGAACTGAAGTGAAGGCATCTTTGCAGCATTGTCCTCACTTGCATAGTTTGTTGTTCCTAGTACAAACATGGCAGTCATCCCTTATGAAACAAATATGTATGTGAATATATTGGAAGATATAATGTGATATATGAAATAATTTATTTCGATATATGGTACTCTAGTGCTTATATTTTTCAATATGCTGCAATATATGCATGAACCATGTCATATATTGATACATATGAAATATATATTTACATTTATGAATTTAGCAGACGCTTTTATCCAAAGCGACTTACAATTGCATTCAGGTTATACATTTTTGTCAGTATGTCAAAATCGAATCGAACCCACAACCTTTTGCACTGCTGACGCAATGCTCTACCACTGAGCCACACAGGAACATTTAGCAATAAGACAGAAACAATACAGTACTACATAGCTTTATTGAAACACTTTTTTTCTTTTAATTAACACACATGGGTTTATATACAAAACTAAATGTCTCAAAATACATTCTGAATATGCCTACAAAAGTCCCTAATTCTATAAAGATTCAGGCAAATTAACTTCCACATTTAATCATTCAGCAGACACTTTTATCCAAAACGACTTAAATGAGGACAATAATATGTCAATATAATCAAACAATAATATGTCTCAGTTAACTAAAGCAGTACACATAGCAAGTTATATAATGTATTTTGTGCATTATACAATTATTTTCACATACATTTAGTAGAAATTGACAATATTATATTTACTTTATATATATATATATATATATATATATATATATATATATATATATATATATATATATACACACACACAGTCATACATTACAGGATATATATACATACATATATGGATATATATTACAAAAGATATTTGTCAGATTTGGTTATATATGTATATGTAACATATATAAAACTTTTAGTTCATCCCACTCATTGATGTGAGCATAAGTATTGGGACAGTTGAACATAAGGCAGATATAAAAGATTAAAAGCTATTATTTAGTTGCAGATCCCTTGAGTCTCTGACCCGTAGACATCACCAGACTCTTGGTCTCATCCTTTAAATTACTTCCCCCAGCCTTTAATGCAGCCAATTCCCATTGTTGCTTGTTTTGGGGAGTTTCTGCCTTTACTCTCCTCTTCAGCTGGTCAAATTCATGTTCAATCAGAATTTAAATCTAAGACTTTCCATTTCTTTGCCCTTATAAACTCCTTGACTGAACTGGCAGGGTGTTTTGGGCCATTGTTTTGATGCAATATGAAGCACTTCGAATCTGGTGGCATTTTCTTTAATATTGGTAGGCAAGATGGTTTTGTACCCTTCCAAATTCATTCTGCTACTGTTATCATACATTAAGTCATCAGTAAAGTTGAGAGAGCCTGTTCCAGAGACAGCCATGCATGCCCATACCATGACACCACCTCCACCATGCTTTACAGATGAGGTTGTATGCTTGGGATCATTTGCAGTTACCTTTTTCTCCACACATTTGCTTTCCCATCACTTAGATAAAGGGTCATCTTTGTCTCATCGGTCCGTAAACACACTTCCAAAACTCTTCTGGCTCAACTTTGTGCTTTTTTGCAAACTCTAATATAGCATTTCTGTTAATGGTGCTGGTCAGAGGTTTGCATCTTGCTGCAGCATCTGTAATTCTGTGTCAAAGTCTCCTGAGGACAGTAGATTGTCAGAGCATCACCGCAACTTTCTGGAAGTTGTTGGTGAGTTTACAGACACGTCTTTTAGGGTTCGTTTTCACAGCTTTTATGATTTCTGTCATCAACTACTGTTGTTTTATCAGCCGATCGGGTAGATGTTGGTCGCTGGTGGTTTCCAAACTCTTGATTTCTCCATGTCCTTTGTTTTTGCTATAGCTCTAATTGACTTCAAGAGCGCTGGTTATTCGCTCCAAAATCAAAATGGCTTGATAATTGAGACCGTTTAAATTTTGGGGGGATAAAAAAAAATGAGTGACTTTCTATCAGTGTAGTGTGGTTGTGTCCACAAACTGTTATGACACATTTAGGCCTATATGCAAATGAAGATATTTTTCATCCAATGTCTCCTTTAAAATGTATATTATAATATGAATTCAAGTGTCGAAAGATTTTGAAAGTCTGACAGTTATCAGTGTTGAGCACTACTGTAAGGTTAACCCTGTCTGCTTTACATGTTTGAAAATGATTAACAGTTGAAAACATTAGGAATGTAGAAAAGTAATCAAATGTAATCAGTTACATGACTTTAATAAAATAATTGAAAAGTTACACTTCTTATTACATTTTAAGTAGGGTAACTTGTAATCTGTAATCTATTACATTTCCAAAGTAACCTTCCCAACACTGTAGGCTACAGACAGACGTTCAGTATGTTTTGTGTTTGTTTTCTGTCTCTGCGTGATCCCCTGATCTATTTTTTTCCCTAATGTTTGATTTGTTACTCTGTTTCAGCTGGGTTTAATTAATTATCTAGTTTTCTCCCTCCATGTCCATATTTGGTTCTTCCGTTCCTGTTCCCATTTGTGTTGATTTGATTCCAGGTGTTTCTTGTCAATCAGTCTTGTTAGTCCTTGTGTGTAGTGTATTTAAAGAGCGTTCTGTTTAGCATCCTTTGTTCACTATTATTTGTCTAAATGTCCCTGTGCTATGTGTGTGACGCCTGGATTTCCTGTGTTTCTCAATGTGGATTTAATAATGATTGTTCTTTTTTGCTCCTTGTTTCTGACACCTCTTAGCAGTAGCAGATTGTGACATATATATATATGTGTGTGTGTACACATACATGCGTGTGTGTGTGTGCATGCGTGTGCGTTCGTTCATATCTGGAGACAAACATTTTCACATATATATGTGACATTATACTGCATATATGTAAAATTATGTGTAGCCAATATTTATATATTTACAAATATATAATTCCATATATGAAAATATATTAAAATAAATATGTACCTTGAATCGTGGTCATATACAGGTAGATCTAAAACAATAAGAATATCATGAAAAAGGTCAATATTTTTTTGTCAGTCATTTCAGAAAGTGAAACCCATATATTATATATATTCATTACAAATAGAGTGAAATATTTCAAGCCTTTATGTCTTGAAATTTTGATGATTATGGCTTACAGATAATGAAAACTCAAAATTCAGGGGTTCAGAAAAATTGAATATTAAATAAGATCAATAAAAACAGTAACATCATGGTCATTGAACCAGCTTTTGGTACCTTTGGCAGTGTGGGCATGTGCCAAGTCCTGCTGGAAAATGAAATCAGCATCTCCATAAAGCTTGTCAGCAGAAGGAAACATGAAGTGCTCTAAAATTTCCTGGTAGATGGCTGCGTTGACTGTGGACTTCAGAAAACACAGTGGACCAAAACCAGCAGATGACATGGCAGCCCAAATCATCACAGACAGTGGAAACTTCACACTGGACTTCAAGCAACATGGATTCTGTGCCTCTCCACTCTTCCTCCAGACTCTGGGACCTTGATTTCCAAATTAAATACAAAATGTACTTTCGTCTTAAAAGAGGACTTTGGACCACTGAGCAACAGTCCAGTTCTTTTTCTCTTTAGGCCAGGTAAGATGCTTCTGATGTTTCTGTTTCAGAAGTGGCTTGGTAGCCCTTTTCCTGAAGATGTCTGAGCGTGGTGACTCTTGATTCACTGACTCCAGTTTCAGTTCACTCATTGTGAAGCTCTCCCAAGTGTTTGAATCGGCTTTGCTAGACAGTATTCTCAAGCTTGCGGTCATCCATGTTGCTTGTGTACCTTTTCCTACCCAATTTCTTCCTTCCAGTCAACTTTCCATTTAATATGCTTTGATACAGCACTCCTTGACCAGTCACCCCTTTCAGTAATGACCCTCTGTGACTTACCCTCTTTGTGGAGGGTTTCAATGATCGTATTCTGGACCATTGCCAAGTCAGTACTGTTCACCATTATTGTGGTTGCAAAGAACAAGAGATACCTAGAATTTATACTGTATGGATGTCATTTATTGAAACTCAAATGTAAATATTCTAATATTTTGATATACTGATTTTTGACTTTCACTAGCTGTGAGCTCTAATCATCAAAATGAAAAAAAAAATGTTAAGTGTTTTACTTTACATGTAATGAATCTAAAATATAGAAAAGTTTCACTTTTTGAAATAAATTACAAAACTTTTTCACCATATTTTTTTTTTTTTTTAGATGTACCTGTATTGCTAATACATATTCCCATATAAATGTGACTATATGAGCACCTAGGGGCAGACTTACCCATTAGGCAAAGATCTCTGTTTCCCGGCGCGCGCACACCCCTCTCTCTCTCTCTCTCTGTACTCTGCGTCTGCTCTGCTCAAGCTCTTTACATTAACGGCTGAAAGGAGCTACGCTTTCAGTTAAAACACAGATATATTGCTTCTCTAATTTTACATGCAAGTATAGTTGAAATCACAGCACAGCTATTGTCTTTATCTTATGTGTAGCCTATTTGATTTTATCGGATGACGACATGATTATAAATACGGATTTTGTGACGATTAACATTTCGGAAGGGAGAACTTGTTATGTAGTCTTAATGGGCAGCGTTTCAGTCACTATTTCATATTCATCCCGTTGTGTGACAACAGAAACAATAAAATATATAAATGAAAACAGTTTTATTGAGAATTTAGCCACATCAAAATAGGCTACTACAGTATGTGGCACAGAGAGAAACAAATGTAATAATAATTGTACATTTTGCACGTTCAGAAGAAGTGAGCTGCCCTGTCGTGCGAAAATTTAAAAAGGCTTGTGTAAGTTAATTGCTCAGTGCAAATAAAGAAAAGTAATAGGAACCTGGTATTTCTATGTTTTTGTTTAAGTGTCTAATAGAAATAGAACGTTATTTGAAAAACATCTATGACCTTAGAAACAGATCTACTTTTCATGCTCTATATTAATTATAGTTTCACTAATAATAAACATATATTGCACAAAGCATCCATATTTGTCCATGCCCATGTTGATTAGAGTATTAAAAACTTGAAAAGTATTAAATTAAAGTACATTTAGAACAGATAAAAATGTGTGATTAAGTTGCGATTATTCGCGAGTTAACTCCTGACAATCATGTAATTCATTGGGATTAAATATTTTAATTGATTGACAGCCCTTAGTTAAAATGACTAAAATTAAATGTAGGCTTATGCTGTTAACTCGTCAGTGGACTTTCCTCGTCAATATAGGCTATATTTTTCACACTTTTCTCGTTCTCCCTAATTTAAGTTTTGATATAAATGAACCTCTGAAGGGAACCGATTGTATTCAGAAAAATTTCGATGTCATTTAAATTTTACCTGATAAAGTATTATTTATGAGCTGAGCGCTGCTTTATTAACAGCTGTTACTGGGGAAACCATTATATTTCAGACGTTCCAAAAGCACCTCCTACTGGCAGAGAATGAATGTGCATTTTAAATAATCCAGTCTGCAGTTTTTTTCAGACCAGTGTGAAAATCCACCCAAATAAAAATTCAGTTCAATTGTGAAGTTAATACATTTTTTTTTCACTTCTATCTCAACAGTAAATCAATTGCTATTTTGTGGTCTACAACATGACAGAATAAAAGTGTCTGCTAAATGTATACATTTAAATGTAAATTAAAGAATTCCATTATAACATGTACATGAAAAATGTAGAAATATTGGACTCGACTATGGGACACCATTGTGCAGCAGCAAGCATCACGACAAAAAAGGAACCTCAAGGTTAATCTTGGTAAATGTGTGTAAATGTATAGGGCCCCTATATTCGCCTGGGGCCCCCAATTCACTAAATTCGCCCCTGTGAGCACCATGTATGTTGACATATATTCCCCAATATATGGAAAGCAGCAATTCCTGATGTATTATTCAGTATATTGTAATATATTACCACCATGTATCATTCTATATAATTACCAATATACTGAAAATTCTTGGACCGTTCATATATATTACAATATTTTTTTTTCTGTAAGGGAAACATCATCACTCCAGTTCCCTTGCTGAAATTCCAGTGAGGTCAAATGTTTTGAGAATTTTGCCCTTGTCCTTTGTTTATGTTTTGTACATAAACACATTAATTTTCCCTTGTAGGCCTTCATTGCATACCTGTGTAGCTGCCATTGAGCAGAAACTTGAGCATAATGTTGAGTAAAAAAAAATGTTGAGTAAGAAAATGTAGTCCCACTAGTACTTTAGTGTCCCCTCTACATGGGAACAAACTATATTTTTTTGATGGCACAGTGATTCATTGACAATAAAATGTTTGTCTTTAAATTCTCACATTGTTAAAATCTTCTTTTATTAATTAATTTTTTTTATTGCAGAGTTTCCACCCATGACAGACATTAAAGGGGAGCCAGGTCCTCAAGGGAAGCCAGGACCAAGGGGACTACCTGGGCCTTCTGGATTACCAGGGAAACCAGGTATAGGTAAACCTGGTCTCAATGGTCAAACAGGTATTTCAGGGCCTCCAGGATTCCCTGGTATTGGAAAACCAGGACTACCAGGATTACCAGGAAAAATAGGACCTAAAGGACCTCCTGGATTCAATGGTGAGGTTGGGCCTCGTGGGGAGGTGGGTCCACGTGGACTTCCAGGTCAGCCAGGATCACCTGGACCAGCAGGTCTGTCGTTAAATGGCAAACCAGGGTTACCTGGGACTAGAGGCCCGCCAGGGTCAAGAGGTGAGCTGGGGCCTAAAGGCGGACGTGGTTTTCCTGGTGAGCAAGGACTAAAAGGGGAAAATGGCAATGGAAACCCAGGTACAACAGGTCTCAGGGGACCCACTGGCCTTCAAGGACCTCCAGGACTTCCAGGTGTTCCTGGTTTGGGTAAACCAGGGATTAATGGACTGCCTGGGCCAGCAGGACCAAAAGGAGATAAAGGACTTCCAGGATTTCAAGGTGTCCCAGGGGAAGCTGGTCCCCCTGGTTTACAAGGTCAGCCGGGGGCAGCTGCTGTTGGAAAACCTGGACTTAATGGTACTCCAGGTAACCCAGGTCCAATAGGCCCAAAGGGTGATGTTGGCCCCAGAGGAACTCCTGGGTTTCCTGGCCCCCCTGGCTATGGTAAACCAGGGCTTGTAGGACAAAAAGGAGACAAAGGTCCTGGTGGATTACAAGGAATCCCTGGTGACACAGGAGAACCTGGCATGGATGGTCTACCAGGAGATACTGGGCCAACTGGACAACCGGGGCTTCCAGGTCCACAAGGTTCTATGGGTCTTCCAGGGAAACATGGGATGCCTGGTCTAAAGGGAGAGAATGGCCCACAAGGACCTCCAGGCTTGCCAGGGCTGAGAGGAGATCAGGGACCCAGTGGGCTCCCAGGAAAGTCTGGCCTCCCAGGTGATGGAGGCCTTCCTGGTCTCAATGGAGCCACAGGCAAACCTGGACCTAAAGGTGAATCGGGTCACATCGGACTGCCAGGTAATCCTGGTTTGATTGGGGTACCCGGTCCAAAAGGTGAGAATGGGTTATCAGGACCCCCTGGGCCACGTGGAAATTCAGGGATCCCTGGACTCCCAGGCTCCACTGGTCATATGGGACCTCAGGGTATTCCAGGGTTGAAAGGCGAACAAGGTCCACTGGGCCCCCAAGGAATGGGAAAGCCTGGAGACAAAGGTATGCCTGGTCCACAAGGACCTCCTGGAAAACCTGGCACTCCTGGACTTAGTGGTATGCAGGGCCCTCCAGGTCCACCTGGGCCTCCCGGCCCGCCAAATGGTGATATAAATCAGTTAGCAGTTCAAGGACCAAATATTCTAGGAGAATCCATTCCGAAGCCAAATGGTGAGAAACCTTATTTTGGTCAGGCTGAGCTCTCTGCCTCCGTGGCTCCTGCTTTTACCGCCATTTTGACGACACCATTTCCACCATCTGGAATGCCTATCAAATTTGACAGAACTCTGTACAATGGGCAAAATGCTTATAACCCTGCCACGGGCATCTTCACAAGCCCACTGCCTGGAGTCTACTATTTTGCTTATCATGTACATGTAAAGGGAACCAGCCTCTGGGTGGCACTGTATAAAAACAATGTGCCAGCCACATACACCTATGATGAATACAAGAAGGGCTATATGGACCAGGCATCAGGTAGTGCGGTACTGGAGCTGAAAGAGAATGACCAGGTTTGGGTGCAAATGCCCTCTGACCAAGCAACCGGGCTCTACTCCACTGAATACATCCATTCATCCTTCTCAGGGTTCCTCCTGTGCCCCACATAACGGACCGTCTCAGCGGAGAATTGCTTGCTCAAGTGCCCTGCAGTAACATCTGTGATAACAGCGACTAGATTACAAGAAAGACTTGCTGAACGACGGAGAGGCTGAGTTCGAAGCAGAGGATGGAGAACTCATGCTGTCTCTGTTTTCACCCTGTCTTTCAAATGTTTGATTTTATCATTGTTTTTTATCAAGTGTTGTCATTTTTTTCCTATATGATAATTTTATTATAACTGTTATGTTATGTTATTTTTGTTGATGTTGATTTATTGGTGTTATTTTATTGATGTTGTTGTAGTTGTTGTTGTTTATCGCAATCAGACTATTAAGTACTTTGCAATGTGTAGGTAACCGTTTAAAGACTTACCCATGTGACTGCACATGTTGCCAAATGTTCTGACTCCCATTGAGCTCCATCACATTGACTCTGGGGTTGTGTGTTCCCCTAGTTGCAGTCGAATTCATCTATATCTTTCCCTCATATAACACAGGCTTGATTTGTGCTACATTTCATATTTTAGAATGCAGAAATTCTATACAGCATTGTTATTGTATTTGTATGTTTAAATACACCTGTAATTTAAAGAATACTCGTCAGTTCCATATTGTTATTTCTTATTAATACCATGACAGGTGAATATCTATCTGCTTTAGTCATTAGGTATGTATGTTTTGTTTGATTTACTGTGTTAAAGCAAGATTATGTGCTAATCTGTCTGTTTCTGCGACAACTACATTGTGTTTGAGAGTTATTAAGAAAAAATGTACTTGATGATTTACTTGAGTTCTTTGCTCAAAACATGCCAGGTTTAAATCAGTAGTGATCCTGAAGGCCTCAAGAGGACTGCTGTACAACAGTGCCTGCATTAACAAAACAAATATGCAATTTCTGTGACACTAATTCCATGCACTCTCAGAAAAAAAATTACAAAAGCTGTCACTAGGGCAGTAACCTTTCAAAGGGTACACCTTTGTGACATATTTCTTCCATATTACATTCATATTAGTGCCTGAAGTGTACATATCAGTACCTTAATGGTACATATTAGTACCTTTCAAAAAGTGACACATTTGTACCTTTTATATCTGAGAGTGTACTTAAAAAAATCATGAAATCAAATATAATGCATAGCGTATAGCTTCTCATCAAATTCTTAGGATAGCCTAGAGTACATTGGTGAGTAAGGGACTACTAGTAGATTGAGAATATGAAAATATAATTCAGATTTTTTTTAATATAACAAATCAGTTCTCCAACACAAAATCCAAACTACTGCATTGTGTACTCTAAACGTTTTACATTCTCTGATGCTTTTCTTATTGCTGCTTTAACAATGACACAACTGACTGATTGTTTTTACATTCTTCTGAGATTTGTAATTACACAGACATGATTGACATTAACATGAGTCAATGCATGTTCTAATATTTTACATTTTGACAAAAAATGTACATGATTTGGATACATTACACTGTAATAGCACTACTCCAGTGGTGTATATGAAAGGTTAAAATGTTAACATCCTCAAACAAAGAAATTGTTCCTTGCACATTACTGAAGTGAATGAAAAACAGCAAATGAGGCTTGAAGTCCCTCTTGAAAGACATTTTCTCACTTCTGTTTGTTTGACCAATATGTAGAATTATGAAACCTGAGGAGTGTTACATAAATGCACCCATCACTGAGATTGCATATTCAATACAGTTACATGACATTTGTTGCATGACATTGTTCAGATGATTTACCCTTGAATGATATTTTGGCACCAGACCTTTCCTATTTCAGCATATATTTGACCTTTTTATTGAATATTAACACTGTGACCAATATTTTATATGATGAGTGTAGGCTATATTGTGCATGTGCAATGGATTGAAGATTAAAAAATTCGTTGTGCTGCAATTTCGCAAAACTGCTTAGACTATGTTGCTTACTTTTGTTATTCAAAACAAACTAGGACAAAAAAGCCTTGATTCTGTTCCACGGGATATTTATTCATGTTCAATCAAATTAAAAGAAACAACCAACCAACCCCATTTGCACATACATTTAATAAAGGCATATTTATACATTTGTGATAGTCCAGCAAGGAATGTCCAACTACCGAAACCCTGAACGTACAAATAACCTTATAATTAACAGCATCGAGGAGTCTGTAGTTCACACTACCATTATTTTATTTCTTTCTTTATGATGTATCTATCAATCTATAGGACTTGTGTCATACTGTATTCACTTTATGCAATTCGTTTGGGGGATTAAATGCACTCTTTGATTGAACATATTTTGTCTGCTCGTACAAAATCTACAAGTACCCTACTTGACAGTACTGACGCAACATCAATAAAGACTTTCTTGATCAAGGGTGTCTTTTGTTTTTCTCTTTAACTAATAAGACCAAGGCCCTAATCTTAAAATCATTGACAGTGGCATATTATAGGCCCGTTCTATAACACTTAAATCCACTTACAGCGTGTAGGTTTTGTTAGTCTGAAGAAAGCTTTTTTTCAGCACATTAAGTGTGCAGAAATGTGTGATTAACACTAGGGGGAGTGAACGTCCACTTTAGTGTTCCTTGTGAATGTGATCATATAAAGGTGGCTAAAATGCTTAAGTATCACACCTATAAGCATTGATCCACTTTTAACTTGCTCTACATTTTGTGAATATTATAAACCAGTTTAAAATCTAATACTTCGCAATTAGGTGGTCTCACATTCGTTTTCTTGGATTAAGTTAAATAATCAATATTTTAATGTTCCACAAAGTACTGGAATAAAGTCCTCGTAAATATGTACATTCTTGGGTTAAATAAACAATATCGCATGTTCCTCAAAGTACTAGAATAAAGTCCTCGTAAAACGTCAACAGGCTCTTGCGCAAAGATGACGCAGACGCTGCCTGACTCCTCCCTCTTCAGTTGATCTCAATTTGGTTTCACTGAGAACGACAAACACGACTTCACCCTCACAGCGGTAACGGCTCTACGTGCACTTTCTCTGGGGTTTGCTAAGGGATTTCAATGTTTGGCCCGCTCTTTGTAAGTATCCCTTATTATCACTCGCCTTCCGCCTCTTATATGCCAGACAGACGTTAATAACGAGCACCCTAGACGTTTGCTTGACCGTTTCTAGTGTAGCTGTGAAAGCTCGCGCTTCAGCCGGTGAAAGAGCTCGCGGAGCTCGCGAGGGTGGCAGCCATTTGCCCGCGTACGTTTGAACGGAAACTACATACTCGCCTGTTTTATTCGTTTTGACGGTTAGACGTTTTTTTTTACGGGGTCAGAGACAGTTTGTCGGTCATTCCTATATTTGTTGTCGATAAATGAAAGGTCTAGTGCTCTAATCAGGCTGTCCAACTGTTCTGGACTGCGTTTACTAACGTTAGCCGCTTGCTAGCGGTCTCACCACCAGCCAGAGACCGTGTCAAGAAGTTAGACAGTTTATTGCTGTAATTATACATTTATATAAATGGTTAATTCTGTGTCTGGACATCAAACACATCGATCACTTGGTCATTTTTCACTGTTTGAGCGGTAGATATGGTGATAGAGTTGTTAGCCAGCGAGCTAATGTTATAACTGTCAGTTCAGTCATATAGCAATTTATGGACACACTCCATGTTCCTGATTTCAGTGGTTCAATTGGTATGCAAAGCGTGGCAGATTAGAGTCAGTAATTGTAGTTTATTTTTAGTGTAACACAAAATTTGCCACATAAGCCTTGCCCGTTCTCCTGCATTTAGTAAGATTCTTCTTATTCACGTTTGCTTTATTTTAACTGTGAATCTGACTTATGGTTTCTCTTTGAAGTATGGTCGACCCATGATCGTTCTCGTATCCAGCACTCGGTTAAACTGTAAGCTGATCTAGTATTAGACCTAAACTGCGTAGTAAACTAGTTGGCAAGCCAACAGTATTGAAATGTCAAGCTTGTAGAACAGGTAAGATGATGTATGGGTGGAATCTGATGCCGGGTTCCCAGAATGAGATGCTTACTGATGGCATGCCATTCCTAAATGTGGTATTCAGGTGCTATGTGTAGTACTTGATGAGTCACCTGGCTTCAAGCTCCGCCTGTTCTCATCCTTGTTCCTGTGTAATTAATACAAGGCAACTGTACAGGTGTTGGTCAGTGCCTGATGTCTTTTTAGATGAACATGACATGCAGGCAGGCATTCCTGCCAGAATCTGGAAGTTGTTAAATTGTCTGGTGGGAACAAGTCATGACATGTTTTAGAGCTTGCGGTATCTGCATCATATAAGGAGCGATTTCACCTGACATGGCAGGTAGGGTGAAGCTTATTTGTTTGTAGTGCTGAAACTGTTGCTTTTTATCACTTTAACCTTCCCTTATCTACATTGAATTATGAAATGAATACATTTGTGTGGGAATATTTATTGGAGAAGCAGTTTATAGGTGTCTGAATATGATAATGCTACAGTGTATTTTATCACCATATAATCAATGTACATATATAGATGTTTCTTTGGTATATTGACAGCATGCTTAATTGAGGGACAACTTGGTTATTTTGAAATGACCCGATTTTAATTTTTTAAATCAAAGCTAGCTGACATCATGATGTGGTAATGAAAATATACTGAAAACTGAGCTCTTCACTATATGAAATTCAACTGTTTATATATCGTCTTCATCTTCATTGCATTGTCTTCCAATACAATGTTTCTATCTACACTTCAATATTTTTATTCAAATATTGTTACAAAGCATTTGCAGATCTGTAACTAGGCTACACATTGTTCCATTAACAAGTAGCCAGTTTTACACAGATTTCATGAAGCAGGAACTCATCACAAGTCATGATAAATTGCTGTTATAAGTCAGATGTTAACTCTGTTTTAGTAACTGCTGTGCTAATGTGCTAAAGGTCATGATTGCACAAATTAACGCATTCTCTACATTAAAAAAAAAAAATTAGAAGGGTTCTAAACTAATGTCTTAATGTCTAATGCGCTGTCTTCACTGTATCTAATCGGTCTGTAGCGCAGTTGTCTTCCTTCCTTCCTTCCTTAAGTGTTTAAAGTTGATTCTGCTGGTATAAGGAAACAGTTGAAGTGACCGCGCGCTGGAGCACACACACACACACTTTTTGTAGTAATTGTACATATTGAACAAACATTCAAAATTATTACAAACATGATCACATTTCCTTACACACACACAAAACACATCAGTTCCAGCATTGTTAAAGTTGGTAGGCTACTTTATCAAAATCAAATACAAACATCAGCGCACCCACCTCTGTGTCACCGTTGGATGCGACTGAATTAACATAACTTACAAAGCCTATCATTTACATAATAAATAATAGTTTAGCATTCAGATAAATTATATCGCAAACATGGAAATATTATGGAATATTTGGATTTGTGCTGAATGAGAAAGGTAGGATACACGAGCACAAAACTCTTGTCAGTCCACGTGAGAGACGTGTTCAGAATCAGCACATGGAGGACCTCAGAGGAAGCCAACCAACAGCGATTATACTGAATTAACCAATTTTTGCCATAGATTTATATTGTAGAAACTCAATATAATTAACTTATTTTAGAAACTTAATTTCCTGTATGATATAGATATAGATAGATAGATATATATATAGATAGATATATATATATAGATATATATATATAGATAGATAGATAGATAGATAGATAGATAGATAGATAGATAGATAGATAGATAGATAGAGATAGATAGATAGATAGATAGATAGATAGATAGATAGATAGATTATAGAATAGATGAAAAAATTACAAATAGGGTCGCTCTGTAAGTTTGAAAACCACTGCTCTAGAGGATTGGTATTTTAGTAAGTCTGCTGAAAGCTTTTTCATTATTAACTAATAAAGACTGTGCCATATAAACGCCTGCTAACCTTTCAAAGCTCTAAAGTACAGAAATGGCTTTTTTGATCAGCATTAGATGTTTATACCATATTTATAGCTTGTTTGGCATTTTGGTTGAACAGAGCTGTCAGTAGCCACTCTTACTGGGCAGCATGTTAAATGTCACTGTAGCAGTAGTTCACAGCTTGTTAACAAACATGGATCGAGTTGTGCCTCACAGCAGGCTCTCCAAAAACATCTACACAACTGGCAACAGCATGACTCCCATTCCTCCCACTGTCTTTTCAACTTGTCTGCTTAAATATTGAAGCAGTTGTTGTAGCCTTTGAGCCGGCAATGCAAACCCAGCAGGTGCGCTGCTAACACTTGATGAATGAGCACGGTGCTCACCACAGTCTCATCCTGACCTGACAGACATCTGCTCCCTCTGCATGGCTTCCATAGATACTGCATGATGTGGCCTACGAGAAGACAGTCAATCTTTAAGATGTCTTTGTTGAATAACATGAACTGTCTGTCTTGTCATTTGAGTCATTCTATTAAGCTTAGCTTACAGTCACAATAGTGTAAGCATCAGACTGACAGGAAGTGGGCAGGTTTGTGGCAGCTTTTACAGTTCCCACCCTCTTAGTGGAGTTTCCACTGAGAGGCTTCTTGTCTTCTCTCAACACTTCTTCAAAACACTAATATGGAGGTTGGTGGTGACATTGTTTTTTGGGGGTTCTTAGGTTTTACCATATTTTGCACATGAGATCCGTCAGCGATTGTTGCACCAGCTGATAAAGAGTAGGCCTTTTTAAAGTCTTTATTTAGGAAAAATTTTGGCTTTGAAACAAACATTTTGTAAAGGCCTAAAAGTTTGTAAATCTAAGTTTTTATTTATTTTTTTAAGACATGGTTAAGACACAAGTGTTAAGAAATCATTACAAAGCTGATGCAGAAGCACTTATGCTGTGGTGTAGGGCTGTAACAAACTATTATTTTGATAATCGATTAATCTAACGATTAATCAACTAATCGTCAATTATTTCACTGATCAATCAATAGACTTTGATTATTCAGCTTTTGCAATTAGTTAAAATATTGAGTTATACATATTCTAACAAATAAATAAATGTAATCACTTCAGCTTTTGAAAATCATATGTGACCCTGGACCATAAAACAATCATAAGGGTCAATTCTTTTGAAATTGAGATTTATAAATCATCAAAAAGCTGATTAAATAATATTTCCTTTGATGTATGGTTTGTTTTGATAGGACAATGTTTGGCTGAGATGCAACTATTAAAAAAAATCTAGAGTCTAAGGGTGTTAAAAAAAAAAGTTGTCCAAATGAAGTTCTTAGCAATGCATATTGCTAATCAAAAATTAAGTTTCAACAGAACATTGTCTAAATATTAGAGGTGGGCATAGATTAATTTTTTTAATCTAGATTAATCTAGATTAAAATGGCTCATTTGAATTCTGCCGAAGGCATTCAGAATATGTGTGCTACCCAAATAATGACTAAAAGTAAGTAAGCCCAAAATGTCGTTTTTTGTTATTATATTGAACTGAAAGCCATCTTATGCACAGTGTTGCACAGATTAAATTTCATGTAAATCATCCATGCTAACACACACGTCTTCTATTTTTTTTTTTTAGAAATTTCACTCTCTATAGATATATTTTTCAAAGACGGAGTTTCTAAGTTTCTCGCTCAAGTTCACATGACACCTAAAGCGCATCCTGTTTGCTTAAAAGCGCAACGTTTCGTTGTTATTCTGAGTGCACACAAATAAACGTAGAGTCTTTACAGATTCGAAAGATGTATTAGGCTACTTTTATCTGTATGACCAAAAATGACGGAGATTTTAAGAGCAAGTGAACGCACTGGAGCCTGTCTTGCAGCAACGCTGCTTCCACACAAACACTTCAATAGCGCACATTTCTCTAGGTTAACATCATATTGAGCGCCATGTAAAGTTGTTACTACATACATCTTTCAGATGAAAAGCCATATTTGAGGTTGATGAATGATAGGTGAGCGTTTGGATGTCCTGCCCGATTGTATTACCACATAGACCAGCCGTTAACAATCTGTCCATCACGGACTGCGAGCCTCTAGTTCAAGACTCGCTCGCCCCTACAGTGCAATTCGCTAGGTATACATCCGCTAAAATATCAGGGTGAAAGTCATCATAGCTTGCGTAGTATAGACCCAGCTCCCAACCCAACTTTGAGAATAGATTAACGGCGATATTTTTTTTATCGCCGATAAGAGTCTCACGTTAACGCAGCACGTTAACGCCGATAACAGCCCACCACTACTAAATATCCTAATGATTTTTGGCATAAAAGAAAAAATATATAATTTTGACCCATACAATGTATTTTTGGCTATTGCTACAAATATACCTGTGCTGCTTATGACTGGTTTTGTGCTCCAGGGTCACATGTAATTAATTATAATTATTACACCATAAATTACTAACACTTTAAAATAAAGTTTAATTAGTTAACATGATCTAATAACGAACAAAACTTCTACAGCATTTATTAATCTTAGTTAATGTTAATTTCAGCATTTACTAATGCATTATTCAAATCACAAGTTGTGTTTGTTCACATCAGTTAATGCACTGAATTAATATGGACTAACAATGAACGACTGTATTTATTAAATAACATTAACAAATATTAAGTGTAATGTATCGTTCATTTATGTTAGGTAATACATTATAACACTTTACTGTAAAAGTGTTACCAATTAATTTATATAAATAGATATATTTGGCACACAAAAGGATATGAAAGAGAAACTCTCTTAATCACCTTTTATTTAAACAAAATAACTGACTCATTCTGCCTAACATCTAATTTTGTATGTCATATGGATAAGAAACAAAATAAAGGCAAGTGATAAGTTGCTCTTTTTTTATAAACTATTTTATTCACGAAATATATCTCTTAAAATACGTCATATGGTTATGATAATCAAAACAGTCCTGAGCAAGATCAAGCTTTGATCTCTGCAAACCAAATTACCACTTTAATTTACTTCCCCAACTAATAAAAATACTTTATCATTAGCTAGCTCCACACGGGAGAGCTGCTTTAAAACAGAAAATCACGTTGTAAATCTAACTGAAAGCGACACTAACTAAACTGCTTGATTTAAGGCTGTCTATTGCATAAAGTACTATATAAATAAATGTGATGTGACTGCTTTACTGAAGTACCGAACTGAAGAGCTCATGCAAACATCACTTTCTCACTACTGTCAGTTGTTTTGTTTAAACTGTTGTTTATTGCGTTATTGAGAAGAAAACGATGTGCTCTTAAAGCACTGTCTCTTCTTCTCTTGAACTGCATCAGAACAGTCTTGTGCTACAGCGCCACGCTGGTCAAACGGCAGTATTGCAGGCTCTTACAGTAGGTCACATGAGATCAGACAACTACTCGACAACAGAAATGTTTGTCGACATTTTTTATTGTCGATAATGTCAACTAATTGTTTCAGCCCTACTGTGGTGGTTGTGTTAGCCTAATTTAGTCATTTCAGTGCATCTTTAACTTGACCGCAGGCAGCTTGCAAGGTGCATGTAATTCTTTTTACAGTTTTCAAAGCATCACTTCTATCTCTTGGCCCTTTTTTAATCTAATTGTTTGACATATGACCGGGAAGACAAAGCAGCAGGTGCATGAAACATATAGCTTACCTTATTTAATTAATTTCCTTTTAAGATGGCTTCCTGTTTTTGAGGAACTTTGTGACTATGGCAAAGCACAACACAATAATGATGATGGCTTCTGGCTGTACCTTATTGCCTTGTCTGTAGAGTGAGATTAGCACTGCACTGAGCCCCTGGCTTTGGCAGCAGATTTCTTTATTTCCAGCACACTGCTGTCTTTTTGATGCACATTTTCATACCATCTGCTTTCAGCATAAAAAAGGTCCCCTGTTTTTGTCTTGAGCTGACCTCAAAACTGATTAGATTTGTGACAAGATATTATGGCTTATCAAACTAATTTGAAAATGTATCATCTGAAGCCATTTCATATCTTAAAACAGAATGATTCTAATTTTAACGGCGACTGATAATGTATTTATGTCCTGTCAGATGAGGCTTGCACAGCCTGAGTGAGTGTGTGAGAGAGACAGCACACACAAAGTAACTTACAGAAATATATAGATGCATACTGCGGTAGAAAAAAAAAGTTATGTACAAAATATGATTTAGGTAAGCAACATTAGATGGCCATGATGTTTCCCCGAATAACACATCCCGATTGCAATGTGACATTTAGGTTTTAGACAAAATATTGACTGTTTTTGCTCAATTTCGCCGATGAAAATAGTTGCGATCTTTAGCCACAGCAGAACTGTTGTGTATCTCAGAGCAACACACAGCGGTGTTTCGTTACTGAATGAATCCACGTTTTTGAATTAATCGAGTGAGACAATGATTCAGTGGCCCATTCATAAGCACGGTCACTTGACTCGTTTCTGAATGAATCAGCCGTTTGAATGAATCGGTTGAATAAATGACTCTCTCATTAAAACAGACATTTGCCGCCACCTGGTGGTTTGGTCATATTTAAAAGTATCTTTGCATTTTTTCAACATTTATTTGTATGTTTAAAAAAAATATGTAAAGCATTAATCTTATACAATTATTTATATAATTGAAATTTTGCTGTGTAAATGCATTTATGGCACCTCAGCTTCATCAAACTGTCTGTTTAAATACATCTAATACCACTTCAGATGCATCTGTTTCCTCAGCAGTGGAAAGATAGTTGCCAGTACCTGTAGGTCGCACTTCCAAAAAATTTAGATATCGGAATCGGCTAAGAAAATTGCAATCGGTACATCTCTAATATTAACACACGAATATAATCTTCAGCTGCTCTGAGAGTCACTTTATTAGCGTTTTACAGTTCAATTTGAGAAAACATCCATCATATCACATGATACACATCAGCTGCAAGTTCCTCACAGTAACCCATCAAAATAAAAACTCGCTGATGTCTCTGACTGATCGCTTCAGAGTTGCACTCTCCATCAAGCGATCTGTGATTCTTGTCAGTTCATCTCAATGGATGGACAGCGCACCTGTATTTGATGTACCGTGAACCAGTGTTAATTTCGTTGACGAAATATTTTCGTTATAATTTTCGTTGACGACAAGTTTTCACTGACGAAAACGAGACGATAACTAAATAAAAATTAAGTGATGATGACGAAAACTATAATTAAAATATATTGACATTTTCGTTAACTAATAAAAACGAGACGAAAATGTGAGTGAGAGACGTGTGGAAAAGATCCAATCAGAATTAATCTTGGTGTGTGAGACTCACACGCACATTTGAAAACTAACGTACTGATCCACCTGGCGACACGGGATGTGCAGTACACGACACCATCCTGCATACGTTGGGTGTCTGTCTGACTTAAACTATAATGAAATGGCAACAGCTGGGAGAAAAAGAAGAGAAGATATATGGGTAAATTTCACGTTTGATATCAAGACAAACAAGACCTTGTGTAAACTGTGTGGAGCGGAAATCGCTGGTAAAAACACACGAAATTTTTGCTAATTTTATTTTGTCAGCTTACCTCAGTCGGTGTGCTTTTGCATAACTGAAACATTATAGCCCAGGGCTTCTCAAAGTCCGGATCCGGACCGGGAGGGAATTCAATCCGGACCCGCCTCCACTTGATATTTCAAGCGCACTCGTATCACTCAGACCTCCGCTCGGCACACACACGCACACACACACACACGGGCGCATGAACCAGTGTTGCAGTGTTTACAGACTCTTTTGTAAGAAAAAGCACATAGCAACTAGCGACATTTTGGATAAACCTTAGATTTCATTCAGTAGAACAATGTTACCGGTTTCGCCCCGCGAGCACGAGATTTCGCCTTCCCGATGCAGTCTTTCTCCACCGGCAGAGTTAGCAGTCTATTCAAAGAACCGACCCGCAACAGACTTCTGAATGAACGAGTACAAAACAGCGTTTCCAAAAACTATAAAATAATCCCAGATTTATGTGTGTTTTTTTAATGCAAATAGAACTGTTGTAATTACTGCCACTTATAGCAACAATATGCACATTCTTATTCTATGTTTACAGGTCTGTTAGTTTAGTTTGATATTGACCTTTGCTGTCAATGCTGAAAATAAGAAGAGTTTGTTTTTTAGTTCCATGCATTGTTGGCATTGTAGCCTAGCAGTTTTTATTTTAATATTAAATTGGCACCAAAATAATATTTTGTTTTGTTGGTGTAAGAAGGAAGGGGCTGTTTCAGTACATTTTCTGTTTAACATATTCCCTTTGATATAAATAAACGGTTTATTATTAACAGAGAACTGTTCATTCAGGTCATTTTTTCAGGTCATACAGTATTTGCAATGGCATTACTGCCAAATACAGTTTTTCTTTTAAATATTTTGGAGTTGCACTTTTGCTTTAAATAATGAAGAATGTCATATGCAAGTTATAAACAATGCATATCTATTTTTTGGTCTTTTATGGAAAGGCTATATTCCATATATTTAATGAGACTTGGTTTTATTTAATTTTAAGTTAGAATATTTTACATATTACACTAGTTTAACTAAATTACACTTAAATTAAACCCAATATATTTTAGTCAACTAAATCTACAGTAGATTTAGTCGACTAAAATCTTATGCTATTTAGTTGACTAAAACTAGACTAAAACTAAATCAAAGCAGATGACTAAAATATGACTAAAACTACAATTGCATTTTAGTCAAAAGACTACGACTAAAACTAAATTAAAATCTGCTGTCAAAATTAACACTGCCGTGAACTCTAGGCGCACGACTCGCCGTTGCTTTGGTGAGAGCAGTGAGAGCAAGAGAAAGTCTTACAAACATACAGAATTGACGCTCTACATGTAAACGATATTCTTTATTGTATTCTCCTGTCAAAATAAAGGAGTTCCTTTGGATTTTTCAGCTTTTAAGAACTACCGGGGTGTCTGCTAGTGGGCGGAGCTAATGCGCAAACGGCAATCTCCTTGGCTGGTGCTCGCCTGTTATCGTCCCTGTTTTGATTTCAGCGAATCATTTCAAGTGAACGTACACAACCTGATTAAAATTAATGAATCCAGCAGTTTGTTAATCCTTGGTGCATTTTATACTGTTATTATTAACAGAATTCGTATTATTATTATCGTCTGTTTTTTTTACAGAAACACTGAATCGCCAAAAAAGCACCACCACCACCAGTCCTAAATTCAGTTAAAATACCTATGCATTCATACATGGTTACTAAGTTTTATTTCTAATTATTAAAGTTCTATCATTAAATAATACTTAATTATCATAATGTCATATTATAATGCTTGACTGACTGATGTTAAGTGTACGTTCAGATATTTTAAAAGCTGTACCATTTTGCAAACATATACAGAATATATATATATATATATATATATATATATATATATATATATAACACATACACGGGTACATCTCCAAAAATTTGAATATCATGAAAAAGGTAAATATTTTGTCACTCATTTCAGAAAGTGAAACCTATATGTATATAGGAAACCTATATGTTATATAGATTTATTACACATAGAGTGAAATATTTCATGCCTTTATAACCCAGAATTCAGTGTCTCAGAAAATTTGAATATTACATAAGATCAATAAAAAAGGATATTTTAAACAGAGTAGGGGTCGACCGATTATCGGCGCCGATATTAAGCATTTTACCGATTATCGATATCGGCCATTTTAAAAACAGATTTGCTGATAATGTTTTTTTTTTTATGCAAACAAACATACTACTTACAGGTGACATTATTTATTGGTGAATAAATAATACAGGTGAAACTATTTAATGTTTAAATGCACTATTTGGCTCGATGCAGCCTGTCTGAGCTCAACACTCTGTGAGAGTGAGGCGATCTCTCAATCTCTGAGAGTAATCTCCGCCCACCGCTCATCTGATATGTAGAGAGTCACGAGTCCGACCAATCAACGCGGAAAACTGAAGGCAGTCTCACACCGAGAGCACTTGCTAACTGGAGCTGCCTCAGTGATCACGCATCAGTTGTCTCTCAAAGGTAAACCAGCAGCAGACGTTGCTGAAGTTGCAAAACACCTCAATATAACCTATGATGACAACCGCTGGCGCGGAAAATGCGGGCGAATGCAGTCATATAATGGAATTTACCGTATAACGCGGAATGTCATGGAATGTGTCGAAGTTTGGATGAATTAATCAAAAGTAGGTCAGTACACTTAAATCGACTCGCGCTATGGACTAGTATCTATAAATATTAAGCCGCAAAAACACTTTAAATATGAATCCTGCATGTTCTGCATCTCTGTTAATGAATGACACAGACGTGCGGTTTCATTTACTGCACACATACATACTGAAGCGCGTGTGATTCTCGCGGTGTTTTCAGCATCTGCCGTCTCACTAAATGAGGACATAAATACATGGACAACATCCCCAGAACTGCTCGGAGAGTCACTTGATGAGCATTTGACCGTTTCATTTGAGTAAAACGATCGTCATATCATATATACATAGGCTACAGAAACTTAAAAGGTCCTCATGGCAACCTGTCAAAATATAAGTTCGGTTTAGCCGAATATATTACTGTATACGTAATACAACTACAACAATTATTACAACTTGTGTTGAGAATAATCACACAATACGCTAAATACGTTTACTTTAAGTTTTACAAAATGTTTACAGAATGCTTCTGGGTGATCTCTGAAAATAAAGCTAAAAAAAATCAAAATATTAAATCAAGAAAAGGTATGAGTATAAAAATGCTTCTAACATAACACTAAAGGCCTAAGTATACTTTTTTGCATAGTAAGAATTGGTTATAAAACTGTAAATACTCATTTTTTCATTATGTTTAGTGCAATTATTTAGTAGTCTGTGGTGGGATGGGGCGCAGGATTGTTTTATGGGTTTAAGGGGGGGGGGTTTGAGAAGCACTGCACTAGAGCATCCCTTCGTTCAGACACAGTGGAAGATCTGATAAGACTCAGTGTAGAGGGGGCAAGTCTGGAAGATGTTTAATGCTAGAGAGTGTGGTCAGCTGGTTTAGCCGAGGCCAAAGATCAAGAAGGCCAAACTACAGGAGTTGGCCATTCGAGGGCATGTAACTGCAATGGAGGATAGTCCATAATACATTGAGCCATGAGATGTTCAGTCCTTAAAACACTTAATTTAGATTTTATTTATCTTGAGATGTTTTAAGTTTAAACCTCTGCTCAGTGAAGCACTTTAAGCACCAACACTTTTTCAGTAAGTTACCTTTCTTGTAGAATTGTGCTTCAAATAAAGAACTTTATGTTGACCAGATTGTTAGTTAGTCGTTTACTAGTCAATATTGCCTATATAAAAATTTGGGTGCACCTAACTTTTGTGCCAGTGCACCTAAGAAAAAAAGTTAGTCTAGAGCCCTGTGTATGCATTTGTCATGTTTATTTAATGTCTTTATCTTCTTAAATGTGTGTATATAATATGTATAGTTTTAACTTTTAATTTTAGTTACTTTTTCTTATTTGTAAGCCGCTTTGGATAAAAGCGTCTGCTAAATGACAAAGTAAAGTAAAGAAAAAAATAACTGTTCTGTTCTGTCTAATCGTCTCTCTGTACCAAATTCTCAATAAAACTGTTTTACTTTATATATTTGACTGTTTATGTTGTCAGTCAACAGGATAAATATGAAATAATGACTGAAACACGTCCCTTTAAGAATTCATAACCAGCTCTCCCTTTCCAAGAAGCTAGTCTGCACAAAAATACTAATTTATAATTTTATTGAGCCGTTGTCTGATGAAATCAAATAATACACAATATAAGACAAGACAATTCCAGTGCTGTGATTTCTTCTATATTTGCATGTACATTTAGAGAAGCAATAATATCTGTTTTAACTGAACGGGCTCCTCTCAGACGCCGCTGAACAGAGCAGATGCAGAGAAAGCGCTGATCTCGCGCCGTTGCTGCGATCACAGAGACACTCTGAGAGACTCGATTTGTCACGTTGCTTTTTGGAAAACAAAAAGTTTCTATGGGGGTCTACAAAGGCGCTTAAATGTCGCTAAGTTGGCAACACTGCACGCATCTCTACTACTCACCTCTTTCTCTGCAGCACACGTGACGCCTTTGTCAACGCCTTTGTCACACACACACATACAGGAATATTTGGACTGCGGCCAATCAGAGGGGGGGTCCGCCCTTCACTATCTCTGATTGGTTTAGACCACGATATAAGCCTAACGGGGGTGTCTTTTGTTGAACCACAGAGTTTCTGAGTCGCGGATACTTTTTTTTTCTTTTCTCGAATGGCTGGACGCACCAGTGCGCCCTGAGATTTTTGTTAGTCGCACCCGAGAGAAATTAGGTCGCACGTGCGACCAAATTAGTCGCACTCTAGAGCCCTGACTAAGCAACGAAGTAAACAGCTTCTGGCTTGATGATGCAAACGAACTCTGGTTCGGACCAGGCAAGCAAACCAAGTGTGAAAGCACCCTCAGTGAGCCTTTCTTCACTGCTCTTAGGCCTCAAGAATGTGTGTGGCATTCAGTGTGTACCTCAGGTGTATTTATAGGTCACTAAGTATGCTTTACACAGATTTTATTTCTGGCCTTTATGACATAAAGTGTCCTGTATTCTAAATTAGAAATGCTAGGTTAAATAGCTACTGCAGCGTGATGACTCTATGGTCCATTGCTTTTTTTATGCCCCTTGTCTTTTGTTACGTTCTGCATGGTTTTTAATAATGTTAATTATGTGAAAGCGATTTGTGTACATTTTCAGTACACAAATATCAATGAATATGGCATCTTTAATGTTTATTAATACCCATAATTCTCACTCTTGAGTGGCTCCGGTCTAGCAGGCTGAAGGAGCGAAGTTCATTCTCTGTGTGTCCGGTTTTCCTGTGTAACATGACTTCTTGACCTTCTGGTGACATTAGGTGTAAAATCATAGTGATTTTTGTCAGTTCACGGTTAGATATTTACCTGAGTTGTCTTCTATTATTTAAAAAAAAGAGTAATCTTTCAACCCAGGTCTTTGGCTGAATGTAGAGCTTTGTTATAAAGTTCACCATACCTATTGTATAAATGCATGTGAATAACCTTTTTGTGAATGTGTAATTTTTTTTTTTACCTCTTTGCTGTGGTGATATACTGGATTTCTCCAATCATTTACTCTTCTTAAAACCCACCCCTTTCTTACAATCGACTGCATTCATATCTGCATCCATCCAGTCAACAACCAATGAGAGAACCTGTGGTGCTACACATTTGCCATTTAAAACAAACTTTTTTACTCGGAAATTGCTCAAAAGGGTGTTTTTCCCCCACCATTTCGAACAACTATTGTTGCCAAATAGACTCAAAGTGACTAACACAAAAAGCAAAAACTAAAATTACTGTTAATGGGATAATCAGATGCAAAATTCTCTTAAGCTGTTTGAAATTAAATGTGTGTTAGAAGTGTGTGTACACATCCATCCCAATGCTTGCAAAATGTCAAAATCCCTGGTAGCCCTTCGGGCAGGTACTCATCAGATTTTGGTAGCCTGAAAATTTATTTAACTAGCTCAAATAAAATAAAGAACATAAATGTCAATCAAAAACATTTTCAGTACACAAATATCAATGAATATTTTGATAATTACAGGGTATAAAGTCTATTTAAGAAGTAAAGACTTCTATAAAAGATTTATATTTTGAATAAATGCTGTTCTTTTTTATTAATCAAATAATCAAAGAAAAAAGTAACCCGGGTTCCAAAAAAAATTAAGCAGCACAAGAGTTTCACTGTTTATAAAACGGCATATTAAATCAGTAACAAATTCAGCATATCAAAATTATTTCTGAAGGATCATGGAAGACCGTAATGATGCTGAAAATTCTACTTTGCTTCACAGGAATAAATTATTTTAAAGTAGGCATGGGATGATAACGGGTTTCAAGGTATACCGCAGTTTGAAAAAGTCATGGTTTCAAAACCACAAAATTCTTCCTGTAACGTAGACTGATCATGTTCCACAATCAACGATGTTCCGTACAGATGACGTTTTAGTGCCGATCGTTAAATAAATACTTCCAGGTTGTACATAAACTGTTTGTGTCATCTTTATTTCTCCCTCTTTCACCCCCGATCAAGACAGAGACTCACCCGCCCGCCGTTTGTTTCAGTGTTGAAATAAATACTATTTGGCTTGCTACCGAGGCAGATAACATGGCTATTTAACTAGCTAACGTCAACTAGTTTTCTCCCTCACGTTACTTCACAGAGCGAGGAATAGCAGACTAAAGTAAGTTACTACGTTTCTGTGATTTAATACAATAATTACATTTAGCTGGTATCATGTCTATACATTTAAGCCTCCTGCTGCCATTGTTTACATCTGTTCAAAATCATGAACATTTAAAAAACAAACTTTGCCACTGTTAGTGTTGTATGGAGAGAGACCGTGTGTGTGTGTGTGTGTGTAACACACTTGCGCGCTCTCTCTCCTTATGTGTATGTGCTTGTGCACAAATCCTCGTACCTCACCGCTCCAAACTTAATCCGAGAAAGGTGAACATTCCTGCATCATAACTTGGACTGAAAGCTGAATGTGTAGGAAGTGAGCATGTCTTTAAAAACCTAGTTGAGCTGCATGTTTAATTACTGCTTTTTAAATTATTTTTATAATTATAATTCTTTTTTTTTTTTTTTTTTTTTTACAGAATTTTACCGAATTTTATTTTATTTTTATAAGGATTTATATATTTTTTTTTACAGAAAATAATTTATGTTCTGATCTTTTGTTGAGCTGCAGGTTTAGGCACACTTAAGGGATTGTACTTCATTTAATTAAGAATAATTAAATGTATTTTAATTATTTAGCTTGACATGTTTATTGTTCCAAAATGTTGTATATGTTTCTTAAAATATATATTGTGTTCAGTGGGGAAAAAGTTGTTTTCTACCCAGACATTTAAAAATAACATGTTTTAGACCTGGAACGGCAATACCGTGAAACCGTGGTATTTTTATCTATGGTTATCATACCGTGAGAAACTCATACCGGCCATGCCTATTTTAAAGTATCGGTATTAAATTAGGAAACCAATATTAGAAATTTATTTTTTAAATAAATATAGCATTGATGAGCAAGTCAAATAAATGAGCTATTATTAGGTTTATAATATAGGCCTAACATTAGTGATTGACCGATATTGATTTTTTTAGTACCGATACCAATTATTTCTTTTTTTTTCCAAAACCGATATCCGATTATGGGAAAATGCTTAAATATCGGTAAACCGATATATCGGTCGATCCCTACCTAACATAATATAATATCAAAACAAACTACTTAAACTGATAGAATAGAAAACAAACTGAAGCAAAACTTAAGCTGAGAAACTTAAGCTGAGATCTTTAAGTTAAGTATATAAGAAAAACGTGAACACATAAATTCTTCAATAGATGTCTAAACCTCCCTATGAAGTAGTTTTCACAATACACCTGTGTGTGACTGTAGCTAAATGTCTCAGAGTTTTGTTACCATTCTGTGCCCATCCTCCACAATTTTCAGCACTTAATCAAGCCACTCTTCTTTAAAGGTATACTCCACCCCAAAATGAAAATGTTGTCATTTTTCACTTACCCCATGTCGTTTCAAACCCATAAAAGCTTTGTTTGTCTTCAGAACACAAATTCGCAAAATGCGTACAGTCTTCTGTATCATCCTCAAAAAAGGGATGCATCATTGTCTTCGATTTACACTCTGATTTGAATGCAAACAGCGCACACTTGTGGCCCGGCTGATACAGAAGAGTGTACGCATTTTGCGTCCAGGGGATAATCTCCAAAATGGTGCTATGCAGAGGAGACGTTACGGTGCCTAAATGTTGAATAAAGTCGTTATTTTTGTTTTATGTCCGTACAAAAAGTATTCTCGTCGCTTCGATACCTTGCAATTTACTTGACAGTCACAAGCCTCCCGGTTTTTTATCCAAAATATTTAAAATTGTGTTCCGAAGACCAACAAAGCTTTTATGGGTTCGAAACTACATGGGGGGTAAGTGAATATTGACCATTTTCATTTCGGGGTGGAGTTTCCCTTTAATACATGAGGACGTTTAATTCACATGTCATAGCGTTTGCATTGTTGAGCACACCGTAACCATTTAGTATTCCGTTTCTACAGCGACTCATTTGGCGCACATCATTCTCTTTCTATAAAACATGTAAACCGCATTCACCGGTTCTAATTCTATAGCGACATCAACTCTATAGCGGCTTGCCCGAGCATTACGATTCTTTCGCTTTTACTGGTGGCATTCAAAATAATGTCTATCCCAACTAATTTTTGCGTCCGCAAAAGGGTCCAGTTGGGTTACCAAAATATATCACCACCCTGCACACTTCTTCCACTGTGGCAGTGCGTGCACAGCTGAGAGGCAACATTGCGTGGGAGCCTTGTATTTAAGGTAGCCCGTCGGACAGGGTGGTGATACATTTTGATAGCCCGAATGGAACCTTAGACCTGGCCTGAGTGAGCTAAGGGCTGTCTGCGATTAAGCGATTGAAGCGTTTAGTTGTTGGATGTAATAATGAATATAGCAGTCGTCATTTTCTCCCGATCTCTGAGCCGCTGAAGACACCGAAGATTAACGCTACTTTCTATATATATATATACACACACACACACCTAGATGCATACACACCTAGATGCCTCATTATGGACTCTTTCTATGGGCCGTGGTACGTAAGCCATCTGCCATTTTTGGAATGGTCTGCGAATCTTTGAGTGCATTGACTGTGTGCAACAGCAAGTTATTCACTTGTATATCTTAGTTTGAATATTCATTGATTATTATGGTGAATGCGAGATGGTTGACGCGCCAACGTATCTGGAGCGGTCGAATAGGGAATCTACACGTCTGTGGTCTGCTCGTCTCTTCATGGAAGAGAGGTGCGGAGTCAGCAGAGCTCAATATCATTTAAAGAAACATGGACTAAAAAAGGCGTGCTGAAAACATAGCTGATTTTTACAGGGTAAACGTGTTTTTTACACTATCATTGATACATTTTAACCAAAATATGTTATAGACTTTTCACTAAGACCCTAAAGAATCCCTAAAGAATCATATCAACTTGTGTAAAATGGGCATCCGATGACCCCTTTAAAAAAAAAAATCTACTTTTTCACAAACCTTTCATTAATTTTCAGCAATATTACAGTGAAGCAATGCTTGATAAACAGCAGTAACTATCTCCATATATATTTTACCAGAATATTTTAATATATAAAAAATGTCAGAATCTTTTTTTTCCAATAAACGTAAAAGCTGCATTTAGTTCATCAGCATACTGACAAAATTTCCGACAATATCATTGTGAATATTCAATGTATCGCTCAGCCCTACCTGCAGGTTATCAGCTGAACAACATTCCTTGTTCTACTACTTGTTAAACAGTATGAATCTCTTTATGACAGTGCCAGCTACAGAATTGCATCTGCACAGCCATACCTCTTTTTCTGATCTCACGAGTGTCAATAGACTCCCCTTTTTCATCTGTAATATCCTGGTATGCAGCAATCAAAGCCGTGAAACTCATTGCCAATTTCAATTCAGGGAGTTTAATTCAGAAGCAGTTGTTGCACATTACAGTAATTGGTAAAGGAATGTTTCTCATGTGTACATTTGTGGTGACCCAACTTGATCTAACTTGCTTTTTCTCTTACACTCCATACCATTAAAACTACAGCATTTTGGCAGCTGTTATGATATGAATGCTTGTGGCATGGCCTTTGGAAACCTGCGTGACTCTGCATATAAACCTTTCTGGAGCCGGTGTTAAGTTTACTGTTTGTGGTATTTTCTAAATGGCCTCAGATCAATCTCGTCCTGCTTAGGATAGACTTGAGCTTATCTTTTCTTATCTAGCATTCAGGCATTTGCTCCTGCGTTTTGAGTTGCCGCTGAAGTCAGTACAGAATTGGTCATGCCAACAAGTCTTGTAGATCTGAGAATGTTCTTTTCAAGGATACATTCATATAAAACCCCAGCGCCACATTTTTATTTTGAAATGTACAATGCTTAAATTTCAACTAAGTATAAGCCTTTTGGAAAATCTAGCTATTTATGCTGGTCAGTGACAGCTGATGCCGATATCTTGGAAAGCAGGGTGGCTGATATAAAACAATATATTTGTATTTATTTAATAAAATTATATATATTTTTTTAAATGGATTAAAAAAATGAATGCGTAAAATAAACAATTATACTTTAGATGACAGTATTTTTCACAAATAAATAAACATTTAATGAAAATATTATTAAAAAGGAAGGATGTTTGGGTGTATTGGGAATTTTTCAAATAAAGCCAGGTAACACTGATTTTACATACAGCACATGAATATGGCAGTGGGCAAAAGCATAAAGCACAGCATAATTTGAAATCATGAGTTCAAATTTGTCGATCGCGCGTCTCCAGTAAAGCTGAACTTTCCTCCTGTCTGCTTTCAATTCGCATGGACTGACCGACGCAGAGAACACGCGATCATGCAGGTTACAAATGCATACCTTATACGATCTCACAGCTGGATTCGACTAGTCTGCAAGGTTTGTGAAATTAAATGTTCATTAGTCATTCAAAGATTTGTTTAAATTATATAAATACACC
Source organism: Gymnocypris eckloni scoliostomus (assembly GCA_027564155.1). Classification (NCBI taxonomy): domain Eukaryota; kingdom Metazoa; phylum Chordata; class Actinopteri; order Cypriniformes; family Cyprinidae; genus Gymnocypris; species Gymnocypris eckloni. Next base: position 13,755,989 of record CM050427.1, on the reverse strand, counting down.
TTTGCTGCATGCTGAAGGCAAATGAGAAAGTATTATAATTAGGGATGGGTACCGAAACCTGGTGTTTAATCGGTCTCGGGGCTAAATTATGAAAGACCGGAGTATCGATAAGCTCTGACGTTAACGGTTCTGCTATCGGTACTGGAGAAATTAAGAAAACACACATACATTTATTATTGCTATATATACACATTATCTTGAAAATTATATCTCACCAGAGTCACCAGCTGTTTTTATATAGATTCATATTAAAACATTTGTCTATGATGCATTTTTGCTATTCGCAATTCAGAAGCGAGATCGCGCTCATGCGGAGGAGCTTCAGCGCGCAACATGAAAGTGGTTTAATTATGATAGAAGAGAGAACAAAACATTCAAACATCTGCTTACGCTTTAGGCCTGTGGCTGCGGCTGCTAATTGTATTTTTTTATTTCGATTTTGGCTTCTAAGCATTAAAGCCGCTTTCTTCTTCCTTCACACATTCGTTCCTCCTAAAACCCAAACATAACGTCAGAATCAGCTCAATCGGTGATTGTTGTAAATGCCGTCTTTACTGTTGCTAAATTATGGGACATGTTTGATAAAGAGACGTTGAAAGCACAATCCGCACGAGAGACGCTGTTCCCCAGGCTGAAGTGTGTGTGTGTGTGTGTGTGTGTGTGTGTGTGCGTGGAGCGCACCAAAACACTTTGAGCTCATTGCGCATCCATAGTCGATAAGATACACACAAAATATGTCAAAATGGCCGGCTTGGAGAATATTCACTTAAACAGTTGGGAGAAAATCTGATGTGAGTCAATATATTGTCTTAAAGTGACAAACTGGCGCTTCATCAATGTTAATCAAAGAACAAAATGAATTTTTCAGTTTGTTTGACTTTTTCTTTGTTCATGTTCTTACTGTATCTTATAATATGTATAAAAGACTAAAAATGCCTGCACACTGGTGCATTTACAAATTGATGCTTTATATTCATTTCATTTACATTTCAGAATATAAAGCAATGTTAATTCAGCTCTTAATTTGTCATATATACAGTGGGGCAAAAAAGTATTTAGTCAGCCACCAATTGTGCAAGTTCTCCCACTTAAAAAGATGAGAGAGGCCTGTAATTTTCATCATAGGTATACCTCAACTATGAGAGACAAAATAAGAACAAAAAATCACATTGTAGGATTTTTAAAGAATTTATTTGCAAATTATGGTGGAAAATAAGTATTTGGTCACCTAGAAACAAGCCAGATTGCTGGCTCTCACAGACCTGCAACTTCTTCTTTAAGAGGCTCCTCTGTCCTCCACTCGTTACCTGTATTAATGGCATCTGTTTGAACTCGTTATCAGTATAAAAGACACCTGTCCACAACCTCAAACAGTCACACTCCAAACTCCACTATGGCCAAGACCAAAGAGCTGTCAAAGGACACCAGAAACAAAATTGTAGACCTGCACCAGGCTGGGAAGACTGAATCTGCAATAGGTAAGCAGCTTGGTGTGAAGAAATCAACTGTGGGAGCAATTATTAGAAAATGGAAGACATACAAGACCACTGATAATCTCCCTCGATCTCGCAAGATCTCACCCCATGGGGTCAAAATGATCACAAGAACTGTGAGCAAAAATCCCAGAACCACACGGGGACCTAGTGAATGACCTGCAGAGAGCTGGGACCAAAGTAACAAAGGCTACCATCAGTAACACACTGCGCCGCCAGGGACTCAAATCCTGCAGTGCCAGACGTGTCCCCTGCTTAAGCCAGTACATGTCCAGGCCCGTCCTGAAGTTTGCTAGAGAGCATTTGGATGATCCAGAAGAGGATTGGGAGAATGTCATATGGTCAGATGAAACCAAAATATAACTTTTGGTAAAAACTCAACTTGTCGTGTTTGGAGGAGAAAGAATGCTGAGTTGCATCCAAAGAACACCATACCTACTGTGAAGCATGGGGTGGAAACATCATGCTTTGGGTAGCGACAGCCCCAAAACATCACTGCTCTAGAGGAGATCTGCATGGAGGAATGGGCCAAAATACCAGCAACGGTGTGTGAAAATCTTGTGAAGACTTACAGAAAACGTTTGACCTCTGTCATTGCCAACAAAGGGTATATAACAAAGTATTGAGATGAAATTTTGTTATTGACCAAATACTTATTTTCCACCATAATTAGCAAATAAATTCTTAAAAAATCCTACAATGTGATTTTCTGGATTTTTTTTTCTTATTTTGTCTGTCATAGTTGAGGTATACCTATGATGAAAAGTACAGGCCTCTCTCATCTTTTTAAGTGGGAGAACTTGCACAATTGGTTTCTGACTAAATACTTTTTTGCCCCACTGTATATATATATATATATAGATATAGATATAGATATATAGATATTAGGGGTCGACCGATATGTGTTTTTCAGGGCCGATACCGATGCGATTATTACAGATCAAGTAGACCGATAACCGATATTTTGAACCGATATCGTGTCTGGTGTAAAATGAAAATGAATGCCAAAATTAATAATAACAAGAGCTCTGACAAAAAAACGTTCTTTAAATGCTTTTAAACATGTCTTTAATTCTGAAAACTGTTAATAACAACTACTTTAAATAAACAGTAATATTAATAAAATGAATAATAACATAAGTACAGAGATCACCCAGAAGCATTCTGTAAACATTTTGTAAAACTTAAAGTAAACGATATTTAGCGTATTGTGATTATTCTCAACAAAAGTTGTAATAATTGTTGTAGTTGTATTACGATAATAGTAATATATTCGGCTAAACCGAACTTATATTTTGACAGGTTGCCATGAGGACCTTTTAAGTTTCTGTAGCCTATGTATATATGATATGACGATCGTTTTACTCAAATGAAACGGTCAAATGCTCATGAAGTGACTCTGCGAGCAGTTCTGGGGATGTTGTTCATGTATTTATGTCCTCATTTAGTGAGACGGCAGATGCTGAAGTCACCGCGAGCAGCACGCTCCGAGTATGTATGTGTGCAGTAAATGAAACCGCACGCGTCTGTGTCATTCATTAACAAAGATGCAGAACATGCAGGATTCATATTTAAATAGTGTTTTGCGCGGCTTAATATTTATAGATACTAGTCCATAGCGAGTCGATTTAAGTGTACTGACCTACTTTTGATTAATTCATCCAAACTTCGACACATTCCGTGACATTCCGTTATACGGTAAATTCCATTATATGACTGCATTCCGCGATTCCGCCCGCATTTTCCGCATCGCGACATCATGGGTTATATTGAGGTGTTTTGCAACTTCAGCAACGCCTGCTGCTGCTTTACCTTTGAGAGACAACTGATGCGTGATCACTGAGGCAGCTCCAGTTAGCAAGTGCTCTCGGTGTGAGACTGCCTTCAGTTTTCCGCGTTGATTGGTCGGACTCGTGACTCTCTACATATCAGACGAGCGGTGGGCGGAGATTGCTCTCAGAGATTGAGAGATCGCCTCACTCTCACAGAGTGTTGAGCTCAGACAGGCTGCATCGAGCCAAATAGTGCATTTAAACATTACATAGTTTCACCTGTATTATTTATTCACCAATAAATAATGTCACCTGTAAATAATATGTTTGTTTGCATAAAAAAAAAAAATTATCGGCAAATCTGTTTTTAAAATGGCCGATATCGATAATCGGTAAAATGCTTAATATCGGCGCCGATAATCGGCCAGGCCGATAATCGGTCGACCCCTAATATATATATATATATATATATATATATATATATACATAACAAAAAGTACCGATAAGAATACCGTTAAAGTACCGAATCGATAAGCAGTATCGGTAAGAGTAGTAATACCGTTAAAATCTTAACGATACCCATCCCTAATTATAATGTTTACCTTTCTATTACTAATAATATAAAAGCGATCATTAACTTTTAATCCCTTTGTTTAAAGTGCCCCTATTGTTTTTAAGGCTCCTAATATTGTTTTGGGAGTCTCCTACAATAGGTTTACATACATGCAATGTGAAAAAACCCTTTGGTTTTTTCAAAATAAGCGTATAATATCACCTCATTTTCCAGCTGTAGTTTGCTGGTAACACTAACAGCATTCACCACTGAATCTAAGTTTACATTATTAAAATGATATATGCATGCTTAATGCAGGACATGAATGCATTTAACTTGCAGTGTGTAAATGCATCTAAATGCCACTTCAGAAATTCAAATTCAAAGATGATTTTTGTTGATACGGATTTAATTTACTTGATAACAGCCCAAATGTCTTATTATTCTAATTGACTGGTTAAATGTAAGAATTTAACTCCTGGTGCACACTTTAATAATAAAAAATGGCCTAAATGTAAAAAGGACCATAAAAGGTACAAATAAATTTAAACTTATTTCGAAGAGATTAATTTCTATCACTGCTGTGAACTGACCACCACACAGAATATGACAAATATCAAAGTCAGCTGTCCACAGTAGTCCTTAAAATCAGCACAATAACACTCATCAAAATATTTTTTTTTTCAATATCGCACACCCCTAGCGGCCAGCTGTTCCGCGCAATTGGCAGAACTGAATGTAAAATTTAACATCACATACACCATCCTAACACTCGCCAAAGAGGAGTTCTCGGTGTTTAAACAAACTCGGATTAACTTTTGGTGGTTTATGAAAGAAATCTGTCACTGTTCTTCTCATTTTCTCTCTTCTTCAGCTCTTTGCATTTCCTGCAGTTGCTAGCTCTCTGTCACCTGACAGCAGAAAGCAGTTACTGGGTGATTGACAGCAATCTAAAATCTGCATCAGAATGTAAAGATTAAATCTGTTATAATTTGTAGTTGTGGTGCTCCTAAATTGTTGCTGGTGCTCCTAACTTTTTAAAGTTGGAGCACCAGTGCTACCAAGTAAAAAAGTAAATTTCGAGCCCTGCACTCCTTTCACTTCCTCACTATCTTTTGCATACTTTGTAGTGGAAAAGAAGTAGAGAGAGTTTAACAGCAATGCATGTTTGAAGCTGCGGAAGTTCTATTGAGAGTGAGATGACAAGTGAAGCCTTTGCACTTTTGTGGTAAAGAGTGGCACGTGGTAACACTTACACACTCATGTTCTCATGCAAGATTCAAAGATGATCAGTATGCTGCTGTTTGCTTTAGTGGCAAGCATATAGAAGTAGCAATCGATGGTGAATCTACAGGGAATCCTTGTCACCTGAGGGACATTTTTATTGTGCTCGCATGCATTCATTCAGTGTTTTTTGGGTGGGAATAGCATGCGTCAGTGCTGTTGGGAGTTTTTCTGTAAATTGTCAATGCATGGGTGGATGTTTGCTCTCAGCAGGGTGGAGTACATATGTGTGTGCCAATTATTTTAGCACTGTGTCTTGATGAGATGCTTAGTTGAGCATGACACTGTCTGTATTGCAGGAAGTCTGGAAAGTGTGTGGCTGCATTTTTGACCAGAAATACAGTAAAAACACCATTATTGTGAAATGTTAAATAGGGCTGTGACGGTGGCAGATTTTTACCACCGCTGTGGTAATGGACCAACTACCGCCGGTGGCGCGGTGTTATGTTTATTTATATATATATATATAGATATAGATAGATATATAGATAGATATAGATATATATAGATATATAGATATATAGAGAGATATAGAGATATAGATATAGATATAGATATAGAGATAGATAGATAGATAGATATAGATTCTGAAATGCAAAAATAATTTAATGAGGCTCAATCGTCTGATAACAAACGTACATGTTTATTTTAGCACTTATGTCAGTGAACACTTAGCCAAACAACTAAAATAAATATCAAATAAACAATAATAGTTAAATAGGAAAGTAGCCTTAAATAAGAAAGTTAAATACACCTTGTGACCCTGGCTACCTCACGCGAGCAGCGCGGACAGAACCCATTATATTCAGTGATGCTGTCTACACCAAATGCGTGATACGACATGACAAATCCCTCACAGTAAACTGCCTCGTCCTATTTATGACGTACTGACACAAAGTTAAAATGTCCTGTAGACAGACTCAACCTGTTGTGTTGTGACGCGGCGTCCGGTTTAGACACGTTTCACTGTTACGCCACCAAGCAAGTGGGCGTTAACTCCTTGTCTGCTGCACGCGCTCTCTGTGGAATAGGAATTGCGGCGTATGTTGCCACATTTCTTGTTAACATCTTCCATTTACTGCGGTCTTATTCGTATTTTGGCCAGTTTGGAGAAAGCCACACCTATACAATACAGCCGGGCGTCTGCAACCACGTGTACTTGAAAACACTTGTACAAACGCAGATGGGTGACATGAATGGAAATTATTCAAGATCGGCGATTTAGTATTTGATTTCCCAACAAGGTCCATCGCTCATCACGAAATAAATATGCTGAATGCAGAATAAACTGTATTTTCTTGCGATCAAACCTGCCAATATAAAGGAAACGCTGTGTATGGCGTTTGAGGTAATTTGTGAATTGGCCTAGAATAGATTTATAGTCTAAATAAAACAATTTGCAACTGTTACTATTATTACACCCATTTACAAAACTTTGTATTATGCTTGTTATAGAGTGTGTGACGTCACGTGCACTACCGCCGGTGACGTGGTTGTCACGGCCACTGTCACAGCCCTAATGTAACAATTTAAAATAACTTTTCTATTTTAAAATGTAGTTTATTCTTAAAAGCTGAATTTTTAGCAGCCATTTCTCCAGTCTTCAGTGTCACATGATTCTTCAGAAAGCATGCTGAATTAGTGCTCAAGAAACATTTATTACTGTCAGTGTTGAAATCTGTTGTGCTGCTTAAATGTATCATGGTTTCCACAACTTTTTTGCAAGATTTTTTTGTTGAATAGAAAGCTCAATAGAACAGCCAAAAAACTTTTGTAACATTTGTTTTTTCTGTTTCTGTTAACCAGTTTAATGACATTTCCAATTTCTCAGTGTTTCTGAGAGTATTTGATACTACTGTTTGATGTAGCTTTTTATTTTTTTAGATCATTTGTATTATTTGTCTTGAATAATTACTGGAAAAAATGTGACGCAATATTTACTTATTTGAGATATACTTGAAGGCTATGTGCAGTTGCTGTAACTTGTTAATATAAGCCTAGTGTGTGATATAGCCAGAGGTTTAAGCAAAGCGTGAGCTGGCACAGCTCTTATCTTATGGCGCTTTTCCACTGCATGGTACGGTACAGTTCGGCACGGCTCGGTACGGTACGGTACGGCTCAGTTCGGGTCGGTTTGCATTTCCACCGCAGTTTAGTACCGCTATAGAGTGGGCGGGATTATTCACGCGTCGTTATAATTGCGCCGCCTCTACTGCCGTGACATCATCGTAAACGCGCCACAAACAAACTCACAACAAAGAAAGGAGACGGAATGGTGTTCTTCACTCTCGGCATGTGGATGTGTTTAACAGCAATGGAGAGGTCTATGAGAATGCTTGTGATTGACCCCCAGCAGCAGCGACTGTGGTGGCAGTGACACGGGTTGTAGATGAGGAGAGCAGGGATGTTCGTGCAGGTGTGCTGCGTTACTTGATTAGTTAACTATTCATGCAGCGTGTTCTGTAAAGTGAATTATCAATAAACTTTTGAATATTTCAAAATGTACAATGTATCCCTTGTTTTTTTTATTTATGTGACGGTTTTTATAATCGCGGCATTAATCATTTGTCTTTTTCAAGAGGTTCATTACGTGCTCATACAATGATACACATTTAATATAGTCTGGAGGTACACTTATTCGATCAGATTGTTTTTAATTGAAGCAAAACACAGATACAGAGGTAAAAATATAAACAGAAAACATACTCTGAAAATATAGCAAGTTCAAAAGTAACGTTATATACATAAGGCTTTTTCCTTCGGCATCGCGCCATCAAGCTCTCGCTGGATCCGCTCCTCGGCTATCAACGAGAGGAACGTCTGTTCTTCCTCAACAGACAACGACACTGCTATTTTGTGGTTGATGCAAAAATGTGCGTTTGTTTAAACAGAAGTTGCGTCCGATCCTTCGCTGGCTGTGCTGATTTAAATCTAGCGGGTAGAACTGTAGAGCAGTGGTTCTCAAACTTTTTCAGGACGAGGCCCACTTATGTAAGGTGAATTATTTTGTGGCCCCCCAAAAGAAAACTCATGACGAAAACATCCTCTTACAATAAACTTACAATTTTACTTACACATTTTTGATTGTACCAAAAACAAAAGCATTTGTACAATATTGGAACAACAATTCTGTTTGTAGCCTTATGTCTCTGATGTTGAATATACAAAATTGGTTGTATATACACAAGTCTACATTTCATAAGCCTACAAAGAGTTTTGACGGTTAACAATAATATTTTCTGATAAGTGCAACACAATTATTGAATACTGAACAGTTATTTATGATGTCCATAGTAAAAGATCAATACTGAAAAGTTAATTTACATTTGATTTGTAAAAAAGTGCATTAAACTTACATTTTAATGGAGTAAATGACAGTGACTCAAGTTTGGTTTGCAATTTGAACAGCAATCTGTTTTTCTGAAAGAAACATAAAAAAATATGTCTGCTCTACTTACAAAATAAATCGTTTTTCAATATAGAAGACATATACAATATTATACAAGTTTTACAATATAAAATAAATCTTGCAATGCAGATTTTGCTCCTCCCCGAGCATCACTCGGCACATATCCCGATAGCGTGAGGATTTTTACATTTGGCTATACGCAGGGCTGCAAGATACGATGCTTGCTGTGCTTTCTCGTGTATTGTCATGATGTGTTAGTCAGTCGCACTGTTTTGCTTGACGATTCTTCTTTCTTTCTCTGAAAAAATCCTTACTTTTATTTGCATACTCCGGATGAATTGTTGTGACATGTCGGTTCAGTTTCAGTGCTTCAACGGATAAAATCTTCAAGCACAGTGTGTTCTGTGTTTTGCCATCACTATATTCCATAATAGGTCATATTTTATGTACAGTCGTCAAATGTACGCAGTTTCGTTTTTCACTTCTGTATTCGCCTTCTCAGCTGAGACACTGCATCCTCTATCTAAAAACTTGTACATTTTAAATAGTCTTAGCACTTATCAGCGTGTTCATGTCGTTGTGTTCACTAGTACGTCAACGGTTTGGTGATGTTTCAGCATAGTATGCTGCGCATAATTGATATTATGTTTTAAATATTTCTATTTTTTTTTAAATACATCATAGTTCAGATAGGAAAATCCTGACATGCATACAGGTAAAAAATAAATAAATAAATCATATTCTAGAATTTCTTTGCGGCCCCCCTAGTGCCATCTTGTGGCCCCCCAGGGGGCCGCGGCCCCCAGTTTGAGAACCACTGCTGTAGAGGAGGGTCTCGTGTCGCAAGTTCAGTGACGCAGTAATGACGATTTTCTCCAGCCATTCAGTGATCAGCAGAGTTTACACGTCACGTTTTGGTAACGGTACGGCTCGATGGAACCTCGACCGAAGTGGTACTAAAAAGTATCAGGTACCAGGTACAGTACCCAGTGGAAAACCCCAAAGTGAACTGCACTGCACCGTGCCGTGCCATGCAGTGGAAAAGCGCCATTAGGTTCTTTCGGGATCACTCTCTCCGTCCCTCAGCCCAAGGCCTGTGGTCTCAGTCATCCTCTGACAGCTCTGAAGGAGAGATGGAGGCCTTGCAACTGACTCTGATAACTCAGACTGAACTCTAGGGGGAAAAAAGAAATCGAAAAATGCTAAATAAACGAGTTTAGCATAGGTATCACTATCGATTTAATTATTTTTTCACTCAAATGACTTTCATTTCTCATGAGTCAGTTTGTTGCTTTAATCATGGCCTAGTTCTGTGTTCTTACATGCTGTGCAATGTGCATCCATACACGGACACTTTGGCCCATATCTACAGCAGGTTTCTGACTGGAATTAACATGAAGAATGAAGACACTGCTCCAATGGCCCAGCTGGATTTGTTACTCAAATCAGAGGGATCTGAAAAGGATCAGTGCTTTGCTGTTGGGATATTAGCCTTTTAAAAGCCTCGTAATCGGTTTCATTGGCTGAGGAGCATCTAGACAACTTTGGCAGGGTTAGCACTTTCTTCTCAGATGCTGCTTTTAAATATTTGTTGTGATCCCTAGCTCTTTTTTTCAAAGCCATTAATAGTTAAGCCCCTGTTACCTTAGTGTTTATATAACAACATGAGTCACACTTTCCTGCAACTGTTCCTGCAAATGCATTTTGTAGTAGTGCTAAATCCCTAAAATTAGTTCAACGTGGATAGATTAAGATGCTCTTACAGTATGGGATATGCTCGGTCACGCTACTTAAAATCCTTACATTTACATATCCTTACATAAGTGATTAAGCCTACTTTTAAAAATAATTACGCATTTAAAAAAGAATTTAAACAGTTGTATGTTAAGAATTTTAAACGAATATAACTTAAAAACATACAAGCAAGTAACAAATAATAAAGAGAAGCGTAGAAACATATAACAAACAGAGTGCTTTCAGTATTTAAGATTATCTTAATGTTTTCCATTCAAGAACTGTGAGTGATTTTTCTTCATCTTTACTGTTGTTTCTTACCATGACATCATAGATAGGGTTGGGCATCGTTTGAATTTTATCGATTCCAATTCTTTTCGATTCCCAGTTTCGATTCCAATGTGATTAAATAATGATATCAAGCATTTATCCTGTGTCTCTTTTTAGCAAACCATTTATTGGACTCTTTAAGAGCTGTTTGTGTGCAAAAAAGAACTGCATGATTCTGGATAAATTGATTTTTTTTATTTTTTCCCAATGGAAGGTGTAGTTCTCTCATGATTCTGAAGAAAAAAATATTAGACAACTAAACAAAATCACATGTAATTTATGAATTACTCACTCAAGTAACACTCAAGTACTTGTTTCATTACTGGATGAATCAGCTTCCTTGAACGAATCTCTAGTATGATTCAAAGACAAAAACATTTTAACAGACACTTTTCGCCACCCACTGGCATAGCAATGTAATCGATAAATCTTCATTTGAAGTATCAAATTACTTTCAAAATGATATTTACTCTATTTTAATCACTACTGTACATATCAGAGTTTATATCTGAACTATAAACACGTATAACAGTGCTTCTGTAAATGTCATGATACTGTGTGGTTGAAAAGACTGTGAAGCTGTTTCATTCATATACATGACAGCTGCTCTCTTTAGGTCAGCGGCAGCCAGAATGCAGGTTTAAATGTTTAAATCACACTGACTGATGTGATCGTTTGCTGCACGGCCGTGGCGGAGCCAGGATGTTTTCATAGGGGTGGCCAGGGAGGGGCCAGCAACTAGCCTGGGGTGGCACAGAAATCTACATATTTCTATATAAAAATGTGGTTGACTATAAAATACTAGACTATTTTACTGCCTAAAACACAGCTGAATACAATTAATTTATACTTATTTGTAATTTAGATATTTGTAAATTATTATATCAATTTATACTGAGTGAATATGACAATTTTTTTTATTATTCCTCACCTCCAGACATTTTAATAAAGGGGCTCACTATAGCTTAATTGCTCTGTCAGTTTGGTTCTGGCTCTCAAAACCCCAAAAAACTTGTTCTCTAACAGTACACACTCATGGATGAGACATGCAGTTAATGATAAGAATGTGAAAAAGGCCGGAAGACAACAGCACATAAATGTCCGATTGGAAAATTAGTTGATTTATGCATTTAAATGGTTTATTTTCCTTTGTACTTTTAAAACTTATGAAAAAATTATGCATGTTTTCTAGTATAAATGCATTGTGCTCACATTTACTTGTGCATTAAATTACAAATTAAAATACATATCAGCTTGCACCTTATTGTGATCTGGAATCGCACGAGAGCCTATATTTTAGTATGCATTTTAGAGACGTTCTGAAATGTAATGTATTCATACATGCATGCACAGTTTGCAGCTTTAATCGCTTTTTTTGTAATTTCATGACTTAACTGACGACAGACTCGTATGCAGTTTCTTGTGTGCTTATTTATGATGACGCGAACAGAGCGTGCACAGTGACTGCTGACAGGACAGGAAAGTTTGTTTCACTGACAACATTGTGATCGCACACCTCAAAGGTTGAGGAATGAAACAGTCACAAATCATTTTAATTTAGGAATAGAATCACGTTGGTGTTTGAATCATGTTCGCGATCTTTAACGATCTATTAAATTAATGTAATGTTGGTGGTGACACCTCTCTTGCAACATGTTTAGCTATCACAGATATTATACTTCACAGATATTAGGCTTCTGATCGCAAATGCAGCCAAACTTTGAAGCGCTTAGATTAGCGAGCAAGGTTCGGCAGATTGCTAGGTCCCACCGGTCCTCACAGATGAAGAAAAAAAAAGCGCATAGAAATCGATTGGTGGAATCGAAATTTTAATTTGACAAGTATCCAATTCCTGACCTTAAGTATCCGATTCTGGAATCGGAATCGATTTTCGATTCCCAACCCTAATCATAGACAGGGGAGCTCTATTAAGCTGCATTCACGCATGGATCTCTTTTGAAATATAAGAAGTAATGTGGTTTGTCCTGTCCGTTTAATCTCTTAAGAGATAAATGGCTGTGTTTACATAATTTTTGCGTCATAAATCCATTTTGAGTACATTAAACCACTACACGGAGTCGCACACAGCCGCAGTCTACACAAACAAAGCGCGCATCAGCATTTGAAATAGAAAGCAGCCTTCTATTAGTGAGGTTCATATTTCAAATATATAAGTCCACTTCATTCCAAACCACATAAATGATGACTTCGTGGAGCCATTTGTAAGAAAAATACAGACGAGCGAGACCATACACTTCAAGTGTAACATCAAACAAAGCGCGTGTCTCTCACAGCGCATCCTGTGCAACGAAGCCCGTGAATGTCCTTTTAATTCGCTTCAACCTTTCCGAACTTAATGAAATATTATTTTACAGATGGTTTGAGTGGTGTATGTGTTTGAGGAATTGGAAGCAAGCAGAATACGGGTGTTTCTAAAGAAAACTCAGCGTCATCGCATATCTGATTAAAAACTAAGCTCAGAATCGATTCTGAAATTTTTAGAATCGATCCAGAATCGTTGGAGAGAGAATCGCGATGGATTGATTTATTTCTCCCACCCCTACACCATATGGCCTTTCAAACTTTCCCAGCTGCATAGAGTTGAGGGAAAGAGGGTTCAGGTTAGAGCAGAGGTGGGCAAACTTTTTAGACCAGAGGGTCTAAAAAGGGTCCTATGAGCCTGGTTCCCTCTCCCTGCAAGGGTGTCACAGTCTGGAGTGATCTTTGATGTAGAGATCCTCAGGATAGCTGACAAGTGGCCATTTGTTAAATTTGATCTGCGGTGGGATTTGTTGTAGTTTATGACTGAGTATGTTTGTTCACACACACATGTGGATCCAAATAAAACAAGCATTCTTTGGGCATGCTTTTAATGTTTGGATTTTTTTTTCATCCAGTGAGGCATAAAACTGGTTAACTGATGCTGTCTGAAACTTCTCCTTCAAAGTACTTCCACACTGCCTGTCGATGAGTTCCAGTTGTGTGTCTGGTGGTGCTTTCTCACTGTCAAAATATAGGGGGCATGAGACAAGTTCAAGCTCACTCTCAATTTTTGCAAAGTCTGTGAAGCGACGGTAAAATTCTGCATGCAGGTTGATCAAAGTGCTGCTGTACCTCTCAATGCGAGACTGTTATTGGTGTGCTTAGTCCGGTCAGTGTAGGAAAATGAGTGAAATCTCGGCTGGATATCTGTCTGGAGAACAGTACAAGTTTGGCCTTGAATGCTTTCACGTTGCTGTACAGTTCGTACACAAAAACATCCTTTCCCTGAAGTCTCAAATTGAGACCGTTCAGATGCCTCCGTGTGTCAACACCGAACGCGAGGTCGGCCAGCCATTCTGTGTCTTGTAATTCAGGGAAGTCGTCAGTTTTGCCAATCAATCATATTGAGGAACGTTGCTATCTCGCCTTTTAGTTCCCAGACATGGTGAAACACATTGCCGAGACTTAGCCAGCACACATTTGAATGGTACAAGAGGTCATCGTGCTCTCCCTCCGTTTCGTTAAGCAGCTGAATGAACTGCCGGTGGTTCAGCGCTGTCGCCCGTATAAAGTTGACAAGCTTAACAACCACTTTGACAACATTTTCTAGCTTCAACACACTTTTACACATGGCTTCCTGGTGTATGATGCAGTGAAGAAATATCAGTTCTTCTGAGTTCGGGGTTTCATCTTTTACTTTGTCTTGTAACCATTTTAGCAGTCCAATGTTTTTACCGGTTAGATTTGGCGATCCATCTGTTGTGACGCTTGTCAGATTTATCCACGGCAGGTAATTTTTTTTCAAGCATACGGACACGGTCATACAAATCCATGCCCCTGGTCGTTCCCATCATTGATTCCATCCCGAGGAGTTCTTCTGTTATTTCACAATTTTCGTTTATTCCTCTGACAAAAATCAAAGTTGAGCAGTATCTTAGATGTCAGTACTTTCATCAAGTGCGATAGAAAATAGACTGAAGCCTTCCGTTTTTTTTTTTAGTTCGGAGAGCAGCTTCTCTGCTATTACTTCCACGCACCTGGTAATTGTTCTCCGCGATAAGCTCATTTTCTCAGACTGACTTTTAGAACCAGGACAAATGATGTCAGCAGTCTCCACCATAGTCTTTCACAAATTCCCCATCCGAAAAAGGCTTGCTGTGCTTTGCAATTTTATGTGCCACTACATAACTAGCTTTCGTTACAGATTCTTGAATAGAGCACTGTTTCGTATTTTTTTGGGCTTTTAAATTTGTGGCAAGTTTTAAAGCCTTGTTTGCCTTTTCTGCAGGTGACAGGTTGACACCATAATTCGAATGCTTGCTTGAAAAATTACAACTGAGGTTGTAGTCTTTAAAAACTGCAATACTTTCTTGGCATATTAGACATACCGCCTTCTGTCCGATGTTGGCAAAGAAGTATTTTGTTGTCCATTCTTCCTTGAACACACGACATTCAGAGTCCACTATTCTTTTTTTCGCCAAACTCATTTTCACTCATTAACGTCCCGAGTTACAGCGTGCCGAGTGCATTCTAATTCTACTGTAGGCGCTTAATGTACCGTGTGCTATTCTGCCATCAAATGGCGTTCCCTTATATTGCATCAAATTAGTAATTCTAAACCAAACCCGTTACTCAAATGTTGAATTTTTTAAAAAACTCCCTCGCGGGCCAAATGAAAGTGTTCAGCGGGCCGTAGTTTGCCCCCCCCCCCCCTCTGGGTTAGAGGAAGGCATGGAAGAAAGCAAATGAAGAGATAGACATAGTTTTGAACCCAGTGACCTCTCCTTTAGAATAACAAGCAACAGTATTTCACAAAATAGTGGGCAACATGAAACTGTCATTTCTGAGAAGTCTTTCTTTTTCCAGTCCTCTGTTCGTTCATGCACAAGGCAGCTGATGTGTGTGAGTGTTTGTATAAGCGGCAGGGGAACTGAGCAGGGTGTATGTGTGACACAGCAGAGCCTTCACACTGGCTCGCCTCCTGTGTTAAAGAGAAACTGAATGTCTTACCGGACCATTCCAGTTCTGCCTAGTTTTAACGTGTGACCTCTAAACGCTAAATGCGTCTCGTGAGAGAAGATTATGAGTACAGGGCTCAAAATTAACTTTTTTACTTGGTAGCATTGGTGCTTCAACTTTAAAAAGTTAGGAGCACCAGCAACAATTTAGGAGCGCCCACCAAACATTTAGGAGCACCACAACTACAAATTATAACAGATTTAATCTTTACATTCTGATGCAGATTTTAGATTGCTGTCAATCACCCAGTAACTGCTTTCTGCTGTCAGGTGACAGAGCTAGCAACTGCAGGAAATGCAAAGAGCTGAAGAAGAGAAAATGAGAAGAACAGTGACAGATTTCTTTCATAAACCACCAAAAGTTAATCCGAGTTTGTTTAAACACAGAGAACTCCTCTTTGGCGAGTGTTAGGATGGTGTATGTGATGTTAAATTTTACATTCAGTTCTGCCAATTGCGCGGAACAGCTGGCCGCTAGGGGTGTGCGATATTGAAAAAAAATATATATTTTGAGTGTGTTATTGTGCTGATTTTAAGGACTACCGTGGACAGCTGACTTTGATATTTGTCATATTCTGTGTGGTGGTCAGTTCACGGCAGTGATAGAAATTAATCTCTTCCAATAAGTTTAAATTTATTTTTACCTTTTATGGTCCTTTTTACATTTAGGCCATTTTTTATTATTAAAGTGTGCACCAGGAGTTAAATTTGTACATTTAACCAGTCAATTAGAATAATAAGACATTTGGGCTGTTATCAAGCAAATTAAATCCGTATCAACAAAAATCATCTTTGAATTTGAATTTCTGAAGTGGCATTTAGATGCTTTTACACACTGTTTAATGCAGGACATAAATGCATTTAACCTGCAGTTACACATGCAAATATAATTGTAATACCGTAAACATAAAACGTTGAATACTGATATTTGACTTTTTTTTTTTTTTTTTTTAAATGAAAAGATACTTTAAATGTGAAATTAAAACTGTCAGTCACTGTTAAGGAGTGAGTCACTGCGACTGAACCGAATCATTTAAACGGTTGATTCGTTCATGAACGATACACCGTCATGTTGCTCAGAGACGTGAAACCGTTCTGTGGCTTTGTTTGGAATTATTTTTGCTGTTGAAATGGCGTAAAAACAGGAAATATAACATCACATTTGTGGAGGAAAAACTGCACTCTTCGTGTGATTATTAACTATATGAAATGATATAAAGCCCCCATATCTTGAATTTTGTGATGCATTTTTAAGAGACTGAATCATGTACTGAAATAAAACGCACTCTAGAGCGCACATGCACTAATCTAACCTACAAGACCTGCGTCATGTCTGCATTCTCTGTAGGTGTTTTGGTTGGTTTTTGCAATATACTCTAATGTCAAATCGCACATCATTAAAACAACAATTACGAGATTATGGCAGACCCCTATATGAGCATCCTGACGATTAAAGGCCTTAACGATTGAACCTGATGATCCTGAAAATTTTTCCACACTTGTCCCTGCGTTTCTTGTGTTTGGCACTCTCTATGTGTTTAACCAAGCTCTCCAGCTTAAAATGTGTAGATTCGGTGGCGAATGCCGTTACTTGTGAACTCCATCCCACAGGCTTTAAAGTGAATGCAGTGCATAGAGCACAGTGCATTTTCATAGCGGAGCCACTCAAAGTCTTTCAACCATTCTCTCCGAAAAATGTACCCCTTTTCGGCTGGTGGATCAACATTGACCACTTGATCGCTATCACCAGCACCATTATTTGTAACTTTAGGTGGGTTACAAAATAAATGTCTGTTTCTTTTCATTTCCTCTCTTCTTCAGCCCTTTGCTTTATCTGCTGTAGTTAGCTCCCTGTTGCCTGACAGTGGAAAGCAGTGACTGAGTGATTGACTGCTAATATTAACCAATCTAAAATCTGCATAAAATGTAAGAATATAAAGATGAAGTTATGTAACGTTTGATAGAACGGCAAACCGTATCGGCACACAGAAGAAGGCACACAACTGTGAACGTTTTTAGAGAAATGAAAACAGGTCGCTCTACAACAATTATATGCACTCGCACAAAGTTGCACAGATACAATTATGGTTGCAATTTCGAGCCTTGGAGTAGTGTGTTAGTGTTGGCTTTGTGATTACCAAGAGACTTTAACAGCAGAAAGCTCTAGTGATTTGTTACCGAAACATACTTTTTTTTCTCCCCTGCCCATCTTACTGTTTGTTACTTTGCATTCATTTTTTTCCCCATCTGTTCTGGTTGTAGCAATTACAGGAGTGGCTTGCAAATGTGGTTTGATTTGCATGAGTTCCTGGTAAAAGTAGAGCAAGAGGAAGTAGGGCCGCCTTAGGGACGCCATTTTCATGCCATTTCACACAGCTGCATCCCTGACTGTATGACTTCTTATAGAGCTTTTATTGCCATTTGTTTACGCTTGGTATTTGCATACCTTTTGGCAATCAGTGTTGAAAACATTGTCTAAAAACTCATTGTGAGGTGGTCTTATTTTTAGTGTAAACATGATTGCGTTCTGATGCGTCCCTAATAAACAATACTCCCACCTATAAATCAACACTAAAACAAAGACTTTGAAATTAAAAATAATTCTTAAATAAATGAACTGTATCTTTGGTAGCAACAGTGTGCGGATTAGGCAAGGGCCGGTATGAGATTCACACGGTATGGTAAACGTAGATAAAAATATCACTGTATCACGGTATTGCGATTACAGGTCTAAAATGTGTTATTTTTTAATGTCTGGGTAGAAAACAACAACTTTTTTTCCCACTGAACACAATATATTTTATTTTTAAGAAACATATAGAAAATTTTGCAACCATAAACAATTATTAAAATAAATCATTGAATTCTTCTTAATTAAATTAACTGCAGTTACTTAAGTGAGGCTAAACCTGCAGCTCAACAATAATCAGAAAATACATAAATTCTGTAAAAAAGTAAAATTTGTATAAATGAAAAATGCAGTCACTTAAAGTGAGCCTAAACCGAGCTCAATCAAAAACATAATCAAAACAATTTCTGTAAAAATAATGATAAATAATTTAAAAAGCAGTTATTAAACCTGCAGCGTAACTAAGTTTTGGAGACATGTACACTTTTTACACACTCATCTTTCAGTCCAAGTTATGGTGCAGGAATGTTCACCTTTCTCGGATTAAGTTTGGAGCGGTGAGGTATAGGTCTGCATTCCCGGCCAGATTTCTTGTGCCGCGGGATTAAATTCCCAAATAAAACGCGGTAGTGGTCAGTAGCTCTGGTGTAATTTGAATGGTAGGGGCGGTCTAACAATATCCTGTTCCCGTTGTCCTTTCAGAACAGCATATCTGAGCTTTATTCTCATTGACCACTGATACAGCTGGCACTCAGGACTATTATGCACGCGTGCTGCATGCATGAACCAGGGCTTTCTGCGTCACGTTTTATTTGCTGGGTCTGTGCCCGCAGCAAGTGCATAGCGGTTCTCAGAGCAGGCTGTTCCGGTGGTAAAGTTATTTTCCCATTTTTAAACAGGATATTTAATAAACAGATAATAAATAGGATATTATTAAAAATAAATGTATTCTCAAATTTACCAAGCATAGGACATTTTATTTACAGAGCAGCACATTCCCGGGTTCGTAGGATCACAGAACTAGCTTCTTTCTCCACTGTGAATAAATTATCATCTGAATACATACGTTTTAATGTTGAGGTGCCATAATTAATTTTTGCAGCTGTCCGCATGGAAATAATTTCCATCCAAATAGGGCTTTTGTCTAAAACACAGACTTCACAGGAGACAATTGTTAACACTAGATGTTAACACTATGGTCAGATTAACAAAGACTGGTATCAATATATGGTGTAAATTAGGGCTGAACGATTAATTGCATTTGTGATAATATCGCGATATAAAAAAAACACGATTTCTCAACCGCAGAGGCTGCGATTATACTGTCACGTGACATGCAAGAGTAATGTATGACATCCAAGTACGGCGAGAGAAAAAGCATTAGGAGACGTCCGCTCTCTTATAGCTCTCGCGGTACTTTGAAGACACACCGATCGGTCTAGCAGCGCTGCTTCAAGTCAAACACATCTAAGCAGTCTTCAGAGGAAGCATCATGTTGGCACGCTGCTATGTTGCCAAGTCCGCAGTTTGCCGCGGGTTGTTTTCGTGTCCGCTGGTCTTTTGTAACATGCGGAATTGACGCGCTGCATGTAGACAATATCCTTTGTTGTACTTTCCTGTCAAAATAATGGAGTTAGTTTGGAAGTCTTCAGCTTTTAATAACTGCCGGGTTCTCTTGTAGTGGGCGGAGCTAATGCGCAAATGGCAATCTCATTGGCCGGTGCTCACCTATCATCGTCCCTGTTTTGATTTCAGTGAATCAGTTCGAGAGAATGCAGACGACCTGATTAATATTCATGAACCCAGCAGATCAATAATCCCTAGTGGGTTTTATATGGTTATTAATCGTAGAATTCGTGGTAGTTTTGTCATCTTATCAGTATTATTTGTAGGTTTTTTTCCCTTTTTTTTTAAAGAAACACTAAATGACAAATAATCAAGCACCACCACCAGTCAGTCCTAAGTTCAGACAACATGACAAATATGCATTCATACATGGTTATTCTAAAGTTCTATCATCATATAATGCTAAATTATCATAATATCATATTATAATGTTTGAATAATCCATTGAATTTGATAGGTGTCTCTCACATTGTCCCACAGAAACATTAAAATAGTGTAGATTAGTGTAATGTTTCATAATAATAATTTATTCTATTTGGTGACCATTTCATTCATTTAAGATATTTAATATTGGGGCATCCAAGTTATTTGACACATTTGAACCTTTTTTTTAAGTAACAATAGTTACTTTCCCTGGTAATTAGTTTATTTTATAACGATGTAACTCGGTTAGTATTTGTGAGAAGGAACTAATAATATAACTAATTATTTTTTTTTTTTTTAAGTAACGTGCCCAACACTGCATACTATACAATGATTTATTGCATGTCTTTGATTAATAATGAATATAAAGAGCTTTTATAATATAATCAAATTGCTTTCTAAAATCGTTCAGCCCTAGTGTAAATGGGGTCATTTTCTAGTTTTCACCTTAGTGTCTCACAATAGCATCACTTTCCAACCGTCCTATTCCTTTGTATGGTTGTGCTTTCTTGTGCAGCTCAATTATCCTGTCTGAACCATTGGTTTACCATCAGGCCCTTGGGGAATGTTTTAAAAAAGCACTTGTGGTCTTCTAGTCCTGAGGGAGCTTTTTAGCTCTGGTCTTCTTTTGATAAGATAATCACATTCCTAGTCTTGCTGTTTTTTTTTCTCTTTTGAAGAGACCACTTTCTTCTCTTTTTGTTGCCATCTATTTAGCCTCATCTGTTGGATCTAGCATTTGAGACCGATTCTTTCCTTCTGAGATTTGCAACTTGTTGACAGTCCAAGTATTCTGATGTTCCTTTTTTTCCCTGCCTCAACATGTCCAAGTCTCGTATTGTAAAGACTCTCATTGTGTGTCCTGTTTTTTTCTTAATGTGGGTTATTCAATCTGTTAAAGAACAGGGAGCCAAGATGACTTGGTTACTTTGATGGGTGTCCTTTTCGTGTAGATGGGGGTGGCGAGTAGAGAAGCGTGGGACTGTGAAATAGTTGAGGCTGTTTGAAGCTTTGCCTGACTTTAATCCTTGCGAACGCTTTAGAGTTTTCAGAAACCGAGAAACAAGCCCTCCCTGTACTGTCCATTTTCATGTCAACCTTTCTCATTCACTCAGCCTTCTGTTTTCTCCAATGTGCTCTGCTTTTGATTAGAAAAAGACTGCATTTAAGAGGAAAACGTTGCATTTGCATGACACAAGACATTGTGTTTTGTGCCACATCAGGATGTAGGTGTCTTGATTAGGGCTGTGTATCACCAGCAGTCACGATACGATACCAGGTCTCCAGACTAACATTTGAGAGCAGTGGCACCAGCGCAACTAAATTCTACAGATGGTGGCGCCAGGAGCAGATTTAGTTGCGCTGGGGGAGGTGTGTGGGTGTATTAAAATGTAGATTATTTAATCATAAAATCACAATTCGTTGTCGATTTAAAGGCTGGATAGGCAGAATCACGCTGATAGAAATATCTCCCTATCTCTCGCGCACGCTCCACTTCAGTGCTTCATACTGCGCGCGATCAGTTCTCAGTGCTCAAATACACACACACACAGCAGTCCAAATGTCTATCGAGTAGTGTATCTCACGTAAATACAGTCGATTATGGCTTAAGTGAGCATAAACAGGTGGGTGAAAACTGAATGAATGTCAGTATTACATGCATAACTTCCATCTTAAAGCGACAGCATTCCTAATTACCTGTGTCATCAATGTTAACAACAAAAGATTTTAAATAAATGTATATTTAAGTAAACCTACTGTATCTGAATTGTTTTTTTTTTTTTTTATTCTTGATTCAAATTTCTCATAAGCTTAATTGATTTGTTCTAATGAGAGAAGAATTAATTACTATTTTGTTTGAATACTACATATAAAATATCTACCAAAATAAATGTTGGTAACTGCAGTTTGACAAAGTTGACTAAAATGCAATGATTTTTCATTGACTAAAACGAGACTAAAACTATGAAAGACTCAAATGATTAAAATGTGACTTGTGCAGCGTTGTTTGAATACATGCAGTTAGTGCTTGTTTTAGAAAACATAACATTCTGTAGTTTATATGCTAATCCATTTCACGATTTCAATCATCACAGTAACCAGCAACAACCACCCCTTCCTCTTCTCATCGGAGACATGAGAAGCAGCACTAAGCAGTCTCTCGCTGTCGGTGTTTCGTGCTTGTAATGATGTCTGCGTCTCTCTCTCTCTCTCTCTGACCGTTTTAAAGAAATATAAGAATTAGAAGACTTCTAAACTAATGCGCTGTCTTCATTGTATCTAACCCACACATGTTCACTCCGACAGATCACATTGTGGCTGAACACAGACATTCATTAACACAAACTTTTTAGTTCCTTCCTGCAATTTTATCAATAAAATAGCTTAAGTAACACACTAAGCAGATATTTCCGTATTGTGCTAGTGGGAAGCTCTTGTTTCGGGGATTACGTCTCTTTATATCAGGCAACTCTGTTGTGTTCCTCTGCGGCCAGATTAAACATTGGTGTAGCCTATATATTATGCTCTATTCATAATTTTTTAGAAGCCTTACACTTTTCTACTCCATTTTAAACTGTGTTCTTGTATTCAAATTAAACACACCGGGACGAATTTCGCGCGTGATATTCGCCGATGTTTAACGCCTCGTGACTAAACAAAGGGCGCCAATGTGAGTGTGCACACCGACGCGAAAAACCCCACGCGTAACACCATTACGCGCCGCGTCAAACTATCCGTCCAATGAGTTTGGCGCTTTTGCTCACGTGTCTGGAGCAGCTGAAGTTACAGTAAACACAACTTGGGGGCGCTCAAACATACGTCTTGCCGAGCACACATATGTAATGACGAAGAAGATATATGCCAAGTAGCGTCTACACTGCCGGGAAGAAATAAGAAGACAAAGAAGATGCAATTTCTTCATCGCTGGAGCTGCTGGAGCTGGAGCTTCTGGTGCTTGAAATATCCATGTTTTCTTTGTATGATTTTGACAAGCGCGTAAATACTTGCTCTCTTCTGAGTGACAAGCGAGTGTCAGAAGCGTAAAGTTGTGCAGCGCCACCTTGTGTACCGGGGTTCTTCTATTTTACATTAAGTGCCATCTAATGTCAGGGAATGAATTTGCATGTTCACTCGGCTCATCGTCAGCAAAAATCGCTTGGGTGTGAACGCATTGAAAAACGCTGGCGAATAACGCGCACCGATATTCGTTGCGGTGTGTACGCCTTTAAGATGTTCATAGGGATGTACAAGATGTCTAAATGACTGCTTATTCAAAGATGTTTGGTTCTCCTCTAACTGCATCTTTTTTCTCCCTTTCTCCAGCATTTCTGTGTTGATTTGGATCACACATATATGGCGTTTGTGACCGTCTGCGGAGAGTTCTGCCAGGCTCAGCACCTCACCTTTGTGGACAAGTGAATTGTTAGCCACCCACGGGACTACGCTACCCAGAAGCCTCCCTGACAGCCAGCACACTGGGCCCTGTCTGTCTCTTCTATACCCTTTTGGGATCCCGTGTAGTCCTACAACACGCCTGCCTGACTTCCTCCCTACAGCTTTCTCTCTCTGTAACCAATTAGAAACTATTCTCCTGAATGGGGTAATCTCAATTGTCTGAATTGGATGACTGAAGGATAGTCTCCTTTTTTCTTAAGTTTTTCTTTCAAGTTTCTCATCCCTTTTGTTATACATCTTTTGAACATCGTGGACTAGATCACCCTCCTTTTGACTTTTGTTTGTACTTCTAGTAGTCTAGTGTCCACCCTCCATTGCACCCAGTATATTTTTTGTCTATATTTATTTTTTTCATACTGCTGAAAACTGAGCCAAAGATTTTTTTTTTTAAAGGAACAGGAATTATAAGTACTTCGTTGTAATTGTTTTAAAGACGTCTTGCCAACATGAACCGCCCTGCCGCTGTTGAGATCTCCTATGACTGCATGAGATTCCTCATCACACACAACCCCACCAACTCCACTCTCAACAAGTTCACTGAGGTAAGAGATCTGTCTAGATCCACCTTTTGTGAATAAGCTCGTCACAAAAGGGGAAATCCAAATATCCTTACTCGCACGTTTCACTCTGCCTCCCTTAGGAGCTGAAGAAGTTTGAGGTGAACACATTGGTGAGAGTATGTGAAGCCACCTATGACAAGGCACCAGTGGAGAAGGAGGGCATCCAGGTCCTGGTGAGTAAATCTAATTGAAGATTTGAAGAACAGTGTTTAGGGGAGGAAGGAAAGAAAAGGCACTTATTTTGCCACACTGAATGACACAGTGCTTTTCTGCGAGATCATCTGTCCTTGCTCGATAAAAAGGCACATGTATGCCCCTAGGCTACACTCTTGGGAACTCCCAATGGTAATTCACCGGCACAAAAGGGCAACTAGTTTCTGCAGCCAGCTAGTCCAAATCTCCCACACTGGCCCCAGGCCATAGTTCCTGTTGAGCCCTGTTCATTCACTGTGCCTTTTATGTTTATGTTTAAATTGTAAATATTGAGCTCATATACACTACAGTTCAAAATGTTGGGTCAAGAAGATAGAAGACAAGATATTTTGTCAGTAAATTATGTTCTTTTGAACTTTCTTTTCATCAAAGAACCCCGAAAGAATAGTATCACAACTTTCACAAAAGTATTAAGCTGCACAACTGTTTTCAACATTGATAATAATAAAAATAAATGGTTCTTGAACAGCCAGTCAGCATGGTAGAATGATTTCTGAAGTATTATGTGACACAAAAGACTGGAGTAATGGCTAAAAATGTAGCTTTGCTATTACAGGAATAAATTACATTTAAAAAATTCAAATAGAAAATGTTTATTTTAAATGTAGAAATATTCCACAGTATTACAGTTTTTACAGTATATTTGTTTAAATACATTAACATAAGGTTGTTCTTTTAAAGAAATAAAAATCTTACAGACCCCAAAAGTTTGAACGGGAGTGTAAGTGGGCGTCAGAAAGCTTTTATTACTCTTTTCTCTTAATTTTCAGTTTTATGTGCTCAGAAAGCATGTCAAGCTAAAAAAAATTAAACATGATTTTACAAATAAATAAAAAAAATCCCATGAAAATATAAATACTTGTGGTATTGAAGTAACTGTGCTGCAACTGTGCTGTGCTGCAATATTATCTTCTATTGGCACCCTAAATTGAGTTGTGATGATGGTTAGTTTCCTTGCCATTATGTAATCTCTTGAAAATTCTTTATTGTCAGATGTGTTGAATGTAAACCCCTATTTAAGCATTCAATGTGAATTAATCTGAGAATGTTCTTAATTAAGGAAATCTATTTAGTGATTGGTCCATGCATATGTCAACATCCAAAATCCCTTTTATGCCACAGCAAAGTGTTGTGAATCATCTCTAAGACTAACACTTAAGATTTAGTCCTACACTTCGCTTAAATTATGACTGAAATGATTGACAACTTCCTTTTAGGCGCAGCTTTGAGCCAATAATTTTTTTTTTCACTCAAGTCAATTCTTAGCAGTGTTCTTGAGATTGATTCTTCTGGTGCTTTTCCACTGCATGGTACGGCACGTTATGGTTCAGTACGGCTCACTTTTGTTTGTTTTTTCCACTGGGTACAGTTACGACACGTGAATAATCCCGCCCACTCTAAAGCAGTACTAAACTGCAGTGCAACCGCAAACAGCTGAACCGAGCCGTGCCATTCTGAGCCGAGTCGCACCACGCAGTGGAAAAGAGGCTTGATAAATGCGGACCCTGGTCTCAAAAGGGCAACTGAACAAGCAATATCTCAAACATGCTCCTTTCCCTCTTCAGATCAAGTAGGTCATTTCACCCAGTGCTCTATTGATGTCACCAACAAGTGCTGTATGCGGGTGTGTGTCTAATAAAGACATCTCATTCTTGTTGTCCTGTGGAAAAAAAACTTACTCGGTGTGTTGAGTCTTTATTTACACTTGACATTATCTTGTTCCGACCCTGCTGGAAAAGATAGATAGATAGGCCTCCCAGTTTGTTTATTATCTGTAATCACCTGGGGCCCGTTTCAATAAGGAGGTTCAACCAACTCTGAGTTTAAACTTGAACTCTTGACTTATACTGAGATGGGTAACTCAGAGTTTTTGGTTTCAGAACAGCTGAATTATTAGTTTATTCAACTCTGAATATGTTGACTCTGAGTTTAGCGCGTGCACCACGACAAGTCATGATCAGTGGAGCTCCGAAATTACGATTCACCATGGCAACAGATCCGCCAAAAAGACGTCCGAGCGTGTACTTCTGTCAATGCGCAACTTTAAAGGTGATTTTTTTTGACTCTACTAAAGCATAAAAATACCATAATATGTTTGCAGATATTTAAGAAACATGCTAAGTTAACATACTTGTTTATCTGAAAAACAATGTTACAGTCAGTTATTCTCCTTTGAAAATGTGCGTTCCAGTACGGAATGTCAGTCTCTGTTTGTGAAACCCGCCCACTGCCAGTTTACCCAATTGTATTTCGGCACCCCGGGTTGCTAGTTGGCGGAAAATACTGCGTATTTCATTCATCGTCATGTGCGTTCGTTCTTGTTGGTGTTGTTAATCTGGCAACCTGCATGTGAGTCAAGTCTGTGGAGGAGGGGCCAGGCACTGGTGTATATACCATGGCCAAAACAAAAGATGAAGAGGAGGTGGTCAAGTTATCGGAAGAATTCTAAAATCCAAAAGAAAAAGAATTAGCGGGGTGGGGATATGCTTGTAATCAATACATCCAACCACACTGGAAATTCTGATTATTGGGTTACATCCAAAGGTCACAGAAAGATGTTATCAAGTGAATGTAATTTATCAGATTAGCCTCATTTAAACCTATTTCTACACCACTGACCTACAGTCCTGTGATCAGGGGCGTAAATTTCATCTAACAGTAGGGGGGGACAATAAACACAGAATTTCTCAAGAGCAATTTTTGAAGGGGACACAAATAATACAGCCGAATTTGTACTTGTAAGGATATATATGTGTACAGAGCATGTGTAGATAATACGGAGACCGTGTTTAAATATTGGCAGCGTCTATTTGCACTAAGTACAAATAACAATGGATTCTATTTACACTTTGTTAAAATAGCAGGATTTTCTTCTATTTATACTAGGGATGCTCCGATCAGGATTTTTGCCACCGATACCAAGTACCGATTTTTTGTCATGGTGATCGGCCGATACCAATGCCGATTCTAATGCTTCAAGTTTATGTAACTGATATGTAAGCTCTCTGATCACCATTAACTTTTTTTCAGATAAAGTAATACTATAAATGTTGCCTTTGTTATATTTTTGTTATATTTTTACAGTAATATATCTAATGTAACTATTGGTTTAACAGAGTACTAAATAATCACAAAGAAGTATTTGAAGAGCTCTTTTCCAAAACACTATAAATTCATTTTAATAGTTTTCATGAAAATTACATTTTTTTACCTAGACCCATACATTTTGTTAATATTCAATTTATCCTGTTAAAATGGTCTGTTGGCTCAGTCTGAACATGTTAAACAATGATTGTTAAATGAAACAACAATATTGTCCACCCCCCCTGGTCCGCACCATCACACCGAGCGGGTCGAGAACCTGGGTTTCCCGCGCGGGAGGCAGGCGCTCTAACAAGGAACGCCAAAGGCTACAGCCTCTAGCGTCAGTCGCTAGAGCGCCTCTTTGTGAGGTCAGGAGAGTGAGGGACATTTTAAACAAGGAAATATAGCGATTTGGCATGAAACATTGATGGAGCAGTGAATAGGTTCAGTACACAGCAAAATGGCATGACAAACTCATTTTTTTTAAATTTGGCGTTTATCGCGTTTTGGAAAAGAGCTCTTCATTTATTATATAGTGAATATTTTAATATGCCTTTACAATGGGGTTTATGCATAACACTATGCACATCATAATACTTAATATGAGACAAAATTTAATAAACAAAATTGAGCCGGCTGATGCAACCCACAAGGTTTATTTAATCATTGTCCAGTACTACAGTGAATGGTCAAATTTTCGTGAAGTAGACTGTTTATGTGGCTGTAGACGATTTGATATAACTCTGGGAGAGCAACATCAGTAAAATATTTGTGCCGTGGCAGTTTATATCGTGGTTCAAGATGTGCGTTTAAATCCAATGTCTTCTGTGACTGACAGAGGCTGGTGGTCAATGCATATACATTCCATTATCTTGTGTTATATCCTTAGCTTTCTTGCTGTCTGGTGTGTACAGTTCGTGTTTTTTCAGAATGTCTGTAATGGATGGCTGAGTGAGAGTCGCATTATTAGTTACCGTTGCCTTTTTTGCAGTTGCCAGTTTTTCTTATTCGCCATACGACTCGCGGTGGCTCGTTCTTAAGTGCCGAATGAGGTTCATTGTATTAAATGTTTTGGACAATGCGCCTCCACGTGAGATTTATTTGGAACATAAACGGCAAATAGCAAATTTTTCATTGTTTCTCGAAACGTCAAAGTAATTCCACACGGGCGATGATATGACTGCGGCACCAAAACATTTACGTCCCCACTCATCGTGTACGTCCTCACGCATTGACGTCATCAATTGTGATCGGTTCCTAAGATCGGCCAAGTTTAACGAGTACCGATCGAGTCATAAAATGTGATTATCGGCCGATACTGATCTTCGGCCGATCGATCGGAGCATCCCTAATTTATACTACTTATTGCAAATAGTGGCAATTATCTGCACCTCAGAATTGTAATACATTATAAAACATTATGCAATAATAACTTATTAAAGGTAAATTTTAATTCAAATTATTAAATGGATGCCACCTTATTGGGAGAATAAAGCCCTCTCTACACCAACCCTAACCCTACCCGATACTTTATTTGCAACTTTTTGTTATTTCCTTAATTTTTTTTTTTTTTAAATGGCTTTCTGATGTGATTTGAAAAGGAAGACATTTTTTTTACTAACAGGCGGATTCGAACCCGGGTTGATCATGTCAAAATGAGTACGACACACAATTTTCCATCTGCGACACTGGAGCTGATGACAGCTGACGGTCTTTTGTGATTTTGACCATCCCGATCACACGTTGGTGGGCAGAGTTAGTGTAAATAGCCTCTGCCATCAAGGCGGGCAGCAGCAGGCTATTTGCACTTAGTGTAAATATAGACACTCTGTTAAATATGAGTTCGGTTCATAGGTTCACCTCCACGCAGTCATATTATAATTATTATTTTGCATCCTCCATAGTATTTTAGTTTTCGTCTAGGACTGAGGACTTCTCTTTAGATATTCAACTAAAATAAGCCCACTGATCTTCCATTTAACATCATATTGAGCAAAACCCAACACATCGGTAGGTCTAATATATTTGCCTAATATCAGTTCACACGCGGGTTTATCGCCGTGTTAGTTATAGTGGATGACAAGCTACGATATTAAGCTTGGTAACCTTATATTTGCTCACAGAAAAATACATCGGCTCTCATCTTTTTGTTTTGTCATGACTAATTTATTAATGATTCAGCATCATCTGTATTAAATAGAAATAATCATTTCACACGATGTTTCAAGAAAATAAAATAGCCTTGACCGCCTAAGTTACTTGCACAACTACTGAAGAACTTTGCTGTCTCCCACCGGGCCACTGTGTGTGTGTTCCGGTAAAGGCCAGGGAAATATGTGGATTTGTGCCCAGGAAAAAATTATCAGTGTGAGAGCGATGCATGCTTTCCTTAAAATCGGCATACAGGACTTATAATGTGCTCTGTATCTCCGATGTTTTAAAATAAATTTTTCTTATTTTGCTAATTATCTGCCAATGGGGTAAGAAAATGAAAAATATTCTTGTTTCCATTTGCATTAAGATTATTTTTCTTACCCTATGGCGGACAATTTTACTTGTTTGACGTAAGATGCACTTTAAAAGAAAATCCTCCAGCAAATAAGACTAAATATCTTAGACAATAAAAAAAAAAGATATTTGTACTTGAAATAATACAAAAATACTCGGTAAGAAAAGCAATTTTGCAGCTTGAATGAATTATTAGGTATTTAAGCTTCGCTAACACTTTAAAAAGGTGGAGGAGACCGAAAGAAACTCCGGGATTACTGAAGAAAACCTGCTCCCGACCAGGTTAGGTTCACCACGGTAACTGACTCGGCGTATAAGTTGTCTCTTTCAGAAACAGGCTTGACTTACCCTGCTTTCCCAGGTTTGACAAACCTCCCATTTTGAAACTGAAAGTGAGAGCTACAAATGTATTAAAAGCAGCTATATATGGAGATGTAGGCAAGCCAAAGTTTCTCATTTAAAAGAGGAAATTTAAACCTTTGCTTTTGTTCCCTTTTATGTATTTGATAATTTTCCATGACCTACAGAATGTAATTTGAAAAATCATAAGGAAGCAAAGGTGTTAGAAGGGGAACAACATCCTTACTTCCTTAAAGAGAAGGTACAGAGCAGTTTAAACTTTACTGTCATAGTAGGGTGGTAACAGTCAACATACTGTGTTGCGTGAGAGAGATACATGGCCCATGCCATCTTAACTGCAGCTGTAATCTAATACCTGAGAAAAGATTTACATCCCTGCTATTCAAGTTCAACACAGTTCTCCTTGTCCATTTTTCTTTAGAATTGGCTCACTCACAATTGCCACAGGGAATAGCTAAATAAAGAAAGAATAAGGTTTGATGGGGAACTTGGCATTGCAAGTATAAGGAGCATAGAAAGTGAGAGACTGCTATGAGCGGAAGCTGTCTGCGGGTCAGCAGGAGCACAGCAGCCCAGACAGCTGCATAGACAGTCCGTTTCCATTATCTGTCGTACTCGCCCCCACACTTTCTCTTTAACGTTTCCAAGCTCCAGTCTTCTCACACGCTCAGATCTTGGTATATTCAAAGAGGAAATGGAAAGCAGGCCGAGATAACTACATGAAACTGTTGATAATTAATGCTGTCCTAAGCTGTGTTTAGTGATGCAAATGGATTTACCAGAAAACCACCGTACTCCCTTAGGATGACATTAGACTTGTGCGTCATTTCGGGGTGAACCCGATATGTCTTGCCGCGAATTCCTCTCTGTCCTCTGCACTCCTCCTGACAGCTCTCCTTATTGAGCTGCTCTTTCCTGCCTCACGTTATATCTTAATCTCCTTGGTCCGTCCTCTCCTGCTTTGTCTTGGCATATTTCTCTCCTCTCAGCCCTTTCCTGCTAGTTGTGTGGTTTGGCTGGATGGAGGCCAGATCTCTGTGGCCTTCTGCCCAAAAACAGTTCATGAGAACGTTTTGCTCTCCCACAATGCCTTGCTCCACAGGCAAATTCTGCAAGGCCTAATGTGAAACATCTCAAGTTCTTCAGCTGTTTTACTTTGCAAATGTTCCCTCCAGTGCTCTGAGATGTACACAAGACATTTAAATTGTTTCAACAAAATCTAAATTGCTGTTTGTGTTTGTTTTTTTCATGGCTGCAGGACTGGCCCTTTGATGACGGAGCTCCGCCCCCAACCCAGATCGTAGATGATTGGTTAAACCTGCTGAAGACTAAGTTCCGAGAGGAGCCAGGATGCTGCATCGCTGTTCATTGTGTTGCGGGGTTGGGCCGGTTAGTGTTGTATTTTCAATGTGCTTGAGATTTTTGTAACTTTCTAAGGAGAAAGGGGTTAGTCTCTCCTTCAATAGCTCTAGTGATATGACACATGTATTGTCTTAAGACGTCTCTTATGTTTACCAAGGCTGCATTTATGCGATCAAAAATACTGTAAAGAGTAATATTGTGAAATTCAAAATAAGTTTTCTACTTGAATGTTTTATGAAATTGAATTAATTCCATTGTCACGTGATCCTTCAGAAATCATTCTAATATGCTGATTTGGTTCTAAAGTAACATTTTCATCAGTGTTGAAAACAACAGATTTTGTGAAGAACAGTGCAAAAGAACAGCATTTATTTTTTGTAGCATTATAATTGTATTTATTGTTACTTTTGATCAATATAATGGATCAAATTAATTAATTAATGTCTTAAAAAAAATACTTTAAACAAGAATGTTAACTTAAGCACATTCACAAGGTCTACTAGATCCACTCTGTACACCTTAGGAATGGGTAACAACCAACTAGACAGCGAGACTGACTCCAGAAAGTGTTTTTTAAACACCTGCCTGATTATACTGGGCTTCTAGTTAAGTTAGATGAGTTGATTAGTTGCTCAAGCAGCCCATGACTTGTCAAAAATTAGTTGGGAAACAATTAGCCTGCATATGAGACCCATTTGTGTTCTCAAGCTTGCTAACTTTTGGATTTTTAGCACTCAGCCTCCCTTACCTCTGTTTGAGCCTGCTGACACACACACGCTCACACATAACAGTAACCAGTCTAAACTTGAGTGCCGGTTGTTAGTATGGTGTAACCAACATTGTGGGCAGTACAGTGCACTCTGTACTCTTGCATTAATTTTCCTTAACTCCGTTTACACCAGTTCCTTTTGGAAAATACAGCAGCACCATTTAAAGCAAGCCTGAGGCCATGCTGCTCTCCAAGCGTAGAAGTGTTTTTGTTGTTGTTTGTTCAGCGTTTTTTGGGTAGGGTGTGTGACTGTGTGAGAACTCAACTACAGACTGCCTTATCAGCTCTTGACCTTTTTCATGTACACACGCATCTCAGAATACAGTTTTCACTGTGAACACAAGCACGCTTGTTTATGAGCTCCCAAAGATGGTACCCAATGATTTGATCATTGTTGATGCGGGTGCAAAAAAATCATGATCTTAAACTATTTTTTGAGTAAGGTTTTTTTTTTTTTTTTTTATCAAGCTATAAATTTAAGTTGACTGAAAACTTGCATGTATTGAAATTAGTTTTGTCTCATTTTCATAGAGCACCCGTACTGGTGGCTTTGGCCTTAATTGAGTGTGGAATGAAGTATGAAGATGCGGTGCAGTTTATAAGACAGTAAGTACTTTGGATGATTTCTCCTAGATATATATTTGACATTCTAACATCTGTTTTAAAGTTGTAATACACCACTTTTTTTTTTTTTTGTTAATCTTAGCAGTTTTTAAAACACTAGACATCATACACTTAGGAAAAACTGTGCATCATACATTAATCGACTCAGGATCATGCTTTACCATTACCTAGGGGTGGGCGATATGGTAAAAAAATATCATATCACGGTTTTCTTAGAAATATCACAATTTTATCACGATTGTTTGTCATGTTGGTTTCACTATTTTGTTGGAGCAGTGCAGCCAAAATTATTTCCCTATTATAAAGACAAAGCCTTTCAAGGTTACAAAAAATATTAAAAAGGAATGGTGGATATTTTGGTCAAAGTGGGCGATGATAAAAAAATCTTTGTTATTAAAAATAAGAACAAAGATACGCATTACAAATACACATAATATACAAATAAAACAAACAGTGCTTTATTTTCAGGCACAATAGGCATATTTAGCAGAGCATTCAAGAAATTGAACAAATATAAAAATAAAACACCATTATAGATTGATTCCTATTGAAGCAGCTGTATTATTTTTTTTCTCTTCGTGTTTTGTAGTGTTAGCATTAAAGAATAAGAATTCTGTAATTCATCTGTCGGTCTATTCTGTCATAGTGTTTTATATTTATCATTTACTCATTCAAGTTTAGTTTTAAACCTTGATGAGTTTTTTTTCCTTCTGCTGATCATAAATGCTATTTTATAGAAGGTATAGAAGGTGGAAAAGCAGTTGCTGGTAGTTGCTGGTGTGTTCAGTACAAGAAAGAAATTAATACAGGTTTGGAACAACATGTGATTGAGTAAATATAATGACATAAATACAATTTTAGGGTGAACTATCCCTTTAATGACAGTCGGCGGCATGTTTAGTTCTGTCCCTTTAAGACCTGCGCGTATCTAATATGCAGGCGCGCATCCGTTTGTCTCGGCTGCTTACTTTCATTTTGGACATAACCAACTGTATATATAAACCTTGTGTGTTTTGACAGTATTAGCACAAAAGATAACTTGGTTCAGTTATCAGGCGCTATTAAACAGGCTTTTTCGTGCTCGCTCTTCAGGTGTACGGGCTCAGAAAAAGCGCACGTCAGAGCAGCGCGTGAATGAAACGTTTAACCGGAATGGCTTTAAAACATGCAAATAATGTACTTTTGTGATTGCGAATAAGTGCAGTGTTCCACAAGAGTACCTCTACCGCTGTTAACACTGATGTGAATGTATGTTGCGTTGTATACTATATAGAGACGGAGGCGCCAGAACTGTAAAGGTAATAGAATGTGCGCTGTAGCACGATACTACGATATTTCTTCAAAAGCAGATCGTGGAGACATTTTTATCATCCACTATCAAAAATCGTCATATCGCACACCCCTACCATTACCTGAAGTAGTTGTGAAATAGGGCTGTATCTATCGAATATTTTAGTAATCGAGTA
Organism: Gymnocypris eckloni scoliostomus; assembly: GCA_027564155.1. NCBI lineage: Eukaryota > Metazoa > Chordata > Actinopteri > Cypriniformes > Cyprinidae > Gymnocypris > Gymnocypris eckloni. Next base: position 13,721,334 of record CM050427.1, on the reverse strand, counting down.
TTCTACCGAAGGTTCCATCGATTAATCGGATAAGAAACACTTTTTCTTTATTAAAGAGCAATCCTAAATATACAAGAGAAAATAAGACAAGTCTCTTAAAATGAACAAGTAATTTGTTTCCTTTTTAGAAAAAATGACATTTTTATTGCTGAAATTGCATATATTAATAACTGAACTAAACCTTTATTGCATTAAATTTCCATATTACATTAAAAATACAAATATATAAAGTTCAATTTACTTTAAAAAAGGTAAACGTAAAACTAACATAAATCTAAAATAATAGTATAAAAATAATACAAAAATCGAATCATTGTGCAAATGTATCGTTGTGCACACACAATTGCAGTGTGTGTGTGTGTGTGTGTGTGATCCTTTCAAGGAGCATGTGATTGCAAACAGTCAACAAACTTTTACACACTACATATTTTAGGTGTTATAATAATTATAGCTAGGTTTACTTTCTGTCACCTAATGTTTTATTGTTATTTATTCTTAAAATAGCCTCATTAAATGTTTTCTTTTCCCTCAGAAGTTCTGTGTTGTGTATCTAGTTATCAAATGAAGGCATAAAACATTAATTTAATTTATCTTAAAATTTTAAATGTTGTTTGATTATTCCTTAAAAAATAAAGTTTTCATAATTTTAGTAGTTGTACTATGTGCATTCTGATGAACAATAGTAGTTTTGTTCAGTAATTAGTAATGAAATAGTCATTTCTGCTGCAATGTCATCACATTAAACCAGACATTTATTTTGACGAGTTGCCGTGAATACCTTAAAGTTTCTGTGTGTGTGTGAGCTAGTTTTACTCGAGTGAAATGCTCATGAAGTGACTCTCAGAGCCGTTCTGGAGATGATGTTTGTGTTTATGCACATAAGAGAGGGCAAACCTGGACACTGCTGGACGGCGCGGCATATTATTTTCGGCAGCCGGAAATTAAGTGCATCCTAGTAAATGAACTAAACGATTCTTCGAAGCACATAAGTTGCCTCGATTATTTTTCTGTATTCGAATTACTCGAGGAATCGTTTCAGCCCTATTGTGAACACAAACACACAGAAATGCATGTCTCATTGCTAGAAGACACATAACGAATGAAAACAGTGTGTTCTACAAGTGACTCACAATCTTAAACAAGTTTGAAATTCTCTGATGATGCAATTATAGTCTGAAGCAAAAAAAAATCTGTCTGTGCTCATACCGATTGCCCAATATTTGCAGACGGTCTGACTTTCTGCGACTAGCATTGACACCTCCGGACTGAAAAGTGGCACAAAAGTCATTTCAGCTTTTAGTAGATTTGAACTGACCTAATGTTTTGTTTGTTCTTTTAGGAAGAGACGTGGAGCCTTCAACTCCAAGCAGCTTCTTTACCTTGAAAAATACAGACCCAAGATGCGTCTGCGGTTCAAGGATGCCAACGGTCACAACTGCTGTGTCCAGTAGTGCGTCATTCTGTCAGTCATACAAAACAACAGTGGGAAGTTCAACTAGGGTAGAGGGGAGCAAGAGATGTGGGTTATAATTGTGGTGATTTTCTCAAATGAATCATGGCTAATCGATCACAGAGATGTAATGACTAAGAGCTGGTCTATGGATTCAGCAGTAGTATCAAAGAGAAGGGTCAAAGCACACAGATTAGCCCACAACCTGGTTGGTTAACCAGCATTAACAGTCACGGGCAAGAATTTACACCAGTTCCCCTGATTTCCCAAATTTCCAATAATGGGATGACTTTTTATTCAGAGTTATTTCAGAATGAGTACTTTGAACCATGATGAAAAGATTTACATTTGCTGTCAGTTGATTTTTATTAAGACTTTTATTGCAGGCCATGTTCCTTTTTAATCTGACTTTTTTTGTAATTATTTCCACACACAGCCAATTTTGTTACAGAAATGACTTTAAAGTAGGCATATGATACTTTTGCACCAAACAACATTTTTAAGAAGTTCCTCCAATGCAGCAATTGCCCCCTTTGAAATCACTTTTAATTTGGGGTTAGCCTGGGTTTTAAATGTGTCAGCTGTATTTATTTACTATAATTAGTGTGTCCTGTCAGGAGTGTGGGTGGGGTTAGGACAATTTTCTTTCTTTCATGAAACCATGTTATTTTCTCTCGTTTTCTTTATCTTTGGGGAGTGCAATATTCAGTCCAGCTTAGAAAAGCCCTCACCCTTAGGACCGTCCTACATCCAAAATCAGATACAGGAGGATACTTGGCTTGTCTTAGGTACTCACTTTCTATAGTTGCTCAGTAAAATGTTTCACTGTTGGCCTGACTGTGACACCCACACATAATGTGTACACTTTATCTGTCACCCTACTGTTCAGCCCACAGACACTGAAGGAAGTGAGAAGCGGGAGACCGGTCAGCTCTGGGTTTATTTCAATTTTTTATGTTTTTGTTTTATTGTGCCCACTTTGAAAACACCCCCACGTCATCTTGGTTTTAAGACAAATAAATGAATTGAAATTGATTCTGGCCTATTTTCATTGCGTGTTCTTTCCTGTAATATGTTAGCTATTTACTGTGCTTGGCAGATGAGTCACTTTGTGATGACTGACTTTTATGGCCACCTTCAAGATAACTTTCTAAAGTATGGCAGAAGATAATGTGAAAAGTAATTTGGTGAAAGTGATGTGTACTATCACCTGCAGCTGAAAGAGAAATCAATCAATCTTTGTGATTTGCTGTTCTATAAAAGAGACCGGGAAGAAAGATGTGTGTGTCTGTTCAAACAGTACATGACCCAGAATATACGACTCTCACTCGCTTAAATACAAAACAAATACAACTCATTTGACCCCACGAGGCTTTCTAGCCAGAAAGGTCCTGATGGATCAATGACTCGTGTACATGAAAGGAAACAGCTCATGTGGCATTTCTAGTGTGAAAGAGTGATAGTGCAGATGGAAGATGACTAAACTCTTGAAATATTTAAGTCTGTCACATGGTAGAAATCCACAGGAAGTTGGGAAATGACCTATTTATTTTCCATCTCTACACCTGCTGACATAATCCACTGGAGTCTGTTATATGAAGAGTCAGATGTAGGACACAATGTTTATCTTGTATTTGTTGAGTTCTAATGCATAATCAAATTAAATAGGAAACCACAGCATTGAAGCGTAGGTCTCTTAAGTGATTGCAGTACAAAGATGATCCAGATTGCACAAGCCTGTGCTGCTCTGTCTTTATCTGCAGTGCCATCTGCTGGATCTGCTCGCGGGTTGGTGAGGTCAGAGAATTCGTTAAAATCGCCTTTAAGTGTGTTTGTAGGGCTGGGCGATATGGCCAAAAGTTATCACGATAAAAATGTCATATCAGTCGATATTGATCAAAAACAATATTTATTTTGAGTTTAAAGATTGTATGCTTAAATTGAAGTTGTAGAAATCAACCCGTTAATTTTAACTCTTTATAGTCAGAACATGACTAACAATTCACATTGTTGAATTATTTTCACTTTTCTAGCCATTTTTCCAAAACAAAATAAATATATTCTATAGATATAACGTTAGAATAATATGTAAATGAATTGCTTCGTTGCTTTATGAGCGATTGTTTCAAATCATGAAACATTGTTTGTGTTGCCTGCCTGGTAATTGTTTCCATCACTTTGTAAGAGATGTCTTCATTTATCTATATGAAAAATGCAATCATTGAACTTTTTTACTTTCATTGTTAGGAACATGAAATATTAACTGTCAAAAGAAACAACGTAATAACGTAAATGTTACGCAATAACCCTAAATGTCATTAAACAGCCTCACAAAATAAAGGAAATTACCTCGTTTATTAATAAAAAAGGCTAAAATCCTGTCATTTGAAAATGTAAATACTAAGAGCTATTGGATTCACTGCAAACGCAAATAATAAAATTAAGCAAACTCATTAAACTAAAGTTCAATTTAGCTGATTTTAAATGGGAGCGTTTTCTTTTGGCCAGTCTGTGAGAGTACAGAGTGGGTGGGCGTGGCTAAGGTAACAGGCTAAGCGCTCATTGGTTCAGCTCATGTGCAGTGACGTGTCCGCGACCGTTGGCTGCAGCGAGAAGTGAGCAAGCGCTAAATTCAAAAATTTAAAACAGCTGAAGACTCGGAGCGCGTGGCGTGAGAAAGAGAGCGGAGAGATTTTACTCCCTCACCAGACAAATAAAGAAGAAAAACAAAGAGGATTGTGCTTTAATTTAAGTTTGTCGTAGTGTATATCAGGATGGACCCATTCACGGAGGTGAGTGCCCTTTATGACAACATTTAATCATTAGTTGGTGAGGGAGGGTATTGATATAAACTAGTAACGTTACTATGCACCAACTGTCATTACCTCTAACGTAACGTTAGATAGCATTCAAGTGCTGTAATCTGTCGTTAACGTTACTTATTAGCTTATAACTTGTCGATTTGCAGTTTTTATTTACATTGTAACGTTTGTGTAAAGCTAACGCTTCTCTACTTGATCATAATCTAGCATATAATAAAGCCAGCATTACTTTTACTTGCAATATAACTTAATTTAAACACACTGTTGATGAAAATGTGTGTGTGCTGCTGTTGTTGTATTGGGCCAGTCATATTCGACTTAAAAAATATATATTTCGGTTATAACTTTCGTGTGACTTTAAATCACTCGAGATAATGTTAGATCTTGTTGTTTTGTCTATTGATTGAGTATAACGTAAGTTGTTTCTGTATTCACATAGCCGAAGTTTTTTTTAAAGATGTTTGTCAAAATGAAAATTAGGCCCCTAAATAAGCACTGTGCGTTGAATCCCTATGACATTTGAATTGAATATATCGGTACATATAAATATTAACCATTTCAATATAAAATGTTTTTGAATAAGGGAAAAACAATAGCTGTCAGGGCTGTGGCTGGTTGAATACAGGAAGCTTGGTTTGATTAGATTAGCCAATAGGATTCATCTGCAGGGTCACATGACAAAATTCCATGGACATGAAATCCTCTCTAACTGAAATTTCCACTCATTCCCTGGGAGACGGCCAACCAACAGCCACACTGCTGGAATGTGTTTGGTCTTGCTCAGTGACAAGGCTGTTAATCATGAGTGTGAGATGTTCTGCTAGAATGAGCCGCTGGTCTGTTCACACTCAGAGATGATCAGCGCAGATAAACAGGGACCCATGCATGAAAAAAAAGGAACTGCAACTTTGACATTTTGATACTTGAATGCAGCTTTTGCCTTTGTCATGAATATCATAATGTAGACCTGACATGAAATGTATTGTACTTGGATATTCTTACGGTTATGTGTATTAAAAAATCTGTTTCTTATTAACACTGTCATAAAGGCCTTAGTAATGTAATGAGCACTTTGCAAAGCTAATTTGTCTTTTTGCTTACTCAGAAACTGTTAGAGCGCACACGTGCTCGAAGAGAAAATCTGCAGAGGAAGATGGCGGAGAGACCAACGGCGGCCAACCGTCCGATGGCTAAAAGGACAAGGGAGCCACTTGCAGACACAAACAGTGTCATAAGTGAGCCGACCATTGAAAAAGGTTTGGTTTTGTTGCATGCCTGTTTTGACATATGAACATTAGATGTTTCATTACTTTCCTTCTATAGGCTAAAACATATAATTTCTTTTTTGGATAGCGCTTCCTTCCAAGCCATGCCCCTCAAAGCGTCGCTGTTCAGATGAAAATACTTTCCTTTCTGGAGAAGAAAAAAAACAACCAATGGCCCCGCAAATGACAGCCTCTGAGCCTATGACGGACAAGAAGCCACCCCTGGTTCCAAGCAGTGTCCGTCCCATGCCCTTGGAGCAAAGGTCTGCTCGTTGTACACCAGAACCAGAAGTGCTGACCACTCGACCTCCTCCAGTCACTGAAAATATGATGCGCCCTCCTCAATCTCCAGCAAAAAGCACAGATATTGTAATGAAGCACGCTGCTCTAGATGCAGCCAAAGAGGCACAGAAAGATGCACCAACCCCAGGCCTCTCCAACATGAAATCTCGTCTACAGAGACTGGCTGATCAAAGGCATTACTGGGACTCTGAGGGTAGGCAGCTCTCTCTCACATCCTGAATGCACAGAACTTAATTACAGATTTATAGACCATTCATTATATTGAGTTAAGCCCAATATATTGCTTCAGGATTATTAATTGGTTCGTATTTGCGGTGACTGCATCTGCCATTTGTGCCTGATATATCACATAGGCTGATATCTGGCTTTTCTGCTCTAACAAAGGCAAACACTATACTTTTTTATCATATAATTGCAGAAAATAAGCAAACTCCTCCAAATTGCAGCAATGGTTATGAATGTGTTGTTGAATACTGAATTGTGTGATATCAAATGTATCAGTTCTTTATTGGCCATCGGCTACCCTGCTCTTTAAATTATTTCCATCAACCATTAAAAAAAGCTTTATCAGTTGACCACTAGCCTTTAATAGAAGTCAAAATTTCAAAATCCACATTGCCTGTTTTTATATATTGTATTTAAAATGGACGAGTAGTGTAAAACCTAATGACCGCTTCTTCTAATTATTTAAATTTTACTGTTTTTAACATTTTGATAAAGTGCAAGTACACATTTAAGGTCCTCCAGAAGACAAAAATCTAGACAGTATGTGATCATTGTACATAATATGACTCTCAGAATGTCAACTAAGCAATCTAACTATGTATTATACACAAAATTGTGCTTTCAGGGACCTCGGAAACAGTCCAAGAGAACGTAGTTTTATCTCCTCTGAAGTCTCACAAAGTGGATCTCCCTTCTGCTACCCCAACAAACTCTGAGCTCCCCGTTGGAAGAAAGGGTAGACTGGCAAACCTTGCTGCCACAATTGGTTGCTGGGAAGATGACCTTGGACACCCACCCACTCACCGGGACAATGCACAAGCACAGCCTGGCATGGCCTGCGTGCGCCCTCCAGTCAGTGCAGTGACAAGTAGGAGTACCAAGCCAAGTCCTGCTGTGGAACGACCCCAGACTGCCCAACCAGCTCCACTCAAGTCTGTTGACAGCAGTCAGCAGGTGGGTCACGCTAACAACAGATTCTGTTCTATCCTTTTTATTATGTAAGGTTGTGTTGAGTTTACAATGCACTGAATGTTTTTGGTGGGGGTGGGGTCTTGTGTAAAAAAAAATATATTTGTTCTTATAGCCAACAGTGAACTCTTCAGTCAAGTCAGCCAGACTGGTTCCACCTAGTCCTCAGAAGACCGAGTTTCCTCAGCCCAGACTGGCTCAAGCAGATCCCTCTCCTGTTTCCAGCCCACTGAAGATTTATCCCTCCAGTCCACTTAAATCTTTGACCGCATCTCCCTCCAGTCCCCACAGAGGTTACATCTCTCAGAGCCCCTGAAGAACCAGGGCCCATCTAAATTGAATTCTGGAGCAGCACTTAATTCAAGCCCTGCAAAACCAATTTTGACACCTAAACCCTCTTCTACTGCTGATGTTTCCGTCATACATCAGACTCGTGAGAGGTTTACCAAAGACACAACACCCTTACAGCACAGAGGCCCAGCTGGAACTACCGGTCAGTGCTGTTTCTCCTTTTGTTTGTTTTTTCTAAACTGAAGTGCATGCCTGTGAACTTATGTTTGCTTACGTTGACCTTTAGCAGGTGTCAAATCTTTTTTGGAGCGTTTTGGAGAAAGGTGCCAGGAGCATAAACAGAATTCTCCCTCCACATTAGGAGGTCAAGGACACACCCCTTTGACTACCCCCTCTGCCACCCCCAAGTCCAGGCTGCTCCAGGAGAGGCTGGGGTGCACCCAGGCCACCTCTACCACAGCTGTCCTCACTCAGAAGAACAAAATGGCATGTATCGTTAACTATTTAAAGGGCATATATGTTGAATTGAATATGAAACATCAGCACTAATCTTTTATTTTATTATTAGGAGCGAGAGGCAGAGCTGGCACAAATTCGAAATCGATTTCAAAAAGGCAAAATGTTGAGGAGCAAAGAGGATCTCAGTGAGGTCAACAATGACCCTGAAAACAAGGTCTGCTATCATGTTTTCTGCTACTGGTGCTTGTAAATAGTGCAACACAATCTGATTGTGTAAGATTATAGTCCATATTTATTTATAATACCATGTAAAAAAAATAATAATCTGTTTTAGCAATTAAAAAAACAACTAGGAAGGAAAGCAGCATTTTCGTGTTTTTATTACAGTCTCTTTGTCATGCCTCTTTTAATTATTTTAGTTTTTAATTTAAAGAAAAATGCATATAGCTGACATGACAGCCAATTAAATAAAATACTAATATTAATCACACTTATACTGAAGAGAAATATAGCAATATAAATTATGGCTTTGATTTGAACTATTCATTTTTCCGAAGTCTGTTTTGTTCCTCTTTATAAACCCAGTATTAATTTTATGATAGGAATGGGAAGCCAAAGAACTTAATGTGACTCAATGCAACCATTTTTTGTATCCTCAGGAAATTGAAGCGTCTGTACAGAGTCCGACCTCTGTGCCAGCGCCTGAAGTACTAAACAGCCCTTCTAAATCTAGTGAAAAAGGTATTTTATTATGAAAGATATAGTTAAATGTGTTCTTCTAAATCATCCCATTGTTCATTTTCTTTGTTCTGTTCAATTGTGAATTAGTCGAATCTACTTTGCTGCATTTTCATGTTGTATTGTTCATTGTAATGTTATAGTGGTTCTCAAGTTTTTTTGGAATATGAGTAGTTCAATGGATTGTATTTTTATTTTAGGCAATGCGTGTGCTTTTCCAAGCCCAGTAAAGAAAGTGGAATTTACAGAAATAATGCCTCTGGTGAAAGAGCAAGAGGAAGTACAAGATATGGGCAAATCAGGTGTACTATAGATTGTTTTCTTCATATTAATATGTTATTTGCTTTAACAGTTTAAACTGTTTTGTTAATCACCGTTTAGTGTCAAAAGACAAGACTAATTAAATATTTTTGATAAACATTTTTTTGGTTGTATATGTAGGGCTTGGTGATCATATCTTGATGTTGTTCCGCATTTTTGAGATATTTAAAATGCATATTGTATATTGAATATATTTTGTATTGTCTCTTGTACTTTCATTGATATATCATGACAAATATATTTTGAAACCTTATTATATCGCTAATTCCCATTACATGTTTTTGATCGTGAACGTTCTTGTTGGCCTTTATAGAAATAGATGAAGTGCGTGAGATTGAGATGAACGTGGATGGCTCTATTAATTCTGAGGTGATAAATGAGCTGTTTGATGGAGTCCTGGAGGAGAGCGAGGAGCAAAGTGAAGAGGAGGATGCAGATGAAGATTCTCTGAATATCTCCTCCATGTCTCTCCTCGCTCCACTTGCAGAGACTGTAGCAGCGGTGGTCAAGAGCCCAGAAAGAAAGCCTATGGTGAGCCCTGAGGATGTAAGGCCTTAACTAAACAGTGATCATGCCGAATAATCAGAAAACTGATGTTACATCTCGATTTAACTTTTATTTTGGTCCAGACATCGACTCCTGCCAGCTCATTTATTGAGAAGAGTTCCACCCCTGAGAGTGTATCCAGACCCAGTAAGTTTCAAAGGACACGCATGTTACGAGCTGGATCATCTGACAGCATAGATGTCATCGATGAGCAGCAAAACCAGAACCTTCTCTACAGGTGTCCATCTGCTCGTCGTCTCTCCAAGCAAAATTCTATCTGATTTGTTGTGTATGAGTATGATTTGTATTTAATGCATGGTTGTTTGATTTCAGCATTGATGGCTACAGATCCACAAGAGTTAAGACTGAGTCAGAGAGACCTCATGTTAAACAGGTGTTAGTGAGGAAAGAGGATGTGTCCTCCAGCTCCAGTCACATCAACATCAAGCAGAAAATGAAGGTCTGTTCACAAATGTTATTTATTTTGTTTTGGGCCCTGTCAATTAAAAAAAAACATGCGTTTTCTTTTTAGCAATGAGTTAAGTATGCCTTATATTTACACTTTACATTTATCCGTTTAGCAGAGCGTTTTATCAAGTCATTTAAAATGGAGGAACCGAAGCAATTCCTCTCAGATCCAGACAATATTTGTAGTATGCCAGGTTTATTAGAAAGGTAGATTGTGAAAACAAGCTACAACAAAAGAAATGTATAGATGAGAAAGATATATATTCTATTGAAGATATATATGCAATGTATAAATTATGTGCAGGCACTAGGCTTGCTGTGATAGACGGTGTTGGCGGTGATACCGTTGTTTAGATTTTTTTATAGTAATAAAAAATAATTTAGTTCAGTTAGAGGACACTATGGTTAAAACTGAACGTGACTGCTCACAGATCAGATTAAATTTATCACATGAAGAGAGCTCACTGACAAGAAAAGTGAGGTGAGACAGACAAGACGATGCGGAAGAGTTTCAAAACCAAATGTAAAAGTGCCTGTTTTAAAATATTTAGATTTTGAATAGCCTGTTGACTTCTGCCATTAAAGTCGGGTGCCCACACTTTTGTGTGTGCGGAATCTACTTTTCAAATCTCACCGAGATCTACCAAGTAAATTAATAAGATACATTTTGCACTGCATACAATAACATAATGATACATGTATCTTTGTTTCATTAATTTAATAATAAAACAATGTTTTATTATTATTCACAACGCCATCAGTAAATAGTTCCTCTGTAAGAACAAGCTGTTTGGAGAGTCTGATGCCCGTATGCACATAAACACCATTGATCCTCACTAACTTCTCCAACACACGCGAGCATCCGTTATAAAACACTCGCTGTATTCAACTGCGTGAATATACTGCGCTGTATCCAAGCAGAAATATTATGTTATAGTGATCAGTGCGCCGAGAGCACACATACACGGTTCGTTATTATAAGGGACACAACGTGCGCCTAATGCACGATCCTGTATGTCACTGTAATCATCTTTACCTTGATTAAAATAGTCATCCATCAACTTGTGTCTACTAGTGTGACACTGGCTTCTTTTATCCAGCCAAGAGCTGTAGTTTGCATATCATATGCTCATTACTTAACATGTCATAATATTAGTGAATATATTATATTGTAGTTTTATCTCGCGACCCCTGGTTGAGAAACACTGACCTAAAGCGAGATCTTCCAGCATTGCCTTCGCGAGCGATCTATTGGACATCCCTGATCTAAATGATAATGAACGTTTTTTTTAAAACATTCGTTTCTCATTTATTTGGTTCCACAGTATTTGCTGATTTAAATTTTATTTAAACAGTGCGATTTTTATTTGTTTTGCTAATAAACGTTCTATGTTTCATAATTCTTTGTTCCTCATTCTTTACTGATTTTGTTTTGTTTTGTTTTGTATAGCCTATATTTAAACTTCATGTAAGTTATTTTATTAGGCATATAGCATGATGTATTTGTATTCATTTTGTTAAGTTCTGTTCTACGTTGTATTTTGTTGCTTGAATTGAATTCAAGCAATTAATGCAGAATTGCCACTAATTTCAAAGTGAAAGTAAAATGCGCACGGTGCTTTTATAAGCTATTATACAAAGAAAAGTGAGAGAAAGAGGGAAATTTGACTGATAATGCAGCAGTGATTTATAATTTTTTTCGTCGTATTTGTTCAACAGTATGCATACTTCAATTTAAATAGTTTTCGTACTTCGTAAGGCTTCAAACCACACAGGCGATTTTAGGAATCCCTTAATAATGTAGATAAAAATATAGTGCAAATCTGCCATAAACATTAATGACGTAAGCATTATAATGAGACCTTTATAGAATGTGAAATCTATAGTAAATCCTGTCCTTGCCCGTGTCTCAGTGAGTTGTTGAAAGCGCATCACGGCGGGAGCTCTCGCGCTCTCTCTATCACTATAGCGCGTAACTTGAAGTTCACGTGAATTTCATAAACATAGCATATAATTAACTTTATAGGATGTGAAATCGATAGTAAATTCTGTCCACTCCTTACCCGTGTTTCAGCTGCGTTGTTGAAAGCACATCACGGTGGGAGCTCTCTCTCTCATTATAGCGCATAACTTAGTTCACTGGCATATGCATAATTTTGTGCAGATACAAGTTGTAATGTTACGTCTATGTTATGTATCGAAGTTATCTGATTAATATCATAGGAAGTGTCATAGAACAGGTTTCAGTTTATTGGCATAAAGTCAGCTTCACCTCAGGCAGCTATTTTTTTTTTTTGATGCTTTTTTTAATAACATTGCTGCATTATAATCTAACAGTGTTCTAATCATGTTTTCATGTCATTTATTTATAACATTCATTTTCTAAACAATCTATTTTCATTATCTCATTAGGGCTATGTTCCGCCCCCCGTGTACTCGATTAATCATTTTTGAAACCTATCAACGATCAAAATAAGAAATTGTCAAAGTGCCCATCCCTAAATTTGCAACTGTCTTTTTTTAAAGGGGTCATCTGATACCCATTTTACACAAGTTGATATGATTCTTTAGGGTCTTAATGAAAATCTATGACTTTGTTTTTTACACTACCATTGATCAATTTTAACCACCTTCTTTACCCTGTAAAAATCAGCTCTGTTTTCAGCACGCTGTTCAAGTCAATAGGGCTGTTCGACTTGAAGTGGCACCGCACAGATCGATCGGTGGATGACATCAAAGTACCGCGAGAGCCATTAAAAAGCATATGGTACCATCAGCTCTCTAAACGCTCTCGCGGTACTTTGATGTCATCCACCGATCAGTCTGTGCCGTGCCACTTCAAGTTTAACACACCTGACATTTCTTTAAATACTATTGAGCTCTGCTGACCCCCTCTCTTCCGTGGATGAGAGTGATGAGCAGAGCATAGATATGTGTAGATTCCCTATTCAACCACTCCAAATATGTTGACACGTCAGCCATCTCGCATTCACCATAATAATAAATGAATATTCAAAGATATACAAGCATATAACTTGCTGTTGTTAATGCACTCAAAGATTCGCAGACCATTCCAAAAATGGCAGATGTATTACATACATAAGAGTCCATAATAAGGAATCTAGGTATATACATCTATGGATCATACTAAACTTCAGCCGTGGATCTGGCTAACTTGCACATTATTAAGAAAGGCGATTTGCAAAGATTCATAAAAACCCTTATACTCACTATTTCTGTAGTTAAAGCTGGATCATGATTGATTTGCGCGAACATAGATTAATTTATGTAGATCAGGGATCAGCACATTCTATCAGCGAAAGTAACATTAATTCTCTGCCTTCATCGACTCAGATGTCAGGAGTAAACTACGACTGCTATATTAATTACATCCAACAACTAAACACTTCAATTGCTTAATTGGAGACGTCTTGTCTTCCCTGCACTGGAGTCGACAGACCTCAGCTCACTCAAGGCGGTTCTAAAGTTAAGACGGTCTTGTCAATCAACTCTCGTGAGAAGGGCCTGTACAGAACTACATCATTCTGACGGGAACCTCAGAACAGCCTTTGAGAGAGGGGATTTTAAAATGGGGATTAAAAAAACACTGGGTGTATTTTTATAATTCTAGAATGGATGTGTACACACTTCCAACACGCATTTATGTTCAAACAACTTGAAAAGTGAATTTTGCCTCCGATGACCCCTTTAAATAGAAGGCAGGACTTTTTTGCCCTATTGCACATTGCAGTTTCTCCTAGTTATAGTTATATGAGTGAACTGTCTTTGATCTGAATGGGATTTATGATGCCACATTGTGTTCTCAGATGTTGACCAATGAGATGAACCTGCAGCAGACAGTGATCCATCAGGCTAGTCAGGCTCTCAACTGCTGCACAGATGAAGAACATGGGAAAGGATTTCAAGTGGAGGCTGAGGCTGAGAGACTGCTGCTTATTGCCAGTAAGTGACATTTTCCTTTTTTTGCTATATTTTTCAGGTGATTTATTTCTTAAACTTGGACTGATCACTTCTTTTGTTCTGCCTCAGCTGAAAGGAGGACCGCCCTGAAGGCTGAACTGGACCGGCTAAAAGCAGAGGGTCCAACAGCCCAAAAGAAAAGCACAAGCAGTGCCCAGATGGATATGGGTATACCTGCTTCTAAAGGGTCCATCTCACTGCTGGAGCTGCGCCTCCCTCTGAAGGCTGACTTTATCTGTTCTTCTGCCAACAAGCCTGGTGAGAATGTTTCTGTTTTTATGCATGGATACTTTTTGTTTGCCACCTTAATTCCCAATCAGACACTCACTCATGTCATAATTTTGATGTAAGAATGTGGAACCCATTACATCTTTGTGATGATCCGTGCTGGAGCTGAGAACACAGTGGCAACTCCTCTAGCAAGCACACGCACTGGTCTAAGTGGCGATGCTTTGACCTTCTCCACCAAATTCACTTTGTAAGTGTCATTTCCTATTAAGGCCACTCTTGACCTCCCTATCACCTCAGTGTAGTGTTTATCATATTAATACTTTCCTTGATGTGCAGGTCTGACGTCTCTAATGACTTTGAGATTGATATTGAGATCTACTGTTTTGTAAGTACAGCTTTTAACTAGCTTTCCAGTGAAATGCATGCCTTTTGAACACAATTAAACCTTTATCAAGACATTTAGTAAATGTTTGTTTTTCTCTTAGGTTCAGAAACGGGAGCTGAACCCTGACAAGAGGAAAAAGTCCAACAAGTCAAAGGTAGACTCATAGACGTGCTAGATTAAAATGACTTGTGTGTAACACTAAGTTTTAATGAACGGCTACTCTAAAGAGCTGCAGTCAGCGTGTCCAGAATCTTTTTTTAATTAATTTCTTAACTTAAAAAGGCATTCTGTCTCAGTCTCAGTAGTACTCATTAGTGCTGTGTTTGTGTATAGTAAGCTGTTGTAATTGCTGTTCACTATATTTTACTCTGAAATAAATGTTTTATCTCCACAGGCTTTCACACCGAAAAGGTTCCTTGCTCTCTCTGTAAGTAGTCTGTTCACTTTAACCACAACACGTGCTACTTGTCAAAAGGGGTCCATTTTTTTTATAGTTTTATTCAGCAAGTATACACTGAATTGATCAAAGTGACATTTTACGATGTTACAAAAAAGCTGTTCTTTTTATTTTTCTACTAATCAATGAATCATTATCTGTATTAGGAGTTACACAAAAATATTAAGCAGCACTATTGTTTTTCGGCATTGATCGATAAGAAATGTTTCCTGAGCACCACCAGATCAGCATGTATGTTAGAATGATTTCTGAAACATTATTCCATATATCACTACAGTTATACTGTTATTATTCGTTTAAGTTCAGAGTAAAATATGATGCTGAAACGAATGTGGGGAAAAAACTGGCACGCGTTTTAAATGCAATCATTAATAATCAGTGAAAAATAGATTTTTGATCATTTTGCAAGTCTACTGTTTTCCTCTGGGAAAAATTCCACACCCCAACTTTCATCTTGAGTTGAGGTTTTATTATGGATTCAATGTCAGCGATCTAGACCGCATCAAATCTCAAAGATTTATTTAATAGAATCTGTAATAAAATAAATAAACAATGAATGTAGAGCTGCTTGAATAAGCCTACAGGGTCTCTTCTGTCTTTAATTTAAAGGTCACTTCACCTTGTGCATTACTTCTCCTTTGTAATGTAATATTGTACAACATGTAATACAGTACCAGAACATTCATTAGTTATAAACAATATAAAAATGTCAAGTTCTGACTTGTTTTTTGTGTCCTCTATCTATTAGAAGAGCAACCTCCAAACACCTGGTGAGTATTACTGAGCTTTTAAGAGCGGTTCCATTCAACTAACGTTTTCAAACAGTTAATTCATAGTTCATTTTGTTTCTTCATTTTTAGTTATGGCTAGCCCCGGTGGTCCAAACGCAGTGCGCACCAGTAGCTTTGTACTTGTCGGATCACACAAGCTAACTCTTGCCTCTATTGGGAGAAACAAATTCCCGTTGGAGAAGGTACTTTCCTCCCTTTGGTTCAGTCTCTACATCTTAACTCTTCCACTAATTAAACGATACTAACACCACCACTTGGCAAAACACACTGAATGTATAGAGGGTATGCACACAACATCACAGTAGGCGGAAGTGACTGCAGTTACACCTGCTGAGCGACAACATAACGTAGTGTTAGTGATGGCGAAGTGAAGCGTTCTGAACCAGTGAAGCTTTCAAACCAATTGTGTCGGAAAAAGGTTAATTACTCGAAGCTTTTAAAACGGTTCATCTTGTGGTCATAAAAATGAATAACACCTTCCAAAGTGCTGTGATTCTTTACAGCTGCTGGTTTCACATCTGGTTCTGCAACTGATTCCTTGTTTTAATTTATTGTATAAACATAATGGCCATTGTCAAAGTCATTAATTTGTGTCGGTGTACTGCCACTAAAATAATTCAAATAAATCAAACAAACTCATGAATTAAACCTGTGATCTGTAAATGTTAACTCTGTCTCAGTCCTTAGACTGTTATTTCATAGCCAAAGTTCATTTGACCTTAATATATAAATTAGGATAAAAAGAAAACAATGCTAACGCATTATAATGTAAAGGAAACGGCGCCGAGGTTCGCTACGTTTGAACCAGATATGAAGCAGTCACGTGGTATTCAGGCGAATGAAGCTTCGGACGTCTTAGATCACGTGCTTTTGGCAAAACGAATCAAGCTCCGATACAGCGCTTCGATGTTTCGTTTTTTTGATACAAGCTTCGAAGCCTTGGTGTCGAACGTCACATCACTACGTAGTGTTCAGTTTGAACGCACTGAACATAATTCTGACTGATACGGTCACAATGGAGAACTCCGTATCATCTGACAGTTTCCAGGTAACTTTAAAAGTTTCTACTAAACATATTGAAACAACCAGAATATCCGTTGATGTTCTCATGACTTTGATTTCAGCACAATACAGCGCTTCATAATACACATTGTTATTTCTGTGAAATTATATAGAACAATGATGCAAGTGATGATTTAGATCTAGCTGTATTGTTTTTATAGTGTTGTCTAGAAGATCAAGTGTGAAGGCTTTCGTATAGCTTTGTTTATTTCTTTGGCATCAAATTCGGGTCTACATAAAAACGTCAGGAAACCCTATTCTTGGCCACATGTCAGTGTCCACAGTTTTTGTAGGATGTAAGGATCACTGTTGAGTCCAACTGCGAGCGAGCGCCAGCCAAGTTGCAGGGTGTTTTGCCACTCAGTCGGACTGAGTGGTTGTGTTCCGTCACGAGTGACGTCAATACATACCCTCTGTTGCTTGCTAACGTCAGAGAGGGAGAGGTTTAACCACAGCACTGGTTCACACCTGCTTAATACAGTTTTAACACTACTCTCTTGTTTTTCTTGCACAGTGCTGCCGTGTGCATATCCCAGACTCTTTCACATGCAGTCATTTCTCTCTTTTAGATCAAATATGAAGGGGTTGAAAGAGAGCTGCTCAGTGACATGTTTCACAAAAAGGTTGCTATATTTGCTCGGAGTTTGGTAACACGGGTTGATGTGTGTCTGAGTATTTAGCTAACGGGTCTTGGTGTCTTTGCGGTGATCACTGTCACTTTAAGCTGCTTCTTTACAGTTGTGTGCACATCATTGCCTTTGTATTTGGGTGTATACCAGTTGTTTTTGTCACTCCTTTAGGCAAATGTGTAGCTACTACATTTATGGCTCGCTTTTGCTGCAAACGACGCTTCTCTTGGATATGTTTGTGTTCTGGTCCTTAGTGTCCTGTTTTGCTACAGGTACCTTTCCTTTGTCCTTTGGAGGGGCACGTTTATCTGAAAATGCAGTGCGAGGTTGGCTCACGGATAGAGGAAAGAGGCTTCCTGGTGAGTCTTTATACTGAAAGAATGGTAGACGATAGATTAGTAAAAGTCATTATTAAACGCTTTCTTGTTACGCTTGGCTTTGAGTGAAGGGGTCTTTTATTTGCAGACTATGTTTGAGGATGTGAGTGGATTTGGAGCCTGGCACAGGAGGTGGTGTGTCCTTTCTGGATATTGCATCTCTTTTTGGACCTACCCTGATGATGAAAGGCGAAAGGTAGGCCTACTATAATTTTGTTAATTGAGATGCATTTAATTCAAGTTAACAGGTTATTATTCTTCCCACAGAATCCAATTAGTCGCATTAACCTAGCTAACTGTACCAGTCGTAAAGTGGAGCCAGCAAACCGAGAGTTCTGTGCCCGGCCCAATACCTTTGAGCTCATCACTGTGAGACCGCAGAGGGAGGGTGACCGAGAGACCCTGGTCAGCCAGTGCAAGGACACGCTGTGTGTTACAACGTAAGACCCAAATAAAAATGTGAATTTGTGTGCTTTTATGGAAAAGATCCCAGTTTTAAAGCCGAACATACCTTTGTAATGTGCAGGAACTGGCTGAGTGCCGACACTAAAGATGAGAGGAATCTGTGGATGCAGAAGCTCAACCAGATCGTGATAGACCTGCGCACATGGCAGCCAGATTCATGCTACAAACCCATGTAAGCCTGATCTCATCGGGCACCAGCGGCCAAAAGTATTCTAGTCTGACTTTCACATTGACCGTGTGTATATGTCTGATACGGAAGTGCAATATGGCATCACAGTTACAGTGTTTACAGATACATGTTACAGGTTTGTAATCATACATTTGACAAAAGTTAAAAGCCATAAATGAGACATTTCAAGTAAAGGACTAAATGCTTTGCCTTACAAGGGTAATCAGGTATGTTTTTGATACTTTTGTCTGTGTAGTTTAGCAAGGATTGCTTAAAGACTAATGCAAGTGTGTTTGCTTTGTTAGACTGTCAACTTGTGTATGTATATTCAAATGTCTGTTGCATGTCTGCTGAGAAACCTGCTGTAGTCGGACGTCTCAGAATATTTAAGCAAGACAGGAAGCAGTGTCTGAATCAGTAATTTGGTGACACATTTTAGTATCAAGTACTGCCAAAACCCATGATCTGTTTTTATATTTGCTGGTATAGGGATGACTTTAAAATGTTTAGCTCATCTGTCACAAGAATTCATGTACTTGAGAAATATTTTTGGGGGTTTGGTTGGATTGGGGTTATGAAAATTGAGAAATGTATTTATAAATCCGTTTCTTGAAGTACACAGTAGAGAGCTTGCCTGGATAATGAACAGGAATGGGTTTTTTTCTCCTTCACATTTATGTTGGTCCTATCTGGATAAAAAGCTGCAGACAGTTAAAAACAATTCGATCCTTCCCTATGTCACTAAAGCTCGTTTCAGCTCAGCTTCTACAATAACACTGAGGAATGTGTCTTCAAAATAATACAAATGTTATTGATATTCGCCATAGAAATGTCCCTTTTTTATTGAAAAGGAAAATGGCACAAGACCGGTTTTCTGAAGACCCAGATGACTTCACAATAGAGTTGAACTATTTATCATGCACATCCCCTATTTTCTAAGCTCTACACCATATATATATATTCTTGTGACTTTGCTTTATGTAACTTTTATATGAACATTTTATATTTTTTTTTTAATGGTTCAAACTAACTTTAGATTAATTTATCTATATCCAAATGTGTTTGAATAAGCGACGTTTTCAAAATCTTTTTTTTCTTCATTAAATGTCATATTGCCTTGACAGAGACAAATTCTTTAACCTTGTCATGGACAATACCAAAATGTGGCCCCCATCACTGTAGTAATCTTAAGGCACTTTAGTGTTATGGCTGCTTTGTGTGTTGTATCTTAAAACACTCCCAATGTGGCTTCCATGTATCAAGCTGAGCTGCAGTTGAAATAAAACAAGATTTTGACAACCTACTTCTCACCAATTGCTTACGGTTTGTTTAACTGCCTCGTAGCTTACCCATGTTTAGTTAGGTTCGAAATGTTTTTTGTATGATAATGTAAAAATAAAGTATAGCAATAAGATGAAGAACTTAGAAATGCCTAGTATTGTCTTGGTCTTAGACTTAAGAGGACTCGGTGATTTTATTTCAAGACCTGTCGAGAACAAACAATTAACTTTAATTACAATTTAGGATGATTTTTTCGATTTTGTCAATGAAAATAGTTCCAAACAAATCCATAGCAGATCTGTTGTGTACGGTGCCCGGGAGGGGCGTCTTCGGTTCACTTCTTTACTCGTGGTCACGAGATGTATGGGCGAATTCCAAACGGAAGTGAACACCCCTCTGCCCTACTCCCTTCGAATGGCAGAGCCTTTTGATGGGTGTAAGTAGGGCATTACTGTCTCCTATAAGCGCTTGGAACTCCCTTGGCGAAGAGAATGACAGACCAATATAACCTTTACAACGCTGCGCGTGAGTGCGGCATTCAGCGCTTCATCAGTTGTTGCAAAATAAATATTTATTATTATTAGTGTATTCAAACATTGTCTAATTGTGTCTTATTTACTATTAAGTTATGTTTTCAAACTAAACTTGCTTACACTTCCGTCTTACAAAATATTTTTCATCAGAGATTGAAATATGTTCAATATATATAATTGAAGTAATTCAAGTGAAATAATAAAAATAAAAAAATCAAGTGAAATCAAATTTAAACAGCCTATTTTTGATACTTACAATTGTATGTGAAGTCGAAATCAACACCGACTTATTGTTAAAATGCATTGCAAGACCTCTTATCTGAAGATCACATGATCACAAACGGAAATCACTTCCGTGAAGTGACCATCACACGTCACAGGTTTGTTTTCACGTTAAACTCAAGACCAGAAAAAATATGTTCCCTCAACATAATTAGCCACGACATAAAGATGTCATTACCGTGACAAAATGATCTCTTGGCCACGACATATCACGTTCCCACGAGTTAATATGATATTCCCACGAATTAATATCTCGTAGCCACGACATATCACGTTCCCACGAGTTAATATGATATTCCCACGAATTAATATCTCGTAGCCATGACATATCACGTTCCCACGAGTTAATATGATATTCCCTAATTAATATCTCGTAGCCATGACATATCACGTTCCCACGAGTTAATATGATATTCCCACGAATTAATATCTCGTAGCCACGACATATCACGTTCCCACGAGTTAATATGATATTCCCACGAGTTAATATCTCGTAGCCACGACATATCACGTTCCCACGAGTTAATATGATATTCCACGAATTAATATCTCGTAGCCACGACATATCACGTTCCCACGAGTTAATATGATATTCCCACGAGTTAATATCTCGTAGCCACGACATATCACTTTCCCACGAGTTAATATGATATTCCCACGAATTAATATCTCGTAGCCACGACATATCATGTTCCCATGAATTAATATCTCGTAGCCACGACATATCACGTTCCCACGAGTTAATATGATATTCCCACGAGTTAATATCTCGTAGCCACGACATATCACTTTCCCACGAGTTAATATGATATTCCCACGAATTAATATCTCGTAGCCACGACATATCATGTTCCCACGAATTAATATCTCGTAGCCACGACATATCATGTTCCCATGAATTAATATCTCGTAGCCTCGACAAAACTAAGTGAACCGAAGACGGCCCCTCCTGGGCACCGTACTGCGTTTCTGAGCAGCTCAAAGCCGTACTTCATTACAGAATGAATTGTTTGCTTTGAATGAATCGGTTGAATAAATGAATCTGTGACTCACTCCTTAAGTGATTTATCGCCACCTAGCCTACTGATGGTTTTAGAGTAATTTAAAAGTATCATTTTATTTTTGTTTCCCATCATATTTTTACATTCACAATTTTATTTTAAAACCCAAATCTCAACAACATTTATGTGGTTTTATACGTATATATATATTTGGGGGAAGTCGTGGCCTTATCTATAGTAGAGAGTCGGACTCGTAATCGAAATGTTATGGGTTCGAGTCTCGGTCTGGCAGGAATTGTCGGTGGGGGGAGTGAATGTACAGCACTCTCTCCACCCTCAATACCACGACTGAGGTGTCCTTGAGCAAGGCACCGAACCCCCAACTGCTCCCGGGCGCTGCAGCATAAATGGCTGCCCATTGCTCCGGGTGTGTGTTCATGGTGTGTGTTCACTGCTGTGTGTGTGTGCACTTGGATGGGTAACTTTAGAGCACGAATTCCGAGTATGGGTCACCATACTTGGCTGAATGTCACTTCACTTTAATTGTACCAATTCAGATGCCACTTACGTGCCTCTAGAGGGCAAAGATGAAAGACTGAAGAGGGCTAAGATTGACTGAATCCGCTCGGAACAACGTCGGAGGCGCCCAGATCGTGAATCGTAAAACTCAAGATCAGAAATCCTGCTGTGTGGGGGGAACACCGAGGACAAACGTGCGTTTGATCTGCAGATTATCACGTGAAACGAAACAATATCCAATCAGAAAGCGAGCTGACAGAAGATGGGAACATAACAAACCAAAACAAACATGTCATGGCGCAGCACAAAAGGATTTGGACACCATCATCGCAAGTTCTTCCTGCCATTACCAAAGACTGGGACAATCACCTTAAAGACTTAAATCTATTCTTTGAATTATTTGTAGTTATTTATAATATTCCTTGTTTAAGGAAATAACATTTTCTTATTGCTTTTATTTTTTTATTGTTTTCTGTTTATTATTGTATTTGATGCAAGTCAAATAAAAAAAATATATATCTTATTGCCCTTGCATGTTATTTGTTCTAAAATAAAAAAACGGTTCAACCAAGGATTTTTTTTTTTACTCGTGTGTGGTCTCTCACATTTTAAAGATCTTATAAGATTATAAGATATTTTAGTGTGTACCCAGCATAAGGAGACGTCCGCTCTCTTATAGCTCTCGCGGTACTTTGAAGACACACCGATCGGTCTAGCAGCGCTGCTTCAAGTCAAACACATCTAAGCAGTCTTCAGAGGAAGCATCATGTTGCCTTTAATTTCGTGTCCGCTGGTCTTTTATAACATGCGGAATTGACGCGCTGCATGTGAACGATATCCTTTGTTGTACTTTCCTGTCAAAATAACGGAGTTAGTTTGGAAGTCTTCAGCTTTTAATAACTGCCGGGTTCTCCTGCAGTGGGCGGAGCTAATGCGTAAACGGCAATCTCATTGGCCGGTGCTCACCTATCATCGTCCCTGTTTTGATTTCAGCGAATCAGTTCGAGAGAATGCAGACGACCTGATTAATATTCATGAACCCAGCAGATCAATAATCCCTAGTGGGTTTTATATGGTTATTAATCGTAGAATTCGTGGTAGTTTTGTCATCTTATCAGTATTATTTATAGTTTTCGCCCCCTTTTTTTAGAAACACTAAATGACAAATAATCAAGCACCACCACCAGTCAGTCCTAAGTTCAGACAACATGACAAATATGCATTCATACATGGTTATTCTAATTACTAAAGTTCAATCATCAATTGAATGCTACATTATCATAATATCATATTATAATGTTTGACTGGCTGATGCTAAGTGAGGTATTAATAAAGACTGTGCCACTTCACTTTACAAACATAAACTATATATATATATATTTAGTATATCAGATAATTGTTAATAATATTGTGAGTAAACTAAAACTAAAAAAAGACAAGCAATGGAGATTGTATTGCCAAGGTGTCCCAAGAGGGGTGATAATATTTGCAATAATCCATTGAATTTGATTGGTGTCGCTCACTTTGTCCCACAGAAACATTAAAATAGTGTAGATTAGTGTAATGTTTTATAATAATAATTTATTCCATTTGGTGACCATTTTATTAATCTAACATATTTAATATTGGGACATCCAAGTTATTTAACATATTTGAACCTGTTAAATGTGAAGTTAAATTATCTGGCAATTCGTTTATTTTATAATGATGTAAGTTAACTATTTGTGAGAAGTAACTAGAAATATAACTAATTACTTTTTTAAAGTAACATGCCCAACACTGCATAAAATGTATAAAATGAGTCTGATGTAAATATTAAAACGTCATTTTAGATACGGAGATCTTATTTTTCCTTATCTAAACTTTAACATCTAGGTGTGCGATGTGTCACTTCAGGACAAATTCCGGATATTCGACGATACTGAGGCGTTCGATTTTATCCAATGAGCTCGCGCTGTGGATAAATGGCGTGCCATTGGCCAATCAGAGGGATGGCTTTTGCTAGAACGGAGGCGTTACCACTTCCTTTCCTAGTGAGTTTGCGCTGTGCGGACGCGAGTGTGTAGTGGAGAGAAGTGTTCTTGGTTCGTTTACTACTTGTAACCATGGCCCCCAGCACGCAAGCGGATGATACAGTCTCCGGTTTAAGGAAAGGCATTCGAGCCATTCTGCTCGGCCCGCCCGGTGCGGGGAAAGGGACGCAGGTGAGGGTTCAAGCGAAGGGCCGCGTGGCTCATTCTGAGTAAACTGTCCGACAGAAGCGGGATAGATAACGTTAGTAACGTTACAGTCTTGTAAAGGGATAGTGCACCCAAAAAGGAACAACCTAGCCTCATGGTATTACGAACCCATATGGATTTAATGAATTAAATATGATGTAGACACAATGCTGAAATGTTAAATGACAGTCTTGGTCACCATTCACTATCATTACGTTTCAGATGACGTCACAATATACGTTACGTTTTGTGTTTGAATATTCATGTAACTACTAAACCAAACGTTATTATACTATTTAAACCGTCCAGTTGACCTGGGCATTAATAGACGCGTTCTGATCAGATTATTCCTTCAGTGCTATTGTGGAATTATTATTTAATATCCATGTCACTCAGATCATTTGAGCTGATTAACATGACAATTATCACGTGACTTGGGACACTGGGAAACTAGATCTTTTGTCCTGTTGGGTGATAATATAACTCAACAGACCACAGAGAATAGGCATATCAGTAACAGATCAGTCAGCTTGGTTTGCAATACTGCTTGCTGATATTAAGCAATATTTGCTGCACATTTTGAATGTCAGTAAAACAGTTCAAACTTGGCTTATGAATGTGGTTATGACAGAATAACCATTGATTGTTTTGTTCATACAGACGCTATTGTTGGTAGGATTATATGTTTTTTAAAAATAAGTATCTTATGCTCACCAAGACTGCAGTTATTTGCTAAAAAGTTAAAATGTTATATTATGAAATATTATTACAATTCTAAATAGCCATTTTATATTTTCAGATGTATTTTATTCCTGTGATGGTAACGCTGTATTTATGAAAATACAGCGTCACACGGTCCTTCAGAAATCATCTGAATAAGCCGATTTGCTGTTCAAGAAACATTTCTTATTATTTTCAATGTTGAAAACAGTTGTGCTGCTCGTATATATTTGTGTAAAATGTGATGAATATGTTTTCAAAATGATTTTATCAATAGAAATACATTGCTTTTTTTTAAATACAGTCTTCCCTGTCAAATTTGATCAATGTTATTGCATACTTGCTGAAAAGTTTTTTTTTTTTTTTATTCCTACAGGTCTCAATTTAATTGTTTTTATTAAATTATTTATTTATGTCAAGACAAATTTTATCTATAAATATAATGTTTATGGATTAATTGTTCCCATGAAAGGTTGTTAGATGAACAAGTCGTTGGCTTTCCTTTAGATTCTAAATGTTATTTTATGTAATGTATCTGATAATATTTTTTTTATTGTTTCTGGGTTAATTTCGGCCTCCACAGGCACCCAAGCTTGTAGAGAAGTACTGTGTGTGTCATTTAGCCACGGGGGACATGCTGAGGGCCATGGTGGCATCTGGCTCCGAGCTCGGTCAGCGGCTTAAGGAAACCATGGATGCCGGCAAACTGGTAAAATGAATAATGCTCTAGTTTTTATATATTGTAAAACGTGTTCCTCTCCAATGTGTAATTCAGGTTGGAGGGATAAAGTCCTGAGTCTTTGTTTTGTCATCTTTCCTTTAGGTGAGTGATGAGATGGTGGTGGAGCTCATAGACAACAACCTGGACAAGCCTGCATGCAAGAATGGATTCCTGCTGGACGGCTTCCCCCGCACTGTCAAGCAGGCAGAGATAGTGAGGACTTTTTCAATCTGTAAACAACTGACACTATAAAGGGTCCCGGCACTCTTTGACGTACTCCATTTATAATGGGAGCCCAAGAATGCATCAGTCAGCCTGTGTCTCTCTCATTTCTAGCTGGATGGCCTCTTGGAGAAGCGTAGTGAGAAACTGGTCTCCGTGGTTGAATTCTCAGTTGATGACTCTCTGCTAGTGCGCAGAATCTGTGGGAGGTATGAAGACGGAGGGTCCTGTAAATTTGGGGCTCACCACTGCTAATGTTTTCTAATTGCTCGGTTTAATTTAACGAATGCAGAATAAACTGAAAAGATGTCACTCATTTCAGGAATAAGAGAAGACATGTTTTCTAGTGTCTTGTAAGTGGTGATGTCTTTCAGACCTTTCCACACTGAAGCATGACAATGACTTTCGTTTAAATGTAAAAATCAGTAATGGACAAATACTTGATGCACAAGTAATTGATATATAAATCAATTACTACTACTAATAATAAAGATTCATACAGACGTTCAATATTTATTTATCTGCAAATAAGCAAACTTTTTTTGTTACCAAAACCTTTTATACATTATAAAAGCATTACATTTGAATATACTAAAATATCCATTTAAGATATTGAGAATTCAAGTATGCAAACATGTAAAAGGACACCATAAAGTATTACAAAAATAATGAAATACAACATTTGTGCAAATATGTGGTGATAAATTGTATGCAAATACAATGTGTTCACATTTTAAGAGGAACGCTATGCAAACATCCTAGTTTCATACCATTTGAAACCGCCACAGCAGTGGGGAGGAAGCATGGGCGGTATTAGCATTATTTTGCCTCAAAAGCCTATCCTGTACAGACAGTGACACAGAAATCCAGATATGTCCACATTCAAGCATTTTAACAAGCTTAAGCAGCTTCCCCTATTAGTTGCCAAATACCAAACTCTCGTGACCGCAATATGATTTTAATTTTCAATAATCGATACTAAAAACTCCGCCTTAATAACACGCTTTAAGTCACCAGGTGAGCACACATTTAAGCGCTCGGTTCTTGACTCTTTTAGACCAGATTATTGAATTAGTGAGTTGTTGAATCGAAAACAGCTGCATGCGGATCAGTGAACCACTTCAACGGGAAAGAATTCGCTCATTCACAAATCCCACATCACTATTGCCTCTCAGAGGGGGTAGCATTTGCTTCAGTTCATGATAGGTAGATGAAATGAAAAATAGTGGAGTAAAAAGTATGATTTTAAACTTTTAAATGTAGTAAAGTAAAAGTTTCTCAAATTAAAAAATACTCAAATACTGATAAAGCACAGCTGCTTGAACTGAACCTAATCCATTTCATTCCTCAGACTCATTCATCAGCCCAGCGGCCGGTCTTACCATGAAGAGTTCAACCCTCCCAAAGAGCCAATGAAGGATGATGTGAGAAACAAAACCAGCTTATTCTAATTATCAGGACAGCTGTGAGCACCGTGGTAGAGGTTTGATCTGATCCATATGTCCACAGGTGACCGGGGAGCCTCTTATTCGCCGTAGTGATGACAACGAGACCGCTCTGCGCTCGCGACTAGAGTCCTATCACAAGCAGACGGCTCCTCTGGTGCAGTACTACGGTGCCCGCGGCCTCCACGCTGCTGTTGATGCTTCTCAGTCCCCCGACCTCGTCTTTGCCTCCATCCTTGCTGCCTTCTCTGCTGCTACCTGTAAAGATCTTGTTTATTTTGTCTGAATCATCTCTACATCCACTCTTTTCCTTGCATCCATTATAAACCCTATTTGATTCCTTTCATGCTCTGTGTTTGTCTTCATGAGTTTGTCTTTAGACATGGTTTTGATTCATCTGCTGCCTATTGTACAATGGGTACAGAAGCTCTTTTGACAAAAAAAGCGTATGAAATATTAAACGCTGAATGTAGAACCCAAGCTAATTGTAATGTCTTAGTGATTAAGATCATATACAAGTTTTAATACTAACTGGTTTGGTTATAAGCATCCATATAATGGAAGCACGATTTTTACACCTGTAAAAAGGTATGGTTAAGTCATTTGCACTATTTATAATTTTTAAAACGATCTTGTAGTAATGCATGATATCCAGTAGAGGTCATGCGAATGCTTGGTTTAATTGCTGAATGGAAGAAGCTACTTTATTTGCTCATATTTATTAATTCATGTTTTGAGTTGAGTCATTAATTTACTTGTGGGCTTTTTTGCTCTTTTTTTTCCTGCAGCTGTATGAAATCCAGTTTCTCCCATCCAGGTTGATCCAGATGTGAAAATAACGGATGGGGGAAAGTGGGGAGCTGGAAGTGTCTCAGATGTTTATTTTGATCGTTCCATGTAGTGATTGTGTTTCGTAATAACATAGATTTAACTGAAACCCAGTTGATTACTTCCAATAAACATGGGAGACTATTTTCTACTGCCTTACATGAATAGGTTGATTCTTTGTGTTTCTGCATTACTGTCCCAGTGGCCAGATTGTACATCCGCTTCTCAGTTTGATGTTACTTTGAAGACACTTTCACAAGTTTGTGACACAGAAGTACAATGGTAATTGGGAGAGAAAAGGGAACCAGCGACTTGTTACATCAGCCGACCAGTGTATAACGTGCATTACAGGGTTCCCCTGGTCATAGACAATGACATATCAGGGAATGTGGAAAAAAAATTAACATTTTCAAATCAAGGAAATTCAGATAAACATTTGTTTTCTAGTCGAGCTCTGTTTTAAAAATGTTTAATCAATTGTGTGTGTGTGAGAGAGAGATAATTGTTCATTTGAATAATTGCAATGTTCTGAATCAAAAACCATAAACGTTTTAAAAAATGTTTATAATATAATCACTGACTACTGGTAATAGAAAATGTCCGAGAATATTTTGGTCTAAAGTGTTGAAACACTAGAATTAAAACTATTTAAAGAATATACATTTGTCAATGAGACGCGTCCTCGGTGACGTGAATAGAGAATCAAGCTGCGGACATAATCTGAGCAATATCGCGTACAGGGCAGGGAAAAAGGGCTGACAGCTTCCCCTCTGACTGATTCTCGGGGAATGTAGTAGCGGATGTCTCTAGGGTGAGATTTGTCAGATTTACAGGACAGTTGGTTGAATGTACATGGTGTACAATAGCACCGAAGCTCACAGCGTTCCGCCCTATTCTGCTTCTCTGGCTCTCGGTAACAGTTACTATCTGATCCATCTGTACGGTAAGTGCCCAACTCATCTGTCGTCATGGTTAGGCTTTAGTCTTATACGTTACGGGTCTGTGGTTTTAAAATACAATAGTGTTATCAAAGTGTTCTGATATACATCCCAGTTGGTTGACGGGCCACCTGAACCCAATCAACAGTGGTTTATTTACAATAGACCGCTGAATTAGTTATGTTTCAGTAGTCACGCTTAAACTAGGCAAGACACCGTTTAGGGACAGTTTGGTGTATGTATGTATGCATGTATGTATGCGTGTGTGTGTATAATATTTATGTACAGTTACCCATCCATCCATTTACAGAAATTAGCTATTTTATACATTGCTAATTTAGTTATGTTTTAGTAGTTAAGCTTATTTTAAATGAAACCATTTAGAGACATAATTTAGTATTATATGTTTCAGAGGTTAGGCTTGAACTAGGCAGGGCACAAAAAGCTAACATTTACATGTATTTTTAATTCCCTCAGCAGCTTTAAATGTAGACATGTGGACATCTAGTCACCTGTTTCATGTGTACATAACATGTCTGTTTTTGTGAATTGAGATTCGTTTCCTTCTTGGACTGCTTTGCTGACTCTGCCTGAGGCCCGGCCTGTCTTTGTGGTGTTGCTCTTTATAAATACAGTGTCCTGGTTCATCTCAGTGGAGCCTCAGATTCTTTCATAACTGTATATTTTAGAAGTGTTGGCACTTCTAGAGTACACCAATGGTCACAGAATGACTTTGGTTTCATTTCTTCTTTTGTGTCAGCTAGCATACGGTTAATTCCAGTCTTTCTTGTCTTGTTTTTTTTGGCTATCCAATTTACTGTAAACTGCATGCAACAGAACTGATCAAATCGAGATCTTTGGTTCCCAGGAACCCGTGGCTGTTATCTTTTGTGCCAGCGTCATTCACTAATAGTAGCGAGTGTGCAATGAGGCCAAGTCATGTGAAGATTGTTTGTCGTCTTTGTACAGTACGCACATGTATGATTGTTTGACTTCTATGAGGATTCTGTGTTTGGAGAACAGACAGCCTGGTTCTTAGCAACAATGGGACATCGATGAACACAACCACCTTCTCTGCACAGACATTCACACAGACTCACAGCTTAAAGAGATTTCTTTAAGTATCACAACTCCTCTAATGGGTTAGTTTGAGAGTCTGCCAGTACTTCCTGCCCTCCCCGTCACAACGGAGAGGTTAAACTGCGTACGTGTGCTCAAAACAGTTCTGTCTATCTTCTGTGTATGGATTAGTTTACCCCTACACCACAAAGATCTGTCATAAATACATTATTTATAATCGTATTATTAGTCTAAAACCAGTGTTATACTATTTATATAGTTAATAATAAAAACAGATTCATTCTGTTAAAAATATTCCTGTTATCTGCTTTCATTATGACTTGAAAGAAATTTGATTATTAGTATTACATTTAATATTACAATTGATTATGACTATTAGTGATTATTATTTTATATTAAATATTTATATTATTTTATATTATATATAATTTGTGTGCTGTCAAATGGTTAATCACAATTAATCGCATACAAAAAAATAAAAGTTTTTGTTTACATAATATATGAGTGTGTACTATGTGTAAGGAATTGACGATGGGCCGTTTAATTATTAGAAAAATAATGCACACCCGACTGAGGTGGTGATGCGGTCACGACACGAAGCCTTCCTTGCTGATTCTAAATCGTCATTTTAAACCGTAACGGAGGCTTGAGCAGTTGATAGCAGACTAACACAGTTAATAACTAAGTTGAGAGCGAGAGCGAGAGTTACCTCTGTGAGTCAGTGATCGGCAGCAATGAGACTTTAAGTTAATTTTCTTCATGAACAGAGTTGTTGTTGCTACATCGCTTGTGAGAAGTCATGTTAAACTATGTTACTGATAAAATCATCAAAATAGTGCTAATTACATTAGAGCTTATGTTAAGGTGTGTGCAAACTATGTGTGTCCAAAAACATGGACAAGATCTCTCGATTTAATCCTTTTGTTTACTGTATTTATTTGTTTGTCAGAGTGTTGCTGTGGGTTTTGGTTATTTTTATTTTGTAAGACCTTTGAAATAACAGAAATAATTTGGCAAGTGATACGGAACTGTGCGGTCAAGAGAGCTGCCTGAAATACATTTACCGTGCGTTTCCTGAAAATAATTGCCTCAGAACATTCGTCAGCCAATCAGAATCAAGCATTCAACGGCCTGTGGTATAAATATATATATATATATATATATATATATATATATATATATATATATATATATATATATATATATATATATATATATATATATATATATATATATAAATACAAATGCATGTAATTGTTTAAAAAATATATAAAAATATATTCAATCTGTTTATATATATATATATAAATGTATACTTGTAAGTATTTTCAAAAGATACACTGTATGTGTGTGTATTTATATATACATAATGTAAGTATGTTCACAGTGTTTATTAATTATGCAAACAAAAACTTTTATTTAGGATGCGATTAGTCTGATTAATTGTTTGACAGCACTAATCATTTTATATTATAATGTCTTGTTTTTTCCCTGTTGCAAATAAAAGTGTGTGAGAACATGTTTCTCACACCTATGAACCACAAAACAAACGGCCAGAAATCCCAGACCGGTATAGCATGCCCCCTTTCTCCATGATCGACATCTCTTTGATGTTTTCTTGCCTGTGTGTTTTATACTTTACATCTATAGTTACAAACTCTGACTGGAGTGATGAAACGTAAACCAAACTTGCGGAAACAGGGATCCATCCTTCATCAAACAAGGCCAGGGAGCTTATGCTGTGGATTGTTCCAACTGTTTTCAAAGTTTTAAAATAAACTCTGTCTGTCCCAAATGGAAAAAGCAGTCTGCTAATTTCCAGCTGCAGCAGTGTAAGCAGAACACAGTTTCTTGTGAATCGACATGTCATTCACAGCTGATAAATAATAGAGCAACTTCTGTTGTACAACAAACGCAGCCACACCCATTACACACACAGACACACACAGACACACACACACACACATACAGTGGGTTCTACTTTGTAAACTTGCACTCTGGTGCCGAGATGTGACGCAGATTTTCCAGAAACCGCTTTTGTTGTGCACCCGCTAGCATCCCTCACACACTAAACCTCGGAGAGCACAGATGGTAATTATGTGTCAGTGGTTGCATTAGCAGACTGCTGAAGTGGAATGAGCTATTACCATCATCTAAGTTATATATATATGATGAGACTCTTTTCATTTAACCTGCTATGATTCAACACCACCTTTTCAATCTGGCTGTTTAGAATAGGCAGATCGGCTGAGATTGTATGGAATTTCCCTGTTTCCATCGACTAGACTCATGCATTTATAATGCATCTACTATGTGTGCCTCTCGGTCACGTACAGTATAGAGCACATAGTGCTTGATGATTGTTGTGTCCTCTTGTCATAAAAGGTCAAGAAGACATCAGGACACTGGCTGTGAGCAATGCGGAAGCACTCTGTGGAAAAGTGGGTCATACCGACTGCTGTCACTGCGTACCTTGCAGATCCATGAACAGCAGCAGAAAACAGGCTGCTTTAGTTTACTGGGCTTTATGTTGTTACTCTCTTGGTCAAATACAGTGCTAACTAGCCATTTATGATGGAAAATACAGCAATAATGTTTTTTACATGTACCATGTTAATACTGTTTTTGGACATACTAGATCATAGTAATACAATGTTTTTCTAAAAACCTATCATAAGCGGCATTGCATGACAGCGGTGACAACAGCAGCAATCCACCAAATTCAATCTTTTAAATAAAAGCAGAGTGAGTGAGTTTTTGGATATGGTAAGATTAAACTTATTTTAGTGAACGAAGCACCACATTTCAGCTCATTTTGTTAGGATGGTCACAAACATTTTTATTGTATCCTTGCTTCTAGGAAATCCTCAATCTATATGCTTTCTAACAGCTTCATGTGACCGTTTAAAACATTACATTTTAAGCTTATGCATCATTGTTTCACTTTCACCACGTAAAAGCAGGTAAATGTGGTGTTTACATGTAATAATGGTAATATGAGTTTACATTATAATACGAACCCAGAGTCTCCGCATCAGTAACGTTAAGCGATAAAACAAGCATCCGAAGACTTGTTGCATTTTGGGGGGAAAAAATGAAACATTGTCGAACAACAATATAAAATGCAGGAAACTATTCAGTGGTTATTCTAAAATGAATTGTATTAGAAATTATACTACAACTGGAAAATACTAAATTGATAAACTGTTCGGTGTGATGACGTTGAATGTCTCCGACAGCGTCTGTAGTCCCATTTAGCAACCGTCTTTAAAAAAAAACGTAACGGCTTAAAAAAACACAAGTGTGGTGTAATTGGAGTAATTTAACCAAAATCCCATTCAAAAAACCCATTGACTCTGGGACGATGGAACCTGAAGGCTAAAATACTAACTCGCTTCCGGGTTTTTGCCTACAAAGTGACATCATAGTTCCACCTCTATGGGAATAGATTACTCACCGCTGACTGGATGAGATCATAACTGGAACCAACCAGAAATAGAACAGCAGAGTCAATGTAACACATTAGCTGCAATGGCTCAGATGGTAAATCACGTGCTTTTGACACGATCGACCCGGGTTCAATCCCGCCTTTTGCCAAACTTTTTTTTCTCCCTTTTCAAATCTCGTATTGCATTGTAAAGGCATTTATTTTCAATAGGAATTAAGCAAATAATCAAAAAGTTGAAAATAAAGCATCGGGTTGTGTTAGGGTAGGCGTAGGGAGGACTTTATTGTTTATTGCATCAATTTAAGAATTTGAATTAAAATGATAATTTACACTCAATGCATTATTATTGCATACTGTTTATAATGTAATTCAATACTGAAGTGCAGATAATTGCCACTAATTGCAACAAGTAGTATGCATAGCAGAAAATCGTGCTATTTTAACAGTGTAAATAGGTATTTGCACAGTGTAAATAGCTCCTATCGCTATCTGACAGAACTATGTCAAATTTACCCTCACTCCCGTAGACACTCTATTAGAAACATTAGCGTTAACAAGGTTTTTTGTATTCTGATTCAAAGGTAATATAATACAGAGTACAGTTGTAAATGTACATGCATATTTTTAGGCAGCAGCTATTTACACTGTGTGCAAATGACTATTTACACCTTTCCTTAATTTCTATTGAAAATAAATGCCTTGATATAGCTGATGTATTACATCGACTCTGCTGTTCTATTT
Organism: Gymnocypris eckloni scoliostomus; assembly: GCA_027564155.1. Classification (NCBI taxonomy): domain Eukaryota; kingdom Metazoa; phylum Chordata; class Actinopteri; order Cypriniformes; family Cyprinidae; genus Gymnocypris; species Gymnocypris eckloni. Next base: position 13,686,952 of record CM050427.1, on the reverse strand, counting down.
CTGGCCCCTCTTCTATACATCTTGATTGACAGCTATCTCGTCCAGTCAACGGTGAGTAATCTGTTCCCAAACCAATGGCGCTGTCTCAAACTATACCTATCTTTTCCAGTGTGTCTGATTTGTCTTTTCTGACTCGTTATAATTTTTCTGAATTGTTTTGTGAATGTTTTTTTTTTTTTTAGATTTGCATTTGCATTTGTCCTTTTGTTATTTTTTTTTAAGAATCGTGATTTGTTTTGCACTTCTCTGCCACCGTATATATTAGATGAATCAGATATGTATGTAGCTAACCCAGACATCACTTTGTGAATTCAAAGCCAAGCTTCTCTCTCTTCTCACATCTATACTTTGAACGCTTGCATGCAAAATAATCAGAGCTCAGGCTGCCGCCCAAAGTGCTGCTATAACCAACCAGAATTTATTTTCCCACGATCATCGTTTTCATGACCGATCATCGCTGTCACGGCCGAGTACTCGATCGCTGTTGCACATCCCTAATCATCAGCCAGTTGTTGATTGATTCAACAACCATCCCATTTTATTGTTATAATTGTATACATATATATGTTCAAACAAACAAAAAAACGGAATCGCTGAATAATAAATAGCTGGCATAAACGTATGTTTTTTTTAATTCCTCCTTTATCATTGACACACTTAATTGTCATTGACCCATTAACAAACTTAACAATTTGCTATGTTTTCATAACACTAATAAAATAAATAGTATATATAAGTGGACTGTCAGAATGAATGAATGATGCATTTATATAGCGCTTTATTATGTATTGCTGTGCACCCAAAGCGCTTTACAATCATGTGGGGGGTCTCTCCTCAATCACCACCAGTGTACAGCATCCACTTGAATGATGCGGTGGAGATACAGGTGGAGAGGAGAGAGAGTCATAGAGCCAATCGAGTGGATGGGGATTATTAGGAGGCCATGATTGACAAGGGTCAGTGGTGGGAATTTGGCCAGGGTTATACCCCTACTCTACGAGAAGTGCCATGGGATTTTTAATGACCACAGAGAGTCAGGACCTCGGTTTAACGTCTCATCCGAAGGATGGTGCTTTTTTACAGTATAGTGTCCCCATCACTACACTGGGATGTTAGGACCCACACAGACTGCAGGGTGAGCACCCCCTGCTGGTCTCACTAACACCTCTTCCAGCAGCAACCTAGTTTTCCCAGGAGGTCTCCCATCCAGGGACTGACCAGCTCAACCCTGCTTAGCTTTAGTGGGCAACCAGTCTTGAGCTGCAGGGTGATATGGCTGCCGACGAAGCTTAACTAGTGTCAGCTGAACACTAGCATAGTGGTCTCTTTCCCTTCCCCCTTGCTCAAGTAAACTGATTTGTGCAACGCAGGCATTAGTCCAGGGGTCATCAGAGCAGAAAACCAGGCCACATCAGTCTTAGATGAGTTTGTGAAGCTGTAGTATGTGTTTTTTTGAGTAGGAATAGTATATGTACCAGAGAGATTGACAAATTATGCTGGCCTACAAAACCATTTCCTCAGATTCAGTATGGCATTTGCGCACCGTATTGATGTTCCTCTCAGATAAAAATAAATGAATAAAGTCCAGTGGAAGCATGCACTCATGCGTTATGTGATGTATGGTGTTAATATCTGACAGGTGTGTATATGTGTTCATAAGGACCAGAGTCACTGTGAGGGTCCTTGTTTAATGTGTTCATAGTGGGAATCTCCATGGCAACTGCACTAGCAGGATAGTGTGAAGTGGAGAGGGAGCGCTCGAGTGTGTGAGAGAGTGTGGATGAGAGGGTGTCATCAACAGTGAGACACAAAGAAAATGAGAGAAATAAAATCTAAGGACAGAAAATGTGATAAGATAAATACATTTTTAACAGGTTAAAGTTACAGAATCAATTACTTCTCGTTTTTAAACCGCTGGGAAGGGGTTTATGTCTGGCAGTCACTTCGTGAGTTGGGTGCAATGAAGTGTTAACTGTGAAATGAAAAGAGATTGAGAATAAAAGAGGGGAGGAGTCTATGTGTATGTGAGCATGTACTGAGCATGCTCCTCCTGCAGACTGTCTGTGTGCTGTGCTAACTTCCTGTGCTATTTCTCTTCCTTAACAGACCGGCCGATTCAGAAGAAGAGAACAGCAAACTGGAGCACACACATCTCGGCTCTGCAAGCAAGAGAATTTAACGGAGCCAAAAAAGGACGAGCCCTCAGAAACGATTACGTTATCTTGAGCCAGATTCATTTTTTACTAACAACTTCAACTTCCTAGTTGTCTTTAAACGCCTAATTTTTAATTGACAGTATCTGTCAGTTTTGTAGTCTGTAACATTTGGGTTGTAACACCTTCGTAACCTTTTTCTATTTACGAGAAGATTGTTGGAGTGAAAGGACATTTTCACCCATCCTTTTCCCTTTTGGCTCAATTAGTCATTCAGTTATCTTTCCGTTTATTGTTTAAACAAGAATCCTTGTTGTAGTTATGACTTCTTAAATTAAATGTTCCTAGCGGGTAAATAACGGGTAAACTAACTGGAATTTGTTGAGACCTTGACAAACATTATTTTGTGTATCGGGAGTGTCCGTGTCCTTGAGGTTCGGAGCCGTGAAAGGAACGCTTCCCACACTTCCGTGGAAGAGACGCTTCACACGAACTCCTCTAAACCAAACTCGCTGACCTCTCATAAGGACTCAAGTGGGAGAACATTACACGCTAGTTCTTGGGAAATGGGATCCGAAAAGGATTCTGAATCACCCCACTCCTCTGTTAGCGGCATTCCCAATCCGAAATGCAGAGGGCCGGGCAAGAAACAAGGCAGGATCTCTTTTCATAGTCTCTTCCATGGCAAACGCGGATCCAGGAGGAACAAGGCTAATGTGGGAACTCCTCTTGTGCAACAGCTGCACCAACAGCAACAGCTCCAGCAACAGCAGCTTCTCCAGCCCCCCACGCCCACTAATGTTTCGTTAGACCCCTCAGCGGCAGACCCGGCTGAACCGTTGTCCGCTAGCCAGGCCTCACTGGGAGGTCAAGAACTCCTAGAGTGTCCCTGTGCCTGGTCGGAGCAGCTTCCTGAGCTCCAGGGATGCAGCCATCGGTCTTGCCTTGGCTGTCTGCAGTACTTGCGTATCGAGATCACAGAGGCCGAGTGCAGCTCAGCTGTCAAGCGCCAACGACTTGTCCCAGGCAGGTGGCCCTCATCCTGGATGATCCCAACCTGATGGAGAAGTATGAAGAGTTCCTGCTGCGCCGCTGCCTGGCATCGGACCCTGATTGCCGATGGTGTCCAGCTCCAGACTGTGGGTAAGACTGGTTTGGATGTTAGGGATTTATAAAATATACACAATAACCTGCTTGTAGTGAATTGGAAATGTTGCTTTATACATACGCTACATGGTCAAAGGTTCGGGACCTTCTAATTAATGAGTGTGGCAAGACTATTAAATTCCAGTGTGAAGATGTCACTACAACATACAGTGACATTATAGGGAATTGTGGGATGTGGCAACAGTTTGGGAAGGAACTTCTGTTCCAGTATTTAAACTCCCCTGTGCATATAGTGAGGTCATTATACAATTGATTTTACTGAATAAATTATGTGGAAGAACTTGACCAGCCTAAAGCCCAGATCTGAACCCCAGTGATATTTTTTTAAACAAACTAGCTATTAAAGGACCTTGATCATATTCAAAATGTCTGTCTTTATGACATTGCATTGCAGAAAGAGGTCTGGAAATAACATTCCCTCATATTACAAGTCTCATATCCTATTTTCCTTGCCACATAATATCAGATATGACTGCTGACCAATTCTCTTACTGATATCTGAGGGAACCTCACTATGAATCTTCCCTTTACTTTTCATATTCAGGTGTTCTACTGTCATGTAGTCAGTGGAGAACATAGTCATAGGTGAAATAGGGTAGAAAAATTTGGCATGAAATGTTGCCCTGCCTACAGCTAACACACTCCATTGCTCTCATTTCAAAGTTTTGGTTTCACAAAATGAAATGCAACTAATCTGCTACTGAAATTGATAAGCATCTACTAATAATCAGATGGTAATTTAAATAGTGACGCATCAAAAATTCACCAACCCAAAATATTAGGCCAACACTGTGAGAGAATACATGGGCAAAAAACATTTGGAGGGCCAAAATCATTGACAGAAACTCCTACACGAGGTACAGCAGTGTAAGCAGTGTGGACACACTGCACTGTTACAAAGATTGACAAATTTTACTATGACTATATACTCACGTATCCCCTGAGAACATGACACCTTGAACAGCATCCTGAGAACAATTGCGCAATTTAATTACCGTAACCTTATTTTCGGTTTCAGTTTTTGGCTAAGTGAAAGCTTGAATTTTAGTTCTTTAAATGTGTACACTCTGGCACTGAAAGCAAGAGACACTCCACTGAGCAACATCAGCTCATGTCTTGAGACTGGACTGTGCCCTCCTTAAGATTGAAATCCTAGAATTGCCCCAGACATAAGTGTCCAGCCAATGAGAGTTTCAGAGTCGGCTCCAGCTTTCGGAAAACCAATTTGCTGGATTCCCTCTTGATTTCAGCCTAACACAGCTCTTCCCACACCCTCAACACAGAGCTTACACATTCATATCTGTCAAACACTCTGTACTGTAGGCATCCTAAAATTGCCCAAGCGTTGGTTGAGAGATTTCTAGTTTCTCGCCCAACATGCTCTCGTGTCTTAATGGGAGCAAATCCAGCAATGTTCCAACATCTATCTGAAAACCTTCCCAAGAGACCTGAAGCTGTTAGGACTAACCAGCTCTTTATCAAAGCCAATGGTTTCTAAACTAAAATCCCAACAAGGGCGTGGTATTTGAGCATCCACAAACCAAATAGTGTATTAAATGCATGTATTTCAGATCTTTGTCAGATTCAATAGAAGTAAGTGGACGTATTTAACAGTTTCTGTTTGTTCTGTGTGCTTCGACAAGTGTAGGAGGCATTTGGGCAGTTATAAGGAAAATTTGCGTTTGTGTGGGAAGCCTAGTTTAGCTGATGTGTCATTCTGAGAGAGAGTGATTTACTTCAGAGGCCTTTTACAACCTGTCCAAGGTTTGTCAATCATAAAAATGTGCCAGTGATTTAAATTTAAGGGACATGATTTTGTCTGCTTCTCTGCTTGTTTGAGTCACTGCCACTTCCTATCAGGCCCACGGGTGATGATAAGGGGTTTTCAGCTAGGAATCTCCCACCTTAGATGTTAAAAACCCACTTTTGATCTCAGAACCACAGAAACAAACCCTGACAGAAAAGCTTCCCCGGTATACTTTGCATATCGGTTCCAGTCCATGGTGCTGCTTATTACCCATCAGCCCCCCAACCAGCTTCGCTTCAGCTTGATTGAAAGTCCAGAGCTGCCAATGGGAGACAGGAACAGCTTGTTTCTCTCTCCCTCAGTGATAAGTTGCTGTGGCAACTGAGATGTGGCACAGAGGTAGAGTTTCTTTGGGTAACTGAGACTGGTAAAAACAATCATTGACTACTTGTCCGTGTGTGCATGCCACGGTGTCTTTGTGAGCTTCAAATTAGAGTGTTGATTTCATTGTTTTTAATCCTAGTGAGCTCTGAGTGTTCTGGGATACCATAATCATGTGTAATGAGGTCGATTTGGGCTTGACTCTACATGCAGGGTGTGTGTGCCAGTACGTGCAGGTAATTGGACGCTCCTTGTATAGGACATTACACTTCTCCATTGCAACTGAGCTGATTAATGAAGTGTCGGCTGGAGGAGGAATGTTTTCTTCAGAACCTGCTTTAACTTGGGCCAACAGGTCAAAACGTGCTTAAAATGAAAGAGATTGTTTTTGTCACGCTTAAGCTACTGTTAGACAGGGAAGCTGGCTAGGTTTTATTTTGATTCGGAGGGAGAAATCAGCTTTTTCTTTCATTGGAAAAACCCATCTACCCAGTTGATCTCCTGCCAGTTTTTTATTCAGCCATAAAATCATTCAAATTATTCAAAGTAACGTTGTTTTTTTAAGATTTAACGATATGTTTGTTAAAAATGATTGTGCTTATTGTTCTGAGGTCTGAAGTAGAGTTTGGCACCCAACATATTTTCTCAGGAAAGTAATAATATGCTACTGGAATACTAGGAAACTCTCACGACAGGAACATACTGACTGCAATAAATCTGTATTCTCATTTTCCATAATCTAATAGTGTCTTTACCTGCTAATGATTTCCTTGACCTCAAAGGAGTTTGACAATACAAGGAATCCGAGTAGGGAGCACACGTATATCCTGGTATGACTATTTTGTGGGCCATTTATGTAATTTCAGTCTACATTAATCCGGATACATTTGAAAACAGCGTTTTGGTTTCAAACCGCTCTCTGTCCACATGAGCTTTTTCCAAAAGGTTCTCAATCACACTGAAACGTTGGAAAACGTTAAATTTGCCTTGCTGCACATGTGTAAAATTCTCATAAAAGATTAAACAGACGTCCCATCTACATAAGTTTTCATGCATTTCTTCGGACAGGATTTTATTTATGAAAATATCTCATTCACTGACGTGTCCAGTTCGAGCCATTATATGTTTAATCTAAAACGCAACTGCCTCATGCTTTGCCACAGGACAGCAATTCTGAGTAAATGTAATCTTTGCAGGACTGTAATATGAAGAGTGTACAAAGTAATATATCCTTTATATATCTATATATATATTGTAATAAAGCCATAAAAGAAAAAAAGAAACAAAAGTTGTATATCTTAACTCCGGCATCCAAAAAGACAATTATACAGGTAAAGAAGTTGTTATACAAATGCTAAGATAGATAGATATTTTCACATACAAAAGAGCATATAAACATAAATCAATCAGTAGAGTGAGAGGCATTTTTTGCCTGTGCTGACAAAGTAATATATATTTAGCAGCAGTGTGAAAGTGAACTGCACAATACCGGCACAATAACAGGCTCTATAAACATAGATATCTATTGGCACAATATGTGTCACATGATTAAAAATGTGTCAGTCGTTTTCAAAAGCCTCTGTTTTCACAGTCCACCCACACTACAATGCGAAAATGACGTTTTCAAATGTATCCACATTGGAGAGCGTTTTCTAAAAGCTCAGTTTTCCTTGACAAAAAGGGGTGTGCAGCGTTTTCGAGGGTTGAAAACGCCAGAGTGTGTAAACGACCGGCGTAACCGAAGCAAAATTTGTTTTGCTGCACTAGTGTAAACGTAGCCTCAGTGTGGACGGAAGGCCAACAAAAGATGTGTTTTGAAACGAAAACCTATTTGTGTGGATTAGGGGCGTCATGCACTCATTATTTATCTGAGGGGCATGAGAGGATGATTTGTCATGTGGTTTCCTTTTATTTAAAACATTCCCAAACACATTAACTATATTACGAAATATCTCGATTGTCACCTGGATTATGATGATCAAAGTTGCCTATAATGTAGTCTAATAACTATAAAAACTGTTTTCTTAAGTAACAGATAGGGTGTCATGACATAACATATATTTTTAATACGACTGACTTTAAATTTTATGTAAATATTAAAAACATACGTTAAGCTACTTATCATAACAATTTCATTGTACAGAAAGAGAGCATAAACATTTATATTATCAAAGCATATTTTCACTGACAGTACACTGTGAAATGAATATCTTACTTACAGATTTATACACACATCTGCTCTTTGTTAAACAGGGAGACTGTAATAAGAAAGAAAGTAATCACAAGAAGTAGGACAAAAACACATGTTAGAACAAATAAATCACTACACACATCTGATATAAAGTAATCACATTCATAAAACACTGCATCTTGTGTGATTGGTTATAATCAGCTTATTAAAGTTACAACCTTGATTTATTCAAGAGTAGTGAGAGAATTTGTTGCTGATGATATGGAATGGCAGACAGCAGGAATATTAGGCTGCTGTTACTTTAAATACTGCCGGATCCAATATGTGTTTTCTTTCTCTTCACATCCTATTAGTTTAGGATGTATACCCTCACTTGAATGGCAGTTTGACGTAAACTCAGAAACCACCCAAATCACTAAATTAAAAACGTTATCTGTGGAGAAACCTCTTAGATCCTTAAAAAACATGGATCTAAAATGCACATATTTACATTGTCCACATATTGCTCATCCACAAATCTAGATTTATGGGAAGCAGTTTTAGTCCTTCACTGTTTATCTGTTAGCACCATAGAAATACCATTGTTTATCACTGAATATGCTAATCACATATAGTATCAAAATAAACTACCAAAACTACTAGTGTGCTTTCTGTCTGATTCATCTTTGTACCATGTACTTCTGTTACATATCATTTGATTTGCTGTGTGCTTTTCCCTTGAGTGGTGATGATATCTACAGTATTCACTGCAATTATAGATTTTCTAGGAGAGCCTAATGACCTGGTTTCGTTGTTCCCCTGCCAGTTTCTCTCCTGAAGTCATCGCCTCTGGATGTGTCTCTTATTCCCCAGGTCTGGCATTCAGAAAGCAAGGTGTGGTGCTGAGTTCTGTTTACCACTGCAAGCAAATTTGGCATTCTAAATCCCAGAACCTGTGACTCAGCCCTCTCAGCTGACTCTGTCCTTGCGCACAGTAACCATTCACCCAGCTTCACTGCCGAGCAGGGACACGGTGAGTGTTTAACCAGCAGCCAACCACTCTTTTCTGTCCCATGAAGGGAGAAACTGTAATATCATTTGGGGTTAGGCTCTTTGTTACCTGGGCCCATCAGGAGGAATAACATAGCAATGCCCAGAAACTCGGTAAATATGACCAAAATCTTGTCTTCTCAGTCCATCAGGTCGTTTATTTGGAAAGATTTATATCACACTATAGTTATTATTCTGCTTTAAATAAGGTCTTTGTTTGATGCACCATAGGTGGGCATCACTCTAATCGCTGGCACCAGTGTCAATATCTATGGTTAAAATCGGCATTCCTGTTTAAATAAAATAAAAAACTCAAGCTTACTGAATGCCAACAAGTAAACTGTCCCTTAAACCATAAGAATATCAGCTAATCACAAGCAGAGGACATCTACAGTTAAACAAATGGGAAATATCTAGTCGACATGCATTGCTCAACCATAAAGTCATCAAATTATAAAAACACTGCATATTTTTCACTGGTGTAAATTAAATATTATTGCAGTTGCAAACTTGATTTAATGCAAGTGCAGAGATTTTGTCTCTGTTTGTTGTATTCAGATTTTGGAAGGGCTTTAGGATGCAGAAGATAAGATTTTAGCAGTTATAAAAGCTGCCATTTGTGATCCAATATGTGCTTTCTTTCTCAGCTGTTTGCTTTCTCTACAACCTACTGTGTTTAGGAGTATACCTACAAAGATTGGCAGTTTGACACGTAAACTAGAAACCACCCATCCTGTAGCGTAAAACTGCAATACCGAGAATTTACCTCTTAGATCCTTTAGCAGATGCTTTTATTCAAAGTGATTTGCACATAAATGCGAAAAGCCATTCACATTATATTCAGAAAATGTACAAATCTGTTTATAGGCAATGGTATTAGTCCACACATTTGGGAATTTTAAGTACATTTTGCAAACAAAGTGTCACAAATCACAAATTAGTGGATAAAATAAACGGTCAAAACTCTAGTGACTTCTGTCTGGTTTATTGTGTTTCACAGCCACTCATATCATTTGACAATGGACCTGTGTGCTTTTCCTTGAGCACTTTCATTTGTACTGGAATGTACACTACAGTATTCACTGCAGATTATTGAAGTTTCTCTTTTAAAGGACAGGTTCGTCCTCCTCCTCAAGTTCTCTCTAGTTTAAGCATTTGAATTCCAGCAGGAGTCTGCTATTGTCTCTTATTCCCTGTCTAGCATTCAGAAAGCACTTCCTCAGCATTGGTGATGAGATTCTGTCTGCCTGTACAAATTCTAAATCAACCCTCTAATCCCTCTCAGCTGATGACATCAAGCCTTGCTTTGATGCGGTGCCTACATCATCAAGATGACTGACATCAGCTGTAATCACATGACTTGTGCTGTGTCGGCTGTGAGTTCTGCTGGCTCTGTATGAAGGAGATTGTCCAGACCTGCATAAAATTAGGTACCTTCTGCCGCCCATCTGTGGGAATTTGCTTAAACATACTGTACTCATGGAAAATAATAATATTCAAACCTTCTCAGTGACCATCAGGTTACGTTCTGAAAGAAGCCATAGTGTAAGAAGAAGATTCTGTGGCAGTTGAAGACACTTTGATTTGTGACTATTTTATTCTTAATCATGGCATCGCAGTTCCTGCTATGGTTATCGGCATTCCTGTTTACATTGGACGCAAGGTGCGGAATGCCAACATCACACCTTTCCCTAAACCATTAAAGTTTAGGTTAATATAGAAACTTTATCAGCTGCAATCAGGAAGAGAACATCCCTTAAAAAGCCGGGGAATTTCCATCTAGTCAGCCGTGTTGCTCAAACAGCTTAATTGTTTTTGATATTGAACATGACTTCCTGGTGTAGAATACAGAGTGGGCATTATACATTAGTCTATTTCCATGCTACAAAAGACATTTTGTTCTGTTTCAAAGACTTGATTCAGATTTTGAAGCTTTAGGATGCCAAAAGATGAGATCTTTGATTTTAGCAGATAAAAGCCCATTTGTGACAGTGCAGTAACACAGCTGCTGTTTGTCACAGATATGATCCACCTATAGGGCATTAAACGTCCCATCATAGGAGGAATCTCGCTATCACTGGTGGTGTTTTCAATCATCACGGCTCCAGTTAAACACTGCTGGTCTCAGCGTGGGTGAGTATTCCTGAAATCATTTAGATTCATATTTAAGGCTGCATTTATTTAGTCCAAATGCTTTTTATTCAAAAACCATTACAAATTTATAATAATGCTACACACACACACACACACACACACACACACACACATGTTGAGTGATTTTGATAGTGATCCACACAATTGACCGTTTGCAAAAACCCGCCCATCCTTAGTTACTGTTGCTATGCCCGACAGACATACAATGCCGCTCTCACACTACACACATGTTCTTATGCAGTGAAAAATGCATTGCAGACTCACACGACAGGGAAGACAGAGCAGGTCATTTTAAAAGAATTGTGTCATTTTAAAAGAAATTCAAACAATAAATACTGTTTAGTGGCTTTTCAATGTGTCGTGACAGATCACTGTATTTCCTCAGTTCAAACACCTAAACCAATCATCTTTTCATATTTACTTAAAGCATGAAATTAACATGAATAAACTTCAGAAAGTGTTTCATTTCAACCGCAGAAGTCCACCGAATTAATCCACTCTTCTGTCTGATTTATGGTTTAGGCCAGAAGGGATACAGCTGCTGCTACTGGGCATCTGTACATAGTTTCCAAGCCGACAATATAACGTGAAATGAAAATGGTTTAAAAAGTACATAGCGCCATGTTTTCATCACTTTGATGATGATCAAATCTGTCCTATTACAGGTAAGGAAAAGATGATTGATCAGAGTTTAGCTCCAACCCTGATCAAACTCAATAGCTGTGATTTTATAATAATCTTGAATACGCTGATTCGCACGCTCAGGTGTGTTTGATTAGGGTTAGAGCTAAACTATGCAGGAGTGGGCCACATTTGAGGATGCCTGCTTTAGTGTCGCAGGGTCTTTTTTGCAGCAAAGGAGTCTTTTGCAGATTTACGCACATAGATTTTGAAAACAGTTAAAGTTGGTCATGCAGATACAGCAGGTATGAGATATCCGTTGGGATGTCAGCAGAAGTGACATACTGTGCCAGCTGGACTTCCTGCATCGCTACACTAATAACAATAGACAGTGGACCTTTTTTGTTAGCAAAATTTAGCTAATGTGACCACACTTTTGGATGTTTTACTACAATGGAATGTATATAGAAAATAGTTATAGCTCACTTGAAGACATTTTTGCTTCAGATTTGTGACTTTATTTGATTCTTAATGAATAAATGCACAATACCATTCAAAAGCAGTAAGATTGAAAATGTCTCTTATGCTCACTCAGGGCATTTCATTTATTAGTAAAATATTAATATTGTAAAATATTATTACAGTTCTAAATAACGATTTTCTTTTTTTCATATTTTAAAATGTACAATGACTTTGATGAAAAGCTGAATTGTCAGCATCATGTGCTCCAGTCTTCAGTGTCACATGATCGGGGAAATCGAGGTGTTTAATATGGATGATTTTGATGCGATGATGGGCCTATTATCAATATTGAAAAAGATGATTGATTGGATCATCAGGAAAAAAAAACTTAGTGCTGATTATTGTATTGAACCATCAATTTGACACTTGCTCTCTGTAGTTGCTGATGCATGGCGGCTGAAGTCTTTTTTCTATAATTCATCATTAGTTTGAATATTTAGTTGTTCATACTAATTTCTCCCAGCGAGAGTCTAGATTGCCCCAGGGGGTCTGGGAGAAAACACACTTTAAATGATTTATCAAATGCAAGATAAAATACAGCAGGTATGAGGGCATGTGGGATGTCAGCAGAAGGGCATACTGATTGTGTCTATGTTGTATGGTAAATATTTTGACTATCTAAATATGGGTACATGTTCTTGTTTTCATGAAATATGTTTATGTTTCAGGCTGGAGGTGCAGACAACAGAGCTGGGAAAGGAAGGTGCTGGAGTAATACTGCATGTTAAATGTTAGTGACTGTGCCAGCACTAGCATGCAGGATCCATCACTTCCTCTTACACCTTACCTGACAGTGTGAATCACTTACAATAAAAGCAACTGCTTAATGAATAAATGCCCTATTCCTCATCCTTTCCTAACAAAATTCATGCTACTGACGCGAGAACGCAAAAAAACGAACCTGATCCGAATTTGTTTTTTTACGTGCGAAAATTTCGGACTCGGTGTGCAATGACCTTTTGAGTTAGGATTAGGGTTTGGTTTTGGGTTAGTTGATGTAATCATGCATCATTTATGGTCATCACTATAGTAAGTACATGTAACTCGTAACAAGGGCACTGTAAAATCAAGTGTTACCAATAGCCCATTATTCGCTTTGGCCGTAACATGAAAATAATTATTAGCTAAAATATAAAACCTTTCAACCTTGATTTTAAAAGCTCCTGGAAGTGATGCTTTGTCTCACCTTTTCTATGATCTGTTGTGTTTCAGAGAGGGCACTAACCTTGAGATCCAGGTGGACATTGAAACGAAGCCGAGCCATCTGTGTCTAACCACTGAAGAGGATCTGGCTCCGCCCACTGCCGCCATGGCTCCCAGCTCGGGGGAGGAGCCTCAGGACTGCAGCTCCCGCAGGAGCGGGGTTATCGTGGACTCCCCTCTGTGCCTGTCGCCAGGGATGTCACTCAGGGAGGGTCTCCGAGACGTCACCCTCGCTCAGCCGGAAAGCATCCGCAGCGACCTAGAGATGTCTGACACGCAGTCGGATGACATCGCAGAGCTGACATCCGACGACTGCGACTCACCCGCCCCAAGAGCTGCCACACCGCGCCCCTGCCGCAGACCACCTGCAGAGCCTTGAACCCCACCGACAGCCTGCACTGTCCCGACAATGTCATTCTGTACGTGTGAGAGAGAGACTCAATATTACACAAAGCCAACCGTTTCTGAGCTTTTGGCGCTTTACCTGTTGATTTGCTGCTTACAGTAATGGCATCCAGACAGCTCATGAAACTGAACTCATCGCTCTGCTCGCCTGTCCCGTCTGGTTATTACAGGCACGGACAGATCCTCTACCTCTTCAGAAATTCATACTGTTATTCATTGGAAATGGAAGAATTTCCTTGGAAAACAAACAAACAGACAAATAATGTGAAATGTTGAGCACATGTATACGTGAGAGGCTTTCGAGTGGTTTGTATATGGACGACACATTACAGTATTGTTTGTATGTTTGTTTTACTCAAATCGACCGGATATTGTATGATTTGCCGCATGCTAGTATTGTTTTGGTCGCACTGGCCCGGTTTGCACAGATGAACACACACAGTTAAGATTGAATTAGGTCAGTGTGATGGGAGACTGATCTGAACTTCACTAGCAGACAGTTTGACTTGAATCACTGGCTGCCTGCCTTACAGACAGAGCTCTTACACTGTCTGTCTGACTCACTGATAACACTGTTTGTGCCCTCTTGAGCTGAGACGAGAGAGATGGATGTACGTGTGGATGTTTACCAGTGTTGATTTTATTGCTGGGTATTAAAATCATATAGTATCAAGGATGGAACTGCCATTCACATGCATGTCTGTTGTTATTAATATTATTTAATGCTGATTTTTGGCCTATTTTATCTCTTATCTCTAAGCACATGGCTTTTCAATCTTTTTGTTTTGCGCAATTGTATTTTTTATGTTAATTTTCCCGCTAGCTGGATGGATGGAAAGAGAGATGGGTTGGATGGATGAGCACTCCTGCACTTTATCCCACTATTATCATTGTAGGCTTATATTTATGCACTTCCTTTTTTCTTTTGGCGCTTCTCTGGGAAACATTTGACTATGGTGTAGTCATGATTTTGTTGGGTGTAATTGTTTTAGTTCCTAACATGCTATGCTTTCTGAATCTCATAATTATACTTGGCTGCAGAAAGAGAATCCTTGGTTTTTACATGTAATGATGGATTAGCTTGGTCTTGTAATCACAAAAAAAGTATTTGTGGTTGTCACATCGTTTGCTTATAATTTTATTTTTTGGTTGTGTGAAGATGCCTTCATATTTTCTGATGTATGAGCAGATTGTGAAAACTACTTGATAAATTTGAACTTTAAACTGTTTATGGTGAAATGAGTGTTAACTAAATTCAGTTACATAAGCAATATGCTGAAAAGAAGGTGTGTTAAATCTGGTATTGTTTTGTACATCCCACAAAGAAAACTGCACTGGCTGTGAGTGTTTGAATCAACATCTGAAAGAATGGATGTCAAATAAGCATCTGTAAAAAACTAAATATTACTAAAATCATCTGTAAATATTATAAGTCAACGTTATGCACCTAAGGTAAATTGTTATTGTGAAGACTTTACAACAAACTGAAAATAAAACTATTCAAATATTTTTTGACTGGAATAAAATGATTACATCAAAAACTTTAAAAGAAAATAAGAAATGTGTCATGGTGGAAAGTTTGAAGTTGAAGCACTAAAATCAGTTCATCTATCAATCCGTCTAATCTATCTATCTATCTATCTATCTATCTATCATCTATCTATCTATCTATCTACTGACTCTCTATCTATCTATCTATCTATCTGTCTATCTATATCTATCCATCTATCTATCAATGTATATCTATTTATCTATCTATCAATCCATCTATCAATCCGCTATCATCTATCTATCTATCTATCTATCTATCTATCTATCTATCTGTCTATCTATCTATCTATCTATCTATCTATCTATCAATCATCTGTCTATCTATCTATCTATCTATCTATCTATCTATCTATCTATCTATCTATCTATCGATCTGTCTATCTATCTGTCTGTCTGTCTGTCTGTCTGTCTGTCTGTCTGTCTGTCTGTCTATCATCGTCTGTCTGTCTGTCTGTCATCTATCTATCATCGTCTGTCTGTCTGTCTGTCTGTCATCTATCTATCATCGTCTGTCTGTCTGTCTGTCTATCTGTCTATCTATCATCTGTCTGTCTATCTATCTGTCTATCTGTCTGTCTGTCTGTCTATCATCTATCTATCTATCTGTCTATCTCATCTATCTATCATCTCTATCTGTCTGTCTGTCTGTCTGTCATCTGTCTATCTGTCTGTCATCATCTATCTATCATCGTCTGTCTATCTGTCTATCATCTCTGTCTGTCTGTCTGTCATCTATCTATCATCTGTCTGTCTGTCTATCTGTCTGTCTGTCATCTATCATCGTCTGTCTGTCTGTCTGTCATCTATCTATCATCGTCTGTCTGTCTGTCTGTCTAGGCTCACATCCTGTCGCTCTTGTTGGTCAGGTCAAAGATTTCATCAACATCTCGTCTGATGTTTTCCATTGCCATGCATCTATCTATCTTAAACACCCATCCATCCGTCTGCAATGATCCGCTGTCTGTCCTGTCACATGCAGCATTCTATGACATTCAACAGATCTATCACATGATCTATGATCATATCCTTTCCACCTCCATGCTCAATCTATCTATCTATCTATTGTCTGTCAATGTCTGTGTCTGTAGGCAATTGTCTATCTATCTGCCAATTTAGCAGATCTACAAACAATGTCAATGTCAGATATTTATGGAATGCGTGCATACGCATTCTGTCATCTATCTATCTATCTATCTATCTGAATCTATCTATCTTATCTATCTATCTATCTATTGAGAAGTTGTGATAAAAAATATATAAAGGAAAAGAATCGCACATACCAAACTACTAAAAATGTCTAAACTATTAAAACTATTATAGGCTAACTAATTACAAAACATATCTGAAAGTAAAATTAAAACTAAAATTAAAACCTAAAAGATAACCGAACGATTGCATATAAATTGTATTTATCATTAATATAAATATGACAAACATTACACTGGTTCTGTCTTCAGTTCAAAATCTGCCAATACTGCCCTCTACCGCGACATCGACGTCAAAATCTTTGCAGCAGTGGCGCAAAAGAAGCCTGCTTTACGGCAGCTAAGAGGTCGTGCGTGAACTGTGGGCCCGAGGAAGGTTAAAGTGACTCTGAATCGAACGGTCAGTGTTTGTATTTAAAATTTGAGAGCTTTTGTATTACTCGTGTACCATTTATAAATGTACCAGCACGAATGTAAACCTTTCGTTGTAATTAAAATGCATTTTGTTAGAATAAATGCATTGTGGTGTATCGTTATCAGGCCTGTCGTTAGGCTAGCAGCAGGAGTAACGTTACGATTAGCAGCACAACTTGTGTTATTCTGCAATGATGATATAACACAAGCAAGTCAATGTTGCAAACGTTAGTGACTAACCTGACAGATCGCTTGATTTTTTTTTATTAATAACCGCCTGCTAATAAATATCCTACTAACGTTAATCAGATATTTTTAGTTGTATTTTTGGTATTGTATTTCTGCCTTGGTCTTATTTCGCCCTTCCACAAATTAAGGTCGTAAAAATGTAAGTTGGAATAGAAAGTCCTAAATTAAAATGTAGCCATGATATTAAATGTTACATGTACAGAAAAAAGCTTGTTTTACAATACAAATGTTTAAAGTTTCTTAAATCAAGATACATTTACTTGAAATGAAAAACAAAAATATATTATTATTAAAACTGACCAAGTGAGTTAATACTTAGTCAAAATAAGATGTCTGTCAGCCGGTGTAAAAAACCTGTCTCAGCACATTGGAAGATATTCGTTCTTGTTTTAATCATAAACTAAATACATTTTCTCATAAATTTCTCAGAAAACGTCATTAAAAATGTCATTAATCTTGATTTAAGTAACTTAAGGAAAAAAAATTCCAAAACACAGAGAGAAAAAAACATATTTTTACATGTACATTAAAATGTATAGTTATTTCCATATTTGAGTTGTTGGGAACAGAAGGTGTGTGTGTGTGTGTGTGTGTGTGCGTGAAACAAAATTAATAATTAATGTAGGCTTGTTTTTTCTTTTTAAACAGTTGTTGTTAATACATTTTAAGAACAGTGACATACTGTGTTCCCTTCAAATTATTGTTTAAATATTATTTACTTGGTCTTGAAAATGTCTTTTACCTTCATAAAACCATATGGCTATAATATATGGAATAATGATTTAGGCATGTCTGCTGTCAACAAGAAACATATAGAGATGTCACATGCCAACAATAAACTAGTTTTGGAGATATTCAGTAGTTGCATGTGACCACTTTGCTTTATTTGCTTCATTTAAAGTTCTAGCCATTTATAAACTTTAAGGTGTAATTTAATATAACAATGAATAATGGCTTTGTTCAATGTTCTTAACCTTGATTGCATTATTGCATTTGTTTTACATGAAATATTTCTTTCTAGTTCCAAGAATCATGCCGTTCATTGACCTGCAGTCAATGCTGGGTATTAATCTGGACAAGTGGCTCTTGGCTCAGAGCGGGGAACAGCCACAGAAGCGGGCCGCTCGCTGTCATGCCTTTGAGAAGGAGTGGATAGAGTGTGCCCACGGCATCGGCCAGATCCGGGCCAAGAAGGAATGCAAACTAGAGCTGGAAGACTTCTACGAGTGCATGCATCGCCGAAAGACTGTAAGCACATCCGCCGAAAATATTCAAGCAATGTATTTGAGGCTCTTTACATGGCTAACACTATTATCACTCCTTACAGCAACAGCGCTTGTATGAGGTCCGTAAGCAGAAGGCGAAGTTGATTAAAGAGGGAGCTTACACCCCCCCTCCACACCACACAGGCAACGAGGAAGCCCGGCCCTGAATCCAACCCAATACAATCACTCTCAACACAGTCAAACTGTTGTACAGTTGCTTCCTCACTTGTGTATTATAATATTATTGCTGTATCGACATTGTTTAATGTACGAGAAATAAATATAATGATTCCGTGTAATTGCTATTGTCTGTTCACTGTCTGTTATTTTGTTTAGTGTAAATATGCAATACGAGTTTTAAAGGGACAGTTCATTTTCGTCCCTCTGTCATTTACTTATACTCATGTCGATCATGGCTTTCATTTTTCTCTGGAACACAGAAGATTACATTTTGAGGTTTTGTTTTCAGTCAATAATTACCAAAACATTCTTCAAAAATATGAATTGGTAATTTTTTACTCCATTAAATAATTTCATATCTTAAAAATGATTCAGTTTTAGATATTCTGTTTTTTTTAAACAACTTGTTGTGACATGGCCGTGTGCTTCTCTAAAAGAGCTACACAAGTTATTATTAAAACTAATGGATTATAATGCAGTGGTTCTCAAAAACGTTTTAATCAAACCCCCCATAAGCTACAATATATTCTGACAAAGCTGCTTGTTTCAGACATGTTTCTTTTTATTTAAAAATGGGAATATTGATGTATTAGATTAACCATAATTTGTTTTGTGATTCCAGGAGTTTACAGAAACTGTTCTTCTGAAAGAATAATTATTTAGGAGAGGAAAGGGAAATAATAGAAATAAGCATTTTTATTTAGATTATAGTTTCTGTGTATGTATGTATATATATATATATAGATATATAATGGTTTATTTATTAATTCAAAATTAATTTGAGCTTGAATACACCCTTCAGGTAGCATGAGACCATCTGAAAGTTGGGTACAGTTCATTCAATCTGCTGTTGAACTGAATGAAACTGTCTTTAAGTGCATGGGTTAAGCTTCCCATGGGACAGCTTCCAGATGAAAGCTTAATATGAATACATCAACCCATTTGACATCCCAATCACATAACCAAGCCAAGATTAGTTATTTGGTATGTTGGTCGGTGGGTGGCAGTAACACACCACTATTTTTGAGCTTCAATGAACTTGAACTGTTGATTTAAAACTAATAAATGAAGCGTCACACTAGAAATAGGACAACTGGGAAATACATTTTATACTACCGAGAGGTTTTTGCAAATAAATGGATGAGTATGGCTCACAAACTGCTTGAATAATTGGATGAATGTGGTTGATAAAGTGCTAGATATTTCTGTCTGAGTAAAGTTCAAATGTAAAGTCGAGTGCACAAGCGGAATGAAGACGTGCAGATCATCACATGGGTTCAGTTTAGTCTGCTTAATGACAAAAGCTGGCTATAAACAAATTAACGTCGTTTTAGATACGGGTTGTCTTCACGTGATAATAATCTTACTAGAGTTCAAATTTGGGAAAGAATGTCCACAGAGTGTCCTCTGGTATGTTTAGCGGGGCTGTTCCTCTGTGATGGGTTTTGTTTGGTCAGTTAATCCTTCTCTGTCACACTCACTGCAGCTCAACTAGGACAGGCAGCTTCATTATGGATTCACTTTTATTATTCTTATATTGTAATTAATTTATGAGGCCATATTTATCACAGAGGATGCCTGTTGATAGTCTTAACTGGTTTACTGGATTTAGCTGGTCCCGCAACCTGGTTGGCCTAAAACCAGTCAGGAGTCCAGACTGGGAGACCAGCAAACCATCTTCTAAGCCATCTCTGGTTTATGATGCTTCTTTTTCAACAGGGATGGCATAATGCAATGTATGTAATGTTAAAAACTACATGTAAAGTCTGTGCATCCTAGTGTTGCGATAACAACATTTAGATTTAGATGTAAAGCAACCATTTTGAATTTCAGATTGAATTTATATTAGTACACTGTTAAAAATGAATCATGGGTCTTGTAATTTTCATTAAATAATCTAGGTGATCATTAATAGTGATCAAATATAGTGTGTATATTTCATAAAATAAATCGTAGTTCAGTGTTGTAAAGAAAATATTGAGGACTTTTTATTAATAAAAACAAGAGATGTGTCTTCCTCATTTTTTTTAAAGGAAATTTAAGCAGTTTAATTAAACGAATTAAACTACCAATTAAACTAAATAATTAAGGAAAGAAGGCTGCCTGTTTATTTTAAGAGAAATAGCTAAATTTTGCGGTTTTATTTTAGAGCTGATTGTTAAGTTCCCATCATGCTTTGCATATGGCTGGACATGGAGAGTAAATTTAGAAAATGGAGCAGTAGCTTTGCTAGTGCTAGTGCAGTATATTTCCTGTATTTCTCAAGTATTTTCCTACTTGAGCTGTTTGGCTGTATTCAGTCTTTTAAAGTCAAATACAGACAAGCCTCTCTCAAAATCACAGACTTTTGTGAGTCAACTTAAAATAAATGAGCACATTTCACTAATTATATTCAATTCATTGTGTTATAGATTAATTAATTTAGGAGATTTTACATTATTTATTCAGGTAGATTCCATTTAAACAAATCAAGCTTTAAAAACTACTCCAAAATATTAGATGTAATATTGTTACGTTTCATTTTTTTGATTTAACTGATGCGAATTTTGATTGAATTTGATTATTGTATGATTTTTATGAAATGCTCATGATGAAGCATTATTAAAACCATCATCATCATCATTAAAGAGGGTTGGGCTTAAGGGTGGATGAGAAAGGAGAGAGTGAGGAAGAGGAGGAGGAGGGGGCCGGAGAAAGAGAGAGCGGGAGAGAAGGAGGGATATGAAAGGAGGAGAACAGACAGCCATTACCGAATCACAGTCTCCATACTGCTCCTCTGTCTACCGGGCCGGTGCAAAACGGACCGAGATTCAGTGTTTCTGTGGCCGGCTGAGAGGCGTGTTTGCCAGGATTGAGAGCCAGCGCATCCCCGCCTCTGTCACGGTAACGGGCACTGCCGTTATACGGTAAGAAGGTCCAAATGTCCGTCATTATTCTGTCCGTCAAGCTTCGGGGTGTATGTGTCTGATAATCATCGTTTTTCTTATAGATGTGTGTCACCATTTTAGCTTCTAGTGTTTGTTATAATGTTAACGTTTGAATAGTAAACGCTTAAGCATCATGTAAAAGCCCTTGATTTCCTTCAAGCATCCTCATTTCCATTTAATAATCGGGCATCGGAAGTGCTTCTCTCTACAGGGAGCGAAGCGAGGTGTTAATTTCTCACGTTAATTAATTACAAAAATAGTAATGATTTATTAATCTCACGCCCGCATCTGTGTGTTTGGACAAAGGGGCTCTGCACACCTCTGTGGTCACTCTCCTCGAGCCACATTACGATCTAGAGATGTCTGATGTGTGAACGAGTCGTTTTTTGGAGTCGGATCTTTCAGTGGTTCTGTTGAGCCGGTTCACACAACCGGATTCGTCAACGAATTGGACTGAATCGGTTCTCGAATCAACAACACACTGACAATGTTACAGATAGTTTCTTTAGATACAACTGACCAGTTTCTGAGCTAAATACAGAACATTGAAGAATAGCTACGTCATGACGTAAAGAACAGCTACATTCGATTCATTTAAATGAACTGTTCGAAAGAACCGATTCGCGAAATGAGTCATATTTTCCATCACTTTGCAGTAGTAGGGTACGTGTTGAAGTAAGGGGCGTTCCTAAGGAAACATGTATGGATATATGCACATGTCTTTCCCTTCATAAATGGTGATTATTCATTCATGTCTTCGCGAGACGAACAAAAGGCTTTTGCTCAATGTGTTTATATAATCACAACCATTCCTGCATGGCTAAAATGTGAAAGTACAGAAGGTTGAGTGGGTAAAGGATGGTACAGATGGTGTCCTGCCCTGTGCTCCTGTAGAGATGCACATACACCATGTTTGCCTGCTGTGTGAGTGTAACCATTCCGCTCGTTTCAGTTTCAGACATTGCAAAAGACATATTTAGATGCTTTGAAGTTATCAAACCTCATAAAAAAAGATGGCCCTGCAAGGTTTTTGACCATTACTTCACAGTTTGCAACCTCACAGTTTTTGCAACATGTTAAGTCTAAATAATAATAATTTACATAACAAATATTAGAAATCACAATTGAAAGATAAAAGTCAGGACATTGTAATTATGACATCAAAGCTACAGAAAAGTGTTCAGAGGCACTGATGATGATTCATTTACATCACATTCAAGCATTACATTAGTACATTAGTTTTACATCTCGAGGTTCCTGACAGCTAGAGGCCTCGGGCACTGGCCCCATTGGCCTGGTACGTAATCCATCCTTGATCTGATCAAATAGGGCTTATTGTAGCTACTGCCCTTTGGCAAACATGCAAAACCTCAAAAATAGGACAAATAGTGTCTGTGATTGCGGCATGTCTTGTGATTTCTTTAATAGACTCCAGCACTTATTGAATCCGATCAAACATTTTAGCCAGTAATCAAAAAATGCTACTATCCTTGCAATCAGGATTGTCTAGTTTAGCACTTTATTTGTCTTTTGCAGGACATGTTCCCTGGTCAGATTTGTTGAAATAGATCAGTGCTTTTCAACTGATGGGTTTCGACCAAAAAATGGGCCCAGGTCTTTTATGTGGTCAGTGGGTGAAATAATGAAACTAAATGAAAGAAACATGCAGCTAACCACAGAATAACAACCTATAGGTTTATGGGTCCACAACAACAATAAGCTTGTGCTTACCACGATGTAATTTGTGCTATATTAATGCATTTAAATGATTCTTTTAATCCTCATGTTGTGTTTTGGTCATATATTACCAGACGGCCTACAAAAATGTGTAGCTTTCTGTGCAACTTTACCAGCCCACAAAAATATATATATTAATACCAAATATTGTATTCAATCTTTTTATCTTGTTTTGTTTCAATTAGCACAGGTTTAGTATTTATTTTTGGAACTGATTGATCATAGGTATTATTTATCTGAGTTTATGCACCACAGATTTGAGTGAATATTGATAAAATTAGCAGTACTACAAAAAATATATATTTATAAAACCTGTGCTGAAAGAAAACAAGCCAAAAAAAAGATTGAATCCAAGATGATTAGTGATAATTTAATAAAGGCACAAACTGCTCTAATCATGCAGAATGCTTGACCACGTGATATTATGCCCAGATTAAACATCATATTTTCCATAAGAACTAATACATAAATGCCCACAGTGCTCTGAATAATGCAAAGCCATTATTTATTGCTATGATAAGATCCCCTCCTCCACAACCATTCCCAGCAAGTGTCATTATTGAGTGAGTGTGTCTATAGTGATGTGTCCGTGTTACTCATAGCAGGTGCTTCTATCCTCATGGGCGAATGCGCACGAACACATCTTTGCACACAATGTATAAACACAGCAAGAGAACACATGCCACCAACCTCTGTTCCACAAACGTATCATTTCTCTCGAAGGGAAACGGAGCCCTGGTGCAATACTAAGGCTGTTCTGGGACATGCTTGGTGAACGTTGTGAGAAGCCAGACTCTTTGTGCAAATGCAGTTGCGCAGAGACTTTAAATCAACACAACAGTGCTCTGTCAGTGCTCTGGGTGCATTCAGCTGTCGTGAACAGTCATAATGACATAGCAAGGTTTTGAAAACAGCATTGCCTCTATTTATATCTGTTGGCTGCCACTGAACCACCAGGTCAGGCAACAGCGGGATGGCAAAGAGATCTAGCTTCAGCAACATGTTTTGAGTGAACTTAGTCCTGCTTTCGAGAAGCAGTAACGGATATATCTGATTATATGCAGGGAATATACACTTTCTGAAATGGTTTCCAGGTCAGACTCGTTCACATCAACATTACATTTATGCGATTTACTGACACTTTTTCATCCAAAGCAACTCACACTTCATTAATACAACGTACAAAGATACATTTAGTCAACTTATTGGTTATATGGAAATCAAACCAATGACGCTGAAGTTGCGCTACAGTGTGAGCTACAGGAACTGATGTTGTAACAACATGCAGATGATATTATACAGATTATGTAGCATTTTTAGTATGAACTAATACCTAAATAGCAAGAAAAAAAAGAATAAGAAAAAATACATGAATACATAAATATAAATTAATAAAAAGTAATTTACTCTATTCTTTTTATTATTTTAGTGTTTTTAAGGAAATAGTACTAGTAAAAAAAATGCATCTATCAATCCATCCATTTATCTTTACTGGGTCAGGACAAAGGATGAATCAACATGTTTAAATATAAACATACATGTGTACATGTACATTTGCTGTATGATAAAATATCAAAATGTATTTAAAATATTTAGGAAATAGAGGAAAAGAAATAGAGGATAATTTTGATAAAAGTGTTTTTATATTGTTGTGGCTAAATCTAAAAAATTTATGAAAATGAATTCAAGAAAAATATTTATTATGACGCCCAAAACATTGCCTTGGAAAAAAAAATGTGCGAACCCCCCCCTCCTACTTAATTGATAGGTTATACCACAGAAACCCCACTCATCACACGGCCTGGGACAACATTCCCGGCTGTCTCCCGACAACAGCCCTCGTTCCACCACATTTCTAGAGTTATTCAATCAAAGCATTTGTTGAAAACGGTATGAAAGCTTTTAAAATCCAACACAAATACAGAGCAAGAACCTGATGTGCATTTTACACAAAATGTTTAAAAATAAATATATTTTCATATAACATATATTAATCTAGGGCACCCTTATTTGTCATTAATTCAGATACTTTAATTCATATTAGTGAATAATAAAGTAATACAAATATTTTTATTTACATTTTTTTTTGCAATTGTGTATATTTGTGCACATCAGATGAACTCTAAAAGTGTTGAACTTCTTAGCTGGTAAAACATCTATGTGATGAATCACCCAATAATAAAATGTGACATTTTGTAGTTTTGTCTCATATTCATCTTTTCATCATATTTGTAAATGTCTTGACTCCACAGCCAACAGAGCAATTTTGTCTTCACTGTTCCAATAATTATGGAGGGCACTGTATATATATATAATGTATAATGTATATATATATATAATATATATATATATATACACACACACACACACACACACACACACGCACACACACACACACACACACACACACACACACACACACACACACACACACACACACACACAATGTCTATCAGTATATATAAATATTTCAAATATATAAATACTGTCCCAGGGTAGCCATAGCTCTTCTAGCAAGGCTTTCATGAATGACGTGAGTAGATTGGACAGGGGAGCACCGCTCCAGACAGCTTTCACTGAGCTCACTTGTATTGATGAGTTCAGCTGATGTGGCGTAATGTGACGGACAGGAGCCTACTCTAGCCCCCATTGGGCCCCATTCTTTCCAGCTGATCACAGAGGAATGCACATCAGAGAGGTCTGGCCCAGCCAAATGCAATGTCCAATACTGATCAGCACCTGTTTTAATAGTACTGTGATTGAAAAGAGAGTTCGATCCTCCTGCCACTTTTCCTTCTCATCATCATTGTTGAAGTGAGTCAGCGCTGATCTCCAGAATCATCAGTCTTCATCTCTTTTACTTTCATTTTATTGCAAGTTTCTTTGTTTTATTGCTTATTTTATTTTTATTTTCTATTTTATTATTTTTTTTTTTTTTGCACTTTCCATTGAGCGGACCTGTCCCGACCTACATTTCACTACTGATTATACCCTGTATGATTGTGTATGTGACAAATAATAAAGAACCTTGAACCTTGAACCTTGAAGTGTTCAACTGATATGTTCTCGCATAAATCCAGCCTTATTTTCTACCCATGTTCTCTGTTATAGAGTTGTAGTACATTGCCCTATGGGTGATGAATTATACATCTCACACACTTACATGCTTCTGCTTCCGTCCTGACCTTATTTCTGTTTCCCTTTTTACCCTGCCACCCTTCGTATACCTCCTCCCAGCCTTCTGGCGAGATGTCTTCCTCAGACGAGGAGAGCCTGAGCGAACGTTCCTGTGTGAGCGGCGTTCGTTCCAGCGAGGTCTGGGGCTCTCTCTCGCCCTGCGCCCACAGCACAGCCGGGCCCAAAGGGGACACTCTACCATGGAACCTATCCAAACATGAGAGACGCAAGCGCAAGAGCCAGGACTCAGTGCTGGACCCCGCAGAGAGAGCAGTTGTGCGAGTCGCAGGTAAGAGATTCGACTGTGACACTGAGAAGTGTGTGTTCGGAAAGAGTTCTTTAGGGATAGTTCACACAAAAATAACAAAATAATCATTAACTAGCCCTCATGTCGTTCCAAAACAGACCCTCTTTCTTCTAAAGAACACAAAATAAGAATATTTCGACTGAAAACAATGTTTCAACTGTTTTTGTTAATGTCAAAGGGATCCAAAACAACAAAGGACCAAATTGACTTGCATCAGATGGACAGAAAACACTGATACATTTTTTTTAAATGATCCCTTTGAGCAAAATAATGAAATCACTTTAATGAAATCCAAGCAAGCGGCCCTTGTTTTGTGTGTCCCGAGTCATTGATTTGATTTAAAGCAGTCTGGCAGTTGAGTAAAGTTGGAAAGGAGGACATGCAGTGGTTTCTAGATACCGGATAACATTAGTGTTCTGGGATTCAGCATTGATACATACAGCTGCATGAGGATCAAGTTCTGTGAAATAAACTGTGATTGGGCTCGTGTGGGAGAAGAGGAGCAGAACTGTTTTGAGACTCTTTTTAGACACGCTGGCTGTTCCTGCTGATTTCATTGCTCCTGACAGACCGTGTCTGTGTTGCTGAACTAAACAGTTGTTGAATACCGAGAGAAAAGGGAAAGAGGTTTAGTTACTTTTTTGAGACGTGTGAGAAAACACTAGTCACTGTTTACTAGGTTTATAAAAACGTATACAAGGATATCCAAGGCACATCTGGAATGCGTTGCAGACCGTCACGCTACCTCAACAGTTTTCTCTGCCAATCCTAACCTCACATTTTTACGACCATGTGTCGAGCTTGTGTCCCTCTAGATTCGCCTCTGTCAGACACGACCTGTGTTTGTTCCATCAATGTTTGGGCCTTTCTTTTTGGTCTGGATGAAACTGTACAAGCTTTATGAATTTTTGCATAATCATAATCCTAAAATACAATGACATTATTGAAGTCTATATTAGGGTCAACGATATGTTGCACATATTTTATTTTTTGTGTGTCTGGATCTATTAATTTATCCAAAAATAAAGGTACATTAAAATAGGGCTGTCAATAAAAAATAATAATATTTTATATTTGTTTTAATGCCATTTTTTTATGATTAAGGCGAGTATCATGATACCAATATTTCTGAGGTCTCCAGGAATCCCCCCCCTAATATTTAACCATTGACCGTTGTCATTCAACATTACTGTGTAACTGAGAGCTATCAATTTGAACATTTATTAGACTTTAAAAAAGAACTTCTAATTTAAGTGAACTTAAATAATCTTCACATGTATTATAATAAATGTCATATTTACCTGTGCCCTTCAGAAAATAGGAAATATACAGAAATCGAATGAAGTTATCAAACACTAAATTCTAAATTAAATATAGATGAATCTTTAAAGCTACAAACGCTATTGTTTTCCTCTTTTCAATAACTACTGCTGCTGCCGTTAAACTGGAAAAATGTATCACCTGCGTTAACTGATTGTTTAATATCTCTGACACTTAGTATGGAGGTACAGACAGAGGTGTCGGGGGACCTAACGGGGGACTCAGCCTGAATCCCTCAATTCTCTTGTTGCCATGGGTCACCTGTTTGCTTTTCCAGCCCCCCTTAGTTTCCATGGCTATGAAATAGGAGGGAAAAGGAATCAAAAAGCGCGAAAGCCCGAAAAACAAGTAGTGATATAGTTAGCAAGCTCGTTTGAATTTCAATTTGAGTTTCAGAAAAGAGAGAGTAGTTCTGTGACGCTTAAATCATTTAAAAGAATTGATTGAAAGAATAAAGAGAAAATAAAAAGAAGGTGATGACAATGGATGAAAGGAGAGAAGAGAAGGGGCAAAAAAAGGACAAGGTTCAAAGAGGCGGTTAAATTAAAGGGAAATAATGGCGTTTAAAGGGACGAGGTTAGAGAGACCATGAGCATGGAGGTAATAACTGGAAGGACGGAAAGTGTGTGTGTGTGTTTGATTTACAGCACTTCAGTCTTGGAATGCCATGCTGCAAAACAGTTATGACAGTTGCCTAGAAAACATAGCGAATTTCCAAAACACAAACTACTCTATACACGCAGATCTCAGCTCTGACCACCTTTCAGTTTATGTGTGCGTGCAGGTGAAGCCGTTCGAACCCAAGCTGCAGTCCAAATCACAGCGATGTCAAAGACTTTTGAGTCTGGGTGGCCGTTTACTGTTGTGAGTGTGTCTGGATCAGTACACACCAAAGAAAGAGGATAAGAGGCTGATGAAGCCATCATTTCACACAGTGTACATGTGGCGTGACAGGGAGAGACACAATGGAAAAACACTTTCATAGCGCTTCCCATCAAGGTTTATTGTCGTTGCCCACCTACAGAGTAAGAAAAGAAACAAAATGTGTGCTTTTTCCATTGGAAAGAAGTTGTTTGTTCCCTCGTTTTACTATCAAAATGATTTAGTAAATCGAGAGATTTATTATTTCACGATATATACATATTTTCCTGCATATCATGTACTGGGCTCCGTAGAGACATCTTTTTCATATTCACAATACCTTCATTTACTGTTCACTTAAAGTACATCTTTAAAATCATAAAGAAAATCTATGACACTGTGAAACATAATCAGTATCAAATCTAAAAAACAATCTCTATTTTTTTCATTCTGTAAATTATATTGTAGCATTTAACACGATTAAAAGAATAGTTCTCCCCAAAATGAGCATTTGCTGAAAATGTACTCACTCTTAGGCCATCCAAGATCTAGATGTTTGTTTAAAATGAAAGAAATTATAATAATTCAAATAATCCACATGACTTCAGTCCATCAATTAATGTCTATTAAATCAAATAAAACAGATCCATAAAGGCGTTTTAACTTTAAACTGTCGCTTCGCTTCCAAAAATACGACTCCATAGTCATAATCAAAATCCACAGACATGTTTAGAAATGTTTTGGACTGTTTTAGCTTGTAAACGGTGCTTAATCTGTGCATATTGCTCTTCTGATTTAAACAAGATGACTTTTTCACTGGAGAAAGCAATACTACTGGAGGATTTTAAAGCAACGGTTTGAAGTTCAAAACTTTTTAATGATGGATCTTCTTACAAACACAACATTAATTGATGGACTGGAGTCATGTTGTGGATTATTATGATGTTTTTAACAGCTGTTTGAACTCTCATCCTGACGGCACCCATTCACTGCAGAGTGACGTTATGCTACATTTCTCCCGATCTGTTCTGGTGAAGAAACCAATTCATCTATATCCTGGATGGCCTGAGGGTCTGCAAATTTCATTTTTGGGTGAACCATTCCTTTAATTTTAGTTTCTAATGTTTAATTTTGAATTTATCAAGACAAAACAATTTTAATACTGGCCTTGTATTGGTTATCAGCTAATAATTATAGTTTTTTAGTAATCTGTACTGGTCAAAATTGTATTGTACATCCCTATGTGAGAGTTTAGGGGTCCCAAACATAATATGCCTTGTTTTTTCACATTTATTTGGTAATGCTTTTAGCTTTTATGCACAACCTCAATCACAGAACCAAACTCCATTATTTTTGCATATTGCATAAAGGTATCTGTTTGGCAGAGCCACATTTATGTGGTGTAATGTAAACAGAATGTGCACACCTTGTCAAAGTGCAGTCCGATCGATCAAGCGCTTGAAGTGACTAAGCATAAATAGACCCTTAAGAGCTTTTAAATGTAGACTAACTGTGAATGCTATAAATGCAGAGTGTTATCCTCTTATTCTGAGCTGGATGAGAAAAGAGATCTCGTTTATATAGAAATCAGTAAACTGATCCACTGTCACTGAAGTAAAATGCCTGGCTGAGACATAATCCATAATAAACGTGAGCCTAAACATATTGTGCTTCTAAAAATTATTTATATGATAATTCCACCTGCAAGAAATAAATGACATTACAGCTATTTTAAGCCAAAAAAAAATTTTTAATAGAGCCAGAATATTTAGGCAATCTTGCTTTATTTAATTATGATGCCCTCTTTTCCCGGAGATGTGCATGTGTAATGTGCCTCAGTGGTGTGTGTTTAGGGACTCATTGGGCCAATAGCAATATCCGCTGTCAGGCTAGCATTAGCATTAGATGTTCTGTGGGGTCATGTGTGCCTTCCAGGCCTCACACAATACTTTGTGTTTGTGCAAGTGTGTGTATCTTTGCCGTATTGGCCTGTAGTATGGGATAATGGGACATAGAGGAGCGGGTGTAGAAGTAATGATGAGAATGTTTCAACACACTTTAAAAGCATTTGGAATGAAACTTTCTTGTCACCCAATGAAGACTCGGCTACTAGGCCATTTTCATGGATCTACACCTGCTCTCATTATACAGGAATGCTTGTCCCAACACATGCAAAGGATATATATCAGACAATGTTTATAACAGCAGTTCGATAGAAGCGTGCTATCAAATGTACGTTTTATGGGGAGATAAGTGACGGAGGGGATTTGTGTCACATAAATGTCCGAAGAAATTCAGTTTATTCAGGGAAAGACTTTCTGTTTAAAGCATATAGTAAAAGTAAAGATTCGTGAGTTATTTATTGTTTAACAACCCAAGCGACGAGAAAGGTTTGAAGTGGTTGGATCGGCAGTTCTTGGCCTGGGTTCGAGTCTTGTGGTTAAGGATTGGACTGGGTGAGGGGATCTAGTTTTGGCTCTTAGTTTTGGTTTGTATGTACTTTTTTTCTTCCTCTTCTTCTTTTATTTATTTGGCATGACAAGACTAACCTGAAATTACTCTTTGCATCTGTAAGGTGGCAGTGCACTCGTGCGGTAATGTGGTAAAAAGCCTATCCACTGATTCTTGAACACTGGACGAAAGAGGCTACACTTTTGAGAAAAAAGTCAGTATATAAAGGAAGTAATCTGGATTTATCTGTTCAGCATGCTCAGAGGTATTGACCCATTTTTGGATGTCCAGCTACTTTCCTTGCCTACTATGCAATATCTTTGTGTTAATATAATGTGGTTCAACACTGCCAAATCCACAAACTGTGTGGTTATAATACAATAAAAGTATTATAAACATTTGAAAATCTAGCATTCCCTTCAAAGAATGAATGATTAATTAAGACTTCAGATAATCAGTTCCATCTACCACCACAAGCAAATCTTATGGAGTAGACAAATTATTAAATTCAGTAGACATATTATTTTCCCAAGGCATGATCTACATATATTTATGCTACGAATAGGAACATTTCTCAAATCCTGTCACGTTTAACATTTACATTGACAGACTCGATATTGTTGTGACAGAAAATATGAGCACAACCAATTAAAACAGAGCCTGTGTGAGTTTTTACATCAGTACGAATATAAAGACTGCCTTTAATTTAGCCTGATATTATAAAGGTTTTCATACATATCTTACAGTGTTGATAAGACTTTGATATTTTATAAAATGCGTAACTGCAACTTGCATCTGTCAGCACATAAAAACATTTGTTTTCTAAATTAAATATATTCATCTGTATAAAGCAGGTGGTAGGGGTAGTGAGCGATGCACCTCTCCGCTTTAACCAGTTGGGAGCGACAAAACCCAAGAATCAGACTCAATAACACCAGCCATTGTCACAATGAATTCCCTGCGCTGGATGTGCCTGGCGTGGCTGTGGAAGGAAGGAAGGAAGGGAGGGATGGAGGAAGAGAGCGCACTGCGGGAAGAATAGAGAAACCTGAACCCTATTCGCACTGGGGAAAGAGACACGCGCCGTGAGATTATTATAGAAGCGGCCATTACATTGAGCAGCACGGATGGAAAAAACATAATATAGCGCGTACCGGCGAGTCAACAGCGCATCGACATTGAATACAAGAAGCACTGTTCGGATCCCGTTTCACCGAGGCCTCATATCTGCTTTCGGAAGGAGCCGAACGGACCGCCCACCGCACATAGACACACATACTTGAGAAGCGCACACATATAAACCCAATCACCGGCACACACGCGCTTCAATGGACTTTAAATACGATAACCGTTGGGATTCTGATCTACACCAATGAAAGATGGGTTTATATGGCAGTACATCTAGATTCAAACCGTTTCAGATGTTTAACCGTCATGTATGATAAGGGATATTTACTCTAAACATAGATATTACGTATTGTTATTTATCTAGTCTTTTTATGACGGCACATTTATAGGAACCGCCGGTCCAAAGTAGCTTTATATTACTCGATTTATTTAACTAATCGTGTTTACGATAACCAAATATAATATAATACGCTTTAGAAACATATTGAAGCGTGAATAAGACCTTATCCACTGTGGATATTTAACGCAAACGGCACTTGACGGCTGCTGTCGGACGACCGGGATCCACCGTCCTGGATTACTGTATTGGCGGGCCGCTCTAAGTCGGCCAGCGGAGTGAGAGACGCTATGGCCGGCTACATCCCGGGCTTACAGCCGGCGAATCACTCCCAGGAGAAGGAGTTCGCACAGGCGTATGAGGATGTGCTGGAGAGATATAAAGGTAAATGACTCTCTAAAGGTCTGGCTTGTTGTGTTGTTTACTTTGGGAAATGTCTGTATGCGGTTGCTGTAGCTGATATTGTGTGTCTGCTTTGCATTTGCTGTTTGTTAATTGTCCGAGGATGGTGAGTCTCTATTCCCACGGGTTTGTGACAGGACAGAGGACATTCATTCCAGTGCTTCTGTGCGATGTTAAATGTAGGGAATGTTGTTAATTAGCTATTTTTCAAAGTGAAAAAAAACAACAGAGGACTGTGTTTTTCAAGAAGCCTAACGTTATATCACTTTATTTTGTTCAGTTAAGCAGCACCTTATTTATGCAATAGTTTATTAGCATTTCCTTAACTCACAGACCCCCTTTTGAGAAATCTTGCCCTAGTGTGTTAACTTGTCTAACTGTCCACTGCTGTCCCAGCTTGTCTGGTTGTCTGCTGCTGTCTGATCCTCTCCAGTGGTCCACTGCTGTCTGGGCACGTCCAGTTGTTGGGAAGCAGTGAAGGATTGTCCTCAGATGGACAGCAGTGAACCCCTGAGGGCCTCAGACGGCTCTTGTGTACTTCTGATGACAGTGTTCCTGTGAAACATGAATACCTCAAATCTAACTGACTGTGATGGGAAGATAACGGAGAGCGAGTGATGTCAGTTGATTTGAAGAGCATCTGTGATGCAGCCCTGATGAAAAGGGTGTTTTAATTATTGATTATTGTAATGAAATGCGATTCTGTCGGGCCATTGGGACAGGGGCCTAAGATAGCACTGGGAGCTTGTTTTGTAGACCGTGATCTTAATGGTCCTCTGTATCTATCAACTGGTAATTTTATATCTGTAAAGAATGTGTTTTTTGAAAAGGCTTTAATATCAACGCAAATATAGTTTTTCTGTACTATTTAGAAAAATGGCCAATGCCCATTAGAGCTACCACAAAACCACCTCTAATAATGCCAATAAACCTAGAAGCTCAGTTGTTAATATACCTTACTAATGCATCCAGCTGCTCCCCTAAAATTGTACTGTTTTTTTTTTTTAAATAAATGTATTTTCCTTTGACTGACGTTTCTTCAATGTAACACTTTTGAAACAACAAGGCTAATAAGAGCAGGAGTGCTGCCCTCCACAGAGAGCGTGGTAAATCAGGCTTAATTAATTGTATGCATGACTCGCACATTAGTCAACACAAATGTTCAAAGTGGTTGCTAAGGGAGTTGTTTTGATGAAGGACTAAGGGCTGCAAGATCTGAACTTATGCAACCCTCAACTTCCTTCTTGTATTCTATTAATGCCTTTTGTTTATTCTTATTCTTTATGTATTGACGCAGACAGCCTT
Organism: Gymnocypris eckloni scoliostomus; assembly: GCA_027564155.1. NCBI lineage: Eukaryota > Metazoa > Chordata > Actinopteri > Cypriniformes > Cyprinidae > Gymnocypris > Gymnocypris eckloni. The sequence continues at coordinate 13,652,563 of CM050427.1, read as the reverse complement.
CCTCTTTTCTTCCCAGGATAGCTTTGTCAAAGGCCAATAGATTTAACTTCATACACCCCACTGACTCTCAATTGGACGTGTATGTCACCGTATTTGCTGTGACGTGGAACGTTAATGCTGTTTAATGCAGAACTGTTGAGATATTACATTTTTTGTTCACTACAAAATTTATTGTAGTGGACAAATTATATTCTTTGCAATATGTAAACTATTAGGCCTAATGTTAAATAATGTGTAGGTGTTTTCAAAGCTGTGACTTCTTGTGTATTCCAGTATCATGTGATGTTTTCAGAGTTTGAAACTTTCTGTGTCAATATCTTTCAAGCTTCGCCTGCTGTTTGTAGTGAAACATGAGCTTTCACACATATACAGATGTTTGTATATATTCCTTAATGTTTTATAAGGCTTTCAGCTGTGTCACTTGTGGCAGTTTCATGAAAGAAATGTGGATTTGGTGGCTTGTGAAGGTGTCACTTGAAGCTGAAATCTGAGTTGGACACATGATACTGGATTAAATAATTCAAATATAAGAGGACATGACTGTTTATAAGAGGTTGGTGGCTATTTGGACCATATTTGTATTTCTTTTTAGCTTAAGTAGTTTTTCCGTATGCATTGAGTTAACTGAAGCTCTAAGACAATAGCAGGATATGGAAGACCGACTGTTGTCCAGAATGAGAATGAGACCAGAAGAAAACCGACTCGTTCAGGATATACAAACCACAGCAGCTTGCAAATGGCAGAAAGCATCACAGCTCTGGTACCGGTGGTCTGCTGTTGTCCTTAAGACAGATACAGTTGATATCCTAGGGATATGCATGGAGATTGTGACATAGTCACAGTTGATGCCAGACCAGAGCTGCTTTGCTAGATTGTACACAAGATTAATCCTTCATGATATGCATAGGAAATGGGCTCCTTTATTTTTAATGGAGATGCTTATAACTGAAGGTTTTATACTGTATCCAGTGCAATGCAGTCTTGTCATTTGGCTTTGTCTCATGTCCCCCCATAGTGTTTGTCTCGCTCAGATTGTTCACCCTGTGGTCCCTGATCCCAGTGACCCTCAAACACACACAAACACTCACTTCACAGAGTGTGTTTGTGTGTGTCCGTTTCCTCTTGTGAGCCAGAGGAAGTGGACTCTTGGAAGGAAGCCTCTTTTAGCTGTCTCGTCAGTTTCTTTGTGTGCTATAAATACCCTAAAGATGTTCCTGCTGTTTTTGTCTTTAATCCAGTTAGAATGCTTGTCATGTTACTTTCATATTTTAAGTATTTTATTTTGAAAGCTGTAATTGTGCTTTCAAATCCCAAACTTTGTAATTAATATCGTGATGAATTGAAAGAGGCAACAGATCTATTTTATTTCCATATTGTGACGTACCTCTGAGTGAAACGGGTTTTAGTTCCCCTCACTCGAAAACAAATCCTTTCAATTAACAGTAGGCTATTTAGAAAAGACAAGTCGGCTAATTAAAAATGTAAGAAGCTATATAAACGACAAACCAAAACAAATTAATATTGGTTATAATTAACTGAAACCAATGTTGGGTCTCTTGCGACACAATTAAAATGTTTACGTATTCGCAAAATATTATTTACCTTTTATGTAGGCATACTTCACTGCCCAATATCCAATCACTTGACCCCCTTCTAACAGTGGAAGCAAATACTCCTTTTAGTCTTGATAATTGGACTTGTAAAAGGTTTGCTTTTATTTGTGTACATACAGAATAAAAACAAATCTTTGCACTTTTTTTAAAATTAGCCGAAAAAAATAGTATGCTGCTTTCTGCTTTGGAGGGGAAATGTGAGCTTGAGGCAGTGCACTGAGGCAGACAAATGATCGAGGATGGATCGTTACAACTGTATTTTTCCACATGGCCTAGTTTCCCCTGAATCCTTGTCATTCTTCCTCTCACGGTAGACTGTGGTGACCATGAGTACATACAGCCTTGGCCTCTGTATTCCCCCCTCCCTTTCTCCCTTATATTCTCTCTCGCTCTCGCTCTTTCTCTTCCTCTTCCTCCTCTATACTGCAACACTGCTGGATTTCCCTCCTTGCACTTCCTGTTTAGCCACATTCTGCGCCGGCTGTGTCAGTCGGGAAAAAGCCGTCAGTGGGCTGATCCTCTTTGGTTCAGGATGTTAGGTGACATCGCTGAGGCATCCTGTCAATTCTCATTAGACATCCTTCTATGTAGCAGATGTAGCATATTAGTGTCTAACATTGCATTCATTAAATTTATCTGAGAAGTAAAGCTCTGAAAACATCAGGCTCATTCAAAAAATATTCTAGCTATGTTTGGAATGGAATGCATGTATGCTGCAGTAAGTAGCTGCATTGTTGTCCATTAAAGGCAAAACATTTCATGTTCACGTGTCTTCCATTCATTGAATATATGGATATTTGTTTCCAAATGAACAATGTGAATAGAAATAAAGTTATAATTAAAAATATTGGCATTATCTAATGGGAGTCTATTTAAAAAGAAAAGAAAAAAAAGCTTCAACTAGGCAGAGGGAGAGATTTACCTCTAACAAAGTGAATTACACATATACATATACAGTATCTCACAGAAGTGATTACACCCCTCACATTTTTGTAAATATTTTATTATACCTTTTCATGTGACAGCACTGAAGAAATTACACTTTGCTACAATGTAAAGTAGTGAGTGTAAAGCTTGTATAAAAGTGGACATTTGCTGTCCCCTCAAAATAACTCAACACACAGCCATTAATGTCTAAACCGCTGGCCACAAAAGTGAGTACACCCCTAAGTGAAAATGTCCAAATTGAGCCCAATAAGCCATTTTCTCTCCCCGGTGTCATGTGACTCGTTAGTGTTATCCCGCAAACAGTTTGCTGAAGACAAGCAGACTAAGGACATGGATAACTGGAACCATGTCCTGTGGTCTGATGAGACCAAAATAAACATATTTGGTTCAGATGGTGTCTGTGTGTGGCGGCAACCAGGTGAGGAGTACAAAGACAAGTGTGTCTTTCCTACAGTCAAGCATGGTGGTGGGAGTGTCATGGTCTGGGGCTGCATGAGTGCTGCTGGCACTGGGGAGCTACAGTTCATTGAGGGAACCATGAATGCCAACATGTACTGTGACATACTGAAGCAGAGCATGATCTCCTCCCTTCGGAGACTGGGCCGCAGGACAGTATTCCAACATGATAACGACCACTGCCTTGCTAAAGAAGCTGAGTAAAGGTGATGGACTGGCCAAGCATGTCTCCAGACCTAAACCCTATTGAGCATCTGTGGGGCATCCTCAAACGGTGGAGAAGCGCAAGATCTCTAACATCCACCAGCTCTGTGATGTCTTCATGAAGTAGTGGAAGACTCCAGTGGCAACCTGTGAAGCTCTGGTGAACTCCATGCCCAAGAAGGTTAAGACAGTGTTGGAAAATAATGGTGGCCACACAAAATATTGACACTTTGGGTCCAATTTGGACACTGTACACTCACTACTTCAGTGGTTCCCAACCACGATCACTGCATGTTATCCATGTCTCCTTAATCAAATACACCCGATTCAGATCAGCTCATTAGTAGAGATGCCAAGACCTGAAATGCGTGTGTCAGACAAAGGAGAGATGCAAAATGTGCAGTGTTGGGGGGGGCTCCAGGAACATGGTTGGGAACCACTGCACTACTTTACATTGTAGCAAAGTATCATTTCTTCAGTGATGTCACATGAAAAGGTATAATAAAATATTTACAAAAATGTGAGGTGTGTACTCACTTCTGTGAGCGACTGTATGTGTGTGTATATATATGGAGAGTTTATTTGCAAAAACAGATGACTCCATTTTTTAATTTAAATAAAAATGGTTAAAAACAGAGTTATCTGTTTTATTTTTGCAAATAAACTCTGTGTATATTAGGGCTGCAACAACTAATCGATAAAATAGATTATTATCGATTATGAAGATCATCGACACCGATTCTCATTATCGATTAGTCGGGTCTGCCCACAGTGCACGTCCAACTTCAGCCGGTTGCTCAAATTACAGCACTGAATAACACATTTCTATCGACAAAATGCATCTAAAAATAGTGGAAGAATCAGAATGAGATGCTGCGGGAGAAGTACGTGATCCAAGCTGCCTAAAACATGAGAATTCTTTATTTTAATGCATTAGTGTAAAGGCTTTACTTGTCAGGCACTTTGACACATGCATGTGCATCTTCGGCGTATCTTTATCTATAAATGTCACAAATTCACGCGAGCATTTCCAATTTTACATAAAGGACTGTCCTGACAGTTTGTGTTAAGTTTAAAATACAGAATGAGCACCGGCGCGTGCACACGCGTCAGACAGACGAACACAGAGAGGGAGACAATTAACAGGATATTCAGCGCAAAAATATCCACTGTGCTGAAATATCTGTTGTTGAAAGTTTAATTAAGGTTTAAAAGTCAACATACAGTGCGAATATTTTATGAGAGTAGAAACTATAAAGGGATAACAGCGTGTAAGCTAATATAAATTAATATAAATATGAGACGCTCCATAAACGCCTTTTATAGGATAAAGAAATGACAGTAAGACATGACTGTGATCAAAGTGAACGTGTGTTTCTGCAGAACGAGTTTGTGTTTTTTATTCATCTTTATTATCTTAATTATAATTTCATTTTTTTGACAGAGATTTAAACTATATTCACTATACACAATGCTTAACAAATGTACTAAAACAAAATGTGTAAGGTTTGTGCCATGGCTAATCTAAACTAACAGCATTGGTGATTAAAATATCCCAAAATATTTGTGTTTTCTCTTTATGACAGGTGGTCTAATAAATTGTTAAGCACTGTATGTTTTCAAAGTATTCAGTTGGCATGTTTGTTTGAAGGACATTGGGCAGAATGTGGAGTAGTGTTTTTTTGTCAATCCGATTAATCGAAATAATACATTAGCCAACTAATCGATTATCAAAATAATTGTTAGTTGTAGCCCTAGTGTGTGTGTGTATGTATATATATATATATATATATATATAATACTATTATTATTGTTTTTTTGTTGTTGTGAAAAATCAATTATAAACAAAATATGTGATCCTCTGTTTTTTTACACTAAGTAAAACATTGAAATGCAAGGTGTTTTTAATTTGACTTTTGAAACCTGATTTAATGAACAAATTAATGTATCCGCAGTTGTTTGTAGTTGGCATGAATTGAAGGAAAATTGATTCATGAAAAGTGATGTATGATGAACATGTCCAATCATTTTGTTTGCATTAACCATTCATTTTTCTTACAATCGACAGCAAGCTCACATTAATATCTGCCTCCATCCAATCAATAACTGATGCATAGAACCAAGCTCTACATTTTTCTTCTTGCAACTCATTGCAACTTTAAACACTCACATCGTGTTGACCGACGCTTGGTTTGAAATTGACTTCTGTGTGAGCTGTGCTTCATACATCTTTATGCTATTAGCAGTGGACAATGGACCTGTTTTTGCATGGAAAATTGACTGCGCCTTAATAAGCCACCTTTATAGTGAGCATGTTTCCTTAGTAGGAAACACAGTTTTCTGATGTTGTGCCTTTCTCTTCTGCTAGTCTGATCCTGTATTCAAGCTTTTTGTCCTCTTGGTGCATTAGCAAGCTGACTGCCCCACTCTGAAGTAGTTGGGCCTGTGAAGGGCTGTTGCGTAATGAATCCTCAGCTGACTTTAAAGGATACCTTTTACTCCAGTGTTGACTTACTTTTGCACTGTATTCTCACAAACTTTTTGCAGAACTGTGTTTGACATGATTCCGCTTTACAGCCCTTTTTACACAGACGTCCTGCTGGTGGGCACTGGCTGCTGAGCTTTTAAGACAATCGCTGATGATTCTCAGAGTGGCAGGGCGTTCAGATTTGAGCTGCTGTGCTCTAGTACCGGGCTCTGCTAGAGACACACTCACACTAGGGCTGTCAAATTGGCTGAAAAACGAATTTAAAAGGCATAAATTCTGTTATGGGAAAAAAAAGCTTTTGGCTTCTCTCCTGTGGTGACAAGAGGGCACATCAAGCTAAATATGACCAAATGCACATTTCTTCACAGTAGGGCTGGGCAATATGAGCAAAAATTCATATCTCTATATTTTTTGGCTGATTTGTGTTATATGGTACATATCTCGGTATTTGGATTAAACAAATAAAGTGAATGTAACCATGTAGGCATATATATTGTGCAAAAAAGGGTTAAAATCACATTACATTACAACATTGCGATCTAAAAACAGAAATAATGCTTTTAAAGCAAAGTTAAATTTACTAAACTAAAAAAAAAAAAAACTAGGCTAACATACTAGGCTAATTGAGTAAAAAGCCTATTTTGATTACCCCATTACAGTCAATTTACAGTAAGTTCTATCATACAAATACACTTACTTGTAGGTTTAAAATGTCCAACTACAAACATTTCAGCAAAATGTATATTTTAGTCAGAGTTGTTGCGCTCATATTTTATTGCGCTCTGTCTGTTTGATGCGTATGTGCACAGTGGCGCGCGTTCAGAACCAAGTCTGTGGAGTTTAGCGGAAAATCGCAAGATGGAAATATTTCCATGGCTTTCTAACATTTTTGCAGATGGAGAATATACCTGTGAAATATAAGTTATGCATTTAGGAAAAGAGCACATAGCTCAAACAGCTGTCTCTATCAGCGGCACACACATCCTTTCTGCCAGAGCCGCTTTAAACTCAAAGATTTATCATTGCTGATACACATAATTTATTAACATTTAATCATATGATCACAAGGTTCATGTTTACGCTGTTAATATGCACGTTCGCTAGCAAGCTAGTTTTTTATCTAGTAATTACATGTTTTTAAAAGTTGAGACGCGAGTGCAACGATGATAGATGTCCCTCTAGAAAATGCAATAAATATGCGTTCTGTGTGAACGGCTTGGTTTCAGTTTTGAGGTAAATAACATCTGCTCCACATTGACGTTCTATTTTCCGCAATATTTTGAATGTGCAGCACCGCATCGAACTGGACAGGCTATAAAAAAAAGCATTAAAATGCAACGTCACCTCGTCATCGCATTTTGTGTGCCAAGCTGCCTGACGGACACCTAGATTTAGAATACAGCGTTTTGCATTCGAATGTGGATTTTTATTTTAAATTCAACGAATATTCAAATGTTTAGTTTGACAGCCCTATCACACTCACACACACACACACACACACACACACACACACACACACACACACACACACACACACTGCTGTGTTTTACCTCAGGGGTTGCTGTCAAAAAGAAAAACTGGGAGAAAAATGAGCAGGAGTTGTAGAGATGTTTTTGAACAAGCATTAGAAGATGGCCAGATAGAAATACTGTGGTCGTGAATTAATCATGAAGGCTGTGTTAAAAGCATGAGGCCACATTGGCTTGTAGAGACATTGGTTTATGATAGATTGACAAAGAAGCTCTGGTCATTTTCCCCTTTAATACATTACAAAAAGCAGATGACTTGTATGCTTAGCAACATTACACACACTGTGAAATGATCCCACCTGGAATATTCCCTGCTTTGATGCTTTTCTACACATGCAGCACTTTTATTTTTGTGATGATTTATGTCTTTAATACTTCCATGCTCCATTTGAAGGGTTTTCTATATTCCCCTTCCTCTTTTTCTTCTATTGTGTGTCTGGTCAGATTAGCTCAGTAAATCTGAAGGGCTAATTACAGTAGATTTTAAGCATGCGATATTATCTCAGACCTCTCAGTTAATATGGTCAATTGGAAGCGATTCTGTTTTGGATGAACAATGAATTATAAATTCAGAATTATGCAATCTTCTGCAAACCTTGTAGCCTCCCTTTAGTCTAATTTAATTTTTATTTGTTTTGTTCTATGGGTGAACTGTGTTTTCACTATTTGGATTTTCAGGGCAAAGTTCACCTAAACTTTGCAATGTAAAAAATAGAAATAAATGTATTTCTCCAATCTCCTGTGTGCATAAGCACGTGCAAGGAAGTGAGTTTAACACTGTCTAGTGTGACTGTCCGGACATAAGCTATAAAACTGAGATTACATGACATTTCCTTATCATTCCTTCTGGTGGTGGGAAGCACCTGTGTGTGTGTGTGTAACAAGGACATTCACTTCACTCATCCTCCCCTGCTCTTGAACCGAGTGTGTGCATGTGTGTGCTTTTGTAGGAAGCTGTACAGAATATTTCCAGTCTTTTTAACTCCATCCGCTGTCTTAACAATTTCTGTTGTCCCTTTGAGAAGAGTGAATGTGTGCTAGTGCTGATTACTAATTGAAATTAAATTGTTAAAAAAGTTCATTAATAAAGTTAAGGGCTTGAGGTATGGTCTCAAATTGTATTCAGAATTAATGCATTGATTAAATTGATCAATAGTGACAGTAAAGAAATTAATAATCTTACAAAATAATTTTATTTTGTCCGCTGTTCTCTTGACATTCAATTTATATATAAAAAAAGAATTTTTATAACATGAATAAATTACATTTTAAATTGTATTAAAATACTTTTATTGTAATAATTTTTCACATTATTTACTGTATTCTTGATTAAATAAATGCAGCCTTGGTAAGCATAACAGACATATTTCAAAAACTTTTGAACAATAACGTACAATGAATACCCTACAGTATGCAAATATTTCATCAGATAAAGATAACCTGATGACAAATGATACAAATACATTATTGTTTTGTTCTAGATTATTTACATTTAGTTAAGAATGGTATGGTTAAACTGATTGGTCTAATGCAAATCAAATCACTTTTATTGTCACAGCACAAGTGCCTTGGTGAGTGAAATTCTTGAGAGCGTGCTCCAGACAGTGCAGAAACAATTTACATATAGACAGTACATACCTACAGACTTATACATATGACAATGTGCAGAATACACATACATATACTCAGTACACACAGTGTACTATTAGACATACTTACAGTTATCAATACACATTGTACACCGTATGTACACATTCTACATTATGTACACATATATATACACACACAATAATATGCAAAGGTGCAACAGATTATACATAAGTCGGATACGTAATATCATGGATGTGCATTGGATGGTATCCAGTAGGGGTGGGCGATATGACCAAAATCTTATATCACGATATGACAAATTTTATATCACGATAACAATATATATCACGATATAGTGATTTTTTTTTTCTTTTAAAAAGGTTTTTATTATATTAAAATCTTTAATACCATATAATTTTCATAATCTTTGTCACCAATGTCAATATCAAACTAATAAAAGCATAAAGAGAGAGAGAAAAAATAACTCAACCTCACTTAAGATAAATAAACAATAAGGATAAGAAACTAATTGCAAGCAATAGGAAAAAAAACTACAATAAATAAGAAAAACTACATTGTGTAAATTAATTAGTCTTCACTGTTAATTATATCTATCTATGATAGATATAATTAACACGTGTATTATGTATAGATCCTATATATATTATTATTATTATTGTTATTTTTTAAAGTTACAAAAGTGATTTAGTCGAGCAGGGAGAGATTTTCTAGCAGTGTGTTATGATTAACACGAATGACAGACAGAACGAATATTGGAACGCTTCCCCTTTAAGACCGAAGTCTGGATTTAATACACTGTTACATTGCGTTTTCTCTTTCTGCCGTTTACTCGCTCTTAAGACTAAATCGCTGTGTTTTTGAGGATACTTGCAAAGATGGGGATTCTGATAAGTGTGTTTATGTAATTGTTCAAAGTCGGCGGAAAAGAAAAGGCGCTCTTCTCTCACACAGAAAGAGACAGCGCACACATATAGCTCTGTTGTTTTAGTTTCAAAGGCTTAAAATCAGTTTGTATCAAACTGCAGTGCTTAAAAACGCGTGACTATGCTAAAGATGTAGTCTGTCATTTAGGAACGAGCTACTCGTTCTCCACCTGTTTCTGTCTCCTCATCACGCCCCGTGGTGGGCGGCGTATAAAGATTGCAGTCACTCAAATGGTGAAAAGGTATTACCGGAAACAATGTATTTTGCGACACCACGATATAAACGATAAAACATAATATGAAACTATAGACTTTTTATTTCGTCCATCCGATATATATCGTCATATCGCACAGCCCTAGTATCCAGTGGTAGCAGATAGATAGTTGTGTTAGTGCAGTGTGTGCGTGTAGTCCAGTTGAACTGTGTTAAAGTTAAAGTGCAGTGCAGTGTGTGCGTGCAGTCCAGTTGAACCGTGTTAAAGTGCAGTGCAGTGTGTGCGTGTAGTCCAGTTGAACTGTGTTAAAGTTAAAGTGCAGTGCAGTGTGTGCGTGTAGTCCAGTTGAACTGTGTTAAAGTGCAGTGTGTGCGTGTAGTCCAGTTGAACTGTGTTAAAGTGCAGTGTGTGCGTGTAGTCCAGTTGAACTGTGTTAAAGTGCAGTGTGTGCGTGTAGTCCAGTTGAACTGTGTTAAAGTGCAGTGTGTGCGTGTAGTCCAGTTGAACTGTGTTAAAGTGCAGTGTGTGCGTGTAGTCCAGTTGAACTGTGTTAAAGTTAAAGGGCAGTGCAGTGTGTGCTAGGGGTCGACCGATATGTGTTTTTCAGGGCCGATACCGATACCGATTATTACAGATCAAGTAGACCGATAACCGATATTTTGAACCGATATACGTGTCTGGTGTAAAAATGAAAATGAATGCCAAAATTAATAATAACAAGAGCTCTGACAAAAAAACGTTCTTTAAATGCTTTTAAACATGTCTTTAATTCTGAAAACTGTTAATAACAACAACATTAAATAAACAGTAATATTAATAATAATATTAATAATAACATAAGTACAGAGATCACCCAGAAGCATTCTGTAAACATTTTGTAAAACTTAAAGTAAAAGTATTTAGCGTACAGTGATTATTCTCAACAAAAGTTGTAATAATTGTTGTAGTTGTATTACGATACAGTAATATATTCTAAACCGAACTTATATTTGGACAGGTTGTCATGAGGACCTTTTAAGTTTCTGTAGCCTATGTATATATGATATGACGATCGTTTTACTCAAATGAAACGGTCAAATGCTCATGAAGTGACTCTCCGAGCAGTTCTGGGGATGTTGTTCATGTATTTATGTCCTCATTTAGTGAGACGGCAGATGCTGAAAACACCGCGAGCTTCACACGCTCTTCATGTATGTGTGTGTGTGCAGTAAATGAAACCGCACGTCTGTGTCATTCATTAACAGAGATGCAGAACATGCAGGATTCATATTTAAAGTGTTTTTGCGGCTTAATATTTATAGATACTAGTCCATAGCGCCGATTCGATTTAAGTGTACTGACCTACTTTTGATTAATTCATCCAAACTTCAACACATTCCGCGACATTCCCGTTACGGTAAATTCCATTATATGACTGCATTCCGCGATTCCGCCCGCATTTTCCGCATCGCGACATCATAGGGTTATATTGAGGTGTTTTGCAACTTCAGCAACGCCTGCTGCTGCTTTACCTTTGAGAGACAACTGATGCGCGATCACTGACGCAGCTCCAGTTAGCAAGTGCTCTCGGTGTTAGACTGCCTTCAGTTTTCCGCATTGATTGGTCGGACTCGTGACTCTCTACATATCAGATGAGCGGTGGGCGGAGATTGCTCTCAGAGATTGAGAGATCGCCTCACTCTCACAGAGTGTTGAGCTCAGACAGGCTGCATCGAGCCAAATAGTGCATTTAAACATTAAATAGTTTCACCTGTATTATTTATTCACCAATAAATAATGTCACCTGTAAATAGTATGTTTGTTTGCATAAAAAAAAAAAAATATTATCGGCAAATCTGTTTTTAAAATGGCCGATATCGATAATCGGTAAAATGCTTAATATCGGCGCCGATAATCGGTCGACCCCTAGTGTGTGCGTGTAGTCCAGTTGAACTGTGTTAAAGTTAAAGGGCAGTGCAGTGTGTGCGTGTAGTCCAGTTGAACTGTGTTAAAGTGCAGTGCAGTGTGTGCGTGTAGTACAGTTGAACTGTGTTAAAGTGCAGTGTGTGCGTGTAGTCCAGTTGAACTGTGTTAAATTGCAGTGTGTGCGTGTAGTCCAGTTGAACTGTGTTAAAGTTAAAGGGCAGTGCAGTGTGTGCGTGTAGTCCAGTTGAACTGTGTTAAAGTTAAAGGGCAGTGCATGGCATATCGTAACGTGGGAGTATGCTGTAGGATCTACCACGGAAGGGTACCATGGAAGTATCATGCTCTATTGAAACACCTTGGAGCACCACGGTACATGTAATATGGTAATCATTCAACTCTTGTGAATAATTATGATTTCTAGCATAGCCAGGCTCTTCTCAAAAGGATGAATGTTTTTGATGTTCTGAAAGCAGTTAGGCGCATGACTCTCAGCTGAGAGCTGCAGTGGGAATGTTGCCTGCTGATTGTGGTGGCATCTGATCCTTTAGCCACACCAATGAATGCTGGGACTGTCTCGCAACAGAGTGTGGATCTGAGAGATCTTTATACCCCTAATAGATTACAAATAGTTCCCACACAGGTGAGTATTTTAAGCTTTAACATTACCTTATTAATTCCAAAGGGAATTCTGAAGAGGAAATGCTGAATGCATTTTATAGAGGACAGTACATTTTCCTTCAAATAAGATTTACATAAAATATTGCATAGATAGGCTTGTCACATAAAAACCATTGTATATAATTCTTTAAAGTTCTTACCTCCTGTTAATGAATAGTTTACTTGCGTATTCATGCTTAACTTTTCATTATACTGTTACACAAGACTGTCTTGTAATGCCTTAACTGAACAGTTGATGATCCAGAGAGAGAATGAGAGGGCATTTGCCTTAAAGTTGAGAGATTTGCCATTCAAATCAGTCCTGTTGCTAATCGCTCTTCCCGGATATGTGCCTTACAGTCAGACCTCCTGCAGGGTCAGCACTAATCTCACTTATCTACCTATTCCACATAATTATTGCCATATTACAAGTAAGACCAGAATCTCCTCACCTCGCCTGCACAGTGGGCTGACCCACACTCTATTGCTCTGTCTGAAATAGAGTACATTTGCACCCCAAATCATCACAGACTGGAAACTTAACACTGGACTTCAAGCAACTTGGGCTATGAGCTTCTCCACACTTCCTCCAGACTCTAGGACCTTGATTTCCAAATGAAATACAACACTTGCTCTCATCTGAAAAGAGGACTTTGGACCACTGGGCAACAGTCCAATTCTTCTTCTCCTTAGCCCAGGTAAGACGTCTCTGACGACAACTGTAGCCAAATTCCTTGACACGTCTGTGTGTGGTGGCTCTTGATGCCTTGACCCCAGCCTCAGTCCATTCCTTGTGAAGTTCACCCAAATTTTTGAATCGGTTTTGCTTGACAATCCTCATAAGGCTGCGGTTCTCTCGGCTGGTTGTGCATCTTTTTCTTCCACACTTTTTCCTTCCACTCAACTTTCTGTTAACATGCTTGGATACAGCACTCTGTGAACAGGCAGCTTCTTTGGCAATGTATGTTTGTGGCTTACCCTTTAAGAAAATGAGAACACATGGGACAAATCTGTATTTAATCAGTCTTAACAGTACTTATTTAACAGTAAGTATTTTATATTAATATTTTTATATTTTTTCACCAATTGTTTCCCATTTTTTCCAATTTCTTTTATTTTAACTTTAAACCTTTGAGTGGTAGTTTAAACAGTTGGGAAAGTTAATTCACTGCCTCTCTTGTGACAGGCGAACACTGTGTCGCTAGAGCACAAGTCCATCACTGTAATCCATGTGTTATATCACAAACCCCATATAGTGCCTCTCTCTCTTCTGAGTGTGGGGCACTGCCATAGACTATGAAGGGACAAGATGTGGGATGTGAGAGATTCCTTTTCTCTTCTTTGTCAGAGCTGGGAACCAAGAGTCTCCACTTTTGTCTTCTCATCCTCACACTTTTGCAGTGACTCTGATTAGTAGGTCATTAGTTACTGGGAGTTGTAATCTGTTTTGGCTAGAGCTGTGTTAACAGGATTTACTCCTAACTGACGTGGCTAAAATTATCAGTTTAAGAGACAAAGACGTCTGTGAGAGGCGGCAATATTATTTAGGTCATTGTAGCTTTTTTCAGTCTTTGTTTATGTCCTTAATCTTGGTTTTTGGCTTTTTTAGTTTTGGACAATACTGTTTTTTGTTCAGTTTCAGTGAAGATGGGTAATGGAATTTGGCTGTTCTAGATTTTTGTTTTGTTTATTTGATTAGATGTTCCTTACCTCCCTAGCCTGTTCTTACAAGTGCTTCTGTTAAAATAAGAGGTGGCAGATTGCAGACGTTTGGTGAAATGAACAAAACATTGACTTTCCCATATGTCTGTACTAGAGGTCGACCGATATGTGTTTTTCTCTGGCCGATGTTTAGATATCAGGGCAGGTGATGGCCGATATACGATGCCGATTTTTTTGGCCGATATGTTTGGCTGATTCAAGTATTTTATGATACTTCATCTCATATAATCTAAGGCAAGTAATAAGAAGTAAAGTGATACATAAAATTGCTTAAATAAAACATTTATTTAAAAAAACAAGCCTCTCCAATCAGTGCATTTGTATAATTTAAATAAAAAAATATGTATACATTAAATAATAAATACTCAACCAGGTAATCAAAAATCTAGGAAAAAAGTTTTTTTTGTGCACAAAAACTTGCATAAATAAAATAAACAAGAGTAGTGTTACACCGTAGCACCCAGCAAAAAACACAAGCCAATAAATTAACTACACTTTTATTGAAAGAAAATTGGACAGAAAATGTATTAATATTAAATATCAATGTATTATTTTATTCAGTTCGCAACAGAATCAGACATAACTGTTGTTGTTTTTGACTAATTATCCAAATAATCAGAAATTCTGTGTTGTGTATCTGGTTATCATATGAAGGCATAAAACAATTTCAATTGTTCAAAAACAATTTTGAAAATTACACTTTTTTTGTCAAACAAAGGGAATTTACTATTCAAATTAAAACATGTTGAAAATGTTGTGTGATCATTACTTAAAAAAATAAAGTTTTCATAATTTGAGTAGTAGTGTTATGTACATTCTGCTGAACAAATATTGTCTTCAAAAACCCAGACTTTTATTTTGACGGGTTGCCGTGAATACCTTTACATTTGTGTGTGTATATGATATTAGGATAGTTTTATTCAAATGAAACCGTGAAACGCTCATGAAGTGACTCTCAGAGCATTTCTGGAGATGTTTGTGTCTTTATGTCCTCATTGAGACATCACACGCGCTTCAGTGTGTGTGTGTGTGTGTGTGTGTGTGTGTGCTAATGGAAAACGCGCGTCTCTGTCATCCATTCATACAGAGATATGATGCGTAATAATTCTCATCAGATCGCGTAAATCAGTGAGAAATGAATAGAAATGATGATTCTGTGTAAAGAAACATCAAATGAACATACATTATCAGTGAATGTGAGCAGAGCATAGCGGGGGGCAGATCAGTGAAGGAGATGTTTACCAGCATTGCCCAGATAAGCTGTACTGCATGTCACAGCACAGCAGCTCTGCTGCAAACAGGAACAAGTATACTAACGTTACATAGACCTTTCTTGTCGGCACATTATTTGAGCGGACTCTGCTTTTCCGGTGAGCATGAGCGGTAACTGAGCACAATGATAGAGCGGAGCGTCGGCGCAGTGAATGACGGTTAAGGGAGAGTAACATGAACACTGCTGGCGAAAATTCAGTGCATCCCTAGTAAATGGACAAAACAATTATTCGAGGCACATAATTTGTTACTCGAGTAACTCGAAGGAATCGTTTCAGCCATAGTGTGAATGTTATAATAAATGTATTAATAGAGCTGTTGTAGGGTAATTGCTATTATCATTATTATTGTCTTTTTTATTTTACAGAACAACATTAAAATTACAATATTAACATTTATGAATGTTGATGGAGCTTTTATTTTGGCAGAAACCCGCTGGAAGACCTCAGTGCTTCCTTTTATTGACAGCAGATTTATAAATGATTCTGATGAGTTTGGGAAGATGTTTTTTGCACGTATCGCATTGGCACATGCCTTTAAAAAAACTAAAACAAATGTTACTGAGCAGCTGACGAGTAACAGTGTTTTAGCGCCGATTTTTCTCGCGCTTTGGACTTTGAGCCCTGGCGCCGCGAGCTTGTGCAGCGTTGTTTGAATAACTTACATGCAATTTGTGTGTGTTTTAGAAAACATAACATTCTGCGGTTTATTTACATATCATTTGAGGCCATTTTGTGATTTCAATCATCATACAGTAGTCAGCATCATCCACCCTTCCTCTTCTCATCTGAGACATGAGATGCAGTGCTAAACAATCTCACAGTCAGTGCTTTGTGCTTGTATTGAGTTTTGAGTCTTTCTCTGACAGTTTTAAATACTTCCACACTGCATACACATTAGCTGCATTAGTGTGCTATAGACATAGCTGAAACGTTGTCATTCAGGAAAAAGATTGCGTGGGTGTTTGAAGTAAGATCGCAATTTTTTAACGATTAATGGTGCAGCTCTAATGTAAACACTGCAAAATGTTTTGCAAGGATATCGTCATGTTGGTCATGACTGGTCACGAGACCAGTCGGATCTCATGAGACAAATCCGATCTCACGAGATCTCGTGCCATGAGATCTCGTCACATACCTAATAAATATGATCACGCACTATGAGTTAATGGTCATAAGATCACGTAAATCAGTGGGAAATTAATAGAAATGATGATTCAGTGTAAGGAAACATTAAGTGAACATGTATAAAATATTAAAACCCTGGCACAGCTGTATTATCAACGAATGTGAGCAGAGCATAGCGGGGAGTAGATCAGTGGAGATTTGACCAGCGTTGCACAGATCAGCTGTACCACAGCACAGTGACGCTACTGCAAATAGGTACAAGTATATTAACGTTACATAGACATTTCTTGTGAGCGCGTTATTTGAGCGGACTCTGCTTTTCCGGTGAGCATGAGCGGTAACTGAGCAGAATGATAGAGCGGAATATTAAACAGAGCATTACACGGCGCAGTGATGATGGCTGAGAGAGAGGGGAAGCATGAACATACTGCTGGGTGGTGCGGTGCGGCATATATTTCTTGGTGCCTGAAAATTCAGTGCATCCCTAGTAAATGGACAAAACGATTCTTCGAGGCACATAATTTGCCTCAATTATTTTTTGTATTCGAGTGACTCGAGAAACTGTTTCAGCCCTAAAAAAAGTTACAATCATTCTTTTTCCAAATGTTATTTTCATTCTCTCTCCAAAAGTAGCATCATATTTAACCAATGAAATGCAAGGCCAGATTAAGAACGAAGGATAAGAACTTAAGTCTTACCATTTTCTTGGGGGTTACCAGGTAGTTCTCTCTTCACAAAGTTAGCAGGCAGAGGGGGACATCACAGGGTTATTCGTTGTACCAGTGGTGAAATGGAAATCTGCTTGCAGCACAAGGCAGCGTCACGTGTTGCTTGCAGACGCGTCTGTATATTAATCAGCCTAAATTGCAGATCAATCGGTCGACCTCTAGTCTGTACAGTATCCAGTTGTTATTTTTCAGATGTGTTTGTCCAATATACTGCCTTGGAACAAAAGTGAATGTGGATGACTTCCACAAATTTCAGGTCACTGTAATCCTGTCAGGCAAAATACCATAAGCCTTTAAAATTCAAATATCTTGCCAAAAGATTGGCAAGTACCCCCAATAATTAGAAATTGCCAAACTTCAATATTTGTATCTATTACACTGATCTGCTGTCCTTCATTATGCTGCACTCTTGTTAGGATGACAAAAAAGCGTTAAAAGTACGTTTTCAGTCTGCTCTGCCTCAGCGGGCTATCAGCGCTCGTCAATGTCAAAATAATTGAACTGACCAATCAAATAAAAGTAGGCGGGGTTCACAGATGCAGAGCGCGCCGCAATGATTGAAAACATTGAAAGAGAGCGAGGAAGCTGCAAATCATTTTATGTTTAGTCAAGTGTTTTACGATAGAAATGTTAAATGACCGATAGCTATATTCAGTGAAGCAAACTACTTGACTTTTTTGTCTCAAATATGCCCGTTTTGAGAGAAAGAGAGAGAGAGAGAGAGAGATGGAATGTGCGTGTGTTAATTATCTGCATGAAGCATCTGTTTGTCTTTCCCTACAAACAACGTAGCTGTGAATTTAGTCCTACTTCAAAAACACTTCATTGAGAAATGTAGCAATTCAGTATGGAAACTATTTTATTACAATAAAAGTCGTGGGGTAGTGTTGACAATTTTCTGTGTGTGAGTAATAATGTGTGTGCGTGCGTCAATTAAAGCATATATATAATTGCCCCCCCAATGCTCAACACATGGTTACAACCTTGTTTAATTAAGTCTAATCGCTCGGCAGGTTATGCAGAAAGATTGATGACTCTCGTTCAGGTGTAAACAGCTATAATGCTCTGTCTGTCGTTTGGGTTCTTTTTTTTAATGTGTTTTAAATGTCTGGCCCTGTCAATAGGGTGGAGGGGTTCATTCTGGCTTCTGGTGAAGGATGACCCACTCCATCTGTCTGGGGTCAGGTGGGTGTTTATGGTAATTCACTCATCCGTTGAGTTGAGGGCATCTGGAGCAATTTTAAATGCCCAGTCAGGTGCCACCATGCATGTCTAGGTTAAAGGCCTATTCATACCAAACTATTTTTTTGCACCTTCACTACTGTTCAAGGGTTGCAGTAAAGGTCAGTTATTTATTTATTAAAAGTTGTTAATACACTAAGATGTAGTAAATCTGTGTTATTTTTATTAATTTACTTTTATTTTTAACAATTGTCCTCTATTTATATTTGTTTGTTTCCTCAGATTATTTTTCTGTTTACCATCAAACTCTGTCTAAATAGTTTTGGTGGGAAAAATTGTGTTTTATGCTTTTTATTTACTCCCATAGAATTTATCGTGATCAGGTTTTAACACAGTCTGGTGTTAAAAGAGATTTTGAAGGGAAAAAGTTCAAAGTATTGTGGTTCAAAGCATTAATGTGGTACTTGAATGTGGAATCATATGGCGCTTTTCCACTGCATGGTACGGTACTTCGGCACGGCTCGAGCACGGCAGTGTCAGTTCGTCGGTTTGCATTTCCACCGCAGTTTAGTACCTCTATAGAGTGGGCGGGATTATTCACGTCGTTATAATTGCGCCGCCTCTACTGCCGTGACATCATCGTAAACGCCGCCACAAACAAACTCACAACAAAGAAAGGAGACGGAATAGTGTTCTTCACTCGGCATGTGGATGTGTTTAACAGCAATGGAGAGGTCTATGAGAATGCTTGTGATTTACCCCCAGCAGCAGAGACTGTGGTGGCAGTGACACGGGCTGTAACGTTAGATGAGGAGAGAGAGATGTTCGTGCAGGTGTGCTGCGTTACTTGATTAGTTAACTATTCATGCAGCGTGTTCTGTAAAGTGAATTATCAATAAACTTTTGAATATTTCAAAATGTACAATGTATCCCTTGTTTTTTATTTATGTGATGGTTTTTATAATCGCGGCATTAATCATTTGTCTTTTCAAGAGGTTCATTACGTGCTCATACAATGATACACATTTAATATAGTCTGGAGGTACACTTATTCGATCAGATTGTTTTTAATTGAAGCAAAACACAGATACAGAGGTAAAAATATAAACAGAAAACATACTCTGAAAATATAGCAAGTTCAAAAGTAACGTTATATACATAAGGCTTTTCCTTCGCGTCGCCATCAAGCTCTCGCTGGATCCGCCTCGGCTATCAACAGAGGAACGCCTGAACTCCCTCAACAGACAAACACTGCTATTTTGTGGTTGATTCAAAATGTGCGCTTGTTTAAACAGAAGTTGCGTCCGATCCTTCGCTGGCTGTGCTGATTTAAATCTAGCGGGTAGAGCGGTAGAGGAGGGTCTCGTGTCGCAAGTTCAGTGACGCAGTAATGGCGATTTTCTCCGCCAATCGGTGATCAGCAGAGTTTTCGCCACGCTTTGGTAACGGTACTGCTTGCATGGAACCTCGATCAAGTGGTACTAGTACCAGGTACGGTACGCAGTGGAAAACCCCCCAATAGTGAACCGTCCCGAACCGTACCGTGCCGTACCATGCAGTGGAAAAGCGCCATTAATGTGGTAAGAATGACTTGCACAGACTGAAAGATCCATCAGAATTTGGATTTAGATTTGAAAGGATTTGAATGTTTACTTTATATTATATGATGGTTGCCTAAATGTACACTTTTAATGTATGTGGAGACTTGGAAATGTTCTCACTCACCTTTCAACTCCAATCCACAGTCTTTTTTACTGAAAGTAATAATGAAGTGACAGGAGGTAGCAAGAGGCATTAATAAAGAAAGTAAACTAGAGGAAATTATTTTGACTAAAGACAATCCACTGGAAGGCTGAGAGGAAGATGCCCCTCAGTCACTGTCCTGTAGCATGTGTGTGTCTGATATGTGATATGCTGGAGAGGGATGTAAATGGAGGTGTCTGTCTAAAAACAGCCCTGCACATTGTATATTTGCCCACCAGCTGAAGGAGTGGGAGTGGAGGAGTGGTCAGGATGACACAGCAGAAGTAGAACTGGAGCTGCATTCCTGAAATAATAGCAAGTTTTAGGAGGTGACGGAAAGGAGGAAGTCACTACATGGTCCTGTTCCTGCCTGGGCCAGTATAAAACTCTAATTTGTTTGGGAACATACACATCACCTAATTTGTTTTAATAACATCTAGGTTTAGTTACATTGGCTGTGTTTAGGAAACTGGCTATCTAGGTATAATTTTTAGGCATGTTTTGAGTCAAATGAGGTCACACAGACTCGTGTTTAAATGACTTAAAACATGCTTCCAATGCCAAAACATGCTGTCTAGGTAGGTAGCTCACTAGGTTAGTCCTCTCACTACTACCTGGCCTCATTTGGAGACTTTTAATTTTCTACCCTAATAATGCCTTACTCTACACATACGTCTACACATATGTACACTTTGTCTTGATAGGTTTAGATAATAACCTATATTTCATATTCTTGTGAGCAACAGCTGTGTCAAAAGCTAGTCTTTAGTGTTAGGTCTACCCAGAAATAGATTTTTTGTAAGCACCTCATACCCTGCTGATAAAATCACTCTCTCCTGATGAAGCTGTTTTATGGAGCCCATCCAATTCAATGTCTCCCCACCACTCTGTTCCACTTTCGGCCCTCGACCTTTCCCTACTGCTCTATCAGAGCCAGTTCTGTTCTGCTCCATTGCCCCTACTAATAAACACGCCTCCAATGGACCTCAAATTTAGCAGTCTTCGTGGAGTCTATGGACCGAAATGGATAGAATAGTGCTTTATAACGTGATTGCTTTTTAAGAAGCAGAATATATTTTGTTTCAGTCTCTTTCTCTTCTTTTTTGGGGGAATTGGGATTGTGTGAATGGTCTTGGGTCAGAAATGTGGGTATATCTAATATTATCATTGTTAATACACATGATAAATGTCTGGCCTGGACATTTATTTTTAGCAAGTTTAATTGTATTAGTGTAATTCTCTCATACTTACCACTGGATGTTCAACATGGCACCTCGTGGCAAAGAAGAGGATTTGAGAATTAAGGGGGTCGCACACCGGATGCGCAGCACCGCGCCACGTCGCGTCGCGTTGCGCCATGTCTTTCAAATTCGAACACATTGTTTTCTATGTGTGTACGCACACCGGCGGCGCCATTCGGCGTCTGTCCGCAGCGCCCAGCAACGACTCAGAACGCTGTTCAAATTCCTGCCGCGCCACAGAGCGCCATCTGCATTGTTTTATATTAAATAACATCATATTTGTCTCAAACCGTTGTTAATACATTACACCAAGATACCACTGCTGCAAAGTACTGTACACATTAGTTTTACAGCTTGAATAAAATGTAAACATATAGAATTAAATGTATAATAAACGTAATCCTTTAAATGTTTTTATATTTCTCTTGAGACATTTTTACATACGCAAAATATTACAGTATAGACCTATGTAACAATTGTCTGTCGTGATTACATTCACTGTCGTCGGTTGCTACCAACTGGATTTACCAGGACAACCGTTACAACACACTTCAGGTCATTTAAATAGCTGTGTAACGTTAGCGGGCCGCAATGGACGACGAAAAACGAATCAACGACTTTTCATAACACAGATTAACGTTCATTAATTGATTAACGTTCAAAACGCCGCTATTATCAATTTAAATAATATATTAAAATAATAAATTAAGTTAAAACTCACCCATCTTGCAGCTCAGACGTTGATTCGAAATTGAGCTCGCGCGTATAGAATGTGCGCGTCTGGTGTGCGATACCTTGAGTTGTCCTAGACGCGGCGCGGCGCTGCGCATCCGGTGTGCGACCCCCTTTAGAATTGTTGCTCTCCACAAAGATGGCCGAGGCTATATGAAGTTCGGTAACAGCCTAGAACTGAGTTACAGTACAGTGGCCAGGGTCATACAGTGGTTTTTCAAGACGGGTTTCACTCTGAACAGGCCTCGCAAGGGTCGGTCAAAGACGTCGAGTCTTTGTGCTGTGCATCAAGTGCAGAAGCTGGCTTCAAAAAACAGACGCATGAGTGCAGCCAGCATTGCTTTAGAGGTTGCAGAAGTGGAAGGTCAGCTTGTCAGCGCTCAGACCATACTTCACACACTGCAACAAGTCAGTTTGCATGGCCGTCGTCACAGAAGGAAGCCTCTTCTGAAGCTGGCTCACAAAAAAGCCTGCAAACAGTTTGCTGAAGACAACCTGGCTAAGAGAATGAATTACTGGAACCATGTCCTGTTGGCTGATGAGTCTTAAGGTAAACTTGTTTGACTCTGATGGTGTCCAGCATGTGTGACGATGCCCTGGTGAGGAGTACCAAGAAAATTGTGCCTTGCCTACAGTCAAGCATGGTGGTGGTAGCATCATGATCTGGGGCTGTATGACTACTGCTGGTACTGGGGAGCTGCGGTTCATTGAAGGAAACATGGATTCCAACATGTACTGTAACATTCTGAAGCAGAAGATGATGCCCTCCCTTCAGAAACTGTTTTCCAACATAATCACCCCAAACACACCGCCGACTTTAAACACACACTCTTGTGGAGAAAATAAATAATTAATTTCGATAGAGATGTTTATTGGGTGAAATAATGGTTCTATAGTAAATGTTAATATAGTTTAGCGTGTTTCAAACAAGTGAATCTTGTTAAAAGTTACATGCGGTGGTCGTGCTGGAGCTTTTCCTGAGTGAACAGTACCCACTGCTCCAGGTGTGTGTGCACTTGGATGGGTCAAATACAGAGAACACATTTCACTGCTGGTTATACTCTGTATAATTGTGTATGTGACAAATACATTTATTTTTTTTTTTCGATAACCAATTATGGTAAAATGCTTAAATATCGGTAAACCGATATATCGGTCGATCTCTAGTGATTAACTTACCTGTACATTAAGCTGTTTAAAATGTGCATTCTGCCATTCAATTTCGAGCATCCAGTAATATAATCACACATGTCTTGTGGAGCACATTCAGAGTATGAATTAGTTTGTAATATTTACTGTTTGGAAACGGAGCGTAAATGTGGCTTTATTATCCTATTGTGCCCTCTATAGGATCAGCGACTAGTCGACTTCAAAGCATCATGGCAGAGCACTGAAGTTGACTAGTCTGTGCAACCCCTAGCGCACATTGCCTCCAAGCGCTTCATCTGGTGATACCACCAAGGCTGCTACCGGCTGTTCAGGTGCCCGACCCACCCCAATAGACTCAGCCTCAGCCATTGAGGCAAGAGTGCGGGCTGACTTTGACCTCCTCCTAGGTGCATTGGAGCTTGTTAATGCACTGGAGAATTCAGTAACAAAATCCTTGCATTGTGGCATGGTAAACGTAGTATCAGCATTTTGCCTGAAGAACACAGTCTGCTCAAGGAATAGCTTGATCAGACTGAACAGATCTATCAAGACCTAAACGAGTCATTGCCATCTGCAAAATTGAGAGAATGTCATCAGGAAAAGACTGGCCTGCACTAGATGAATGTACAAGACCCACCGCTTGAACCACCAGCAGCAGACAGGCTTTAGAGAGCCTCCTGTGGGCCAGGTTGCATGGCAGGATCCACCAACTCTTCATCAAGGAAATGTGAATTAGATGCACTCATGCAGAGAGTGTCTAAATCTATGATATTTGTAGGCTGGAATTCACTCTTGTTCACTGAAACAGTTTTAGTAGGCACGGCTGGTACACCGGGGGTTGTAATGACTGGAGAAGGCGTTTCATGCTGCTGTGGTTTATATCCTCACATCTCGGTCGACGTCATGACGTGACTTTGTTGTTATTTTTTTATACTCTACCTATCTAGCTGGGGATAGGCAAAACAGCCAATATAGCCAAAACCACTGTATATAGTTGCTTTTTAGTGTAGATGTATGTGAGTGATTCCTGGTTAACATGTAGTTGTGTTTGTAGTTATGGGTTGTGTTTAGTCACTATTTATACCTGTTTTATGAATGACAACAGAAATATGTAAATGTGAACCGCTTTATTGGGCACTCAGTTGTATTACAGTATGTGACAGTTCATAGAGTACGAAATCTTAAGTGCCAAAACTTGTCTGAATGCAAACTTGGCGCAATGACGTTATAAATATGCAAATTAACATGTGACGTCACCTGCCGCTACAAGTGTCACAAAATCCTGTGGGAAATACTGAAATGCCTGCTAAAGCTGTATTTATTTGATCAGATACAGTAATATTGTGAAATATTCAATTTTAAAATAACCATTTTCTATTTGAATTTTCAGCAGCCGTTACATCAGTCTAGATCATCAATCATTCATTGACGAATAAAAAGTAAATTATCATTATTAGTTAGTTAATTTTTATTGTAATTTTCTGTTTTGTTATTGATGCCATCCTCTTCAAAGCAAACTCATCACAGGCAGCCCATCTCAGGTCTTTCCAAATCTACAGTCTATTTTTATAAAAAGGTTTTGAAATATTTAGACTATAGACACATCTGTACATACTGTTGGCTAAGTGTATTTAGACTTAAATGAAGATATGCCTATTTGTTCTGTAGTGTGACTGTAGTTTTTTTTGTGGAGTTTTCTCTATGAAGCAGAAAAATTGGTATTATATATTTTTTAGTGGTGGGCCGTTATCGGCGTTAACGTGCTGCGTTAACGTGAGACTCTTATCGGCGATTAAAAAAAATATCGCCGTTAATCTATTCTCAAAGTTGGGTTGGGAGCTGGGTCTATACTACGCAAGCTATGATGACTTTCACCCTGATATTTTAGCGCGG
Organism: Gymnocypris eckloni scoliostomus; assembly: GCA_027564155.1. Lineage (NCBI taxonomy): Eukaryota > Metazoa > Chordata > Actinopteri > Cypriniformes > Cyprinidae > Gymnocypris > Gymnocypris eckloni. Next base: position 13,627,225 of record CM050427.1, on the reverse strand, counting down.
ATGTATACCTAGCCGATTTACACTGTAGGGGGCGAGAACGAGTCTTTGAACTAGAGGCTCGCAGTCCGTGATGGACAGATTGTTAACGGCTGGTCTATGTGGTAATACAATCGGGCAGGACATCCAAACGCCCACCTATCATTCATCAACCTCAAATATGGCTTTTCATCTGAAAGATGTATGTAGTAGCAACTTTACATGGCCGCTCAATATGATGTTAACCTAGAGAAATGTGCGCTATTGAAGTGTTTGTGTGGAAGCGTTTGCTGCAGGACAGGCTCCGTGCGCTCACTTGCTCTTAAAATCTCCGTCATTTTTGGTCATACAGATAAAAGTAGCCTAATACATCTTTCGAATCTGTAAAGACTCTACGTTTATTTGTGTGCACTCAGAATAACAACGAAACGCTGCTTTTAAGCAAACAGGATGCGCTTTAGGTCTCATGTGAACTTGAGTGAGAAACTTAGAAACTCCGTCTTTGAAAAATATATCTATAGAGAGTGAAATTTCTAAAAAAAAATAGAAGACGTGTGTTAGCATGGATGATTTACATGAAATTTAATCTGTGCAACACTGTGCATAATAAGATGGCTTTCAGTTCAATATAATAACAAAAAACGACATTTTGGGCTTACTTACTTTTAGTCATTATTTGGGTAACGTTAGCACACATATTCTGAATGCCTTCGGCAGAATTCAAATGAGCCATTTTAATCTAGATTAATCTAGATTAATTCCAAAATTAATCTAGATTAATCTAGATTAAAAAAATTAATCTATGCCCACCTCTAATATTTTTGCAATGAAAACTGTTCTTGTAAATCAAGAAATGTCCTTGGCCTTCAGATAAATGATTATATGTTCCACCTCTGGGATGTGTGTTTGATGGAATTGCATGTGTCTGCATATGTATTTTCATGTTTTGACGTGTTTGATGTTGGTAGTGGACTGACATCATATCCGAGAGAGACGCCCAAAACATCTGCTCCTGCTTTTGGCGCACCTGGATGGGCTGCTGTCCTACAGCATGATAGGTTACACTTATCTACACACACTTTCTGTGTAGCTTCCAGTTAGTTCACAAGGAAATTAAAAGAGAAAGTACAGACGTTGCTTTGAGCGGTTTGCCACTCCTTACCAGTTGAGACTGTTGACAGTTATGTTACTGTGTTTGTTATTGGAGAGATGTGGATAATGGGTTGAAATGACTCTTTATTGCATTAACATAGATTAATGAATTTTCATTTTATATTGACTTGTGCTGACATGACAGTTAGGAAGATAGATGAGGAGGGGTGAGCAAAGCCCCTCGCTGATCTTTGATCTCTCACACATTGATGCTGGAGATCTGCATGTGTGGGTTTCCCAGGGGCCCCTGTGCTTGTATGGAGATGTGCAAATAGTAGCTACATGGCTTTCTAATGACCATCTGCTGATGCTCAAGTCTTTAATTTAATCTGCCACTCCTTTCCATGTCTCTCTAATGGAGTGTTCTCAGATTTATTCTCCATTTCCCCCACACCTTATCAAGTTATGTCCATGTGCCTGCTCACTTGAAGATGTTTTACCACAGAGCATTCTTTTCAGTTTGCAGTGTTTTCCACTTAAAGGGGACCTATTATGCTCCTTTTTACAAGATGTAAAATAAGTCTCTGATGTCCCCAGAGTGTGTATGTGAAGTTTTAGCTCAAAATGTCAGACAGATAATTTGTTATAGCTTGTTAAAATTGCCACTTTAAGGGTGTGAGCCCAAACGCTCTGATTTGAGTATGTTGCTTTAAATGCAAATGAGCTGTTGCTCCCGGAGAAGAGGGCAGATATTCAAGAGCTCAGCTCCAGCATGAACAGTGCTAGCTTTTGCAAATAAACATTCCACGATTAGTACAACCCAGTTAACTTTACAGAAAACATACTCCGTTTCAAAGTCGGTCATCTGATTATACTGTGCATAATAAATTCGAATTTATGAATTGAACAGACAAGGAGCACAGGATAAAAATAACAACATCGCTGGTGTCATGCTATCACAAACTGTATAAGCCCCACTCATGATTATGAGCTCAACAAACTCAAGCGATCGACTCACATTGCTTTTATTTGCAGCTTTTAACTACCACATTCCTATTCATGACCATTCATGAAGACAGGATCAGTGAAAACAGACCGAGACCATGTTAGCTTTAGCATCATTAGCCTTACAGAGTACCAATAAGCTCTTTCAGAAAGGCAATTTGTAAAACAAATGCGTGACACTTTGTCTGGAGCTGATGTTCGCACACGAAGCGTTGATATTGATTCCTACACGTATTGGGGACTTGACAGATTTTTTTTCCAGGACATTTCCTCAGACAATGAAACTTATCCACAGTGTCCTCAGCTCAGATGGAGGGAGTCTATGGAGACTATGGAGAATTTACAATAATTTAAACATAAATTAAATTAATAAATGTTTAATTTAAGTAATTGTTTGTATCACTTTACTTATTACTTGACTTAGATTTTATGAGATGAAGAAAAAAAAAAACTGAAAGAAAATCGGCCAAACATATCGGCCCAAAAATCGGCATCACATATCGGCATCGGCGTCGGCTAGAGAAAACACATATCGGTCGACTTCTAATTTCAACTTATTGTTAAAATAATTGTTTAATAGCAAAATTCCTAGTGGAAAACTACATTCCCCATGATTCTGCAAAGAAATCTCCAACAATCAGTGAACTGAAACAATCTAATATTGGCTAAATAACTTTTTAGCACACATCCACTTTCAGTGTGAAGTGATATAAATATTTGTGTGTGTATGTGTAAAATATAACCCTCAAGTTGTTCCAAACCTGTATTAGTTGTTTTTTTTCTTCTATTTATGAAGATTTCTTGCAGAATATGATTAACCAAACAGTTGATGTTCCCTTTGACTTCCATAGTATTTTTTCTACACTGTGGAAGTCAATGGGGATCATCAACTGTTCTTTAAATCAATCATTTTAAAATTCTACCATTGTTTTTAATTGCATTATGTTGTTTGTAATGCTTCACAAGATTGTAGTTCTTTCCCTCATTGTAGTAGTTTCCCTCATGGCATAGTTTAAGATGATTACTTTTTACAAGGAACAAAGGCAGTAAAGAGAAGAGGAGGGAGGAGAAGGAAAAGGGTAGCAGTGTTTTTCAGGAGCCAATGAATGAAATCTTTCTCTGGATGGAGAGCTGAGAAGTCTTTTTATTTCTCTCTCTTGTTCTTGTACCTTCATTCTCATCAGGCCCTCTGCTGGTCTACACTGATCTCTCACTCGTCTGCTGCATGCTTTTTTTTAACCATTTCCTTTTGGAAATTTCCTGTTCTGGATTATGTAATGACTCATACAATACTTTTTTGTTTGTCTATACACATTTTCACTCGCCTGGAATGAACTGTATGAAAACAAAACCGACACTCCTGTTCAATAAGCGGAGAAAGAGTTATTGTAATGTATTTATTTTGTAATAATAATATATCAGTGGATTGTGTGGGCATGTACATGTCAGTAATGTGAGGCAAGGAATGTTGTAATGTAAGAGGTGTGTCCTAATGGGAAAAATGATTCTAATTTACTGGAAAGGAAGATAAAAAAGAGAGTGTGAGAGAAAATGGCAAAAACATGATCACACTTGGAACTGGATTTTTGATATTTTCTGAAGAAATTGTTGTAGGTGCTTGCCTATTTGCTACTGTGTTGTTAGGGCATTGCTATGTGTTTGCTAAGGTGTTATGGGTGGTAGCTAGGCTGTTGCTTACATGTTAAAAGAGTTCAATATATAATGGTTCATAATTATTTTTAATTAATTATTGCTCGAAAATGTAACAATGCATCTTTCCTTAACAAGCCATTCCATCCGAGGCAATATTATTAATGTTAACTAAATGTATTACAAATTGCTTTCATTAAAGAAAAGCTGAAATAAAACATAAAATATTAGAAGAAAAAATCTAGAAGATATCAAAATCTAGTTCAATATATGATTAAATACTAGTGTATTAATAAAAAAAGCTAAAATAACGCTGCATCATTTGTTTGCACAAATTTTATGATCTAATAGTAATGTTAGCCTTAGCAGGTGCCACTTATAAAGTCATTCTTCTCTTTTCTATTTAATTTGAATGCTTTGTTTCGCATTGTTTTATTAAAAAAATAAAAATAAAACAAAATTCAATGGCTGCTGTACACCATACACTCCATGGTGCTGTTGTAATTCTGACCCAGTTCAGTTACTAATGTTGAAGTTTAATTGAGTTTTTAAACAATGGCAGAAAAGTGCAAGTCCGTTAAAAATGCCTGTGAACTAAGAACTGTTTCAGTCTGTCTATTTGTGCTACACCTGCCAGTTTTAGGAGTTTATTTTAAACCAATTTTAGTAGGATCTTACTCTATTATGAGTGAGAGCTATAGACACAGCCTTTACTCTGAGAGGCAGGTGATCGACGGCCCGTGACAAGCACATCTTCATAACAATGTTTATGTAAGAGTCTTTGTATGTAATTGCTTTAACCCTTCCTGGTTTCAGTAGGGAGCACAGAAAAACAGACGGGTTCATTTAATAGTGGATCCTAGGCTTAAATGAAAGAGTGGATGTGAAGTGCATGTGTGAAAGGAGAGATTTAATACACTTAGTATTTTCTTTCAGCTGTCAGCCTGACCATCTCTTCTAGACACAGTTGTTTCATAAAACGCATGTCAGCATTTTAAGGGTGCCTTTTGGATCGACTGTTTCATATTGGTTTTCTTCATCAGGGTGTGGTTTCTCCTAGTATGGTGTGGTTACACAGAGGAATGACAGCTGCTGAAGAGAGGAGAACAGGAGATGGAAGGATGAATGGAGAAAAGGGAATTCAAAGGATGGCAGTCATTAAAAAAATCTGCTGAGATGGCTACACGCAGTCTGGAGTGTTGAATGGAGATGAGGTCATGCGTGTTGTCCAATTGGAGATTGATTTTTGAGGTTGCATTTGTGAAGTCGATGTGATCTGCTGCTCCATTGTTAATCAAACCTTCTTTCTCGCGCATTAGCTCTGTGCTGTTAATAGTCTAAATGAAGCATGGCCTGCCGGAGATGTGTGGGCAAAAAATGGCTGAGTGGTCTTTGTTAGTTATGGTGCAAATGTAATATGGGAATTTCTGTAAACACAGTTGTCATTTAAGTCAATATGAAATGAAAATTGAACCTACAGAACATATACGCTAAGGGTGTACTCACACAAGGCACGGTTGCCTTGAACCGAGCGTGATTGTCCCCACTCCCCTGCTAGCCTGCACTCACACTTGCACTAAACTTTACGCTTACTTCATGTACGAGATAACGGAGAAAACCACAAAGCAATTGGCCCTAAATCTCCATCACCTGCTTTCAAATGGAGCGGCAGTTAATAATACACAGAGCCGTAGTTCACTGACAAGGTAGGCAATATCGCGTTCAATATCGCAGATGAATTTTGCCTGCCATTAATGCTTAGAAAATTTACACTGCACACATCTACGGCGCAATGTGGCTCTGATACGGCCACCGGAGTCGATCTCAGCCACGCACGTTTCTGAAGCAGCTCTCCACGCTGCTTTTTTATATAGATACATGCATATGCCTCCTTTGATTAAATATAGCCAGAATCCGTCAAAATCCCACCAAAATCCGTTGCCATGACTTATCGCGAGAGGAAAAAATTACGTTTTTGTTGCATAACCTCGGTTAATGGAAACGCCATTATTTTGAAATACTTTTTTTATTGACATTTATAAAATATCGCCAAAGTTTTGCGCAAATCTGTAATGGAAAAGCGCCTATTCAAGCGTCTGTGTTCAGTACGAGATGTAAAGTCATTTATGTTGTTACAAATTGTGTCTGCTTCAAATAAAAGCACTGCTTTTCAGCTTTCTCTTTATGAAAGAATCCTAAAAAATGGTTTCCACAAATAAGCACCAAATCAGCTTATTAGAATGTTTTCTGTAGGATCATGTGGCATTGAAGACTTGACTAATGGTCATCGCAGAAATAAATGACATTTAAAAAATATTAAAACAGAGAGAAGTTATTTTAAAAAAAAACGAATTATTGAAAATAGGGCTGTAGCTATTGAATATTTTAGTAATCGAGTATTCTACCGAAAGTTCCATCGAGTAATCGGATAAGAAACACTTTTTCTTTTTTAAAGAGCAATCCTAAATATACAAGAGAAAATAAGACAAGTCTCTTAAAATGAACAAGTCATTTGTTTGCTTTTTATAAAAATTCAATTTTTTATTGCTGAAATTGCATATATTAATAACTGAAAACTAAACCTATTTAGTGCATGTAATTGCCATATTACATAAAAAAATACAAATAAGGTAAGGTACAAATAAGGTAAACAGTGCAACCTAAAACTAAGACATAAATCAAAATAATAGTATTTAAAAAATAATAATAAATCCTAAACATTGTGCAACTTAACTTCCACCTTTGATCCTAACTAAGGCTCAAGCATGACACAAGCCTTTACTGTCTTCTTAGAAGAATTGTGGCTTTTGTGAGAGGCAAACATTAGTGAACAGGAAGCTAATATGGAACAAAAACAAGAGTCCATACAAATAACATTAACACATTTTACAGCAACATAGTTGCTTTTTTAAAGTTATTTGGACAATACACCCTCTTAAATGTCTCTCTGCATATGTGCGTGTGTGTGTGTGTGTGTGTGTGGGGGGCGGGGGCATGTTTATGTGGTTTATGAGGACACAAATTTGTATAATGACATGGGTATGACATAGGTATTACAAGGAGAAGGTGATTTATGAGGACATTTTCAGTGTCCCCATAATTTAAAACGCTTATAAATCATACAGAGTGAGTTTTTTTGAGGGAAAATAGAAATGCACCGTCTCCTGTGAGGGCTAAGTTTAGGTGTAGGGCAATAGCACATACAGCTTGTACAGTATAAAAACCATTACGCCTATGGAAAGTCCCCGTAAACCATAAAAACCAACATGTGTGTGTGTGTGTGTGTGTGTGTGTGTGTGTGTGTGTGAGTGAGAGAGAGAGAGATCCTTTAAAGCAGCATGTGGTTGCAAACAGTGCTCTGTATGTAGTTACAGTAAATTAGGGATGCACCGAAATAAATTCTGGGCTGAAACAGAATTCTGGATGTGCTTGGTCGAAAACCGAAAATGCTTCGTAATAATTATTTATTTTATTAAATACTATAAAGTAATTTTGTAAGACTTTTAATTTAGCTAAATTTTAATGACACCGAATTAAAAAAACACAAGCCAATAAAATAACCACAATTTTATTGCAAGAAAATTGGACAGAAAACAAACTATCCTCATATCATATACACACAAAAATTTAAAGGTATTCACGGCAACTCGTCAAAATAAAAGTCTATTTTTTTTTAAGACCATGCAGCAGAAATATTTGTTCAGCAGAATGTACATAACACTACTACTAAAATTATGAAAACTTTATTTTTTGAAGAATGATCACACAATATTTCTAAAATGTTTTAATTTTAATAGTAAATTCCCTTTGTTTGCCAAATGTTTTTTTATTTTCAATAATTTAAAGACACAACACAGAATTTCTGAGGAAAAAGAAAACATTTAATTTGGCTATTTTAAAAACAAATAACAATTAAAAAGTCGGTGAGAGGAAATAAAACACAACATTATAGTTGTCATTTTCTTCAATCATATAATTATTATAATACTTAAAATACATTGCATGTAAAAAGTGTTGAATGGTGTACATTGTGTGCTCATGATCAGGATGGAACCACCGCATTTTGAGAAAGAAAAAACCCTGTTTGCAGGACTATACATTGTTTGGATAATTAGTCAAAAACAACAACAAAGTTATGTCTGATTCTGTTGCATAGAACTGAATAAAAATAATACATTTTCCGTCCAATTTTCTTTCAATAAAAGTTATTTATTTAAATAAATTATTTTATTGGCTTGTGTTTTTTGCTGGGTGCTACTGTGTAACACTACTCCTTTTTTATTTATTATATTATTTATTTTATTTATGTAAGTTTTTGTGCACACAAAAAAAATTATTAGATTTTTGATTACCTGTTGTGTATTTATTATTTAATCTATACATTATTTTGTTTATTTAAATTATACAAGTGCACTGATTGGAGTAGCTTGTTTTGTTTAATACATTTTTAATTTAAGCAATTTTATGTATCACTTGACTTTAGATTTTATGAGATGAAGAAAAAAAAAAAGAGATAATCGGCCAAACATATATCGGCAAATAAAATTGGCATCATATATCGGCCATTGGCTGCCCTGATTTCTAAATATCGGCATCGGCCAGAGAAAACACATTTCGGTCGACCTCTAGCCACGATTGTTTCTCGATGCTAGTCTTTTGTCTGGGACAGCTGAAAATCATGCAGTGTGTTTACGGCTTCACTGTTTTTACTGTATTTTTGACTGCATAAATGCAGCCTTTATTAGCATCAGATATTTCTTTCAAAAGCATTACAAGTCTTTTAGATGTCAAACTTTTGAGGGATAGTGAAAAATGTTTGGAATGTATTTGTATATTGTGTTATTACTTGCACCTACTTTGACTTTAATTTCCTGACTTAAGGGCACCTATTGTGCTTGTTGGGTAACGTTAACCCAAATAGCTTTTTTTGCCAGAGTTTTAGCAAACTCTTTCAAATCAGGATCTGTTTTGGTGAAGCTACGGTTTCTGCTTCGTAAAATATCCTGTTTTGCTTGAAAACATTTAGAATTTTGATTATTGACTAACTGTTGTGTGGAGGTTCTTAAAGGATTCGTTCACTTCCAGAATAAAAATATCCTGATAATTTACTCAACCCCATGTCATCCAAGATGTTTATGTATTTCTTTCTTCAGCTGCAAAGAAATTAAGGTCTTTGAGGAAATGTATATACTGTAATATTGCCCCATCAACATTTGTCAGTTTCTCTTGCAGTTCTTCATAGTGAGTTTGTGGAGCAGGTGTCACCTGTTCGTTTCTGAGCAGACAGCTGTGCAATTTAACTCCATGGATGACTGTGAACTATGTTAAGATACATTCTTATAGACGGCTAACACTCCAGCTGCCCGCTGAGATTCTGTCACACTAAACGTCTCTTGTCTGTTACTGATGTAGCTGTAAATCATCCTTGACTTCTTTTTACCTTGCTTCACCCGTTTCTCAGTAGTCTCTGTCATTCTCTCTCTCTGTCTACATCACCCATTTTAGCGACATCTCTCGTATTTCTCTTTATAGCTGCTCAGTCTTGACGGCAAACGGAAATCTCTCCGTCAGTTTTGTGGTTGGTGTTTCTCCCCATCCCCAAGTGCCACGACACATCTGCTGATTTGTGGGGGCTTGTCAGGGCCTGTGCCAAGTATTTGGTCTGTTCTGACCCATCGGTGCTTTGTTCTACCCCCTGCTGTCTGCAGAAATGGGTCAGTGTCTCCAGTATATCCCAGGCATATGTCTGAGTGCCAGACTTTGGATTAGTTATTGCTGCTTATGTTACGGCAATCCTAAATAGCAGCAGCCCAGGCACAGCGTTGTATGTGTGGTGTGTGTGGATGCTGTATTTCTCAGTTCACTCGCAGTGGTTTTCATCACCGGCGGGCAGCTGTTCACGGTCCATAGAAACTAAGAATGTACTGTTTATAATCAACATTTGCTCATACTGATGATGTACTGTATTATATTCTTTATTTTGTATGGTTTTGAATTTTGTTCGCATGTTGCCATTTTTAATTTGCATTCGTTTTTTGTATTTACAAAGCTATAATAAACATAGGCTGGATCCCAATTTGTATATTTTTACTAAAGAACAAAACCCTGTGTTGATGATCGCAAAGCACGCCATTTCTGGTATTAGATTCTAAAGTCATCTTCTTAATAGAGAAGCTAACAAACCATTTTATATAAAAAAAACCCTATAGATCGATTTTTCAAACAATCAGTGGTGATTGTATCCCTTGTGAAAAACTACACTTTACCATACCTGTACTTTCAAAGTAAATGCTTAGAGGGATAGTTCACCCAAAAATGTAATTCTGTTATTAGTTACTCATCCTCATGTCGTTCCAAACATGTAAGAGCTTTGTTTATCTTCGGAACACAAATTGAGATATTTTTGATTAAATCTGAGAGCTTTCTGTAAAGACAGTGACTCAACTGACACGTTCAAGGCACAGAAAAGTGTGTAAGGACATCTTTTATGCATACTTTTGTGGCCTTTTATTTAATTAATATTTTAATATCAGCAAGTACAGTTATTTTAAATATACTTTTAAAATTTAAAGTGCACTACAAGTCCACATTCAGAGCAATTAAGTGTACTTTTTTCATAAGGGATGTCATATTGGAAGCCTATTGAAGTGATGTTTTTTTTTCTCAGTATACTGTAATTTGGGATGCTCCGTCTAATCAGGATAGATAGTATATTAAATTGTTTAGCCAAAGCTTGTTTTACCCTTTTTTCCCAAACTCTTTAAAAGGGTTTAAGCATAAAAACAATACGTGTAATGCTACTTTAAATTGTTGTTGTTTTTCCCAAAAAAGTAACGGTTTTCGGTTTAATTTAATCGCAACTTGTTTTAGTTTTTTTGTATTTTCTGTGCAAAAAATAAATATCATACATTTTCCCCTGATTTACAGAAAACAGCCACTAAAATGTCATTCTGTGTAACAATCTTGTCAGGCATATTTACAACATAAATCAATTTATGACATATTAAAAGACTTATTACTTTCACCCCAAATATTAATTAGTTGTAATTACATTAAATTTTTACAATTTGCCACTATTCCAGGTTTCGCCCATTTGTCAATAAAATCACTTTTGTAAAATTGTTTTGATGCGGATTGTGGACATCTTAACGTCTTTGTCCCACATGTGTGTGTGTGTGTGTGTATCCATGAACACAGTTGTAGACTAGACTGGGGCTGCATGGATCAGTATATGTAAGCAAAATAAATCCTGAGTTGGGCCGTTAGTGGACAACATGGGGTTTCAATACCTATATGTGAGCAGCCAAGCAAACCTGCCACTTCTGAATCAGCATTATCTGACCTGAAGAATGCTTCTTGAAGGCATGCTCCTAAATGGACTCATTGCTCACTAGATTTTGTGGTCTACATTCCCTCCTACATTCCCTCCTACCTGGTGAGCATGACCTGTATGTTTATGAAATATCAGATCATCTGGAATGAAGACCGAAAGAATGCATACTCTCATGCAGGGCCCCTAATCCACAGCAATCTGCTCTGGGTGGGGTTTGAGGAGAGACTTGGCTGCTCGCTCAAAAGAGATTTCTCAAAATGCCTCTGAACAGACGCCCACCCTGACAGCAGGTAGCCCGCTTAAAGAAGTGTTCATTCTTCCCTGTTGGAGATCATTGTGATTATTTTGTTATGCAATTATGCTTTTCAGTGAAACTTGATAAGACTATCGTAGAGATTTGTGTGGGCCAAAACAGCTTAGCAACCTAATAGCAACCCACTAAAAACACTTAGAACACCTTAGCAACCTTATAGCATCATAGCGGTGAATATTTTTAGACCAGCATCACTCTTTATATGATTATGTTTTTCAAACATTGTTCTCTAACATAGTATGATTCTTTATTCTCTCTCGTTCTTCTGTTTTTCATTGTCTGTCTTAATCAGGCAGATCTTCTTGGCTTCATTACCTCACCATGCGTGACCTACATTTAGGTGTGGCTTCATCTCTCTCGCTCTCTCTCTCGCCTCTCTCTCTCTCTCTCTCTCTCTCTCTCTCTCTCTCTCTCTCTCTTTCCAGATTTCACCCCATCCCCCTTTCATCTCTTACTGGCCATGTGAGACCTCAGCTTTACCTGTCAATAAAGAGGTTTTATCATCCTTGCCTGTCCATTTTCAATTATTTTTCTTTCCGTCCTCTCTTCAGCTATTTTCAGACCCTCAATTTTTTTTGAGTTTGGAGCAGGCAGCATTTGGGCTCTTTTAATGAAAGATTATTTGTAATTGAGGGTATATGAGTTTGTCTTTGTGTAATTAATGTATATGACATACTCATTTTCCATGTCTTGTGTGTCACCGAAGCTGATGTTCTAGCTAATGCGTATAGATGTCAGCCTAGTCAAGCCTAGTGCTTTGGGTGTGTTTGTCTTCAAGATGACTATCACTTGAATCTGGCGCCATATTGTCAGACTCTGCCCATGATTCACCTGTGTACTTGTCAAAACCTGATATTTATAATGTCAGCCAGTTCTTACAAGTGGTGTTGACGCATTAAATGTGTGTTTTTATATCAATTGCAGTGGAATATGTGTGTACGGTGTACTGTATGTCCAGCGCTGTATGCTTTGCTGGGGGAGGGGAGTGTTTCTCTACATCTGCACTGATGCATTGTGGGAGATCCAGTTCAGGTGTAGCAGAGAATATTAAAGCAGAAACCAGTATGCCCAAAAGACTATAGAATACCCAAGACATGTCACTTGTATAGTTTTGAATGGGGAAAAATGCTTCCGCTCAATATGGCCACTCAATCGCAGGAAATCCCGCCTTTCCTAATGAATTAGCCAATCGGTAATGTAAAGCGCATCACCTCAGTTGCTGTTAGAAGTCCCGGTTGCTATATAAACAGTCAGCGTTCTGAGACGTACGCCTAGGACTGCGCATGCACATTGGCTGATCTAGTCTGGGAAATACGTTTTTTTTTATAATGCCATTTGATCAAAAGAAACAACATTTATGATACAGTTGTTGTCAGATTTCTTTGGTGATTTCAAACATGAAATTTAATCACAAGCTTAGTGAAGAGTTTTGGAGAATTAGATTTTTCCCATTCAAAAAGATAGGAGCTGCACTTGCATGCCCGAGAGCCGTTTCAAAGATGGCCGCTGAGTGACATGACTTGTCTTAAAGAGACTTTGGTATGTCACACCATTACTCTTTCCCATTAAGGTCTGATGCCACTGACCTCTGTATGTACCAAACAGAAAATGCCGTGATTGGTTCAGTGGTTTTCTCCGTCTGAGTTTTTAATTTTAGGTTGGTCAGCATTTAGACGACATCTTTACAACATGTATTTTGACAAACAATACTTCCATCCTGTGTGGAGGCTGTGGCTTTTTTTCCAGACAGATGAGAGGTTGTTACTTGTCTTTTGCAAGAGTTCAAGTGTGTTTGTGTGTGTGTTTGACCTTGTACAACCTTTAGCATTCTTCAATGTATGCCTTTGTTATCATTTGTAATTTAATGTAGTGATATTCTCTTAAATCAGTATTCTAACATGTTTCTTTTCTGTCTTTCTTTCATGTTGATGCTGCGCTGTTGCTCTAAATCAGGTAAGACAGATCTCCTACACAACACATGTGCATTTACATTTAAGCCCCAAATGGTTTCTGTGGGGAAAGCAATTTCACTGAATTGTTGGTTGGTTTGTTTTCCTGCTGTTTTTAATTATGTTTGACCAATCCATTGGATCCACTTTGGTACATCACCCATTAAACAATAATACAAATTGGACAGAACAAAATTATGCTTTGCAATCTGACACATCAGTCAGTAAATGTAGCATAGTAGCTTTGGGCCTTGATGGTGAGATCTGTTGTGAATTTACCATAGATTTAAATACAATAAAGATGTGTTTTCACATTTATTTAATGTTTTTTTTTTTTTTTTCTGCATATGTAATCTGTTGATTATTTTTTCCGATTGGTCGACTAATCCATCGATTATTTTTCAATTAATCTATTTTTTATTTTAGCATCAGTTGATGAATTCTTTAGTTAAACTATCAGTAAATAATAACAGTAATTTCTGCTATTAGTCTTTTATTTTATTCAAACCTTTTCTCATAATTACTACTTTACAAAAAATGTATAATAACAACAACAAAGGAAGAAATAACAATAAATACTTAAAAAAAATCTAAATGAAAATAACAAAAAATAATAACAATAAAAATAAACAATTAATAAAAAGAAAAAGAAAGAAAGAAAAGTACAGGGCAGTGATACAGTCAATAGAAATGCACATTATGGCTGCATGACCGCGAATCATTTCTCCTTCTCCGTCTCTGTGAGTGCATTAAACCCATCATGATTATATCGGCAACTCGATGTCCCGTGCTGTTCCGGTCATTCAGTGCAGCTTTGAATGCGGTTGTGAATCCTGACAATGTTAAGGTGTCAGTTTGGCTATATAACGTTATCTGCGGTTCTGACAGTCATATAATAATAGAATAATAGAACGCTCAATGAAGTGAAGTGATGTTGCCATACTAGCATTTACCTTCTGCTCTAGAGTCTTGTTTGTGTTAAACATGGCAGAAAAACAGTCTTAAGTAGAGATAACTGCAGGCTCGCACAATGGGCGTGGCTAAAGGTGCGACGCATCGACACACTCTATGCTAATCGATGTATTTTCATAATCAACGTAATCGATGACATCGACGAAACGCAGCAGCCCTACATGCATTGAAATGTTTATTCTGACATTTGCCCTCTAGACCTCGATTTTCAGTGTGTTGCTGTACATTTATTTGTTATTAGTTTTTTAGAAATGAATGGGGTAATTTGAAATTATTTTTAGTGGGAATTAGAGCATTCCTTAAAGACTTAAGAAAATATCCTATAATACGCTACTTGCAATGAAATTGTAGTAGCGAAAGATCTTTTCTTCCATATTGTGACCTGAAACATGGTTATTTCCATCAGCTGTTGATTGGATTTTGAGATGTGGTTGTTGCACTTAAAATGAATGTGAGCTTGCAGTTGATTGTAAGAAAGAGGTGTGGTTTAATGGCAAAGTCATTTGGTGCGATTTCATGTTTTCTTTTGTCTTTGGAGTGTTACAAGCTGTTTCTGCATATATAAGATCTGTAAAGTTGCAAAGATTAAAGTCTCAAACCCAAAGAGATATTCTTTATCAAAGTTAAGACTCTGCATGCCTTCCTAAAACGACTCATTCAAACACGCCCCCACGTCTACGTCATGTTGTGGGAAGATTTGCAAAACACCGCCCAAACGAATGAATGAAATGAAAGAAGGCGTAACTTTTATTCTCACTGTAGTATTGTTGTTGCTGCCGCCATGTCGTGTAGACGCTGTGTGTTTCATTGTGAAAGTACTTTGTTTGGCCTTCCAAATGAGTGCACAACTAGAAATCAGTGGTTAAAGAGAGAGTTCACTCAAAAATAAATTCTGTCATAATTTACTCACTAATTTACTCAAGTAGTTCCAAACCTGTATGAATGTCTTTGTTCTGCTGAATACAAAGGAAGATTTTCTGAAGAATGTGGGAAACAGAGCAGTTCTGCGGCACCATTGACTTCCATAGTATTCTTTTTCCTACTATGGAATATCGTTAAAAATAACAGTTTCTCTTTCTTATATTTAATAAATATTATATATATATAATAATAATAATAATAATAATAATATAATATTTATTAAATATAATAAAGATATTTTGAAGAAAGTTTGTAACCAGGCTGTTTTAATTATTGATTTATATATATATATATATATATATATATATATATATATATATATATATATATATATATATATATATATATATATATATGTATATATTTACTATACTACTAAGTGTATTTACTTGTCTCATTAGTGTTTAGCGCAGTTGTTGTTGCTAGGAAACACTTGTTTTGTTTATTGTGTGGAGACGTGCTGAAATCGTGTTTGGTTTAATACTGTATCGCATCCCTTGTCAGTGTCGGGCGCTTACTTGGCCATTTATTGTGATTAACAGGAAATTGTGTTCAGCTGAATTGGAGTAGTATTTTGTTAGATGGGTATACAAATCTTAGTTTACTGCGGCAGCCGTAGTGGCAGCCGTTGTGTGAAGCCCTCCTCGCGTGAAGACCGAAGAGTGTAAAGACCATCGACTCTACCGCGCGAATCCAAACTACTGCCGTTTGATTTGTTATCTTTTTTTTAATTTTAGATAAATTATGTATTTATACTGTATTTAATGATAATGTATTTATTATAATGTTTTTATAGGTATTTTCTTTAGTTTTAATAAATTGTATTTATTTTAGTAACGTTACTTCAACATACTACATGGAAATGAAATAACATATATATATATATGGGTGTTTGGCTTAGTGTCATGTTAGAATCATTATTATACTCATACCTTTTGTTGTTTAATATTTTGAATTGTTTGTAGCTTTATTATTTGTTTTCATTTAAATGTTTAGTTTTGAAATGTTGTATGCGTTTGTCATTTTATTTAATTTCTCAATTTTCTTAAATGTGTATATATAGTATTTATAGACTTTTAACTTATAGTTTTAGTTACTTTTTCTTATTTGTAAGTCGCTTTGGATAAAAGCGTCTGCTAAATGACTAAAAAGTAAAGTAAAAAAAGTACTATATATTTTGGAGTTCCACTTTATATTTGCTTTCTTCATTGCACTCCTCATTGGGCTGTTTATTTGCATCCAATCTCTCTTTGATTACATGATGAATAGTGCAATGTTTTTCTCAGTCCTTTTAGCTAATCACTGCTAATTGCAGTCAGTCTTTTAAATACTACATGAGATTTTCATTCTCACGGGAATTAGTAGTGACTGCTAGTTGTGCAAGAGTGCTTTTTGAAACCGTGTGTTATGAAAATCTTAAGATGTTTTGGCTGTGAAGTCTTTGACTTTTACGGTTTGTTGTGTCTGGAATAGCTCTGTTATGTTTTTGTTGAAAGTTCACAGATTACAAGGCAAGCGGAAACCTTCAAAAGCCACACTTTAATATTTTGTAGATTATATGCTCAAGTAAAAGTGTTGTTTTGGAGTGACATATTGAATCTTTTTTAACTATTGAACTCCAGACAGAAGGTGAAAGCACAAGTAGCTAAAGGGACTGCAGTCAGTTGTTACATAACCAGTTTTTTAGATGAAGAATGAGAGATAGCACTTTTAAAGGAGTTCAGTTTTAAAAGTTACTTATTTATAAAAAATGTTAGAAGTGTTTTTCTCACATTTTACACTCTTGAATTAAATTATTCAGTGCGGGTCCTAGATATGCTCTCTTATATATATATTGATAAACCACATAATGACTACCATGAAATAGAGATAGGATTTGTTTGTTCAACACACAGCCCAGCTTATTGATACAAAAATGTTCTTAGCGATTTATACACACGGAGCCTGAGTCACACAGGGAGAGCAACACATGCTCGAGCTCTGGCAGTGACATCACCTGTCTTGTGGTCAAAGTACAGTTCCTCTATCCGGCTCTAAAACACGCCGCTCTCTCAGAGCTACCAGGCAGCCGACTGACACACACACACAGTGACTTGAGAGCAGACTTCAGCTGTTAATTCAACGAAAAACAAATGAGAGAAAAGAACAGGGAAGTGAGCGAATGGATTTCCTTGCTGGCTTTGGATTGGTGACTTGCTGGATTCCATGGAGTCTTTAGCTTTTCATAGTTGTCTCTCCTGCTTCTTTTCCATTTTAACACGCTTGGAACAATCTCTTGGTTCCTTTCAGTTTGAAGCCTTCATTTCTGCCCTTAGAGTCCCTTTCTGTAGTTCCTTTAGGTTTGCTTTCTCTTTTGCCGTGGCGAAATGAGCGCCACGGCATCATACCGACAGTATCTTCAGGACCTCGAGGAAAAGAAAGGTTGGTTTCATTCAATTTATTTTGTCACTGGTTGGTCTTTTGACTTGTATAAAATATCCCACATAACATATACTCAACGTAAGTTGAAATCCTGTTTGTTTGTGACTGGCCTCATGAGCATGATAAGAGCTCAGTCAGTGGTAAACTGCAGGCAGGATTCAAATGAAGAGGTCGGCTGTTGTACATTAGCTTGTTAACTCTGTAGTAACCATGTACATGCAGATACTTAAGAACTATAGTCCTTCTATAAAAGGAGATTTGTAGTCCTATTGAAAAACTAGGGTCACAATTGGGTCTTAGCAAATGCACCAATATGTGACTCAAGGGTATTGTGATTAACGTCAAAGTAAACTCACACCTTTCACCTTCCCTTAGGCACTCCAAGGCATTCAAATACATTGCTATGGTAGCTTTGAATCATTCACCAGTTATTAGTGGTTTTGAGCCATGACATTTGAGGTTGTTTTGGTAATTGATGCTTTGCACGTGTCAAAAGTTGGTGTCATTCTTCTGATAATCCTGCCCATAATAATGGCTTAGTGGCTGAGTTTATACACGTGTATGAGTGTTTCATTTGAACAGGTAGGATGTATTCCTCTCCAGCTGTGCTGAATGGTCATAATTTGGTTAAAAGGGAGTAGTTCACCTTCATTCAGACTGTCTCTTGCTGTGATCACTTGACAGCCATGTGACTTCTTATTGGTTTGCCTGGATATCAGCACCCATCAGTTTGAACCTTCAAGTGATGCCGTTGTCTTGAATGAAGACAACCTAGGCTTCCTGCAGACGGTGCCAAAGAGTCACCTTCCATTTGTTATATTGTTAATTGAAGATAGTATGGTATTTATTTCCTTTGTAATTCAATCCCAGATCATGGGGCTGACATTTGCACAGGCTGTTAGTAGATGGAACCAACTGCAAGTGTGTTGACCATATGGAGCACAACGGGGTGGGTGGGGTTGGACCCATAGTGATACCTAGACAGTAACACTATTGTCTAAGGCTTGCCAGGTCTTTTACAAGGTAAATCCCAATATTATGTTGAGAAAGGTCATTGTAGGAAACTTAACTCACTAAAATAATATTTTTATCAGGTTAAGCTTCAAGAAGATTATGTTTGAGGATACTACAGCCTAGAGGTATCAGGAACAGCCATATGCTGAGGCCATGTATTCACCCTTAAAATAAAGATTCCTAAAAAGAGGTTTAAGCCATAGAAGAACCAGTTTGTGTTCCACAAAAACTTCTAGTGAACAGTTCTTAAAATAACCATTTTTACTTGGTGTTAAGAACATTCATCCACTCTAAAGAACCTTTTGTGCAAAGGAGATGTTTTATGTTAAAGATTATTATTCACAGAACCATAGATAGTATGTGTAGTAGAATTAGGCAAGGTATAGCTGTGGT
This sequence comes from Gymnocypris eckloni scoliostomus, assembly GCA_027564155.1. Classification (NCBI taxonomy): domain Eukaryota; kingdom Metazoa; phylum Chordata; class Actinopteri; order Cypriniformes; family Cyprinidae; genus Gymnocypris; species Gymnocypris eckloni. The sequence goes on along the minus strand of CM050427.1, from coordinate 13,608,186 downwards.
AAGTTTTTGTGATGGATTATGTTTCAGGTTGGAGCCCCTGGACTGTGTTTGGAGACAGATGGTAGATGAATGTGTGTAGATTAGGACAGCAGGTATATATGCGACGGCTAGTGTTTGTTTCTTGAAATCTGGTCACCGTGGCTTGACTTGCTGTGCTCTCTCCCTCAGAACTATAATCCACCTAACCCTGATTAGTCTCAATCCCCCTCAACCCTGGCTCAGACTCTGCAAGCTCACCACCAAGCTGCAGACAATCCATTCTCTAACTCGCTGAGGTCTTTGCTGTGGTGACTTTTGGGCTTTTCCAAGGTCTAAAAACTCTTCACATGAGTTCGTACTCAGCATTTATTCATCAAATACATGCCCAACCTCTCACATATCAGACAGTTGGCACTTGGCAGAGAATTATAGCTTTGTACCATCCAACTTCCCATCCGTTTAAACATACGATTTATTATACTGCAAAGCTTTGTAAAGATGCTCCATAAATTTCAACATGAGCCTTAGGCACTCACACACTACAGAAAGCTTTGACACCGTGTTTGATGAATAGGAATGTGTAAGATCTTTGAGGATGTGAAAAGGACAGGTCAGCTTGAAATCAGGTGGATACAGGGAATTGGATTTGGGTCAGTTATATGATGCTCTTTGTGATGCTTTCGTAATTTCTATCCATTTATTCTGAAATGTATTTAAAAATGGTATTGACACATGATGAGCATGTTTTCAATTTCTGAATAGAAGTCACCTTTAAATAAAAATTGTCTATTCATATTTTTGATAGACTACTGCAGTTTATAATAAATGATTTATCCATGCACATCTTTGTTTTTAATTCACATGCAATTTTTTGCTTATTTTTAAATATATCAGCTAGGGCTGCACAATTAATCACATTTTTATCTCAATTACGGTTATGGATGCCACGATTACATAATCGTTCAAAGTCGCGATTACAAAAATAAATAAATAATAAAAAATGCCCACTTGCGTTATTCTGTGTGCTTAAGCGGTGTTTGCAGCGCGGGGTTTAGGAAACTCAAAAACGCTGGATAAAATACTTTTTGTCTAACTGATAGTCGTTGTTACTCTGTTGTGCATGATAGATGTGTTAAACGCCAAACGCGTCAAAAGTGGAACAAAATAGCTGTATTCGTTTGAACTGCGCGTCTCAAAAGAAAACATCACAGCGCGAGCTTAGAGCTTTTGCGTTTATTACAGTGACCAGTAGCGATCACGCGCTAAACAACGCTGTGAAATCCAGTAAGAAGTTCAGCGAGTTCGGCGCGGAGTTCTCCAGTATAAATCACGTCTCTTTAAGCTAGTTTAAAACCAAATCAATCGGAGCTGTTATTCACAGAACACTGATGCTGTGTAGTAGCTTCACACTGCAAGCGTAAGCAGGCGTATTTTGTATGGATTATGTTTCAGGTTGGAGCGGATGAGCGTGTTTGGAGACAGATGGTAGATAGAAGCAGATGTCATGCTGACAACAGGCATCATCAACAAACGCACGTGACAGCGCCCGGTGTAGCCACACGGGGGTCTTCAGAGTACACCTGGAAGATGACCTAATGGACGACACTCGTCTCATCGTAGAAGTGGAAAAACACGAATTGACAAACGAATAAATACATATTCAAATACGTCACATAAATATTACACATGTAGCTACACCAAATAAGTCTATGATATGGGTGACTTGTTTGAAAGTGTGTTTTTCGTGTGTTTGCTAATATCCCTATTAAAACGTTTACACATAGTGTTAATAAAGACATTTACGATGCATGTTGAAGATGTTAGCATGGAGATTGCTTGTAAATCGGTTTATGAGTATGTTTATCAGATATTGCTTCATTATTAAATAAGCGTTCGTCAGCAGGCATTATGAAGAGGTTTGCTAATAAATGTTAAATGTTGAATAAAGATGCAAAATATGTCAACATTGTAGATGTAATCTTTTGACCAAAACTTCAAAGGCATGTCATTCTCCTATAATTAATGTTTTTTTTTTACAAAGGACTAGTCATTTTGCGTTGGCAGATGGTACGTCATTTTTAAGTTTTTTTGAAAGACAAAAAGTACAATCTGTCCAATCAGTACAACTTTTTACAATCTGTAAATAACAATCAATACAAACAAACATAAAGAACAGCAGCTTACAGTATATATGTGCAAAAGAAACTTTGGTTACAAGTACAAACCTTTAAAATATTGACCATATTCAATATAAACACTATGTATAAAATAACTATAACATTTCTGCTATGGTCAGTTATTGTTTTTTGCTGTTCCGTTGCATGGGGGCACCCAAAATCTACGTCGTATCCTTCTTCGTAATCTCCGTGACCGTACAAATACAGCGCAATTGCCTTTCTTCTATCTACAATAGCCTACGTACTGTACATAAACACAGATGCACATGTACAGTGTAAATAAAACAAATACAGTAAAATAAACTATTCTAATAATAAATCAAGACCAATTGTATTTAAAATTAGATTCGAATTTGCCCATTCTGTACAGAAGACGCTGTTCAGCCGCGCGCTGCAAACGCTACCGGTGTGAAAGGGCAATGGGCGCGCGCTGCTCCTGCTCTGCATACGCACCGCTTCTGCGCTGCTTACGCCCTGCTTACGCTTGCAGTGTGAAGCCGGCGTGATGCAGAAACAGTACAACAACAATCCAGTTAGAAGACCCTTCAATACACAAATCACCCACATTTATGATAGGTGGCATAAAAGTAGGATATTCATATTGAGTATTATGTTATTAATATACTAAATATGTCAAAGGAGTAATGGAATATAATTACATTATTTTGTTAATTATTCTATCAGTTGATGTAGATTTGTAATTGACTGAATGTCTTTAGGCTACTGTTTTCAATGCAAACTCCATAGAAACCATATTGTTAGGCTACTTTTTTACCATGGTAATGAGGTGCTGTACTTTTGGTTATGTATAAAAGATGAGGCTTACAGTTTTCACAATGGTACTGTCAAATGTGCATCTGCATCCCAACTCAAGCTCATGTTCTAATGTGCATTTCTAAAAGACAAAAATTAGAAATTTTGTTTAGCTTTAGTAAACAATTGTTTCTTTTTTTTCCTCTGAGTTTTAGTATATAACATTATTATACCGTGCATAACCGTGCATAATTTTACCTTTTTTTGTTTAAAGAAGAAACCAAGCCAATGTATAGTTGACATTTGAGGCTCAATGCTATAGAAAAGTAATAGATGTTCAGGAAGAGTGTTTTCAGCCTTTTTTTAAATATATATTTTATATAAAAATATGGCATGCAGCTTCAAACAATGGCATAAATCTGTTCAAAATAATCCTTATTGATAATCGCAATAATAGCGAAATAATCAATTTTTTTAAAGTATTTTTCCTTTTCTCTATTATGGACAGTGGACACTCTCATTTATCATTAACCCGTTTCTAAAAGCAAAACTGTTTCCATCTGTTTAAAATAGTCATTCAACAATAAATGCCTACATCAGAGTGTGTTAAAAGTTAACAGACCGAGCGTCACTTTCACCTTCTTTTTGCCTTTTACCAGAGGCCGTCTATTTGGGTCAACAAGTAAAATTTTTGATTCGGTTAGTACATGACCTCATATCACATGCTGCTCCCTCTTAGTATTCAGTAGTATTTCTACGGTCTCGTGTAAGTCTGTCACACATGCTGAAGCTACAGAAACGCTGGCTTTAATTGCAGGCTTCCTGGCTGTTTCAAGTAAACCTCTCTGGCCCAGAGTGCTCTGGTGTTACTGATCAGCTAACTATCAGCACTGATGTGTTTCCTACTCTTGATTATATCACCACATACCATGACGAGCCTTTGATCTGCTGCCAGACCTCACGGCTAACCAAATTAACTCACACAAAACTATTTTTCCCCTTAGAGAAAAGTTCAGACTAGTTTGCTTGTGTGAGCATGTTTATGTAATTGTGTGTATGCTGGGGTGTGCTGGGGTGTACATGTGTGTGTGTGTTTGTCTGAGATGTAATTAATTGATTTAAATGCAGATTATTTATTTACTTAATTGAAATATTAATATGGAAAATATAAATAATTACCATGCATTGCAGATTGTTCCCACAAATTATAGGTTTGAATTATGTGTATAAAACACAAATGTTATGTTTATCAATGCATTTGGTTTTGATCCATAAGATTGTGTTCCCACTCTGGTTTCATTTGACATGTATCTACATGCTCTAGTTTGATATCAGTTACAGTTAATGGCTTTTTAATCGGTTTTCACCATTTTAAAGCAACCACTGTGGTGGAGCTTGTCTGTATGCAAAGCACTGAATAATCATAATGAAATTGTTGATTATTATTTGCCTTGTGAACTATTGTCGTTGCAGTCCTAGCGGAGATGCACAGAAGGCACGAAGGAATAGTATGCCAGTGCGTGCAGGCCGAGGTAGTGACAGAGATAAGCACTCTGCATATCTCCTGTGTGCCAGCTGGGTGTGGCAGACCCAGATGAGAAACCAACTTCAAAACAGCAAAACACTGCTAGTGAAAAGATGAAGGCGTTATTACACGGTCCTGTCATGCCCTCTGTGGGCATGTCCTAAATTCGACGTAACTGTACATTTCGCGGCTCATTCTGCTGTCCTCTCTTATTGCTGTTCTTAAAGTTGATCTTTTTTAAAGTGTGTTTTTTATTACCTTCTCTGTGTATCCTTTCACTCACTGTGTAATTAGGGTGGATCGTTACCGCATTTTGGCTTAGGTAGGACACCAGTCTCTAGAACTAAGATTAACAATTAAACGCTTCAGGTGGCCGATGAAATGATTTAATAGATTTAGTGTCAATCATTTGGGATTAAACAAATAGTTCACCCAAAAATGAAAATCTGCTGTTAATTTACTCATCCTCACGCCATCCAATATTGTTTAGTTCAGCAGTTAATTTGTGTGACACATGAACATCACTTTTAACTTTGCTAAATATTGATTTATGTACACTACCGTTCAAAAGTTTGGGGTCAGTATGATTTTTTTAAAGGAAATTAATACTTTTCAGCAAAGGCACATTAAATTGGTCAACAGAGACATGTATAACGTCACATAATATATAATGCATTTCAAATAAATTGTTCTTTTGAAATTATTCATCAAAGCGTCCTGAAAAAGTTGTATCACAGTTTTTAAAAATATTAAGCATCGCAACTGTTTTTGGCGATTTATACTAATAGTAAATGTTTCTTGAGCATCAAATCAGGATATTAGAATGATTTCTCAAAGATCATGTGACACTGAAGACTGTAATTATGGATGCTGAAAATTCAGCTTTGTCATCAATGGAATAAATTACATTTTAAAATGTATTAAAATAGAAAGCTACAGAGACCCTAAAGGGACATTTGCAAAAATAAAAAATACAAAGACTTTTGCGTGCCCATGAGAAACTATTGCTTGCTCACGAGAAACTTTCGTGTGTGCATGAGAAACGTTTTTTTGTTTTCAAGCTTACGCATTACAGTTTCTGGTTGCTTCACTTCTTTCATCTTACAACAAAGGAAACAAGCGCACGCGAAAGATTCAGTAGTGTATAAATTACAGATTGAAATTGTGTCATTGTCAGATTATCAGTTTAATGTCAGAATTTTTTACACTTCCTATTACACCGTCTTAACTGCGAATTTTGGATCAAGTTGGAGGAAACTTGCCGCCCAATGCGCCTCACGGCACAGGCGGACCTAAGTACGTAAACTGCCGAATTGCTCTGGATAGCAGCACAATATTACATGAATCAGATATAAAATATTTTTTGATACCACACTAGTATACCCACTTTACTTGAGTATAATAACTCAAGCTCAACTCAATAACTTAAGCTCCTCTCTCTTAAGGTTGTACAACCAAGTTAAGTTACTGGCTGCTGACTCCATAATCACGGAGTATAGTTAGAGGGTAATATGGCTGTATTCCAGTTTTGTGATATGCATATTCTTGTGACGTGACATGTGACCAAGTATGGTGACCCATACTCGGAATTTGTGCCTAAGTGCACACACACAGCAGTGAACACACACCCGGAGCAGTGGGCAGCCATTTATGCTGCGGCGCCCGAGGAGCAGTTGGGGGTTCGGTGCCTTGCTCAAGGGCACCTCAGTCGTGGTATTGAGGGTGGAGAGAGAGCGCTGTACATTCTCTCCCCCCACCTACAATTCCCGCAACCTTTGAGTTACGAGTCCGACTCTCTAACCATTAGGCCACGACTTCCCCACAAACACACCCAAATATGGGTGTGTTTGTGTTGTGTGTAGGAGTTCCCAGCAGTCCCCTGGGCCTTGCTCATCTTCATAGTGCAACTTTGTTCCTCCCCTACTGACTCAAACAAGGCATTACTGATAGAGACTCCTCACGCAGACGTTTTGTCTTTCTGCCAGCCCTGCCATGTCCTCCCAAGAAGCTTTGGTTTCGAATCCTGTCATTTCCTTTTCAGACCAGTTTTTGTTGTTTTTAGATTTATTTTTTGTGAATTGTAGATCAGTAGTTCTTGGTTGTTTTGAGAATATTTAGGTTTGTTGGAATGGGTTTTTGGTGCCTTGACCGTTATTGACTGTTGTGCATATTTTTACTAAACATAATTCAGTTCTGCTGAATGCAGTTTTGTTTATTTGACCCAATATAATAATTTTAAAGGTCACCTGATGTACGCAGGGCCCGAGCAAGGAGGGGGCCCCTGATTGGCTGTGGAGTAGACTTAGTCAGTGACCAGTCAGTATTATTAGTGCGATAAGTGAAGCTTTTCCATAAATTCCATTACCATTAGTGATTAAAACGTCACATTTGAATTTGGTTTACCAGTCAAATGCATTTATATAGGCTATTTTACATTTGAATGACCCGTGCACGTATCTATAGGCTACAGGTGATCGCTGCGCCTAATGGCCACATTCACCTTATCTCTTTACTTCTCTGGTGTAATCTGGAAATGGGCATGTAAAGAACAGTCTTCGACAAGTAAAAATGTAAACTATTCTAAAAAAAAAAAAGATATGTGAGAGGGGCTATTCTAAAAAACTGAGGAGAGAGGGGAAAACACTAGTTAGTCAGTAAAATCCCCTGCTAGGTTATTTTTTACTAAACTGACGGTGGAGTGAAAGTTGTGGAACAGTAAGAGGACCGGACACAGAGCAGATAAAAACACAGCGTCATCGTCCCCGCAGATTTTAGGTTAGTTTGAAGCGTCTGCTAAATGCATAAATGTAAATGTAAACTATTCTTCTAAAGCAGCCTTATAGAGCTGCTGTTGCCATTTTTGTCAATGATGTAAATCAAACACCAGAAAGAAAATCACTCACTGTCTTTGACCGAATCATTTTTGTAAAATAAATAAGAATGAATGTATATTGAATTTATACAGTGAAGACTATTCAGTTTATTTATACATTTATTTTATACAATATAACATTTCTTATTCAAAAACTTGCTCGCCCTGCTGTTATTTAATAGATTGTCTTACAAGTAGGCCTCGGTCGATTTCTTTGTTCTATTGTAATTCATGACTGTTTACCCGTCTTAAGTAGGCTAAAGCTTGCTTTTTATTTTTCTTAGGTTATTTATTTATTTATTTTTAATTGAAACTGGTAACAAGAATTATGAAATTTTAATGCATCAAAAGTTTTTGATGGGATCAAAATCTTATTTAAACAATTTTATTCCGTCCCTGTATGGTGGTTCTCCACCTTGACATTTGCTCTTGTATCTCAAACTAAACCACTTATAAAGCTATCAACTGATACCAGCAGCTGTTTATTACTGATCTGCAATGAACTGCAACTTATTGCTCAGGCTTCCGTTATGGTGGATGAATAATTAGTTCTCACTGCATTGTTATTTTCTTCAACATAAAATGTTCTTGGCAGTTGAATTATCAAATCATTCTAATAGTAAATTTTATTGCTTGCATTTTTTTATTACTATTGTTCAATGTAAACACCCACTGAACCTAGAAAATCTTCTAGAAAATGTTAGTAGGCTATGTGAAACTCAATGCCACAACTATGTGTTTCTAAGGAAAAAAATAATAATCTTAAGTATTAGCAAAAATTACACCCATTGCGCCTACACCAAGATTGTAGTGAATGAGTCAGAGCTTAGAGGCATTGCTCAGCCATTGATTAACAAAGATAGAGAAGTGAATCTTGATAGTAAGCACCCTTCGTGTGAGGAGGAGCAAAAGACGGATCAGAATCAGAAAGAGCCAAGTGTGTTTGCACACACAAGGAATTTGTCTTGATGTTAGGAGCTTCCACTACAGAAAGTACAAACATATTGCCGACAACATATAATTAAGGTAATAAAAAACACTAATAATGAAGAGAATAGACAATAATAAAATACAAATATAGAAAAAAAGATAAGTTGTCCATAGACCGAACTGTGAATGTGCATGTGTCCTATGTACAGATGAAGGTTTGATGAGTTATTTATAAATGTACAGTACTGTGGTGTGTTAAATGTTGTTCAGGTGGGATATGGCCTGGGAAAAAAATAGAGATGCACCGATTAACCGGCCAGTGATTAGAATCGGATGATTTCTTGCATGATCGGCCCGGATCGGTGACCAGCCAGTCAGTCTCACGTCTTGCCGATTCCAAGCCGATCCTTTTATTGCCAGCGGCGCAGGCAGAGACGTCACAGCCAAATGCACACTCACAGTATAATATCACAGTCGCATGTAAGCACGTTGTTTTCACGTTAGAATAATTCTAATGTTAATTCATTCCAATGTCTAATTCTAATTTTAATGGCATTCAGTGCAAACGGCGACTGATAATGTGTTATGTTGTGTCAGATGAGGCTTGCACAGCCTGAGTGAGTGTGTGAGAGAGACACCACACACAAAGTAACTTACAGAAATGCATACTGGTGGAGAAAAATAAATAAAAGAGATTTACAAAATATGATTTGGGTAAGCAACATTAGACGGCCATGATGTTTCCCTGAATAACAATATCAGCACGATTGCAATGTGACATTGATTTTATACAGTAGTATTTCAATAAACAAGAGGTTGAAATTAAGTGACTTAGATTTTATACAAAATATTGACTGTTTTTGCTCAATTTCACCGACGAAAATAGTTGCGATCTTTAGCCACAGCAGAACTGTTGTTTCTCCGAGCAACACACAGCGGTGTTTCGTTAATGAATGAATCCACGTTTTTGAATGAATCGAGTGAGATAATGATTCAGTGGCCCATTCATAAGGACAGTCACTTGACTCGTTCCTGAATGAATCAGCTGTTTGAATGAATCGGTTGAATTAATGAATAAATGACTCTCTCATTAAAACAGACATTTGCCGCCACCTACTGGTGGTTTGGTCATATTTAAAAGTATCATTTTATTTTTTCAACATTTATTTGTATGTTTAAAAAAATATATACAACATTAATCTTATAAAATTATTTATGCATTTGAAATTTTGCAGTGTAAATGCATTTATGGCACCTCAGCTTCATCAAACTGTGTGTGTAAATACATCTAATACCACTTCAGATGCATCTGTTTCCTCAGCAGTGGAAAGATAGCGTTTGTTAATACTAACTTCATTTGAATGGTAACAACTCTACAGTTTCTTATTATTCTAACGGAATTAATTGAAACAAAGTAAGAATTTGACGTGAAAGATGACACATTTAATAAGGTTAGGGGAAAGAAATTACCATTTATAAACAGTGGGAAATTATATCTGTTTTGTTAAGCAACTAATTTTAACTTAACTATTTCTTCCTCTTTCCAGTAACAGAGCACTTCATTCTGTAGTTTTTTTAAGTGAGAGAAAATCTGTAAATTAGTTCAGATTGGGGGAATTGTAATTCTTAATAATTTATTTTATGTAAATACATTTTCGTTGATATTTGCATAGAGTTTTGTTTGTATATGCTGTCAATTATAGTTCTTAGAAAGAAGATCTGAATCAGCAAAAATCGGTATCGGCAGGTCAGACTTCAAAAATCGGAAATTGTAATTGGCCAAGAAAATTGCAATCGGTGCATCTCTAAAAAAAACTGTTCTTGTGTCTGGCTGTTTTGGTGCTCAGTGATCTGTAGCGCCGGCCAGAGAGCAACAGTTCAAAGAGAGAGTGAGCTGGGTGTGAGGGTCCAGAGTGACTTTCTTAGTCCTTTTCCTCACTCAGGAGGTGTAAAGTTCTTGGAGGCTGAGCAGAGGGGCACCGATAATCCTCTCAGCAGTCTTGACTCTCAGTTGTAGTATTTTGATGTCTGTTTTGGTGGCTGAACCAAACCAAACAGTTATAGATGAACACAGGACAGTCTCGATGATGGCAGAGTAGAAATGTTTCAGCAGCTCCTGTGGCAGGTTGAACTTCCTTAGCTAGCGGAGGAAATACAGCATCTGCTGGGCCTTTTTCGCAATAGAGTCAATGTTATTGTCCCACTTCAGGACCTGAGAGATGGTGGTTCCCAGCAATCTGAATGACTTTACCGCAGTGCTTGGGGGTTCCTCCTGAAGTCCACTATTATCTCCACAGTTTTGAGTGTTTAGCTCCAGGTTGTTAAGACTGCACCAGACAGACAGCTGCTCAACCTCCTGTCTGTAAGCATACTCGTCTCCATCCTTGATGAGGCCGATGACTGTAGTGTTGCCACAAATTCAGGAGCTTGACAGAGGGGTCCTTTGAAGTGCAGTCATTGGTGTAGAGGGAGAAGAGCAATAGGGAGAGAACGCAACCCTGGGGGTCGCCAGTGCTGATGGTGAGAGTTCTGGATGTGAGTTTTCCCAGCCTCACTAGCTGATGCTTGTCTGTCAGGAAGCTGGTGATCCACTGACAGATGGAGGTGGGCACAGAGAGCTGTGTCAGTTTGTCTGAGAGAAGGTCAGGCATGATGGTATTGAGGGCCGAGCTGAAGTCCACAAATAAGCTCCTTGCGTAATTCCCAGGTTTTTCGAGGTGATCATCCATCACCAATCCATCATCCTTCCCCTTCTCAAATAAAATTAATTGCATTGGATAGCAGCTTTATCTTGGGAATAATAATAATACTTGCGCTGTTCCAAAACCTTGGAAGCATTGTAAGGTGTCATTGTCCATTTTCTAAATGCATTGGAGCATGTTTTTCATATCAAACTTCATCTTCCGGTGAAACGTCAGACTTCTCTTTGGTGACGCATGCAGGACATCTCCAATCATTTAGTCTGCTTATACTCTGAAGTCGACCACAAGTTTAATCACAAATCAACAACCAATGTATAAAACAAATATCCGCCTTATTTGTTTTTTCTTTTTCGATAATCAGTTTCACTCATCAGTATGTCAGAAGACATCTGTCACTATTTCTGTTATGTTGCTGTTTTACACACTCTTCTTGTGGCAGTGTGGGAAAGGTTTTATCACTTGAGCTGAACCATCCCAGTAAAACAATACAGATATACTTTTCAGTAGGTTAATTTTGTCTGTGTATAAAAATGGAGAGAAGGCAAAAGTGATTGATAGTGAACATTAAACCAGAAGTTGTGCCGCATAGGAGAGCTCAAATAGTGGTGATTCCTTGTGGTTTTCCCTAAACTTATGCCTGCTAAACCATTGCCTGTAAACATGTCTTTCTCTTTCTGTTTGTGTGAGAGAGAGTTCTTACATTCATGGATATTTGTTTGTTTCTTCTGTACTGGTTGGGGCCTGTTGATCAGATGAATGGATGTTGGGGCCCCAGGCTTCTCTCATTCAGTTTCCCTCTCATGGCCCCAATATCTCACTTAATTATCTTTCTTCTCACCATTTTTCCTCGTCCCAGTTAAATATTTTTTCACCAGAACTTTTCATAATGGATTATTTAATTGTAATGCTGACAGCGCATACAATTAAAACACTCTAGAACTGCTTTCCTTGTTCTTAGCTTCTATAATCTTCGTCTTTTACCCTTTTTGCCCTTTATATCTCCTGTCCTTTATAGTTGGGCATTGTGGTGAACTTCAAACAAGCCGAAGCTCTCAAGGGTCCAGTCCTTCTTAGCAAGGCTTGGGCTCCAGGCCTAGAGTGGCTCGTTAAAAATGGATTACCTTTCCTTAATGAAGCAGCTGCGGTCAGACTCATTAACAAGGCGACTAGTCATTTAATGTGTTTTCAATTTAAGAAAACCTGCATTAATGTTTAACAACATTTAGACCTCCTTACCAATAAGACTTTTCTTTTCAGGAAAATCCAACAACTTTGAATGGGTTTGTCCAACCTAATGGAACCCCATGAGCATGACTTACATCATACATAGACAAACTCAAACTAATGGACACAAGGCCTTTCTTCTTGTTGAAGTGGACACTCTTGGTGGGCATTTCCCATGGTACAGTGCGTGACTGGCTGCACTGAGCACACACAAAGCTCAGCTGTGAATCACTTCATGCTAACTGCTTCCCGCTCTACACCATTCCACATCCCAATGAAATCTGTCTCAAACACCACATTCCATTTGGGAACAAGTCTCTCAATACTTGGAGGTGACCGCAATGATCACTGAAAAACATAATCATTGAACTGAATGAAACTTTTAAAGTACATTTTTAAAGGTTTAGTTCACCCAAAATAAAAATTATGTAATTAATTACTCACCCTAATGTCATTACAAACCTGTAAGACCCTTCATAGAGAGCAATGCAACTAAAATGTTCCCAGGCCCAGAAACGTAGCAAGGACATCATTAAAATAGTCCATGTGACTTGCGCATGCGTCGTGGTTCTCACAAAATTGAATAAAGTTGCAGAAAGCAAGACAGTGTCATTCTCATGTTTGAAAACATTCTGACAAAGTTACGTATCAGTGATTGTCAACTTTCCCAAGTTCCCACCACTGGAAAAGATGCATCAACTGGACTTTGGTCAATGTCTCTTTTGGGTCCCTCACAGGGAAATAGAGGTCTTTTATGAAGGGTCAAGTGGCTGACAGAGGGCAAGGCCGGTACCTAATTTATGGGTTACCATGGTGATGACAGGAGCCGGGTGAAAATGGAGGTGATGGTAACGTTCTTTCTTTAAGTCTTGTATTTGTGTATCCTCCTACATTCCACCCCTTCTTTTTATCTTGTCTGTCTTTCTTTCTTTCTTTCATGGTCTCTGTCCTTTCCCATCCCCGACCTCTTCTTGAAATTTCTCTCTCTCACGGCCTTCTCTCTCTCCACATCCCCTCCCCCTCTTCCATTCTTTCCCACTATTAACCTGTGATTAAGTAAGCCTGTCATCTGCTCGGGAGGTTTGGCTCCTGGGTGAAAGAGGGATGAGAGACTTGCACTCTTTCACCACAGAGGTGTGAGTAAATCTTTTTTTTTTCATTCCTACCGTATGGAACGTCTCTCTGTGCTTGCCTAATTACTTTGTGCTCCACTTCCTGGCTGCAGTGGCAAAGTGGCTCAATAAAAAGGACCTTTTAAACTGCATTGAACTGAGTCCAACCAGCTCAGCCATCGGCTCTGACGCAGCCATGGTGTCAGTGTCCACACACTAACACACAAACACTCAGTTCGTCACGTTAGGTTCACTGACTTCATGGCAGATGAACTTTAATGACGAACTTTGTGTTGACAGTTAATGAAAGGGTGACCCTCAAACTGACGCTGGGGTAGTTAGGTAGGTTTATTTATGTTGGTTCATTCACATTTGTCTAAGAGGCCCAATCCTGGCATGAGCTCGCTTTGTATCTGTCAGCACCAGCACTGCATGGTCCACCTGGTGGTCACACTGGGATTTTCAAATTATGCTCTCCTTTAAAATGTTTTATAAATAATCATCTTTAAGCATAAATAAACCCAATACTTTTTGGGGGTGGTGGTATTATAGAGCATCAGGTCTTCAGCTCATAACTGCCTCTGTAAAGGTTCTACAGGGGCGGGTTCATTCATGCAATATTTCGAGTATACTCCGACTGTCTGTACAAAGTGTTTGTGTAGATGGTCTCAAGCAGTGAGATTAAACCTGTGTTAAGCTTTGCCTCTGTACCGTGTCAGTTGTATTTGTTTGTGTGGAAGCATGTGTGCTTTCTCCTCCGATCAGACCTTGTGAGGTCAGTCTGCAGCTCAGTTTGATGTAATCTTGTAATGGCACCTTCAGTCGTATTTAAACAGGGATGTGCTACATGTGCTGAGTGCTACACGTGCTACACTCTATCTGTTACTCTGCAGCACGCCAGTTTCAAGAACTTCATTTAGACTAAAAAGACTTAAAATCCTATTAATGTCTTCATTTTGTAGGTGTGTAACTTGAATTAGGCATATCTCTTTAAATTCCAAATGGGTAGTCTTGTGGTTTTTCTTGTTCTTTCAAAGTTCAGCGGTTTCATCATGATACCTGCCTCTCATCACGTGAGTTTCTGTGTTGTACCTGTGCCATGTCTGGCACATTACTGATGTCTGTCATCATTATCAGGGTGAAAAGCAACAGATCTGAGTTGAGAACGGTCATGTTACGTCTTGTGTGACTGTTGTTGGCATTACAATTGGCAGTGCAGCCTTTGGCTTAATAATGATAATTCATTAATAATGAGTTGAGCCATGCTATTCACATCCTATGACTGTTACCACACTGCCCCCTATCATTATTTCTTAGTATTACAGGGAACTCTCAGTCAGCATTATGAGAACATCATTTTTCATTCGTTTATTTTCATGTTTTCATTATTGTGTGTATTTAGAGGATTATGTATTTTAATTATCCACAAGCAAGACTGCTTTCATGTTTAGGAAATTACACCAAAAATCGACCAGAAAGAAAGATCCAAACCCACGTTTCTTTTTTCTTACGACAGCTGTCAAGCTCCTAAAATGAGAAAAAGGGCACCATAGAAGTATCATAAAAGAAGATATATTCACTATATCCTAAGACTTCCAAAGCCATATGATGGCTCGTGACTAGTCCACATTTGTCTTTGAAGTCTTTTAGACTGTAGCTGAGATGCACAACTTATTTTAAGGGGTCGTTCACAAAGAACATGTTGTTCCATTCCGTTGTGCTACTTATCAAAAAAAAAATGATATGTAAACACATGCTAGATAGACATGTTTGACCATTTGCGTCTTTTGCACAAGTTAAAATAAGTTCAAAATCAAATAGTAAAAAACTGATCTGGAGACGTTCTTTTGCCCATTCCACTGCCCACATCTTACGTTTTTTTAGAGCATTCTGTGTGAATGGCCCCTTAACGCGTTGTGAACTCGGGTGGATGAAATGACTGATAAACTAGTGATCGTACCAGAAAATAATGCTGTCTGCGACTAAACTCTGTTTTTTTTTTTGCCATATTGTTCATGAATGTGCTTTATCACGGTGGTATTTTTTTCCGCCTGTCCTACACCCTGCCTTTGTTTGCGGTCAGCATATTTCCTGTGACCTTGTTTGATATGGAGGAGGAACACTAGGCTGAAATGGTGATGACATATTGTAGTGCAAGAAAACCAAATTATATTTTTGGCTACATTTGGGTGGGGTTTAGACGTTAGGGTGACCTTGTCAGCTTCCTCGTTGAATTTCATATTTACATTTACAAGAGATCTCCATGTTCTCCTCTCTGTCTCTCCACGTTATCTGTGCCTGTCCCTCAGGGGAAACGCCTTTTCCTACAGCTTACCTGTGATGTCATGCATCACTTACTGTTTGTCCTGTACATGTGCACTATGCACTGTGCAAACAGACTTCATTGTGTTTCTTCTATAACCCAGTAGCATTTGAACCGGACCTTCAGGAACACCCGTCATCTTATGACCTGGGCTTTCTATGTCATTTTCTTTGTGTTTCTTTGACCTTTGCTTTGGGCGGAATCAAAATCGCAGCTGCCCAACACCACATTCGCAGAAAGACCATGTTGCTGTATTGAAGTGTGTGTTGCTTTGTGTATCACTGTCTGTCTGGGTTGAATCGCACACAAAACATGCCTGGGTCATATTTGAACCAAAAATCTAAAGAAAAAAAATCTAAAGAAAAAATCTAAATCTTTTTCTTCTTCACTTATTAATTGAAGCTTTAAAGGGTAATTTGTTGTTGTTGCTATAATCTGCTCAAAACTGCTATAATTCTGAAAACCGCCATGAAAATAGTAAATATGTCATTCATAAATATGGCTTTCATAGTGAACTATATACTTTATAATATATTTGATTATATATTTTCAATATAAATTAGTATTAATGTTAAAAGAAAGTTTTACATATAAATTGAATATAAATATTTGAGATGAAAATTCGAAATTCTATGTTGGCAACCAACTAAAATAAAAATAAAATATTTGTTTTATTTAAAAAAAAAAGTAATATCAAAAGCATATAATAAAATGACAAACTAAAATCGAAATGAAAAATGTAAATGCTTAAAAGCCCGTTCCCTTACAGTTGAGTCCACAAAGTGTCCAATATTCCACACTTTGTTTGCCCCCCCCGGTTAATTAAGTACATTGCCATTGAAGTGACCCAGTTATTTTTATTAAAGTTTTTTTTGATTTTGTGAAATTTTCAGTGTGAACACTCCAATCACGTTATGTAAAAAAACGGTTTAAATAGTGCAAAAATATGCAAATTGGGATGCAACCCTAGTAAAAAAGTAATATATTTAAAATACATACTTTATTTCATTCTAGGTATAGTTCAAATCTATTAATAATACATTTACTGACATTTACAATATATTTCTTAATATTAAGCCCAAAATGTCACTATTGATGAGGATTGTAATCTTTGAATAAGATCAGTCTTTAAATGCAAGATATTTAAAGTGTACCTAAAGTATACTTACAATCGTTCCACATTAGCACAATCAAATACCCTTCTAATGAAAGGTTTGACTGCTTTAGTAATTTCCATGAGTACAAATCTTAATGTTTAAGCATATAATGATATTCTGGAGAATTGTGTGCTTCTAATTTTATAGCAACAGTTTGGAGCCTTTTCTATTATAGCATGACAGTGCCTCTGTGTATAAGACAAGGATCAAAGACAAATGATGATTCAGTCAGTGTGGAAGAACTTGACTGGTCTACAGAAAGACAAGTCCTAATCCCAGCTGAACACCTCTGCTGTGACTTTAAATGCAGAGCTTGAGCCAAATATTCATCACCAAACACCAATGACTTGTACATATGAGTACAGTCATTTGATACACTTCAAAACTGCTGCAACAGAGGTGGAAATAAAAAATTTAAGTACGTTAATTATGTTTCCATCTTTGTTGCTACAGTTTGGAAGTGCTTTTTTTCTCTTCTAAAGAAGGCGGTGTCCCAGTACCTTCGTCTATATAATGAATGTATGAGTCATTGGTGTTTGGTGATGTTTTTGGCTCAAGGTGTTCAGCTGGGATTAGGACTTGGCTTTCTGCAGAAAAGTCAAGTTCTTCCACACTGACTGAATCATCATTTGTCTTTGATCCTTGTCTTATACACAGAGGCACTGTCATGTTAGAAGAGAAAAGGGTCCTGTCCAAACGGTTGCTATAAAATTAGAAGCACACAATTCCCCAGAATATCATTATATGCTTCAACACTAAGATTTGTACTCATGGAAATTACTAAAGTAGTCAAACCTTTCATTAGAAGCGGGTGACCCAATACGTTTGGCAATATAGTGTAGATCAGTGTATCTTTAGTTGGACTTCCGCTACTTCCGCTCAATTAAATGCATTAAGTTCAAAATTGTATTTAATGACTTTAAGTATACCAGTTTACAATACTAAAATTGCAGGGTATTTTTGAGTTCATAAATATGTGCATGTATTTGCAGTATGCTTAGCTTGAAACAAATATATTTCAAATACGTTTAAGATTATTTATTTTCACTAGGGACCGTATGTCTTTCACATGTATATTTATTTTCTCTTTACGCTTGTTACCAGCCAGAGCCTGTGTGGTTTAACACTTCTGCTACAGATTTGCAGTTGTTACTCATTTTTTAGCACATTTTTAAAACACATTCTTTTTTTAACTCTTGTCACGCTATAAACTTTATTTTTGTAAAGTCCCCTTCTCTCTTGTGTTTCCCCTTTTCATTTTTTAAAATACATGATACGACAGCAGAGAATGTGGAGACGATGGGTGACAAATGAGATTGAACAGAACTATAGCTCTGGTAAAATATGATTGGATGTCCCCCGTATGATCATACAACTTCTTATGACACGTTCCAGTTAGTCAGCGTGCTAAAGTACCCACCTGTCTCCGCAAAACCACAACGATTCCACTGATAGCTTCATGCCGTTGCACACATCTTTGGGCACACCCAAAATGACATGTGGTTGGAGTCATAGCACCATCTGTGCTGAGTGAAAGATCAGCTAAAATACTTCCATTTACAGTCAAAGGCTCTAACAGTAAGACCCCCAGGTGTCTTGACTGTGCCTAGTCATGCTTCATCACTGCATAATCACATACAGCATTCAGTACGGGCAGATCAAGTCTGCTGATGCCAGAACGACTCTGTAACATCATGCACAGCTCTCATGTCATTCACACATTCGGTGAATGCAGCTCGCCCCAAATGAGATCACGGGGTCGGCGGTCACACACCCGTCAACACTATTTTCCTCTTCCCCCTCAGACAAGAGCGTCGCTCAGAGAGAATGCTCTCCGTAGAAGGTCTCATGTAAATATGGAAGAGATGACAGCGCTTACTCATAGCAACAGAGATACACACACATAAACACACACATCCATGTTGCATGAACATGCGCCAATGTAGATGCACTGTCTCGTACAGGAAGCATAAGCTGCCATCCATGTGGCCAGATGTAGAGAAGAGAGACCTGGTTGCTCATTTGAGTTTTTCTGTTTCTTTGCTCATGTTGGGTTTATAACGGCTCATGGAGCGATAGCTAAAAGCATGCCGCTTGTTTCAGAGGAAAGGAATTCCGAGTAAGCGTGTCAGAGAGAGAGGAGGGAGTTGAGACGGAGGAAGACTGAGTTAGATGATTAGCTTCAGAAGTTACTTTTTCAAAGTAGGTGAAGTTGAGAGAAAAGTTAAGCGTTTTGTTAATTTCCGAAGTGGAGATTAACGACTGAAATTGGAGAAGAGCAAAGAAGGGATCCAAGCTATGCTGATTATAGTGGACGAGAATTGTAAAATTAAGTTTTGATTTGACGTGATTGAATTTGAGATCAAGTTATGGACCCTTTTGATCCAGAAGTCTTCTTGCCGGTGCTCTTTGTGGCAGCTCACCTTCTGACGGCAACTGGAGTGTGGTTGTGCCGTAGACGCCGGAACGCCAGGAGAGCTGTTCTTCTTGGTAATGCATGTCTTTCCCTGTCGCTTTAGCTGTCTGTCTGTCATCTGAATCTCCTGGCTTCTCATTTCCTTTTTTGGGCTCCGCCTCTTCCTATTACATTAATGCTTGTAGAGCATGTTGACATGAAGTCTAAAAAGAAATTATGGAGACAACTTAAATAAAAAAAAACTGATTTATTGATTTATTTAACCCTTTCAAGTTGCAAACATTATTTATTACATCAGCTTAATATTGTTGAAATTTCTGCATTATTATTATTTTTTTTAGTTGTGGTTCATTAAAGGGATGTCTAATGCTATTTCATGAATTCTGACTTATTTACACTGCTAAATAGTTGGATTCTCATGCTAAACATGACCATAGTCTCAAAAAAATAGAAGCTACAGTTGGACATATGAGAGTGTTTCTGTTCCAAATGTCAATCCTTCAGGGTTCGTATAAATTTCAGAAAGTGTTTTTTTTTCGTTTGGCCCTGTGTGACATCATAAAGGTCAGAATTCCTTTTATGGGCACTTCTCCTACACGGCCACAGATCAACCAGAGCAAGAGCATGCCAATCAATCATTATGGTTCCGGAAGTCGTTGGCAGCGCTGCATAGGACATGCTCAAAAAGGATTTGTCTTTTTGTTTTTGACCACAAAATGAACAATGTGCCCAAAGGTTGTGAGGGAAAGAGAACCCAGTTCAGCTTCCCAAAGAACCCAGCGTTATTAGCGTTGTGGGAATTATTTGTCAATGTCACAGCTTTAAATCTGATAAAACTAAAGACTTTAGTACAAGGAAAGACCTGTTAGTCTTCAGTGACATTTTAAGACTTTCTGTTATGTTGAAGTTTTTGTGGTTACCATAGTTGCA
This sequence comes from Gymnocypris eckloni scoliostomus, assembly GCA_027564155.1. Taxonomy (NCBI): domain Eukaryota; kingdom Metazoa; phylum Chordata; class Actinopteri; order Cypriniformes; family Cyprinidae; genus Gymnocypris; species Gymnocypris eckloni. Next base: position 13,588,086 of record CM050427.1, on the reverse strand, counting down.
TAAGCAATGACAGTGCAAACGTCAGTGATTAGTAATATCTAACTTTTTCATCAAATTTACATAATTCTTTTACATTTAGCATGCACTATGTTTGCTGTCAATTCAATATTTGAATTACAATAGATAAGATGAATTGGTTCCAGGGCCATCGCTCAATTATGTTGAAATTAGCTGGAACAACATTTGAGTGTGTGTGTGTGTGTGTGTGTGTGTGTGTGTGTGTGAGAGATCAACTTAATTTGTTTATGCTACATATTGAGTTCCTGTAACTCAATGTAGTTTATTTAAGTTGGTATGAGCAAAAAGATTGATGCAAACCTATAATAATGTATTTTTGTTGTTGACTTCTAAGGTTCTTTTATATTTGTGCTGCCTGCTTTACTGTAATAAACTTGTCAGCATATCACAGAACAGCATGTTATTTTACATTCTCACACAGTACTGATAGTTATGAGCCTCACACGGTGTTAAACTGTCACTGCAAAGTGTCTTTGACATGTAAACATTGCAGATCTGCTGTAATTTATGTGATCAGCTCACTGTCATGTGCCACATTTCATACAGTAATACTGTTGTAAATATGACAGCAGTCTGAGCATGTGTGATAGGGATTTGTGTTTTGCACCCATGTGGCTAGTTTAGACATTTACTGCAGAGCTTTGGGTGAAGGAGAGGTTGCCCTGGGTAATGTTGAATGTCCTGGTGAGCATTATCGGTGATTGCTGTCAGTCAGGAAGGATCAAGTCTAATGGGGAGGATGCGGGGTTGTGTTCCCATGCGGGTTGGCCAGGGTAGTGTGACATGGTGTACCAGTGCCAGTGCCACATAAGTATCTCAGTAGGGCTGTGACGATAACCGCATCACCACGGTAATGAGATGCCAACCGCGGTGTTGAGGTCATCACTGCACTTTTTTGCAAGTTATTTGCTGGAGGAAGCTCAAGGTCTGCATTCCGTGGGACCCCAGATTTCTTTCTCCTTACGGTAAATCGAGGACATATTTAAATTTAGGACACACTCTAGATTTACTCATCAGTAGAGGTCTAAACATTTCATCCATTGTTATTAAGGATGTAGCACTGTCTGATCACTTCTGTGTTTTCTTTGATATATTGATCTCTGTAACCACTGAATCTAGATCTGTCTCTGTCAGAAAGAGATGATTAACGAGAACACTAGTGCACTAGTGTTCAATTTATGAAGGCAATATCTTTAACACCAAGCATTTCTGCAGACACTGTTGATCCTCTCCTGGATTCATTTAACTCAACAGTTAAGAATGTTGATGATATTGCTCCGATAAAGGTCTGCAAGAAGACTGGCAGACAAAAATAATCTTGGAGAAAATCAACAGCAGTTCAGAGTATGAAAAGACAATGCAGAAAGGCTGAGACTCGAAACTCGAAATTCACTATAGCATCTACAAAGACAGCCTTCATGCTTTCAATGTGGAGCTAGCCACAGCTAGACAGACCTTCTTCTCAAACCTTATAAACCGTAACTTTAAACAACACTTTCACTCTTTTTGCTTCTGTTAAGATACTGACAAACCCCCAAGTCAGATTCCCAGTGAAATGCTCTCCGACAGCAAATGCAACTAGTTTGCTTCCTTCTTTACTAAGAAGATCAATAATATCAGAAAGGAGATCTTCCTGTAATACAGAGGTCACACAGATCGGATCGCAATTTAAAAAAGAAACGACTGTCTGTTTTTGAAGCAATTGATAGAACATTTTAGGAAGAATTAGTACAGCATCTTAAATAATCAACCTGCTATATTGACACACTTCCCATATTTTTTCAAAAGTGTGCTTAACTGTTTAGAAGCAGATCTCTTCGAAGTAGTGAACGCCTCACTTCTTTCTGGGACTTTTCCAAACTCCCTGAAAACTGCAGTTGTTAAGCCCCTTCTAAAAAAGCTCAATCTTGATAACACCATGTTGATTAACTATACACCAATATCAAATCTTAATTTCATAGGTAAGATTATTATATGGTTTCCGAGCAAATAACATCACAGAGACAGCACTCATTAAGATATTAAATTAATTATATCTTTAATTCTGATTTCGGCAAAATATCAGTGCTGGTACTATTAAATCTTAGTACTGCGTTTGACACTGTCGATCATAACATACTTCTACAGAGACTGGAAAACTGGGTCGGGCTTTCTGGGGTGGTACACAAATGGTTCAGGTCATACTTAGAAGGGAGAGGTTATTATGTGAGTATAGGAGAGCATAAGTCTAAGTGGCCGTCCATGACATGCGGAGTCCCACAAGGCTCAATTCTTGCACCGCTCTTGTTTAGCCTGTATATGCTCCCACTAAGTCAAATAATGAGAAATTTAAATTATTCAATTTTTTTTTAATTCCTTGTTTTTATTGCTGTGATTATTATTTTGAATGACTATTTCACTTCCTTTTATGTAAAGCACTTTGAATTACCACTGTGTATGAAATGTAGTACTATATAAATAAACTTGCCTTGCCTTTAACCAGAATACCCACCTCATTCTATATAAAGAACATGATGGATTTGTGATATCGTGACACTTTAGCTGGTATTATACCGTAAAGTGTGATTAAGGCATCGGGAGAACCTTAGAGCAGAGATTGATAGAGGTGCTCAAATCTGTTTGTCTGTCAGACAGACTGTGACTTATGTAACTCTCGTGTGGTTTGAGCTGTTGAAATGTCTTACTCTTAGGGGAGAGGGGGGCTGTTCTTTTGGATGATTTGCTCCCATGCATATGTGTATGAGGGTGAGCAAGCACTGTGTCACACAAGGTCTGTTTCAGTATATGCTAGCTGTCGTAGCCTGCGTGTGGTGGAAGGATTGAAAAACAAAGAGATGCAACACTGCTCCACAGAGGTTATTATTAGCAACAGCAGGAAGTGTAGCAGAACATGGGTGTGGGTAAAGCACCGGGGTAGGCCACATTCCGTTATTAGCTTTTGTATGCGTCTGTCTGTGTTTAGTTTGCACTGGCAACCACCTTTTGTCCTTGCTGTTGTACTCCGTTACACATTAATACAGTTGTGGTAAACCTAAAGTCAGGGTGATTTATTTGGAACACAAATCCAAAACAAACTCCATGCAGAGTTCTGACCACTGTTATCCATCAAATCCCAGTGTCCTCTTAGGTTAATGCTTGTCTGAATTCTTCTACAACACCTCAAGACTAATAGACTTTGTTTTAATAGGTCTTAGTGCTTTGGCTCCTCCTGCAGAGGCTTACTGTTACAGTCCCAGCACCTCTTTATCCCTGAGAATTGGCCTGAGAGGAACATTTGGCTTTCACTTCCTCGGCCATATGGTATTAAATATTCAGTAAAAACAGCATGTGTTTGTGATGACCTAAATTTCTAAAATGCTGTCATAGAATTTAAACAAAACTAGGTATAAACTAAGTACAAACTTGCATACTAAATAAATACAAGCAAAACTATCTTTAACATTCTTGGAACACAAGCTGTAAATGACTAATGTTATTGTAAATGGAAAAGTATGTCCTCCAGATTGGTGGCCAAATATCAGAGGTGGGAATCGCAGGGTACCTCACGATACGATATAATCACGAAACATGGCTCACAATAACGATGATATCACGATACTGCGATTCTGCGATAATCGATATATTTCTAGAAAATCCTATAATGATACATCACAATGTCTGTGATGTATTCCAAAGGAAGGAAGGAAGATTTCAAAATGTACCTGGAGTGTTTTCTCAACCTTTCTATTCCTCTCATCAATATGTGTATATATAATATAAAAATACAGATATATGCATATCTATTTATCTGTCTCTCTCTATATACCATTAACCATCTATATTTTCACTGAAATCTGTGGTCTCTATTCATCAGCATCCGCCTTTTAAACAAACCCTTATCGGTCAACCACTATTGCAGATGTTACTGTGCTAACTAGGTTTTCACTCATTAGAGAACTGTGGTCACAAGGAAACCAAATTTAATATCAGACTAATCGGCTGAAGTGGGCTGCCTGGAAGGGAGATCAGCTAATTTCATCGATTATACAGAGACCGAATATGAAGAGACTGGCTCTTATCCTTTTTCCCATTCCCATGTTCAGTTTAAAATGGGAAGCGTCATCCCTCGTTTCCAAGAATCCCTTGGATTGAGCTCATTATTCATGTGGAGAGACAAATGCAGTAGAACAGAAGTAGTGAATGAGGGAGAGAGAGAGAGCGAGCGAGAAGAGGACACGAGCTGTGCCACTTCCCACTTCTGACAAAACCTATCCTTTAGGGCAGTTAGTGGATAGAGCGTTGGACTTGAAACCCGAGGTAGCCCAAGGTTGTGGGTTCGAATCCCGGCTCTGGCAAGAAGTCCACGACTGCTCCCCGGGCGCTGCACAGTCGGCTGCCCACTGGTTTTGCCAAGTGTGTGCACTTGGATGGGTTAAATCCGGAGAACACATTTCACTCCTCATTATACTCTGTATAATTGTGTATGTGACAAATAAAGCTCATCTGAGCTTAATTTGTATTGTATTGTATTTGTATTGTGCCAGCCTCAGAGTGCCACCTTGAAGAGGGAGAGAGAGAGTGAGTAACACAAATCTAAAAATGAAATGAATGGAAGAGAAGAAAAACTGGGCTCAGAAAACTGCAAAACAGGAAGAAGAGAATGCACGGAGGAGGGAGCTCTGTCCAACTGGACGTGATGAGAGATTAGACATGATAACCACGAAGAAAGAAAGGGCGGGAGAGAGAGCGACAGAGGAGGGATAAGCACTCTGTGTGGCATTAGGAGTGTAAGCTCTGTCTGATATTTATAGTTCAGAGGGCCGCAGGAGAAGAGAGCAGCCGAAAAACAGTGTCTTCAAAATTTCAGATGAGAAACTGGGAAACGGATGTAGAGAGTTCATTCAAAATCTGCCGGAGGAAGAGACAAAGATGGTATAAGTGGAAGGAGCACTAAGGGAAATCACCTGCTTTCTATCCCTTCAGGAAGGAGGAATAAGAAAAGCTGGCATTGTGGGTGAACATTTGTGATGGACCGGTTGCGCACTGTACTCTCAAAGGATAATCAGGGTCTTTCCTACATGCAGTCTCCAGCATCATTGCAGGGATTTACCGACCTGTTTAAATGGGACACCGTGTGATCAAGTGTCAGATCACTTCTGCCTGCCGATTGGCTGCGGCTCTCTGTTTGGTCGCAGCTTTATGAGGTCATGCAATCATCGTGGTAGTTACTTCACTTCCTGTTTTGCTGACTCACATGTCTGTGATCACCCCGTTTTTGCAATTGGTGCTCATGTGACCATGACAAATGGAGATTGAACTAGGGCGCACATTTAATCGTTTTCTAAATGTGATCACGATTTATGTTTCTCTCGATTATTCATGCAGAATAGTCTAAAATGTTTGTGTTATACCAAAACATGAATCGTGACTACATTGTTTGCATTGGGGTTGCTAAATGAATGCACTTATGCTACCTCTGTGCTACAATACAATTTTTTTTTACAATACTGTTCTACTATAAAAAGTCAAAGTTTTAATAGATATTGTTTAATTATTGTAAATATATATTTTACTCTTTTGGCTTTTGAAGTTTCTTACCAATTTTCATAATGTAGAGAAATTAAAGTAATTGCGCCTGAGTTGACGTTTTCTTTATTTGTGTTCCATGATTCTAATGAAATTTAAGAAGAAACTTCTTCATGAAAACAATTATGGTTAATAATTGTGATTTTTATCATTTTTTCATGATTGTTTCTTCAACCGTTATCATTCAGCCCTAGACTTGTCCATTGATTTTCTTCATCCTTAAAAGTCCCCAGGATTTTCTCCCTCCAACATTCACTCTCATTTTCACTTTCATTCTCTCCTCAGTTCTGTTATATATGCTTGTAGATATCTGCAGAGGAAATGATCATGCAACATCTCGTCATTCACTTGTTTATTGATCAACTAGACCATGTTAGCCTGCATCCTAAGACTTTTTATGAAATGGATTTGCATTTTTGTCGTGGTCTAGTTCCCTCCAGGTGTTTTGCAGTTTAAAGGTAAGGGACGATTGAACTTGTGACAACAGAGACTATTCAGATTCACATCATCCTGCGGGGACGCTCGCTCATCTCACCATGCTGTTATGGAGTTCATAACAAACAGTTCAGAGACGCATGATAATCTCTCATTTGTAGGCTTGCTAAAGAGACTCTTGAAGATGGATTGCTGCACAAAAGGTTCTTCACTCAATCACAGGAAACTGAGCAACCACAGATTGTGAGAGGTGGAAAGGACCGCACTCTTTACTGTATTTACGACATCTCTCTGAGAGAGCGAGAGTGGCAGTGGCTTGAGAGAGGAGGGGAACGTCACTCCTTATCAGTAGTGAAGGAGGAGCTCTTGTAGAGTTTGACATGCACGTGTGAGTCAAGCTGCATGTTTGAGCTGAGCTTTGATATGGCAGCAAACATGAAGACCAGCGAACGAGGAGGTAGAACGTGGGAGCTTTAGACAGAAAAGGAGCAAGTGAAAATTTCTATGCCTTTTTTCCTCGAGTGTGGACTTGAGAGATTTCTGATTCCTGCCAGAGTGCGTTTGGACTAAAGGTGCAAGAAGCCACACTCTGAGACATGACAGGAAGACTAAAGGGAAGGTAGATCGTTCTGGAAGCCAAAAGGAATAAGTCACCAGCGGAATGTGGCCGGAGTATTGCACCGAACGGAGCCTGAATGCTCATCTGCACACGCTCATGTGCTGCGCAGGTCAGTTTCTATTTGTGTTCCTGTGCGTGTGTCGTCACATAGTCACATGGGCTCTGTGATTTGTGGGTCACTACACATGTTTGGCCACTATTGTCGTGGTGCTGGATCAGTGTGCGAGCCCACGTGGATGAGCGTGAACATGATGGTGTGAGTTTCTGGTATTGTTTGCACAATGTAGGGTGTGTGAACCAACACAATGACTCAGTGTACTGAGAAACAAGAGAATGTGCCTCTGTGTGACAGTCACAGACATGTGGATGAAAGGAAATAAGATATTCTAAGAAATAACTTGACACACACATTTCCTTTTAAAATAGTTTTGCAATAGTGTGTGTGTGTGGTACCTGTCAAAATACAACTCCTACTGTCTGTTACATCAAAATCAACAGGAAAATGAAACAGTTGCCCACATCTTAAATGGATGTTGTTGTTGTTACAACGGACTGTGTCCGGACACGTTCGACTGGTTGATTTGATTGTAAAGGACTTGAAAACAATAGATAAAGACAGTCAGATTTACCAGCACACTATTGTTGAATTGAACTGGTTTTATCACAACACGTCTGACAGAGACTATTTTAAAAACTAAATCCCCTGACAACTAGGCTTTGAACACTGTAGTTGTTATTGAGATTGGCTGCTCTTTTGACCTGTGTTTAGATACCTGCTATCTTTCCAAATTGCTGAAATATCAGCCATTGGTTGAAGCCTTCTATCAACTTAACTATCAGTGTAAGTTAATGAATTACTCCAGTATTTGTAAGTTTAGGCCATGTGCACAAGAATGTGATTAAAGGACTGCAGTGGGGTGGATTACAGAAAAGACAGCAAAAAAACTGGCTACATTTTGTTCAGTTTCAGCCATTATAGGGAGTATGCAAATATGGAAATGAAGATGGTTTGTCTATCCTTGAGTGTTGAATGTCATAAAGTTAAGGACTTGTGAATGTATGTTAGCCATCTTGCAAACTGACTTCCCAAGGTATTTGGATTCTGTTTTTGTTGCTTGCCTTGTGGGTCCAAATAAAATAAGAAAGTGTGCGTGTTGTGTTGTGTTGTGTGTGTGTGTGTGTGTGTGTGTGCTTGAATCAGTTCCACAATGCAGAAGGTGGGTGTGTGTGAGGTATGTGGAAAGATAAAAAGGTGTGTTTGCCGCACTCATTAAGGTATCAACTCCTGTTCAAAAGTCAGGTTGGATTCCCACACTATAGAGTGGTGGAACTATGATGTCACTTTGTAGGCAAAAACCCGGAAAGCGAGTTAGCATTTTAGCACTTCCGGTTCCATCGTCCCAGAGTCAATGTTTTTTTTTTATGGAATTTTGGTTAATTCCGTGGTTCACACAAGCTCAAAATACTTTCACGTTTTATTCTATGACATAAAACACACCAATTACACCACACTCGTGATTTTTTTTAAGCTGTTACGTTTCTTAAAAAAGACGGTTGCTAAATGGGACTACAGGTGCTGTCAGGGACATTCAACGTCATCACACCGAACAGTTTATCAATTTACAGTATTTTCCAGTTGTAGTATAATTTCTAATACAATTCATTTTAGAATAACCAATGAATAGTTTCCCGCATTTTATATTGTTGTTCGACAATGTTAAAGAAATTTTCCCACGAAATGCAACAAGTCTTCGGATGCTCGTTTTATCACTTAACGTTACTGATGCGGAGACTGGGTTCGTACCATAAGGTAAACTCATATTATGATTATTACATGTAAACACAACATTTACCTGCTTTACGTGGTGAAAGTGAAACTTTAATGATGCATAGTGCTTAAAAATGTAATGTTTACGGTCACATGAAGCTGTTAGAAAGCATATAGATTGAGGATTTCCTAGAAGCAAGGATAAAATAAAATTTTTTACCCACTCTTACGAAAATAAGCTGAAATGTGGTGCTTCGTTCACTAAAATAATTGTAATATTATATATAATTATTAAGCTCAAATGAGCTTTATTTGTCACGTACACAATTATACAGAGTATAATAGGGGTCGACCGATTATCGGCGCCGATATTAAGCATTTTACCGATTATCGATATCGGCCATTTTAAAAACAGATTTGCCGATAATTTTGTATCTTTAATTTTTATTTTTTTTTATGCAAACAAACATACTATTTACAGGTGACATTATTTATTGGTGAATAAATAATACAGGTGAAACTATTTAATGTTTAAATGCACTATTTGGCTCGATGCAGCCTGTCTGAGCTCAACACTCTGTGAGAGTGAGGCGATCTCTCAATCTCTGAGAGCAATCTCCGCCCACCGCCATCTGATATGTAGAGAGTCACGAGTCCGACCAATCAACGGAAAACTGAAGGCAGTCTCACACAGCACATGCTAACTGGAGCTGCCTCAGTGATCACGCATCAGTTGTCTCTCAAAGGTAAAGCAGCAGCAGACGCTGCTGAAGTTGCAAAACACCTCAATATAACCCATGATGTCGCGATGCGGAAAATGCGGGCGGAATCGCGGAATGCAGTCATATAATGGAATTTACCGTATAACGCGGAATGTCACGGAATGTGTCAAGTTTGGATGAATTAATCAAAAGTAGGTCAGTACACTTAAATCGACTCGCTATGGACTAGTATCTATTAATATTAAGTCAAAAACACTTTAAATATGAATCCTGCATGTTCTGCATCTCTGTTAATGAATGACACAGACGGCGGTTTCATTTACTGCACACACACATACTGAAGCGCACGTGACGCTCGCAGTGACTTCAGCGCCTGCCGTCCTCACTAAATGAGGACATAAATACATGAACAACATCCCCAGAACTGCTCGGAGAGTCACTTGATGAGCATTTGACCGCTTTCATTTGAGTAAAACGATCGTCATATCATATATACATAGGCTACAGAAACTTAAAAGGTCCTCATGGAAACCTGTCAAAATATAAGTTCGGTGAATATATTACTATTATCGTAATACAACTACAACAATTATTACAACTTTTGTTGAGAATAATAACACAATACGATAAATACGTTTACTTTAAGTTTTACAAAATGTTTACAGAATGCTTCTGGGTGATCTCTGTACTTATGTTATTATTAATATTTTTAATATTACTGTTTATTTAATGTTGTTGTTATTAACAGTTTTCAGAATTTAAGACATGTTTAAAAGCATTTAAAGAACGTTTTTTTTTTGTCAGAGCTCTTGTTATTATTAATTTTGGCATTAATTTTCATTTTTACACCAGACACGTATATCGGTTTAAAATATCGGTTATCGGTCTACTTGATCTGTAATAATCGGTATCGGTATCGGCCCTGAAAAACACATATCGGTCGACCCCTAGAGTATAACCAGCAGTGAAATGTGTTCTCTGCATTTAACCCATCCAAGTGCACACACACCCGGAGCAGTGGGCAGCCGACGCTGCAGCGCCCGGGGAGCAGTCGGGGATTCGGTGCCTTGCTCAAGGGTCTCACCTCAGTCGTGGACAATTCCTGCCGAGATTCGAACCCAAGTCCAAGATTCAGGTTACAAGTCTGATGCTCTATCCATTAGAGCCACGACAGCCCATAATCTTACCATATCCAAAAACTCATTCACTCTGCTTTTATTTAAAAGATTGAATGTGCAGCGATATGTTTTTAATTCATATTTATCAAGGATTTATTTACATTTAATGTACCTTATTTCTAAATGTACAGAAATACGTGCTTTCATATGTCCTTCTGTTATGATTATTTCATTTATTCACTGTACTATTTATTACTAATGTCTCATTTCAGTTTTAGTTTGGCTCTAGTTTTGTATTTATTCCAGTCTATATGAAACGGTTCATGTAGCGTGGATTAAAATTAATCTACAGTGTAAATCCTTTTCACTGAACGTTAAAAACAAGTTTGAGAAAGTTGTCGGGAGCGCGGTGACGGTGAAGGCGAGCGACCGTGGTGCAGTTGTTCACTTATAACCTAAATTTAGCTTTTTAGTTCTGGCGTTTTTATTTAGACTTCAAAATATAAAAGTTATATTATTATTTTGAAGATTATCTTGATGAGCAAAATTTGTAAGTTTCATGAACTATGATTGAACATAAAGTTTATTTTTTGCGATTATCCAAAAGAAGGATTTTTCTGAAGAACAGCGGGCAGTTGAACTGTTCAGGACAAACAACTCATGAACGACTATCACGAACAAAAAACACAGCTGTGGATTATTCAGGTAACAACAGTATTAAAAATCAAGTCTATGTAAACTTTTGAACAGGGTCATTTTTATAAATGCAACTATTATTTTCTCTTGTGGACTACATGTAAACATCTTTTATGTGAAATATCTTATTCAGGTCAGTACTAAATAAACAATAGCATGCATTTTGTATGATTCCTCTTACTTGGTAAAGTAATCAACATTTAGCAGATTCTGCAAGGTGTATGTATACTTGACTTCAACTGTATATTATATATATATATATATATATAAAAATATATAGTGACTTTGAGAGTGAGATGTTATGTATGTGCTTATCGGAGGAAGTGGGCCGTCTGCACCACATGGTTGCGGAGTGTAATGAACTCATAGAACAGCAGGCTTGTGTGATCAATTTCTATTCTGTGCTTGGTTGCGTCACTAGTATGGCATGTTCAGAATAAGAGACCAAACAGACCTGAGGTTCATGTCTCAATTCAAAACTTCCTGCTCATAATTCTTTGTTTGCAGTGTTTTTAGATCATACCAATATCTGTTGCATCAGGTGTCGGATCAGGATTGTGATAAGTCAGCTTTGATCCCTACTATGTGTACTGAATTACATATCGTTCAAGGTATTAGGGCATTTCTGGGTACATAGAGTGTGGTATGATGCATGATCAAGCTGAACGAATGTTGAATGTCATGGTTTTCTGAGCATATGCTCATGTGTGACCTCCTACATGTTATAATAAGTTGTGGAGAATTTAGGTCAGGTGACAACGGTAATGAACCTATTAACTGGGCTTTTTTTAAACTTTCAGCCTAGTTTCCAATTTTACCAAAGCTCTGCTAATATAGCAGATACTGATGTATCTCTGTAACCGGTTTTGCCTGTAAATTATATTTGTTAATATTGTGGATTTAATATGGCTTTCTAAAAGGCTTTATAAAATAATAATTAAAAAAATCATGGCTGTTAAAAAAATGACTTTCCAGGAAATATTTTTTAGCATGTTGTATCAAACTGGTGTTATTTCAATTAAAATAACCACATACACACAGCTGTTCAAGTTCAATAGTTTGGAGTCGGCAAATGTTTTAAATGCTTATGAAAGTCTCTTATGCTCACCAAGGCTGTATTTTCATCATTACTCCAGTCTTCAGTGTCACGCGATCCTTCAGAAATCATTCTAATGTACAGATTTGCTGCTGAAGAAACATTTCTCATTATTATCGATGTTGAAAACAGTTGTGCTGCTTAATAGTTTTGTGGAAACTGTAAAACTAAGTTTTTCCAAGATTCTTTAAATGGAAAGTTAGCTTTTATCAAATTGAAGCAAAACAAAATAAACACAATAAATAAATCTTTCTGACCCCAAACTTTTGAATGGTAGTGCATTTACAATATGATTTTCTATTAAATCATGTGACCATGGGTAAAATGTATTATTTATATTAATGTATTAATCATTCAAATACACAATTTAGCATTTTACGGTCCCTGTTTGAATTCAGGCTATTTAAAGCAAGACTGGAGGGACGCTTGTAAATAATACACTGTTGTGTATTATTGATGCTGTAGTCCTCTTCATGTGTTACATAATTAACCCAATCTCTCTTCCTCGCTTCTTCCTCTCTGTCTCTTTCTGCTGTTTCCTCTTCTATCTCTCTTTTCACAGATGAACGAGACAGGGTGCAGAAGAAAACTTTCACAAAATGGATCAACAAACATCTCATAAAGGTACAGTCCAGCACACCGGGTTATTTTTGTCTTTTCTGCTGCACTGCACAATGATAAGGCCTGCTGGCCGCTGGCCTTCAGTCCTGCTGAACACACAGCATGCATGCTCACACTCATGCCCCACTGACTACAGATCATGAGAGCAAAGAATGCTGGGTATTTCAAGGGCAGGGCAGGGCAGATGACCAGCCGCTGCGGAAGGGCCAGAGTTATGAGGTTAGAGAGAGTCATAACTCTGCCGGTATTACTGTAATGTAGGTCAGACCATAGGAAATGAGATAGTTTTACACAGTGCTGCTGGAAGGTTAGACTCTACAAGTAGTGGGTAATATATATACTAGACCTCTGTGACCCTTTTGGTACCTCTTTATGTTGTATTAGAGACGGCAGACTGTTTGTTACCCACATATAACAAAAGACAGATTGCGTGTCTTCAATGCTTCAAAGTACGGCTGCAAAACGATTAATTGCAATTAATCTCATTCAAAATAAGTGTTATATTAAGAATTTATTTTAGATTTATATATAAAATATTAATATTTGTATATAATATAAATTATACACAAGTGTATATACACTGACCAAAAATATAAACGCAACACTTGAGCTGAACTCAAAGATCTAAGACTTTTTCTATGTACACAAAAGGACTATTTCTCTCAAATATTGTTCACAAATCTGTCTAAATCTGTGTTAGTGAGCACTTCTTCTTTGTTGAGATAATCCATCCACCTCACAGGTGTGGCATATCAAGATGCTGATTAACCAGCATAATTACTACACAGGTGTGCCTTAGGCTGGCCACAATAAAAGGCCACTCTAAAATTTGCAGTTTTACTGTATTGGGGGTGTCTGGGGGTCCGAAAACCAGTCAGTATCTGGTGTGACCACCATTTTTATTATCATACAAATAATCATTTGGTGTGATGTTTGGTCACCGCCCAGCACTACCTGTTGGCATTGTGTTTCCACATCTCTCTCCATCTCTGGCAGGTGAACAGGTATGTTGTCCCCCTCAGGCAATGTTACACTGACTAAAAGCAGTGTGTAGATTGTGTCACGTCCGTTTGTTTGTCTTTTACACACCCCTAACATATACCGTGACCTCATTGCAAACTGGTTTAAGAGGGGTTGTACAACATACCTGTCTACAGGAATGACTGCTGACTACAGAGAGGGAAGCATTTGAGTGTGACACATTTGATAATTTAATACTCCACCGTATTAGTAGTATACTAGTATAGTTTGTTATTCTCTCTGTCCATGGCAACAGAGAATCCCCTGATAATACACCTGTGATAAGCACTGAAATGACATGGAAGAGACAGAGGTGGAAATAAATTACTATGTTTTGTTCAGGGAGTGTGGGGACACAAATGTGACCATAACAATATCAGTGACATCGATCATGTGATATCTCTATACAGACTGTGTTCATTTTAACCGTTAAACGACCGATAAGAATTTTGACCGATTAATGCAATCAGTTAAACGGTTTAAAGTCACTTATTTTATTTTTTTTCCAGTAATTTATCAAAATATTTTACAAGGTTTGCTGCATGGTTAAAATAAGCTAATATGTTTTTTAGAGAGTGAGAGAGAGAAAAAACATAAGTCGCTTATATTCAAGTTATTAATATAATATAATCAATCTATATAAATACATTTTAAATGTAATTTATGCATTTATTTGAAATAAAAATACTTTTTTAACATTTGAAATGTCTTTACTGTCCCATTTGATGAATTTAAGGCACTCTTGCTGAATAAAAGTACTAATTTTTTTACAAATAAAAGTAGTACTGACCACATACATTTGAATGGTGTATACTATAGTATTTTCTTTTTTCTGAATTGGTTGAAATAAAGGGAGGGAATGGAGAGTATTGTGAGTCTCAGCTCTTTTATACTCAGCAGATGGTTCCTCTGAGACCCTGTGGGGAGACAGCTGTGTTGGATTTTGCTGTATACAGCTTAGAATCTCTGAATCACACACACACACACACACACACACACACACACACACACACACACACGGGCACTTTAGTACAGAACTTCAAGATCCTCCATGTTTTTCTTGTTGCTGGTTTACTGGTCCATCTCAATGAGTCTGGCGCCCTCTGCTGGTTAGAGTTAGTGCACTACAGTTGTCTCTCTAGGAAACTAATTTACAATTTTATCCAAACTGCTTTTGTTAACAGGTTGCAACCAACCAAACAAATTAGTCTGCTAATTGTCATTTAAATACAGATTAATATATATAGTCTGCCTGTAACCAAATATGGTAATTCTAGCACAAACCTGATTGAAACCGTTGCTTGTAATACAAACACACATAGGCCTCTAAATACTGTAAAGAACTCAACATCTCACTCTAACTGTATTTCTCTCTTTTTCTCTCCAGGTGCGGAAGCACATGACAGACCTGTATGAGGATCTAAGAGATGGGCATAACCTCATTTCCCTGCTTGAGGTGCTGTCTGGCGTCACATTGGTGAGAAATCAACTACCATCACCTTAACACACACACACACACACACACAGGATATACATAAGGTTGTACACAAATTTGATTCCAATGCTTTATGCAATTCTCCCAGGTAATTCATGTGGCAGAGATCTGCTTTATTTTCCATAATGCAATTCAGAGGCACATGGTGCCAGGGGATCAGGTCACATGAGTTGACCTGGGAGTTAGGCTGATGTCATGAAGTGTCCTGGCTTGTTGCTGATGTGGCCAAATGCAGATTACAGGCCTTGCTGCAGAGAAATAGCTGAGTCTGAGGTGTACTGCAATGTGTTGTAATGACATCTGAATTAGTACATTATCTCTGCACTCAATCTTGCCCACTCTGATGGCTGGGGACCATGATGCACTGGGGCAGACTGAATGATGGGTGGATTAACAGAGACAGACTGCAGACACACAATCTGCCCTCTACGATTGCTCTCTCACTCTGTCTTCATTCCTTTCTATTACCTTATCTTTTATGATTTATATATATACAGTATTATTATTATATTTTTGTTTTGGGTTTTCTTTTTTTGTTTGTTTAGGTTTTGTTTCACTCTCTTCCTCCATCTTTTCATTTTTTTAAACTGTTGTTTTATATATATATCATCCCTTCAACACTGTTTCTGTCTTCATCCTTTCTCTGTGACCCTCTCTATGATGATGTCATCAGCACAAGGGTGCGTCGACTCTGCGGAGAACCTCTGTGTCACGCGCACCCCCACTCATCCTGCTGGGTGGGGAGGATGAGGAGGATGGAGCTCAGGGAGTATGTGTGACCCCCCCTCTCTCTAATGAAATGAACACAGTCACACACAGTCAGCTCTGTACACTGCATGGCGTGGACTCAAAGGACAGGTCAAGGAGAGACCTCGCCTTGCGTATACATTTTATATACACGTCACTTCAGTCCTGCCAGCGCTCACATCACATGCTCACATTGAACCTGATGGCTTAGACACATCTGCCCTGTTGTGGGGGTTTTCTGGTCACCTGTTTGCAGGTTTGCTGTACATGCTGCTGCATTTGTGGGTGATAGTGAGCATGCTTTGCATGTAAGGGTGTGTGAGTCTGCTACATGACCTCAGTAGAGAGCAGTGATAGACCGATATATTGGACAGACCAGTTAATTGGATGTTATTTGGCCAATTTGATTATTGGCCATGTCTGCCTGATTAATAGAATTAGCCATTCGGCCTTGTCAATAGACAGAAACCTGAGGACATTTTGGTACATATTATTTCCTACTGTTAAATTGTAATATACACTTACAGTTCAAAGGTTTGTGGCTTGTAAGATTTTTGTATCAATTATTTTATTCAGCAACGATACATTAAATTGATTAAAAGTGATAGTAAATATATTTGTTTTCATCATCGATAATTATAAGAAATGTTTCTTCATATATTCCGTATATTAGATTGATTTCTGAAGAATCATGTGACACTGAAGACTGGAGTAATGATGCTGAAAATTCAGCTTTGTCATCATAAGAATAAATTACACTTTAAAATATATAGAAATAGATATTTTAAATTGTAAAACTATTACTGTTTTTACTGTATTTATTTGTTAACAAATGCAGCCTTACAATACTTATTTCATAAACATAAAAAATCTTACCAAACCTGGACTTTTGGATGGTAGTGTATATTGACATTATATCGGCCATCTACTGCCCTGCACTCTAGATACTGCTATTGGTCACCCGCTACTAGACAGATGTTAGCAAGCGAGACAAAGTGTGTGAGATACAATAATTATATAGCTTTACTGTTTGAATGGTTTACTAATGGCGACATTTTCACATTATTCTAACTATTCCCTGAAACTATGAGACAGGATTATGAATTGCTGACAATCCTGTGAGGGTCTTGTGTTATTTTGCAGTGTGCTGCTTTTACTGCTTTCAGGCTTGTGCTAATGAAGCTGTCCTGTTTTCACACAGACCTCCAATTTGCCCAGATTATCAGTGCACTCATCTGCATTCTCTCTCTGTTTTCTCTCTCACTCTCTTCCTGTCTTCAATAGCCCAGGGAAAAGGGTCGCATGCGATTTCACCGACTCCAGAATGTGCAGATCGCCTTGGACTTTCTTAAGCAGAGACAGGTATGAATGTCTAAAATGACTTTCTCACTCTCAGAGATGCTTTTTACAGATTGTCAGCTCTTTGTTTATAAATGCAAGGATGTAACCAAATATTCAAGATTGGGTGGTGTAAACCAAGAGTTGAAGAAGTCTCATTCGTCGACTGCTCCTTTGAATATTGGGAAGGACGTGTCCCCTTTAGTGTCTAGGCTAGTTACCCTCACTAATGGCGCTTTTCCACTGCATGGTACGGTACGGTTCGGCACGGCTCAGTTCGGGTCGGTTTGCATTTCCACCGCAGTTTAGTACCACTATAGAGTGGGCGGGATTATTCACGCGTCGTTATAATTGCGCCGCCTCTACTGCCGTGACATCATCGTAAACGCGCCACAAACAAACTCACAACAAAGAAAGGAGACGGAATAGTGTTCTTAACTCTCGGCATGTGGATGTTTTTAACAGCAATGGAGACGTCTATGAGAATGCTTGTGATTTACCCCAGCAGCAGAGACTGTGGTGCAGTGCCACGGGCTGTAGATGAGGAGAGCAGGGATGTTCGTGCAGGTGTGCTGCGTTACTTGATTAGTTAACTATTCATGCAGCGTGTTCTGTAAAGTGAATTATCAATAAACTTTTGAATATTTAAAAATGTACAATGTATCCCTTGTTTTTTTTATTTATGTGATGGTTTTTATAATCGTGGCATTAATCATTTGTCTTTTTCAAGAGGTTCATTACGTGCTCATACAATGATACATATTTAATATAGTCTGGAGGTACACTTATTCGATCAGATTGTTTTTAATTGAAGCAAAACACAGATACAGAGGTAAAAATATAAACAGAAAACATACTCTGAAAATATAGCAAGTTCAAAAGTAACGTTATACATAAGGATTTTTCCTTCGGCGTCGTGCCATCAAGCTCTCACTGGATCCGCTCCTCGGCTATCAACGAGAAGAACGTCTGAACTTCCTCAACAGACAACGACACTGCTATTTTGTGGTTGATGCAAAAATGTGCGTTTGTTTAAACAGAAGTTGGGTCCGATCCGTCGCTGGCTGTGCTGATTTAAATCTAGCGGGTCGGGCTGTAGAGGAGGGTCTCGTGTCGCAAGTTCAGTGACGCAGTAATGACGATTTTCTACGGCCAATCAGTGATCAGCAGTGTTTACGTCACGTTTTGTAGCGATGCGGCTCGCATGGAACCTCGACCGAAGTGGTACTAAAAAAGTATCAGGTACCAGGTACAGTACCCAGTGGAAAACCCCCCAAAAGTGTACCGTACCATACCGTGCCGTACCATGCAGTGGAAAAGCGCCATAATTAACTAATGTAGTGCACATTTACGGGAAGTGAATACAAGATGATAGCTTGGGACGTCTGTGTCCTCAGTCTCATTGTGCTTCAGTTGGCAACATGGCTCTGAGATAACATGACCTGGAGTTGATAGATGTGTTCTGCCCCATGCAAGTCTGTCCAATCCCCTTTGTGTTGTCACCCCAGCCCAGGGTCCCTAAACCAGACAAAATGCCAACCAGCACCCTTCTCCCAATGCGCAGTACATAGCTTCTGACAGCTATATGCGTAAGAGGACAACAAACGCCAAAGCTGTCCTGAAATTACATTAAATAATCAGTTTTCACCTAGGCATAGTCTTTTATTGGCAATCAGTTTTTTAAACACCTTTACGCCATATTGTACCTTTAACTCATTCAGATATTTTCCACTAATGAGTCTTTTTTTAATGCAGGTCAAATTAGTGAATATACGCAATGATGACATCACAGATGGGAACCCAAAGCTGACACTGGGACTGATCTGGACCATCATCCTTCACTTCCAGGTAAGTTCACCTTAGTCACAGATGTGTCCTACTTGAATATGTAATGTTCAACACAGCATGCCAGAGTTAGAGATGACTCTGCTTAATGCTAATAGCGGCTGTTTACCAGCCTCTCATGGATTTGCCCGTGGCGAGAATATGAGAACTCAAGAGGGAATGGTGCACAAGGAGAATGCGATGGATAGAGTACAATCCTAAGCTTAGACTCTGAATATGCTCAGGGAATGTTTATATGGTGCTTCAATAGAAAAGACCTGGCAGTCTGCCTGCTTTGCAGAATGACAGACTTTCTAGAAAGGCACTGCCAGCATGCATGCTGATGAAACAAAAATCTGCGGAAATGGGCCCTGCAGAATACATTTGTGAAATCGCCTTCAATTTTCTATACTTATGGGTCAAGCTGGAGAAGTAAGATCTGTTGGATGAATACTTCACAGCTGGATAGCAGAATTGAAATGTCCCATTTATAAAGGCAAATTATCTGAAGCAATAAAAAACTATTTTCGCCCTTGCTCCAGAATGGAATACTAGCACAGATTGTTCCAACCATATTAATAATGTACTACAATAAACACATGACCAGTTAAGCTAATTTTTGATCAATATTTGTGTAGAAGGCTTATAATCTAATCAAATAATGATAAAGATATTTTCAAATCACTGTTGTTACTGTTTCTGTTCATTTTAAAAAAAAATGCGTTGTATGCCATACTATATGCCCTGATTGTTGTCTTTGTGTTTTAGCAAATATTGTATATCAGTTTGTGAACATTGTATGCATACGCAAAAATGCATACTATGTGCAGTATACAGTTGTGAAGTTGTATTTCATTCCAAACATAACCTTAGTCACCCATCATCTATGAGAAAAGTGAAAGTGACCTGACGTACAACCAAGTATGGTGACCCATACTCAGAATTCGTGTTCTGCATTTAACCCATCCAAAGTGCACACACACAGCAGTGAACACACACACACCGTGAACACAAACACGGAGCAGTGAACACACACACAGCAGTGAACACACACCTGGAGCAGTGGGCTGCCATTTATGCTGCGGCGCCCGGGGAGCAGTTGGGGGTTCGGTGCCTTGCTCAAGGGCACCTCAGTCGTGGTATTGAGGGTGGAGAGAGTGCTGGATATTCTCTCCCCCCACCGACAATTCCTGCAACCTTTGGGTTACGAGTCCGACTCTCTAACCATTAGGCCACGACTTCCCCAAAAAGTCCACACTGGCAATTTAATAAATACTAGCAAAAGTAATAATACTGTTATGATGCATTTAACTCTCTGCTGATAATTTAAGAGAGTTATTAAATGCTCTTAAAATACATAGTTATCATTTACTGTATACTACCTGCACTTCCTAGGATTGTCCACCAGGTGACACTGTTATTTTCAACAGAGCGGTTACATCACAAGGTGACAGCATGCAGCTGGTTGCCATGGTGATTGTTTAATATGACCCCAAATCCTTTTTCAATCAGCATGATTCAGCAGAAAAGAGTGGAGGAAGCATAGGCCTCATGAAATAGCAAATCAATTCAAACTAAAAAATAAAAATACAAAAATATTAAAATAAAGAAATATTGCTTTAGAAATTAAACCACTTTCTTGTGCTTGAATCTGATATTTTTACGTCCAAAATATTTTAACAATACAGTAATATTTTAACAGCAGAGATTTGAAACAAACTATCAATTATCTAGACAAATTGCTGTAATTGGTTCATAACCGAGCAGGCCACTGGCACACAAATAAGCACCAGAAGCCGTGGGTGGACAGAACGATTCGTGACGCAGTTAACCATCGAACTGCCGCATACAATGCCGGCATTCTGTCAGGAAACATGAGTGAGTACAAGTCATCTTGCTATGCTCTCCGTCGTGCAGTAAGAGCCGCTAAACGCCGATACAGTGAGAGAATTGAGTCACATTTCCAGCTCAATGACTCTCGACGCATGTGGCAGGGACTAAAGACCATCTGTTCCTCTGGAAACAACAACTCGGTGGAGGTGAGAGCAGACCCGTTGCTAGCCGTAGAGCTAAACAACTTCTACGGTCGCTTTGAATGCAATGGCGGCGCGATTCTGCCGAGCAGCGCGTCAAGAAGCAGCAGACAGAGCAGCAATGATTATGCTATCACCTTTTCAGAGGACGACGTTCGGAGGGAACTAAGGAGAGTGAACGTCAGAAAAGCAGCAGGACCCGATGGGATTACTGGCCGCGTTCTGAGGTCCTGTGCCGATCAGCTTGCTGGATTGTTTACATCCATATTTAATGAGTCCCTCGCTACCTCTGTGGTCCCCACCCCCTTTAAAAAATCTGTCATTATCCCTGTGCCTAAGAACAGTAAACCCTCTTGCCTGAATGACTATCGTCCAGTTGCCCTTACATCGACAGTCATGAAGGTTTTTGAGAGACTTTAAAGAAACACATTTGCTCCTCCATCCCTGCTACTTTGGACCCTCTTCAGTTTGCCTACCGGCCAAATAGGTCTACTGATGATGCCATCTCCCAGGTACTGCACCTCCCTCACTCACATCGACAGCAAAATGGCAACTATGTCAGGCTGCTATTCATTGACTATAGCTCAGCTTTCAATACTATAGTCCCCACCAAGCTAGCTGTTAAACTCTCAGACCTCGGCCTTAACACTTCCACTTTGTGACTGGATTCAAGATTTCCTCACCGCCAGACCACAAGTGGTGAAAGTCGGCCAGTTCACCTCCAACTCAATCACCCTGAACATAGGAGCCCCACAGGGCTGTGTCCTGAGCCCCTGCTATACTCTATACACCCACCATGTCCTCTCACAGCTCCACATCTATCATTAAATTTGCTGATGATACTGTGGTCCTGGGCCTCATTAACAACGATGAGAGACCGCATACTTGGATGAGGTGGAGAGACTTACATCATGGTGCCAGGACAACTGCCTCTCTCTGAACGTGAGCAAAACCAAGGAGCTGATCGTGGACTTCAGAAGAGACAGCAGCAGCCCCACACTCCTCTTATGATCAGCGGGACCCCTGTGGAGAGGGTGAGCAGCTTCAAGTACCTCGGTGTAAACATCTCCGAGGACCTGACATGGACTACACACATTCAAACTCAGGTTAAGAAAGCCAGGCAAAGACTGTACCATCTGACAGCTGAGGAAATTCAGGGTCTCACAGCTATCCTGAAAACTTTCTATTCAGGGGCCATAGAAAGTGTTCTGACTCAGTGCATCTCAGTGTGGTATAATAATGCCACAAACCAGGACTGCAAAGCTCTACAGAGAGTCGTGCGCTTAGCTGAGCGCATCTCAGGATCTACACTCCCTCTCTGCAGGGCATCTACCTCAAACGCTGCAGAAGCAGAGCTGCTAAAATCATCAAAGACTCAAACCACCCCGGTAACCATCTTTTCCGCTTACTGCCATCTGGCAGGCGCTACAGGAGCTTGATGGCAAAGACAGAGAGACTGAGGAAGAGCTTCTTCCCTCAGGCCATCAGGCTCCTTAACACAAACTCAGTTCCATAAACTTTCACAAGACTCATTATTATCTGTAAAAAATAACAAAACATTCATATTCTCATCATCCATATTGCCGCTTATGTGTGCATACCCAGTACAACCTGCTGCACATCCCTCTCATCCCTCCTGTTTATACTAATATTTATTAAGTCCCATATAATGTTTTTGCACATCCAATTTGTTTTTGCACATTACTGTTTTACTGTTTTGCACTTTTCTCTATTCTATTGCACATTTTACTTCTTATTTCTTTTTTTACCTATATATATATACTCTTGTGTGGTGTTACTTTTATATAATTTAATTTTGATTTTATTTTTTATTTTATTTTATTTTTATTCTTTGCACTGTCCACTGAGCGGACCTGATTTGACCTACATTTCACTTTTGATTATACCCTGTATAATTTATCATGTGACAAATAAAGAAACCTTGAACCTTGAACCTAAGTACTTGTTGCATCTCTGGGACAAAAGTAAAACATTTGAACAGGCGATAAAACAAGGAATGGGACTTTTAAAACTTGCATGCTTTATTGCAATACTTAACATTGATTAATTATGAAACAATGGAAATGAGACTACAGTGTGACCGTATGGAGTATTTGCTTTGGTTGAATATTTCAACATTAGCTTTGTTATTTTCGGTCAACCAAAAATATGTTGGAAGGAGAAATAATAGGTGTGATGGTAAACCACTGTAAAAAAAAAACAAATCCATAACCTGTACGGTAAAAAAAACAGCAGCAGTGTTAATTTTGGCAGGAATTTTTTATTTAGCCTTAATCTTTATCTTGAGACGAAAATGCTTAATAGTCTTAGTCACATTTTAATCATTTGAGTCTTTCATAGTTTTAGTCTCGTTTTAGTCAATGAAAAATCATTGCATTTTAGTCAACTTTGTCAAACTGCAGTTACCAACATTTATTTTGGTAGATATTTTATATGTAGTATTCAAACAAAATAGTCATTAATTCTTCTCTCATTAGAACAAATCAATTAAGCTTATGAGAAATTTGAATCAAGGATTGAATTTGGAAAAACTGGAATAAATTAATAAAAATTGGGTAGAGATACAAATTAAACTCATTTTTCAGATACAGTAGGTTTACTTAAGTATACATTTATTTAAAATCTTTTGTTGTTAACATTGATGACACAGGTAATTAGGAATGCTGTCCCTTTAAGACGGAAGGTATGCTTGTAATACTGACACACATTCAGTTTTCACCCACCTTTATACGCTCACTTAAGCCATAACCGACTGTATTTACGTGAGATACACTACTCGATAGACATTTGGACTGCTGTGTGTGTGTATTTGAGCACTGAGCGCGCGCTGTATAAGCACTGAAGAAGAGGATCGTACGCGAGAAAGAGCACTTCTATAGGATGTATTTTTAATGTCCGTTAGTCCTCAAATAACATTTTAGTCCCGTCTTGTTAACGAAGACGTGGCATACATTTCGTCATAGTTTTTATCATCAGATATTAATTTTAGCTTGTCAACATCTCATCATAGTCACAGAAAAAAGTTTGTTAATATTAATATTTTCGTCGACGAAATTAACACATTAGCAGCTTGTGGTTGCCGGAATTCTACCGTGAAAAATATGGTAATAACATTTTAAGTTTTGCGGTTTTAACTTAAATTTACAGAAAAATACCGTAATTTCATTAACTGATATAATGTTAATATACTAACCTATTAAAGTACTGAAATCTATTTTGTACCTTTGAAACACACTGATAACCACCAAACACAGGGGGTGATGAGAAAGTCACATGATGAACCAAAGCCCATCACAAGCAGCTTTTAAATAATAACATATATTGAAGGTGCACAGTGTCATTCACACAAGCACTAAACACCATTCCATATTAAATATGCAATAAACATTAATTTAACAATACGTCAGTTTACAGTCACGGTCATTTTTATCGAAATGCATAATATTATTGTTGTAATGAACAAGTTGCAGCCAAAATTACTATAGCCCAATACAATATATCATGACTCATTTAGTGAAACATCATCAAATGTAATCATTTCAGCAGAGGCACATTAGGAGCCATTATGAGGAGTTGCTGTTTGTCAATAGAAGCATTGGAAAACCACTCCTCTAAGTGCCATTTTGATGCATACTGTACTTTCACTTCAGAAAGCCAAGAGAGACTAGCTATCCAACCTCCCCCACACTCAATCTGGGACACTTCCCTCTGTTTTGAAACCACAGCTGTAATTTAGGCTAACAGCAGCCTTTCGGAATTGTTTTGTATATCCTCATATTGACCTCATATATTTTTGTCTAAGTTTAGGATCCTGTGGGAAAATACCAATCAAGCTTCAGTGTGTTAGCCTAGGCTGAATTTGTGCCATCTGTCTCTGTCACAAAAACAACTGATCTGATTGGCTATTATGTTAGTCACATAAAAGGTGCGGTTGACTGGCCAGCTGGGATGTTTGGCAAAGATTGCAGTGTGCGGAAATCTTATGCTCTCTATCTGCAGGATAAGGCTGATAGGTGCTGGTCTCTGTCTGTCAGTAAACAGAAATGTACCCCATCTCAGTTACAGTAAAGAAGACTCTGGGTGCATGACAATTAGGCTGGTTAAAAAAAGTGGGCTCAGCTGGCTGAATATCATGTATCAAGGTTCTGATTGATTTATGACTTGTTAATTAATTAACTTGTATTACAATCCTGCTCGTGTATGCTGCTTCTGATCACATGACTAAATATCATCACAGTGCTGTATTTTGTGTATGATAATCTATAGAAGAGGGATATCTTCATCTTCAAGTCTACACCCTCTTAAGGTGTAGTCACATTTACTGCTTTTCGCCAAATTTCCACTGTCGAAATCCTGTAATTTCAACAGGAATCTACACGATCGAGGGAAATATTTCCCCATGTGAATTAAGCATTGGGTTCGGTTCAATTGCTCATGCAAATGTGTAGTATTGACCCAACAGCCTCCGAATTTTGATCAGAATTGAACTAATGTAAATGTATCTTAACAGCTGGCAAGATGTTTCATCTGCATCTCCTTAACTCTTTACAGATTGATCATGTTCTTTAGACAAGTTACTGATATATCCATTCACCCTGCCTTGTCCCTTGTTCATTTTTGTTAAGATGTCTTATGTTTGGTTTGTTAATATAATAGCAACATGTATGTTAAGGAGCAACAATTCAAATTTCATGTTAAGGAGCAACAATTAAAATTCAGGTTCTTTTCTTGCAGTCTCAGGCTGCCAACCGATTTGATTGGTTTGCGTGTGTGTTGAGCTCTGAGCTCACCAGGCATCAGAGCAGGGAGGGAGGGAGGGATGAGCATGTGGATAGGAGGAGAGAAAGAGAGAGGAGGAGGAAGCTAAAGCAGAAGCAGCGTATTCTGTGAGGCTGCAGCAGACTAGAGATGAAGCTCTTTTTTCCACTGGTGCCTACCAGTGAGAGCAGAGGAGCTACCCAGCAACTGAGAAGAGGACACATGCAACCTGCTATTACTGGAGCCCCTGGCTTCCTCTCTCCCCTGCAGGCCTCTTGAAGCACACCACATATACAGCGGCACATATGCTTTCAATCTCAGAATCGGGATCGCTAAACCCTGCAGGCACACACATGTAAGTCGCACGTTTTAATTTGTACCCAGGTTGTGCAAAAGAGAGCACCGTATCAATCGGATCAATTTCGCCATGCTTGACTGACAGAGCTACGCTTTTTTCAATACTGGGGCAACCACTCTTCTCCGAGGCCAGCAGTGCAGCTCAAGGTTGGGGAGGATTCCTCTGGATTTCCCTCTTTTCCTCTTCCAGGCATAGTTCAACTGCCCAGCCCAGCCCTATCCTGGTGGCGTTCTAATTAGATTCCACAGCCAGAGAAGCTGACAGTATAAGGGAGTGGCACCTTGTCAGTTATCACTCTTTCTCTCATCGGCTCACCCTAATCTAGGGACGTACACTGCTTGGTGGCGGAACAAGGAAGACAGGATGGCTTGAAACTGTGTCTACTTGATATATGAGACTGGACTATGTGCTAAACCACATCTATAACCAGCCATGTCAGCAGGGGGACTGTGGTTGTTGAATTTTGCTGTCTGAAGGTGAGGTCTTCACTCATGGTAGTCACCGTCCTCTTTATTGACTTGAATGTGCTGGCGTCAGTGCATGGGATGCCAGTTCCCCGTGGCAGCAGTGGCGAGATGCTTAGTACCTAGCCCCCCCTTATTTCTCTTCCATGTCTGGAGACTTGTTTTAATGGAGTTTGCATGCCTTAGATGTGAAACACTCATAGCTACAGGTGTGAAGACCAAACATCATCTGACATGGGCTGGTTATGCTTGGGTGATGATGGAAACAAAAGATGTTGAGCTCTGATGGGTTGTAACTAAATTGTAGATGAGCTGTCTGACTCTGCTCTTTTGTCCATTAGTACCTGATCTGGGACCTGTTACACAGCTTTACTGTAAGCATCCCACAGGAATTTTATGACTGCTTCCCAATGCATTACCTACCCTATGTGATCTTAGCACTACGGAGTGCAGTGATCAATAATGTATACTAAAGATATACAGAGAAGCAGGTGTTTCTAGGCATCTTACTGTACACACATGTTCAGACATGGTTTTCTCCAGTTTTTAGTTGCAGGCAAGCTGACGATTACTGCATCCTAATGATGCATCCTGATGCAGAGTTATTAAGCATGTGCATGTGTGCTCACATGAGTTTGTCTTTGTATATCTCCAGTGCAGTTTTATCGTCGTTCTCACCTTGAGGAATATCTACAGGGGCTTTTATAATAGTGTACCATGTTCAAGCAATCTTCAAGTACCAAATGGCCTGATATTAACACAGCTTGTGAAATGGGCTAAAAGGCACCAGTTTTTCTTCAGTCAGTGCAGCATGATCTCTGCATGATGAGGGAGTGAAAAAACATCAAATGCCTTGCAGTAGGATTTTAATATTTTATAAAGGACAGTAATCTATATTCTGCATCATGTCCTAGAGGCTTACTAGGACCTTACGTAATATCTGAACGATAGAAAGAGAAGACCAAGCAACAGGACATATGACTGCTGTCCACTCTTAATGTTTTGCTCTCATTGTGGACATCACTTTATTTCCTTTTGGCTCATATTTATTTACTCTGTCTCTATGAGATATGGGGAGCTCCCTTGGTTGTGTGAAACAACCCAGGGATGCTGGACCAGGTGGTGCTGCACCACTATCACCCAAAAGAAAACATTGCTTCAGGCGAAAACGAAAGGCCAAACAGAAGTTAAAGGGTGCCGAAGGGGAGGACAAGAGAAGCCGTGTCCTTGAAGAGAATGAGAGTGGAAGGGTTGAAGTTATGGAGGAGTCTATGACAAGAGCCCCTGATTTAGTCAAATTGGTATCTGGACAAATAACTACTGAAACGCCCACCAATGTTGTCCTTGTTCCTGGTATGGCCCCAATATTTGGAAGCACAGGGACATTGCGGGGCAGCAAGATGGCCATTCTTTCCCCAGATCCGAGTCCAGCCTGGCTGGGGGCACTTCGCCAGTTCGAGGAAGAAGGACTCAGCGAAGAGTTTCATCCTGAATTAGAGCAAGGCAACACAACTCCTGGAGGAGGAAGAGTCTGTAAGGTTCGAGAGCGAGTTCAGGGGGTCTTAGAGAGACCCTGTCTTTTACGCTCCAAACGTGGTGACCTGGAAATAGAGAAGGAAGGAGGAGATGTACATGGGCAGAGTGAACTGATGTTTGGTGAGCCCTCTGAAACCGAGAAGAAGGGAGTTGTTCAAATTCGTGAGTTTGGAGGGCAACTTTGTGTGGTCCGAACTGTGTATCCAAGGGATTATGGGTCGCCCGTCTGGCGTGACAAAGAACTTGAGGTCCATTCTGAACCTCCAGCTGCATCTCCTGTTACTGGAGGCATTACAAAAATCCAAGTGTCCGCAACTCAAGTGCAACCACCCAGGAAGAACGACCCTGCCAAACCAACAACAGCTGCAGCTCGAGGAAAAAAAGGGAAAGAGTTCCTATTGGACAACTCTGCTCAAGTAGCTGAAGGCGTTGGCCCCCCACCACAAGACCTTCAGTCTTCAGGTTATGCTAGTGATGTGCCTCTCACCTCGCCCGAGACGGGAGGTGCTGTTCTGACTGACTGGGGGAGCTCTTCAGATGTGCTTGATTCTTCTGTGCTTGAGAGTCCCATCTCCCCCCAAGAGATACCGGCTCAGCCTTCCACCCAGGTCAGATTCTTTTCTCTCTGTCTTACTAAAGCTCTTTCATATGGCTTTTGTAGTATAAAAGAGTAGAGATTAAAGCTGACAAGACTTAGGCGTGGATTGGGGGTATAGGCATCTTCATTCTATTTCTTCACTACTGTATCTCGTGTGGCTTTTTTCTCTCGGCCAATCAGCTGTTCATAGAAAACCGCAAATCCTTCCTGAACCTCTCCCAGGAGCCTAATCAGTACTGCCCAGACCATCTCTCACTGTCTACCTCCTTCCCTTCCCTCCATTCCTCATTATTTCCCTTCCCTCACACCACCCGCTCTCTTTCCTGTCATTCCTGATGCTATAGGTTCTGTGTTCAAGCAAAACTGCCTGGCAGTGCCACAAACATGATCACAAATGATGTTCATAGACAGTGTTGGGAAGTAACTAGTTACATGTAACGGAATTATGTAATTTAATTACAAAAAATAAAATAATTGTAATTACAGTTACTAAGAAAAAATGTGTAATTAGATTAGTTACTTATGAAAATGTTAAGGATTACAAAGGGCTTTACATCAAATAAATTTCACACACGCACTCCCGCATACAGCTTTGATTGATTTCTTTCATAAATTGCAGTGACTGCTCTAAAATAAGAAACACCAATGTTTCAGATGTTTATAAAATGCTTATCCGATAACTCTTATAATCCCTATATGGGTTTATATATATGCTTTATTTTTTTAAGATTAACTTTTTTTCTAAGGCATTGTTAGATCCAGTGTTTCCTGTCATAGCTATGCAAAGATTTGATTTCAAAAACAGTATCATAGCTATTCAATTATTTTTTGTTACGATTTTAAATCTGTATTTAACTTCAGCATGATTTAAAAGTAAGTCTGATTTTATGGTGGCTGTGCTTCAAAGGGGACATTGGATGCCCATTTTCCCCAAGGTGGTAGGATTCTTTAGGGTCTTCTTGAAATGGTCTCAGTGATTGTGTAAAACAACACCCTTTTTACCTTGTCAAAAACAGCTCTGTTCACAGTGACTCGTTTCGTTGCATATCTCTTTACATGCTAATGAGCACTGCTCACCCCGCCTCTCTTTTATGTGGAAGAGCAAAGGTGATACGCAAATAATCATAAAAAATATAAAGTGTGAGACTTACTACTTCTAGAGGTTCAGCTGCTCATGAACAATGGGTCCTGCTCCAACCTTGAGTTTTAACTTTTTAACAAAACCTGCCTTGAGTTGTCTCTCATTCAGAAAGCAGTCTGGAGTAAAATGATTTGCGCAGCCAGACATAAATTAATTTAGTGAAAGTGAAGTGTGGTCAGATATGGTGACCCATACTTGGAATTTGTGCTCTGCATTTAACCCATCCACACACACACAGTAGTGAACACACACACACACACACACACACACACAGTAGTGAACACACACACACACACACACCGTGAACACACACCCGGAGCAGTGGGCAGCCATATTGCTGCGGCGGCCGGGGAGCAGTTGAGGGTTTGGTGTCTTGCTCAAGGGTCTCACCTCAGTCGTGGTATTGAAGGTGGAAGAGAGCGCTGGTTATTCACTCCAAAATCAAAATGGCTTGATAATTAAGACTGTTTAGGTTTTGGGGGGATAAAAAATAAGTTATTTTTTAATGATTGTAGTGTGGTTGTGTCCACACATTGCTAATACACATTTATATGCAAATGAAGATATTTTGCCTCCAAGGTCTCCTTTAAAATGAATTAATTATAATCTTAATTCAAGAGATGAAAGATTTTGAAAGTCTAACCGTAATCAGTGTTGAGCACAATTGTAAGGTTAACCCTGTCTGCTTTACATGTTTGAAAATGATTAACAGTTGAAAACATTAGCAGTTTAGAAAAATAATCAAATGTAATCAGTTACATTACTTTAATAAAGTAATTGAAAAGTTACAATACTTATTACATTTTTAGGAGGTAACTTGTAATCTGTAACCTATTACATTTCCAAAGAAACCTTCCCAACACTGTTCACAGACATGTTGTCAGCTGTTCATATTTATTCTCTCTGCACCAGTGTGATTGCTGCATATTTGTGTCTGTTGCCTTCCCTCCCTTTCCGAGTGCTCCACCTGCACACTTAAGAGTTACGGCTGATGGAGAGGGATTTCATGGCCTCGTTATAGACATTCCAGCAGTGTGCTTGCTGCACTTGGTTTATTAACATTGCATTTTTTTTCTGTCATGACAACTCTTGGATAGTTTAGCATAGTTATATACATGGTAATGTTACTTTGTTTCGTCTTGCAAGTACCGAGACCTACTACTGTCATTGCATCCACAGACATGCTGCTGTGAGCATGTAAGAAATAATGCTGCTGCACATTAAACATATATGAAATAACCCCCATATATAACGTACATTAAACTACCCTGTATATGATCTATACGTGTGGAGCTGGGGATGGATAGTGGAGGGTTCCTAAAGCACTCTGCAACTGCTAAAGCAAGCAATGACCAAGTATTTGAATGTTGAGCAGCAAGCAACTTATCGGTATGTGACAGCCAGCATTTCATGACAACTTTCTATAGGCTATATTTTGAATACGTGTTGACTTGGTAAATTCTTATAGTGCACATTCATCTGTGTGTGTTCATCTGCCAGTAACTTGCTCAGTGTTAACTGTGATGTAATTAGACTATTTGAGGGTTGTAGCTCATCACAAAGCACGACTGTCCTTACTCTATTATAAGGTCACATACTCAGTCATCTGCACTCTAATTGAAATGCCAGCGTGTCACAGTTTGACCTGTCTGCTGTTTTTATGACATACTCAGCATGTCGTCAAATCCCGATTTATCTCTGCTGTCATGGACGGTTCAACTTGAGACTGTTTTGACTCAAGAGTTCTTGTCTGGAATCATGTTTGATGGTGATACCAAAAGAAGAGGCAATGTTTGGGTGCATTTTTATGGCTCAGAGCCTGGATGATTGGACTAGCGTTAGAAATCTGTCTGACCTCACCTTCTAATCATCTTTAGAGTAAGAGGCTCAGGCTAGGACCGTTACTGTTCTGTTTCTGTATGTCACCAAATTTGCTCAAGCTAATCTTGGCCTGCATTGACTTTGTGAAGATTGATTTACTCTTATGTCTGTCTATATTCTCAGAACTGTCTGCATTCATGCCAGAATTTAAGTGTTCTTTGCTAGCTAGGCAAGAGAAGAAGCAGGCAGGGATGTGAAGAGCAGCATATGAGAGGAATGACAAAGGAATACAGATTAGAGCCTGGCACAGACAGATACTGTGGATAATGACTCCCTTTGTCAAGAGGAAGAGCGAGTGAAGTAGAGGAAAAAGATAAGTGAAAGGTTCATGGCCTAGCTGTGGCCTACAGTGGCTACCCTAAAATATTAATTTTCAAACTAGCAATGCTCAAACTTTTTAGTGGAAGTATAACATAACTTCCCCATTACATACAAACCATGAAGTTCAGGTACAATATAAGTTCTCTCTATTTACCAGATTTCTGAGATCTATGTGAGCGGTGAGTCAGGTGACCTCACAGCGAAAGAGAAACTGCTAATATGGAGTCAACAGGCCACAGAGGGCTACCCCGGTCTCCGTTGTGCCAATTTCTCCTCCAGCTGGAGCAATGGACGCTTGTTCAACGCTCTTCTGCACAGATACAGGTTCACACACTAACACACATTAAAGCATAACGAATGCTCAGTTTAAAAGTATAGATGGACATTAGGGCATGTAACTCATGGCATTGTGATTTTTAGGCCAGACCTGGTTGACATGGAAGTGGTTGCACAACAGAGTAACCGTGAGAACCTGGAACAGGCCTTTGAGATTGCAGAGTCGTTGGGTGTAACGCAACTTCTAGATGCTGAAGGTAACATTGGTGTCATATCTGTCTTTAGTTTTCATCCATTTTATATATATTAATTATTAAATGCCAAACTCCATTTGTCTTAGATCATCATTCGCTCAGACTTTTTATTCTCTCTCTACATCAGATGTTGATGTGCCATTGCCAGATGAGAAATCGGTCATCACGTACGTCTCCTCCATCTACGATGCTTTCCCCAAGATCCCAGAGGGTGGAGAAGGCATTGCAGCTCATGTATGCTCACTTCACAGTGCACTCACTCTCTTCAAGCCGTACCTTCTTTCTCTGATGTACTTAATGTAACTAGTCTTTCATTCTCGTTCCTTGTTTTCTCTCACATGGCTTCCGTTGTTCAGGAGGTTGACCAGCGATGGACAGAGTACCAGTCTGGCTTCTCTTCTCTGCTGCAGTGGACCAGGCAACACACGGCCCTCATGGCCAACAGGAGCTTCCCCCACAATCCTGTGGAACTCAAGGTAAGAAACGTGAGGGAACATGAGAGAAGAGAACTGGATTTCATGAAGAAGGGATGGGTTTAAGTTTGGGTCAACAATAAATTCATGTTTTTATTTGGCAAGAACACATTATTCAGGTCACAATTTTGATTTCAATAGAGTTTGATGTTAGCATGTTGCAAAGCTAACAGAAATTTTTTCTTATAAACAAAATCCACAGCACAAACAAATATTGGGAAAAATATTTCCAATACTTTTCAGTATTGAATAAAATGTTTATTTAAAATACATCATTGTTTATCTATATGCATTAGGATTGCCTTTTTTGTGAAGGATACTGTCTTACAATTTGTCTAAAAAGAGGTCTCTTACAAGGCAGCATATTCACTCAAACAGCCAATGTGTCTGGAACAAACCTCCAATGCCTTAAATTGCTAATCACCATTTGATGTGTCCTTTACTTGGCTGTTTACCAAAAGTGTTGTCTTCCCTAGGCACTTTACAATGGATATGTCCACTTGAAAGAAACAGAGATCCCTGCAAAGGAGAGAGAGAAGAGCCACATCGAGCACATTTACAAGCTTCTGGAGGTGAGATAGACTGTTAGGAAGATAAAAAGAGTATGACAGAGATAGATTGAGGCTGACCTTGATTCTGCAGCTAAATGCAGGCGACACTGTTCACAAGAGGCAGAGTGGAGCTGCACATTAACAGATTCAGGCTAATGTAGAGCGTAACGCTGCCATGTGGGAGAGGTGGCAGACTGACAGTATACAGAAAACATGCAAAAACACAAGGAAAGCTTCTTTTCATGTTAAAATGATTGATGTTTGTGGATGTTGTTTAGGCGTGGATAGAGTTCGGCCGCATTAAGCTGCCTCAAGGGCTACACCCTAATGATCTGGAGGAGGAATGGGGAAAACTGATCCTGGAGATGTTGGAGAGAGAGAAAGCACTGAGGCCTGCTGTGGAGAGGTTAGTGAGTCCACGTCTAAAACAGATGATTGCTGCATTTAAAATTGTAGCTTCTTGAAAGGATTTTTGATGTGTCATTTGCACGTAATGTTGTTCTTAGGTTGGAGCTACTCCTACAGAAGGCCAATAAAATCCAGAACATGGCACTAGATTGTGAGGAGAAACTCACATTGGCAAAGAACACTTTGCAGGCTGTAAGTATGGGAGTAGAGTTTGATGTTAACTACTAGGCTACATAACACACAAATGCGGAGTAGAATAATCAATTAGAATTAAGTATTGAATTAAACAGAAATATATTAGTAAGGTTTGGGTAACTCCTTAGCAAAGGGACCAATTCTCACTATAAACTAGTTGCTTATTAGCGTGCCTATTATTAGCATATTGGCTGTTTATTAGTGCTTATAAACCACACATTCTACAACCCTAATCCTACCCAATACTTAAACTTAACAACAGCCTAACTAACTATTAATATGCAGCAAATTAGGAGTTTATTGAGGCAAAAGTCATAGTTAATGATTTGTTAAAGGTGAGGATTGAACCTTAAAATAAAGTGTGACCTTGCTTGGATAGTTATCATTGAGAAAGGTTTTGTTCTTCACTGTCTTCTGTCTTTCCTCAGGACATGTCTCAACTAGAGAATGGGCAGTCGGTACGGTGTGAGAGTGAATTGGGGATGTATCTGCAGGACTCTGAGGCTTTAGTTAGACAGCTTCATCTTGACCTGCAGGTCCTCAGAGATGAGAAGTACTATCAAGTGGAGAAGCTGGCTTTCAGGTAAGAAGAAGAAAATGGAAAAAAAAAATGTGTGTGAAAAGCAGGCCAACAGAGTGGAATTAGAGGCAAGAACAGCTATGATTTCAATCTTGCTGAGTTATTTAAAATGGATTATTCACAATTATTTGTAGAACAGTTTATTGTCAGCCAAAAGATTTCTGTTCATATTGTTGGCATTGTTCATCTTTTTGAGAACGTACATTACCATTTAAAATTGTGGGGTCTGTAAGATTTTTTTTTATACAGTCAAACCAAAATGTATTCAGACACCTTCAACATTTCTCACATATCACAGTTTATTTGCTATAGTTTAGAAAATGGTAATAAAATATGACAAGAAAAAAATTCATCTTGATAATGTCAGATAACCTTCGTAGAAAGGTATGTAATGAATTAGGTTGAATAGCTGTCAGCTGTTAAATTTAAGTACACAATTAGATAATACCAATTTAGGTCAACCGATTACCAAGCAATGCCTAATTTTGCTCAGTCTGGGGTGTAAAAAGGTCGCATTAGCAATTAAATAAAAAACACTTAAGCAAAACATGGTCAGGTCAAGTGTCACCGCAAACCTGACATTGGTCCCAAATTTTAATACATTTTACTGGTAGACGTAGTCCACTGTGTGAAGAATCTTTTGGGTATAATATGTTGCAGTTTACTTTTATGTGTGCAACCAAAGAAATGACATCAACAACAAAAACTTAATTCTAAATGTTTTTTCTGATGCAAGACTTTTATTTTAAAACATGGGCATGGAAGCTGTTGACATGTCTGTCAGATGTACTAAAGCAGTGGTCGGCAACAGGCGGCCCGCGGGCCAAGACTGGCCCGCCAGCAATAGTATCTGGCGGGCCAGATTATTTCGATAGCGGCTGGTTCTGAAAAAAATCTGTCATAACAGCAACAGTTACTCACAATCAAAGTATGAGCGGAGCGCGGAGTGGAGCGGTGTGATTTTTACTGGAGCGAGGAGCGTCGTGGTTTTCACTCGCCCCGATAGTGCTCCACCACTGCTCCAATTCGTGCCAACTACCCGTAATATAACTGCATATTTAGCGAGATTTCACTTGTTAAACATATTTAGCTAACTAATTTTGTGGAATTGTTGACGCTCCACTCCGCTCACTTTTGTTAATGACAGTCTTACTATTGGATTTAACACAGAGTAACAGCTCGCTACCAGTTACAAAAGACACTGTAAAAGTCTGTCACAGGCAATTCTAGTTGCATTTTATACTTTAACTATGTTCTGGTTCTAGTGACGAACCTTTTTTTGGCCCGATGCCAAACTCACTTGCTGACCCCTGCACTAAGAGTACCTTAGAACAACTCACTGTCCCGACTCGGTATCTGCGGTCAGATGAGATGTTGACGGGTTTAATGTCAGTGACCATTATTCTATCGTTATTTTTGTAACTTCTGAAATAAAAAGTCTCTCACCTCAGAAAAATGAATTGTCCTGTCAGATGTTACACCGCGTTCGTAGCGCGCACTCTTCTATAGCACGCGCGAATGTGGTGCTGCGCGTTATATCACTTCACTAATAAACCGCAGAAACTACGAACAAGCAACGTGTGAAATAAAAAACAGTACCGATAAATCACATAACTGTACTGTGTGTTAGCTGGGAAGGATTTGCATGAAGGTATGATATTCATTCTATTCAGGAGCAGTTTCCACGTTTTATTAACATTTCATGTTAGTATTGTATATTCACCAATAACTGTTGTTTCCATAACCCAAAAATAGCATGCTGTTTTCAATTTGTGTCATTTTGCATATGTTTAAATGATTATGGTGGCTCATACCAACATAACTGTATTAACAAAAACTAGTTTGGGACTGCTATTTAATAGCCTCACCTATATGCTGTTTATTCAGTATTAGTCATATTCTTAACAGTCTTTTAACTAAATTTTTGTGAAATAAATTTGCTTTGTTTTTGTTTTTTAACAAATTAACCGTGTGGGTGTGTGTGTGAGTGAAAAAATGATCAAAAATGATATCTGGTGTCTGATTATTTTTGAAAGACGTCTCCCTTGTTGACCAAGGCTGTATTTAAATAATCAAAAATATGGTAAACACATTGTGATATTATTACAGTTTATCTAATTTCTTCCTGTGAATTTATACCTGAATTTTCAGCAGCCATTATTCCAGTCTTCCGTGTCATATGATCCTTCAGAAATCATTCTAATAGGCTGATTTGGTGCTCAAGAAATATTTCCAATTATGTTGAAAACAGTTATGCTGCTTAATATTTTTTGTAGAAATCGCAATACGTGTTTTTCAGGATTTGTTTTTCATTTATGATCCTTTGATCTTTTCTCTCTTGTAGGGTGTCGTGTCTGCAGGAGGAGCTGGTCTCTTTGCGCCTACAGTGTGCCAGTGTGTACAGGAAGGGTCATTTCACCACAGGGGGTCTGCTGGGAGAGCATGCGGGTCAGAAGGGTTCCTCAGGGGGTCTGGCTACACTGGGAGCACAGACACTTCTGGGTGCTGCGGCATCCCTGCTCAGACGGCCGATGTCTCGTGCAGATCTGGTAGCCATGTCTTCATCTGAGGACGAAGGCAGTCTGCGCTTCATCTACGAGCTGCTGGGGTGGGTGGAAGAGACACAAAACCTGCTGGAGCGAGCCGAGTGGGGTTCTGATCTGCCGTCTGTAGAACAGCACCTGCAAGACCACCACATCATTCACACAGCAGTGGAAGATCTTCTGAATAGCCTCAAAGAGGCTCGAAACTATGAGGTACGTGAACTATCGCACACCTCTCACACAAATTCTGATGTAGTCTCAGCAATATAATACAATTTGTGGCTCTGGAAAAATATTTAGGCCTGAGTAAAGCTCATGAACGGTTGTATGCAGGGTCCAAAATTAGAACTGGTGTGAATAGACACCAGGAGCAATACTGCACGCTTTTGCAAAAGCAATAATTTATTTCTTCATGTTCTCTCTCCCCCAGTCAAGGGTCTCGCCTAATTTACATAGCAGTTACTCTGAGACTCTATCCAAGCTGGAGAACCAGTATTGCAAACTGCTGGTGAGTTGTTCTGCTTTAGCATTATGATAAGCAGGCATATGTGAGTGTATTTGAGTTCGTTATATAGTGCATTATGGATATTACTGTTCTCTAATCTCATCAGGGTGTGACCGAGTGTTCCTTACAAAAGCAGAATACTGAATGCTTGAGTGTGACATGCATAAGAGTGCTGATAAACACCTGCTCTTGACAATAAATCCACACCCACACATGTCTCCTTAATTTAACCAAATCAGTTTTACATGAAAACCTGCAATTGTTTGAAAGACCTGTGAGGCCAATTCGCCAAGGGTGCTTTGCTTACCGCGGCAAAAGCATCAGACTGAGCGGTTGCCCGTGCCATATGGGCAATGTAATGTATGTTGTTTTGTGTTGCCGCAGGAAAATTCGTCATGGCGACAGCGTTGCCTAGAGAGCCTTCGAGCTTTTGTGTCCCACTGCACTGAGGAGCTGATCTGGCTCAATGAGAGGGAGGAGGAGGAGTTGGCCTTCGACTGGAGCAACAGCAACACCAACATGGCTGCCAAAAGAGAGCAATATGCTGTAAGACTCCCAGAAAGATGCAGTAGTCATCATATTACCTCCGTCCACTACATGTTCCTTTACTGATTTCTATATGTTTTTTGCCTTTTGACATACAAAGAGTTTAATGGATTATCAAAAAACAAGAAATGTAGAGCAGTACCTGGTTCTATGCATTGGTTTTTGATTGGATTTTAGAATGGATTTGATTAATCTTTCACATTAAGATCAATAAAATGCATTTATAAATTAGATTAGGTGATTTTGTCTTTCCATTCTGACTTTAATGTTGTTACAGTTGGACATTACGTTGTTTTGGAGTTGAGGAATATCTCAAATTCTCCTTACTCTCTCCTTAGGACATGAGGTCAGAGCTGGAGGAAAAACAGGAAGTGATGTGCTCTCTCCAGGAGACAGCTGATCGCCTGTGTCAAGAGAACCACCCAGCCAGACAAACAGTGGAGGTGAGCTGTTGACCAATATGAACAATCTTCACTCACTGACCTAAAAATAAGCTGCATTTACACTGCAAGTCTTAATGCACAGATCTGATCTTTTGACCATATCTGATTTTTGGCCCGCCTGTTTACATTCACCGCAGACATGACTGGTATCTGATATCTGTTTACATTCATTCCTGACCCCAAAATTCAAATTAATTAATGAGAGAGAGAGAGAGAGATTGGATATGTATCCAATTAAAATCCACATTCAGAAATGGTCCAGATCGGATGCAAAAATAATCAGATTTTTGATTGTAATGCAGATTTTTGTGTTTACATGTGTGCAACAAATTCCGATCTGTGTCAGATGTGAGCAATTTTTTTTGTGCCAGTGTAAAAACGGTCATAGTTTGATATCAGATTTGGAACTCCGTCGTGACCTATTGACCCTCTGATCGCAGGCCTACAGTGCAGCCCTGCAGACTCAGTGGCAGTGGATCAAAGAGCTCTGCATATGTGTGGAGCAGCATCTCAAGGACAACACCGCCTACTTCCAGGTATTAAGTCAAGCTTTTCAATACAATAGCATTCAAAATGACATATTTAACATGGGGTTGTAATGACATGTTTTTGTTTTATAGTTTACGAGTGATGCACGTGACTGTGAAAGCTATCTACGTCAACTACAAGACACCATTAAGAGACAGTACACCTGTGATAAAAACAGTAGACTCGGTAGACTGGAAGACCTGCTGCAGGACTCCATGGTGGGTCTTTCTTATTTAAAGGGGTCATATGATGCTATTTTAAAGATCATTATTTGGTGTAACAGAATATGTTAACATGTTTTATTGTTCAGAAAACATTATTTTTCAAAAACTGTACATTATTGTAGTTATTCTATGCCCCGCCTCTCTCAAACGCTTCGTTTTGAACAAAGTCCCTCCTTCTGACAAGCACAGTCTGCTCTGATTGGCCAACTGGCACAGTGCATTGTGATTGGCCGAACACCACAAGCACGTGTCGAGCATGTAACGCCCCTATCCATAATCGCAAACTTCAGCTTTCAAGTTAGTTTTATCAGTTCAAGCCGAGAGGGGAACAGAGTCGCGTGACAGACACAGTGAAGATTCCCAATTGCATCTACTGTCAGAAGGCCAAATAAAGTGCTTTTACTTTCACCTAGAAACACAGTGTCTCCCTGACACGGCTGCATCAACACTACTGCGGTTACTGAAACCACGTCTTCTTTCTTTGCGTGAACATTTGGGAGGCATTAAGCAAATATTTCCACATCGTGACGTTGACACGTGGGGGCGTGTTTGAATGAGCTGTTTTAGGGGGCGTGTCAGTCTTAACTTTTATAAAGAAAAAATCTCTTTGGTTTTAAGACTTTAGTATTTGCAGCTTTAGGGATTTCATCTATACACAATCATCTTGTAACACTCCAAAGAGAAATTAAAACTTGAAATCGCATCAAATTACCCTTTTAAAAAACAAGATTTAAACATATTTGATGTATTTTCTTTTTCTTTATTAAGAATACAAATTCTGATTATGCTGAAATAGCGCTGGTCGTTGGAGATTTTATGCTTTATATGTAGTTGAGGAATGTGAATATTTGAGCACAGTGAGTGACCTCACATGTGACAGATGGCACTACGAGAGAGCAGTTGCACGAGGCGAGAGCAGGCAGAGCGATGGGCATATCCTCTCTGAGCCAGTCTGGCACAGGCGCATTGGAGTTCAACAAGGAAATGAATGCAGTAAAAAATTGATAGAAGCTGGGATGGATTATCATCTTAATTATTATTATATATATATTTTTTAAAGTAAATTAATTAGTATAAATAACACACATTCCTAGTGATCCACCAGCACTGACTATTATTCACACAGCTGAATTACATTTTTTAAATGTGCTGTGCTTAAAACTATTATTACATTTTTTGGTTCAAATTACAATTTGACTAATTAAATGCTTGGTTTTTTTCTTTAATAACAAAAAAGTAGTCATTCCATCAAATTAAGAAAATGTTCTAGAATTGTTGCATTAGCTCATAATTAAACAAGCATCATGGAAAGTCATTTATTATGACTTTGTTCAGAATAAGGCATGCTTTTATTTATTTAAAATATTTATGTTAGACATAAACTTTATGGCATAAATGTTGATATGCCAAGTAACAATTGATAGCCCTCAAATGTATTTTTCATGCCATAATTTCACCGTCTTTATAGCTGTGAAAATCCTCTGCGGTTTTGATGAATTCTAACCCCATGCTGATACGCAGTCAAATTTAATATCACATTTTAAATTCTTGCAGTGAGTGTAATGTTATTAGCTCTTCCTGTCGGCCTCTGCTTCCCAAAGTCAGAGCTAATGAGTCCCCCGTGAGCTTTTCGTGGAAGTGTCATACCACATACTCATTAATTTTAGCGCAATGAAAGCTAAGCAAATAATAACCCAGGAAAAAATATCAGTAATGGCCTTTCATTTTCTTAAAGCTATTTCCAAAGTCATTAAACTATTATAGTGAGATAAAACGAATATTTATCATAATGAAAGCACATTTACATTGAGTTAGTTTGACACAGGGCAAGGAAAAACAAGAAAATTAAATTATGCAGAGGCTGAAGTTATTTGAAATGTTCTCATTAATGCATTTAAATATTTATCGAATTAAGAGTTAATTGAGCAATATTTGTTCTGACTCTTGCTTACAGAAAAATAATTATGCCCGCTAACAGTGAAACATCAAATACTCTTCATATTTTACTGCTGTTATCTGTTTGGCTGCTTGATTGACTTTCATGTTTTATTTTTCAGGAGGAGAAAGAACAATTGATTGAATACCGCAGCACAGTGGCCAGCCTTGTAGGCCGAGCCAAGTCCGTAGTCCAGCTCCGTCCTCGCAGTGCAGATAGTAACCTGAGCACCACCACGCCAATTCATGCAATCTGTGACTACCGACAAATAGAGGTATAACAAGCTCCAGATATCTCACCATCACAATTTACTTTGTGTTAATTTACCACATCTCAACCCTGCATTGATCTGTATGCTCTTAAGAACTGTGCTAAGATCACATTTGGGAAATTTAAAGTGATCCTAATTCAGTTTTTCTGAGTTTTACATTTGTAGCCCACTCCTACCCCACCTGAACAAAAGGTCTTTGTGTTTATATCACTAGCCAGAGTCCATCCACACATATTTAGTCATAAAGGCAAGTATAATGGGAAAAGGTGCCATTGACCAAAATAAATCCAGAAGATCTGTCCTTTGTTTGCTCATTTAGCTGTTAGCAAAGAATTCTGGGAAAGTGGAGGTGTGGCATTTCATGAGTGATGAACACACATGCTATAGCATATCTAATCTGCCCATTTGAATATATGACGCTCTTCATTCACACATCACATACTCTATTTAAATGATGAAATGAGATGCTGTCGTTTATTGAATATTCATTTGAATGCAGAATACTCATAAACGCTCATTCACTCTCCCAGCTGTGGCCCTGTTTCTTTTCCTGAGAATATAATCTCAGTCAGGCGAGGTCTGCAAAATGCCCAAAAATAATATTTTTCTCCCTCCCTATCCCCGTCTCATCCCCCTTTTCTCCACCTTCCCACAATTTTTCCTCCTTTTCCTTTTTCCCTCCATTTACCCCGTCTTTCTCTCTCTGTTCCCCTCCTTCTCCCTTCCTCTTTATGTGTGTCTGCGGGGCTGGTCAAGGCCAACTCTCAGGTACTATTGCCGACCGTTCTCCTCCTCTGACCTTTGCTCTCTGGCCCGGCCCTGCGCACAAGGGACCCCTGCTTCACCGCAGGCGTCCTTTACATTGTTAATGTGAAATAGCACATATATATTGTGAATTCAGTGTTTTTCTTCCAGCCCAATAAATCATATATTTTCCATGATGAGAGCATGATGCATGTTGACTTGCGATGTCATTTTAATTATATTGTATTTATCAGTCACAAGCAGGTGGCAATCCTCTGTTAGTTTTACTTTCTTACCAATATGTGATATATTGCGAGGCATCATGTTCTCTGTGTGCAAGGGTTAGGGTGAGAGTTGAGGTGGAACGCTAGAAACTGCGCTCACATTTTATCAATTGGATTTTTAATATGCTTAAATAACTTGCTTTTAATGTTATGTTGCCTTGAGGGTTAT
Organism: Gymnocypris eckloni scoliostomus; assembly: GCA_027564155.1. Lineage (NCBI taxonomy): Eukaryota > Metazoa > Chordata > Actinopteri > Cypriniformes > Cyprinidae > Gymnocypris > Gymnocypris eckloni. The sequence continues at coordinate 13,544,963 of CM050427.1, read as the reverse complement.
TGGTGGCCTTTAGCTTTCATGTTAGCCTGGGCAAAATTAGGCTGAAAAAGCACCTGCGATTTAACATTAAAATGAAAAAGATGAGTGCTTTTGAATTTTTAGTGCAGTAAGGCATTATTCCATGAAATTCATATTTCATGTATTTCAGCTCATATGAAAGCCATTAGCATTAACATTTTATTCCTCATCCTTTGGTTAATATTTTGAATCCCTTTACTTTTTAATCAACATTGACCATCAGTTCTGCTTTTTTTGCTCAGTTTTTCAAATCCTCTCTCCCTTACCTGTTATGTTTTTTCCATCCCTGTCTCTCCATCTTTCTCTCTTTCTCAGATCACGATCAGCAAAGGAGAGGAGTGTGTACTGGAGGATAACTCTCAGAGGACTAAGTGGAAGGTCATCAGTCCTACAGGAAATGAGGCCATGGTGCCATCTGTGTGTTTCACCATCCCTCCTCCTAATCAGGAGGCCATCGACACAGCCAGCAGGTACAGCACACAGATCCTCACAGGTTCCTTACAAACACGTTCATTAGGATCTCATACACAAGCAGGAAAATGTCTTCTGTAATGTGATTTATGTTCAAGTGAAACTTGAATGGCATAGAAATGCTTTGTTTATGGAATTACACACACACAATCTTTTTCACTTTGGCCCAATATGTAGCCCGCTAGAATGCCCTAAGGTTCCTAAGCTGGTTCAGCTGCATACCCTAGCGTTTTAGTGACACGTTTTGAATGGGCAGACTAGTGGTGTTATTGTTAACCAAAATTAAAACTATTTAAAAAAAAAATTCGTTAATTGGAATAAAGCTGAAATAAAATAAATAAAAACGTAAACTTTGCAATTTTGAAATAAAACAAGTATAGGTTGATTTACAGTACTAAAATTACTCAAAGCTAAATATAAATATAAAAAAAAATCTAACAAAACAAAAGAACATAACAAAACTGAGAATATGAAAATATATCGGAATATAAAAATAAAAGCTATTTCAAAATATGAATACATTAAACATGTCTACAATATTAAAATTAGTGCTGTCAAATGATTAAATGCAATTAATCACATCTAAAATAAAAGTTTTTGTTTGCATAATTTGAGTGTGTAAGGTGTATGTTTATTATGTATATATAAATACAAACACATGCATGTATATATTTAAGAAAAATAGGCTATCTTTATATGTATTAAATATATTATTAAATATTATAAATATTTACTGTATGTGTGTGTATTTATATGTATGTAATAAATAAACAGTACATATATTATACAAATAATATGTAAACAAAATATTTTATTTTGGATGAGATTAATTATGATTAATCATTCGACAGGACTAATTAAAATGACACTGGGGCAAACACAGCTTAATTTTTCTTGGGAAAATACGGTTTTGTTGTGTTTTTTTATTGTTTTGTTAGTTTTTTAGAAATTAGGAATTGTGCACTACAACAAAAACACCAATTAAGAAAGAAAAATTGCATACATTTTTTTTATTGTATTTGTATTATATTATATTGTCATTTTTATTGCATAATCAACATTATAAACTATGTAAGATGATTTTTTTTCCTCTTTCCGTAGAATGGAGCAGATGTACCAGAATGTCATGTCTCTATGGCACCAGCTGCATGTTAACATGAAGAGCGTGGTCTCCTGGCACTACCTGCAAAAAGACATACGAAATATTGCCTCCTGGAGTCTGCACACAGTTAGTACCACAAAGTTTCACACATTTGTCCATATACACTCTTATCACAACACTTTCAGAGGTTTTTCATAAACATTTTTCTGTTTCTCTAGATGCGCTTACAGGCTCCAGCTGAGAGGCAGCAGGCTTTAGACAACCTTGATGCCCACTTGTCCGACTTCCTTACAGACAGTCGCGAGAGCTCCCTTTTCACGCCAACTGAACAGCGAGAGCTAGAGAGAGAAGCTGAGAACTGCCGTGAACATTGCCAAACACTGCTGGTCTCTTTGGAGACAGGTAAGTTGTTATTGTGTGTATTAATTACTTGCTATGCAATCATAAGACATGGTGCTAATGGTTTTTTGATTTTGTGTCTTTAAGTGGAGAAGGATGAGTTGGCCTCTCGTGCTTACCTTTCCGAGCTGCAGAGCATCAAGTCCCATCTGGAGGATGCAGAGAGCAGACTGATACGTGGCATGCAGACTCCACACCCCAGCACAATATCAGGAGACGTCACAAACAATGCGGTTCACATAGCAGAGCAAGAGGTGAGGAGTGATCAGCACAACTACTCCCTCTACTGGTCAATCCCCTCAATGAATGTGTATTAGTTCAAATTCTGCACTACAGTTTTTCACTGATGCACATAAAGCAGTCCATAGTATCTGCAATTATGGAAAATACTGTAAATTCTAGAAAAAGGCTTTTAAATTCAGAACACTGCAGTATGTGTTACTAACAGTGTTCACATTTTTATAGTTATAGTTTACAAGTTGTGTGGGATTATTTATAGACTATTGTAATATGTATTAATGTTTTGAATTAGCCTTTATATTTATTTTCAATTTTCATTTTACAGTCAGAGTAGTTTTGTTATGTGCTTTTGTTATGTCTGTATAGCTGTAATTTATTTTAAGTAATTTTTAGTACTTCGACGTAAATTTATTTGTTAGTTGCCTCAGTTATTTTGTTTATATTTGATTTTATTTCTTCTTTACTTCAGTTACCGAAAATTATTTTAAAGTTTTAGTTAGCAATAACAACAGTGACCTCCTCATTCATTGATTTTACAATCACAGTTTTCCTTCAGTTGTGAATGTCACGCTGATATAAATTTATAGTATACTGTTTATATATATATATATGTGTGCATATACATTTAAAGTAAAAAACAACAACTGCTAACACAATCAAAAACATGATACCATAAAAAGCATTATTTTTGAAAATATAACTTAAAAAATCTGTTTTTAAGATTTGCATCTGTTTTGCAAATAAACTCTTTATTTGTTTATATATATATATATATATATATATATATATATATATATATATATATATATATATATATATATATATATATATTAGTGCTGTCAATCGATAAAAAATGTAATCGCGTTAATCACAGTCATGGACTGTGATTAATCATGATAACTCACAATTTTAAAATACTATGATTTACCTGTAAATGTGTTGAAATAAAGAAATGCATGACAAACTAGTTTAAGGAAACGGAACCTTTCACACCTACGCCAGATATGAGACAATTATAATTACACCTTATTATTATTTTATAATTATTATTTTGTTTTTATTTAGCCATTATAAAAGTAGCCCAAAATAACACAATCCACGACTATGTAATTTGTTTTTATTTTTTACACGACTGTATTTTTAGCCTGCGTGTTGTGCTGCTACCCTGGCAACACTGGTTCGCTGCAGAGCCGCTGTACCCTCATCACACATGACATATAGCCTTCCGTGCTGCGATGAATATGTGAAAATTAATGCGTTAACATTTTTAGATTAATTGCATGCGTTAACACGTTAACCTTGACACCCCTTATATATATTTATTAGTGGTGGGCCGTTATCGGCGTTAACGTGCTGCGTTAACGTGAGACTCTTATCGGCGATAAAAAATATCGCCGTTAATCTATTCTCAAAGTTGGGTTGGGAGCTGGGTCTATACTACGCAAGCTATGATGACTTTCACCCTGATATTTTAGCGGATGTATACCTGGCGAATTGCACTGTAGGGGCGAGAACGAGTCTTGAACTAGAGGCTCGCAGTCCGTGATGGACAGATTGTTAACGGCTGGTCTATGTGGTAATACAATCGGGCAGGACATCCAAACACTCACCTATCATTCATCAACCTCAAATATGGCTTTTCATCTGAAAGATGTATGTAGTAGCAACTTTACATGGCCGCTCAATATGATGTTAACCTTAGAGAAATGTGCGCTATTGAAGTGTTTGTGTGGAAGCGTTTTGCTGCAAGACAGGCTCGGTGCGCACTTGCTCTTAAAATCTCCGTCATTTTGGTCATACAGATAAAAGTAGCCTAATACATCTTTCGAATCTGTAAAGACTCTCGTTTGTTATTTGTGTGCACTCAGAATAACAAAACGTGCGCTTTTAAGCAAACAGGATGCGCTTTAGGTCTCATGTGAACTTGAGCGAGAAACTTAGAAACTCCGTCTTTGAAAAATATATCTATAGAGAGTGAAATTTCAAAAAAAAAAAAAATAGAAGACGTGTGTGTTAGCATGGATGATTTACATGAAATTTAATCTGTGCAACACTGTGCATAATAAGATGGCTTTCAGTTCAATATAATAACAAAAAACGACATTTTGGGCTTACTTACTTTTAGTCATTATTTGGGTAGCACACATATTCTGAATGCCTTCGGCAGAATTCAAATGAGCCATTTTAATCTAGATTAAACTAGATTAATTCCAAAATTAATCTAGATTAATCTAGATTAAAAAAATTAATCTATGCCCACCTCTAATATTTATATATTAGTGCTGTCAAAATTAGCACGTTAACGCAATCAATTATTTATTTTTTCAGTTTAACACGTTAAAATATTTAACGCATGGCCTCCCCACTCTAGCTGCTACTTCTGTCTCTTTTTTCTTGACAAGGAGTGCATTTATGTCGCAGAATGTCTTTACGACCACATCAAACTGGAGACGTTTCAGATGCGCTTTCCTTTTCACTTCAGCACCATTCGCGAGACAAACAAGCACGGAAACAGTCCTGTGCTCGTAGCGTGTGCTCTTGCACGCACAAATGTGCTAGTGCGATGTAGCCTTTATCATTTCATATCAAAGCACGAAATAAATCATGAGCATGCAATGTCGTGGTCAGTTAAGTCATGAAGTTACCAAAAAGGCGATTTAAAACTGCCTCAAAACATGCATGTAATATGTTATATGAGTCACATTTAAGATCATGTCTCTAAAATGGTTTTCAAAACTTTCCTGGAGCAGCGCAGCACTGTCTCCCTCATCTAACATACTCGATTCATTATTGGCCAGGTATATCTACACATACGAAAATTTGTTATAGTGACAGAAGCTCCACAGTGCAACAGAATGACAGGACAGGACACAGATAATAAAATAATAATATACAAATATGCAAAGTACAAAAAAGCAAAAACATGATATATAATATAGACAATTATGTGTGTACAGGTCTGGTATGTGCAACTTTGAAATAAAAAATAAGTATGTGTGATGAATAAATAATTTATAACAGTGTTGTGTGTTCCACATTTAATGTCAAGTGTTCATGAGATGGATTGCCTGAGAGAAGAAACTGTTTCTGTGTTTGCCCATTCTGGTGCTCAGAGCTCTGTAGCGTCAACCAGATGGTAACAGTTCAAAGAGGGAGTGTGTTGGATGTGAGGGGTTCAGAGTTATTTTGCCAGCCCTTTTTCTCACTCTGGATAAGTACAGTGAGAGTGGGTAGGGTTGTACCAATGATTCACTCAGCACTCCGGACTACAATCCGTAGTCTTCTGTTGTCAGATTTGGTAGCTGAGCTGAACCAGTCAGTTATTGATGTGCAGAGGACGGATTCAATGATGGCCTTTTTCACAATGGAGTCTATGTGAGTGTCCCACTTCAGGTCTTGAAAGATGGTGGTGCCCAGGAACCTGAATGACTCCACTGCAGTCACAGTGCTGTTCATGATGGTGAGTGAGGGGAGAGCAGGGGTTTCTCCTGAAGTCCACAATTTTGCACATGTTAAGCTCCAGATGGTTAAGACTGCATCAGACAGACAGCGCCTTAACCTCCTGTCTGTAAGCAGACTCGCCACCGTCCTGGAGGCAGATCAGTGTGGTGTCATCTGCATACTTCAGGAGCTTGACAGGGGTCTTTAGATGTGCCGTCGTTCGTGTAGAGAAAGAAGAGCAGTGGGGAGAGAACACAGCCCTGAGGAGCTCCAGTGCTGATAGTACGGGTGCTGGATGAGAATTTTCCCAGCCTCACTAGCTGCTGCCTGTCTGTCATGAAGCTGGTGATCCACTGACAGATGGAGGTGGGGACGGAGAGCTGTGTCAGTTTATTCTGAAGGGTGTCCCCAGAATAAGGGTGATGGTGTTAGAAGTGGAGCTGAAGTCTACAAACAGGATCCTCACATAAGTCCCTGGTCTGTCCAGATGCTGCAAGATGAGTGCTGACCCATGTTGACTGCATCATCCACATACCTGTTTGCTCTGTAGGCAAACTGCAGGGGGCCCAGTAAGGGTGCAGTGGTGTCCTTCAAAAAAGCCAAAACCAGTCTTTCAATTTCATGGCCACAGACGTTAGAGCCACAGTTCTGTAGTCATTAAGTCCAGTTATTTTGGGTTTCTTTGGAACGGGGATGATGGTGGAGCATTTGAAGCAGGAGGGGACTTCACAACTCAGAGATCTATTAAGATATGTGTGAAGATGGGGGCCAGCTGGTCAGCGCATGTTTTCAGACAGGCTGGTGACACACCCTGTGGGCCTGGAGCCTTTATTCTCTTGATCTTCTGAAGACCTGGCGAAGTCATCTTCTCTTATCTGCAGTGCAGGTGCGGGGAGGGGGGTTGCAAGAGGTGTGAAAGGTGATTTTTCAAACCTACAGTAAAACTCATTCAAATCGTCTGCCAGTTGTTGATTCTGTAGAGTACTGGGGGATGGTGTCTTGTAACTAGTGACGTCTTTCATACCTTTCCACACTGAAGCAGAATCACTGGAAGATTTGTTCCTTAGCTTGCCAGACTACTTCCAGAATAATTCTAGAGAGACTTTAGCTTAAATGTACATATTTGTTTAAGAATTTTCAGTATTGATTTAATTTCAACTTTTTTATTTCATTTAATTTAGTCATTTAATTTTGTCAACTTTTAGGATTAGCTACATTACTATATGGATTACCTCAATACCTCAAATTTTACAGATTTTAACTAAAAGCTGCAAATGTCATTTAAATGCCATTCAGTCTTAAAAAAATAAATGCAATCTGAAGAATCTTTTAATGGTTTTCCAGAAGCTGCAGCACGATCTGAAAGGTCTTCAGTCAGATTTCTCCTCTGTCTTATCTGCAAATGTAATATGAAGAAGTCATTTCAATTCATGTACCTAAGCTGCATCACGCCTTGAAAGGTCCTTCAGTCAGATTTGGGTGAGTGTCTCATCTGCATCTGCGTGAGCTTCTTTGAGGAGAAACCTACCTCTTCCAGTGTGCCTGCACGCTCTGAGCTCAACCTGGTAGAGCACATAGAAAAACTCATTGTCCCTCTCCTCTGTTTATCTGCAAAGTATGCAAAGTCATTTCAATTCATGACTCACATTATATCAAGCCTTGTTTAGCCTTGGGGACAACCATAATTTGAGTGTCTGTTTCTCTGCATCTGCCAGATTGAAGACAATATTTGTTTTATTCAATGAATTAGCCTGCAGGCTGCAGAAAGTCAAGTTAAAGAAGTATGAAAGTCGACTAGAGTGAAGAGTTGATATTCCTCTATCTCTGTCATTCAGATAGCTTTTCCTGCTAATAGCCTTGGTGGCACAGAACTTAAAGGTGAGATGGTCAGACACTTCACACTTATTCACTAAGCTGTAAATATAGCAGTTGACTAAAATCTCATCCCCCTGTTTATACTAATATTTATTAAGTCCCATATTTGTTGCATTTGATTTTATCTTAAGTTTTACTGTTTTGTTTTCTTTATTCTATTGCAAATATTTCTTTTTTACCTATAGAAATATATATATATATATATATATATATATATATGCTCTTCCTCTATCTCTGTCATTCACATATAGCTTTTCCTCCTAATAGCAGTGGCACAGAACTTTCAAAATGGTTGAGCATTTCACTTTTGATTATACCTTCTGCTTAATTCACTAAGACAAATGAGTGAATAATAAAAGTATGAACACACAAATAAATTATTGCATAGTATGTTTTCTAATGCAAAAAAACTGTTTTGGACATGATCACATCCTCCCATTTTACAGATGTAGTGTTTAAAGGGGTCATGAATTGGCATTTTTTATTTTGTACTGTTCTCTGATGTCCCCTTATAATGTTATCAACATTTTTACATAAAAAAATATCGTAATTTGGAAGTAATAGGCTATTCTGTCTTGTTTTAACCCCCTTCATCAGAACGCTCTGTTTGAATAGGTGTGGCAGATTGTAGAACTCAGAAGTAAATGCCCACTGCTATGATTGGCTAACCGTAGTGCACGTTTGACATCCTTCATAGATCGAAGCTTCTGTGATTTAGGTCAAAAGCGCATAAATACTATGTTTAACAGACAAAGCAATAGTAAGCATGTAATGAAAACTGTTACTCACACTTGTGTGTTTCAACATTAGTGTCGGATCCAATATAGTCAGCACATCATCATCTTATGGTTTCAATATTTCTGAAAATCCTGCCTTGAATTGTGCCTTGTTTGTAAATGAATACACAGTCAAATTAAGTGAACATAGGACCAAGTTTTTACTGATGAGGTCGGGATCTACATTAAAAATAAAGTTCACCCACTCTTTCTGAATGTTAGGATCAGAAGGAAGGCAATGCAAAGACTGTTTTTTCACAACTTAGCACCGCACAGCATCTTGTTGTCTTCATAGCCATCTTTATCGCTTGGTTTCTGCATAGACCTGCATTGCCTCTCTCATTATTTACCCACTACATGCACGAATCTGTGGGCGGGGCTAAACAGGCAGAGATGTAGAAGCAGGCATTGATCTTTTGCGTAGGTGCGGTTTAGCCACATTATTATGTCATAAAGTGGCACGTTCCACAAACTGTTGTTTTGGCTGATTGGCTTCAATATAAGCTGTTTTTAGACTAAAGAAAAAGTTTTGAGTTCTGAAACTTACAGGATGTTTTTATAATATAATGACCTCTTATATGTCAAAAGATCAAGGAAATTGTAATTTCTTAGTTCATGACTCCTTTAAAGAATAACATAGTGTACTTCAAAATGATTGGTAATTCTAACCTCATGCTCATAGTTTTAATTAGAATACCTCATAACTGGTTGGTGAATTCAGTTGCAAACGTTCAATCTCAGTATACCCAAAGATCAAATCAGATCTGAAAATTCAGCAGCTGCATATAATCAGAACTCCACGTAGCTCTGAAAATGAATAACTTACAGTCTGTTGTTTGTTAGAGACAGTGGAAAGGTGACTCTTTAATGTTAACTCTTTGATTGCATTTCATATTCTGTATGTCACGCTGTTGCAGAAATGGCATTCAGAGCTGGAGGAGCAGGATAACATATTCAAGAGTCTGAGTTTAGAGGTCCAGCAGGCTAGAGAGGTCGGAAACCAGCTCCACCAACTGCACCCTGACCGCAGCCCTGAACTGGACCGCTACCAGGAGAAAGCACAACAGCTCACAGAGAGGTGGAGCGGAGTGCGCAGGCAAATGGAGACACGGTGAGTTGTTTCAAAGTCAAACTACCAATATTTGTGGTAATATTCCAGATCATAACACAAATCATAATGTCCTACAGGCAAGCGGATCTGAATATGCTGGGTTCGATGCTGCAGCAGTACAGAGAAGGCCACACCTCTCTCATCCGCTGGATAGAGGAGACCACCGAAAAACAGGAGAACGCGCAACCCGAGCAAACGGACAGCAGAGCTTTGTCAGAGCAGCTCGCACAGCAAACGGTGAGAGGCGACACTTATATTGATGAATACTTCCACGTGTTGTAAAACAGATCAGTCTTTGATTCAGTATCTGTTCTTCTGTAGGCCTTGGTGGCTGAGATAGAACAGAACCAGGTCAAACTGGATGAATGCCAGGCGTACTCTAAACAGTACTGCTCTGCTGTTAAGGTAAGCACTCTGTCAAAGTGACAAGTGTTGGCTACTGCAAGTCATTATGGAGAATTGGAACATAAACACTTGCTACACAAAATATATTTCTTCCTACCGTACACTGTCTTCTATTTTATGCATTAGGACTATGAACTCCAGCTTATGACGTTCAGAGCTTTTGTTGAATCAACCCAAAAGTCTCCTGTAAAACGAAGAAGGATGCACTCTTCATCAGATGTCATTACACAAGAGGTAAATGCAGAAAAAACAGGCTCATATGCCATTAATTTGATAGATTCATAACATTTATATTAGTTTTCATGTTTACTTCAAATGCTTTAATCACAATTTTCTACTGTGTCTTAGTTTATGGATTTACGCACGCGATACACAGCTCTAGTTACGCTGACAACGCAACATGTCAAGTATATTAGTGATGCACTACGGCGACTAGAGGAGGAAGAGGTGTGTTATGCTTTTCTAAGCCTCCTACTGTATACATGCACAAGTAGGTGCATAATAAAGACAACATCAGATTTCATCATAAAATGTATGTTTAATGAAAATGTTTCCCGTTGTGGTACAGAAAGAGGTAGAGGAAGAGAGGCAGGCACGAGTGGGCCAGGTCTCAGAGCTACTCGGCTGGGTCAAGGGCCTACAGGAGCGTGCTGGCAGATCTGCTGAACCATCACTTGCTGCACAGCAGGTACATTTCGAGTGTTGTCTATTAGAATATTACCTATTTTTAAGTACTCTACAGACAGTAGTGTATCAGTCAACATTGAGTAGATTGTATGTGTTAAGTGGCTTTGAAAATACTGTATCTGTCTCACTTCTAGGCTATTATTGAGCAGTTAGCAGCTAAAAAAGAGGAAGTTGCTGAAGCTATCAGGAGCACCCAAGTCTTCCTGATGTCAAAACAGGCCAGCAAGTGAGTTTTCTCTATACAACCTTCAACAGCGGTTCTCAGGCTTTTCATATTTCAAGTTTATACCACATCAGCTTTATTTTATAATTGTATTAAATCTTTTTTAATAGTTTTAGTTTACAGTAACCCCAGGCCACTTGGGATTGTTCTGTATACCATAGTTTAAGAACAACTGCACGGTGACCCATACTTGGAATTTGTGCTCTGCATTTAACCCATCCAAGGTGCACACACACAGCAGTGAACACACTCACACACACCATGAACACACACCCGGAGCAATAGGCAGCCATTTATGCTGCAGCGCCCGGGGAGCAGTTGGGGGTTCGGTGCCTTGATCAAGGGCACCTCATCATGGTATTGAAGGTGGAGAGAGTGCTGTACATTCACTCCCCCCACCTACAATTCCTGCCAGACCGAGACTCGAACTCGCAACCTTTGGATTACGAGTCCGACTCTCTAACCATTAGGCCACAACTTCCCCTAATGAAGCGCATTTATCTTTAGGCTGTCTCCTGAAGAGCGCGCACAGGTGGTCTCCCAGCTGGATGAGCTGACGGCCACCTACACTCAACTGTGTGACAGTTCTTCCACACTGTTGCAACAACTGGAGGAGCAGCTGGTCAAAGAGGAGACGCACAAGGTAGAGTTAGAGGGGCAAGAGAAAGTCAATAGTGACAGCAGTGTTCAACTTTGCCAAAGCGAGCTTCAACAGCAAAAAGCTTGTCTTGAAATGCTTCTGAATTATATTGCTTTAAATAGTGGTCTTCGTTATGTTCAAGTATTGTCAGTGTGCTAGAAATATGCTACAGCAGTGTGTATGTGTGAGCTAGAGTGAATTAATCATTTTTGTGTGTTTTTTATGTTGCCTGTCACGTGTGATTTAACATTCATCAGCACGTTCATACGTCTCACAGACATTGTCTTATTTAACAGTTATACAAAATTAATAGCATGGTGTGAAATCTAAATCAATCCTATTTTCTACAACATGCCTGATTTCATTTAACCAACATCATCCTTATTGTTATTATTAATCGAGCACATCTGCTTAAACACAACTCATCGGCTCATTCGAGTAGAATAGTGTGACTTTTTGGCATTAGAAACTGCTTCTTTAGCCACGTTAGTGTTCATTGAAGCCACATGCACATTGTAGTTTAGCTCATTTCATTTAAATAAGGCACATATAAACATGTAAATGTAAAGGCATAATTGTCATTACATTCATATTGTTTTGTTGCCACATGTAGTCACAAACATTGTGTAGAACTGTGCACCCATACATGCATCAGCCATTATGTAGTGGTTACTGTGTGAAGAATGGTATGTTTGTGTTTGAATGGCTAGAAGCTAAAGATATAAACAAGCTAGATTTATCAGAAAGCAGTCGTCAAAATATTTTTCCTACGGATTGGTATAGACTGAGCACAAAAAGCCAGCTATGCAAACCTCCACCTCACTCTTTGAGCATGATGTGTCCAGATCACAGCTATGTTTGTTTGTGTGTTTGTTTGTGTGATATTGTCTGTTTTCAGTCCATGTCTTTAATACTGTAATTCTTTGTTAAATTGAATTAGCATTTTGCTTCAAAATCACTAACAGCTGCCGGGAGAAAATGTAAGACGTCATCTCAGAATTGGGTGTAAGAAAAAATGTGTTAGTCGGAATGAAGGGATATCCTTAATTGATTAGTAATAAAAAAAGAATGCATATGCCAACCAAGATCTTCACACATTCATTGGTAAGTCTGAAATTCAGTAATAGAGGTATAAAAATGTAAATAGTCAGTCCCGGGCAGCGTATAAGGCAGCTGGAGTGTGGCATGCAGATCGCTAACATCCGGCTTCTCACCCTATTGTGCCTCAAACCGCCGAACCCTCGGCCTGTCAGTGTGTGTGCGTCTAAGACCACCTCACACGGTAAGTAGTGCTTGCTTTCTCTCTTACCGTTGCTTTCTTTCTGACCTAGCAATATGTTCTCAAGATCCGTTTTCTATTTTCTTTGGCCTCTTTGTGTATTTTAAATGTTCAGTTTGTGCTTTTTGCGAAATGCAGTGCTGTGCTGCCAAATGTTTTTTTGCATGTTCAAAATGTAATGTTTTTAAAGAAGATGATACTTGTTTTTTGTTAATTTTTGAATGAATAAATGCATGAATGTTAGTATCAAGATGATAACTTCTTATGCTGATTTAAGTTACTTCAGCTATGGTGGTGGGCTTTTTTCTCTTTCCCTCCCAGTTAAACTGTGAATAAAAATATAATGCAAAATCAAATATGAAGCATTTTTAAAATGTATGATTTTTTTCCTTTCCCATAGGGCCAAGAAATCATCGCTGGAGTAATTGACCTTGGCACCATGGAAACCTTTCCAGTTTTCCAAGCAGCACAACGTGGCCTCATAGACCAAGACACCTGTCATGTACTGTTGGAGGCACAGGTCGTCATGGGTGGTCTATTCCAGCCTGACTCCCCTAATAAACTGTCATTAGATAAGAGTCTTTCCAGTGGTTTGATTGATAAACATACCTACCAATCACTGGAAAAGTTAGAGAATGCCCTTGGTCTTGTCAACACAGTAAAATTTGCAGAGGGTCAAGAATTACCTGTAGCCACTGCTATGAAAGAAGGTGTCATAAAGGAGCTGTTGGGTCTCCGTATACTTGAGCTGCAGATAAGTACTGGTAGCCTGAAGTTTGGTTCCAATGGAGAAATGATCAGCCTGGATAATGCAAGGGAGAAGGGATTGTTATCCCCTGATCTTTGTCAAAAGCTGCAATCCTGTCTTCTCCGGCGAGAACTTATTGATCCAAATACAGCAGAAAAACTAAGTCTGGTTGACTTTCAACAGCGATGTGTTCTCAATCAGGAGACGGGTTTGCGCTTCTTTCCACTTAAACAGAAGCCAGGAGGAACTGTCTGCTTATGCTCTGGCAGAAATGTGGGAATATTCCGAGCTGTTCAAGAGGGGCTTATCGACCGGCATGTCACAGTTCGACTTTTGGAGGCTCAGTTGTTTGCTGGGGGTATCATAGACCACCGCTCGGGACACAGATTGACTGTTAATGAGGCTGTACGGCATGGCCTGATGGATCAGGACTTGGCCTGCACCATCATGACACGACAGCTACAAACAGGAGGAATAATAGATCCAGTCAGTGGGGAGCGTCTAGAATTGGATGAGGCCATAAAACGAGACCTTCTCTCTCCTCGCATAGCCTTGCATGTACTGGAATCTCTCCAGTCCTTCGTGGCAATAATGTGGCCAGAATCAGGCGAGCTGCTTCCTGTAAGTGAGGTGCTTCAGCAGGGTGTTGTCAATAGAGATCTTGCTGCAAAAGCCCTGAGAAAACGTCATTCTGTTGGTGCAGTATATCTGCCTGAGAGTGGACAGGTGGTCCCTCTCCATCAAGCTGAGAAGATACTTAAGCCACAGGCAGTGGAGATCCTAAAACACATCCAGATTCCAGATGTCCTTCCCCATGTGTCTCTGTCAAGTTCCTCATATATAAAGAGATTGAGTTCTGGATCTGCCTATTCTTCATCACCCCCTGCCTCACATGCAGATATCAATTATGACTTTCCCATCATGGAAGAAGGCAGGTCAGAAGAGCAGTTTCAAAACCACCTTCTCACTCAAGTGATGACACACAGCTACATTAATGCTCACTCAGGAGAACGCCTAGTCCAACTAGAACCAGAATTGGTAGAACTAATATGTAGAAATGTAAAAACCGCAAACATTGCCAGTCCAGTCCAACTCAACATTTCTGACAACGTTAGAGTTATACTGGACAGCAAAGCTATGAGTGGGATTGAAGAGGAAAAAAATGATGAACTCAAAATTTCACAACATGAAGTTGCCTGCAGGGACTCTAATATGGAAGAGACTGTAGAAATGGCAGGGGAAGATCTTGCACCGTGATGGTCATCAACAGAACCTTTAAAGAGCCTTTGCATAAAGTAGTTTTGCAAGAGAAAGTTATATCATCAGAAGGGTATGAACAACCCAAAATAAAAGGTAAAATTGCCTGCAAGATAACTGATATAGGAGAGGCAGTAGAAAGAACAGGAAGATCTAGCACCATTGGCAGAAACAAACATCACAGAGCTTTCAAATGAAGAGATTCAACAAGAAAATGTTTTGTCATCAAGAGACTATGTAGAACCCAAGTTTAAAAAAGATGACACTGACAGCAGAAATACTGACATGGATAGGACTATAGAAGGAGCAGGGGAAGATCTTGCATGCTTGATGGGCACTGACCAGACATTTATAGACCCTTCACATGCAGAGTTTTGGCAAGAGAAATTTCTATCATCAAGAGAATGTGAAGGACCCAAGATTAAAAAAGATGAAATTGAGAGCAATAACACTAATGTGGGTGAGAATACCGAACTGGAAGAGAAAGGTGTTCCACACTTGGCGAGTAAAGACAGACCTGTTATAGTGCCTTCACATAAAGAGAACTTGCAGGAGAAAGTTCCGTCACCAGGAGGACATGAAAACCCAAGTTTTTAAAAGGTACATTTGCCTGGATTAACACTGATATAGGTGAGTCAGTAGAAAGAGCAGAGGAAGATCTTGCACCCTTGACAGGCACAGAAGGAACTTTTATGGAGCCTTCACGTGCAGTTTGGCAAGAGAAAGTCCTGTCATCAGGAGAATGTGATGAATCTACAATTTTAAAAGGTAAAATTGCCTGGACAAACACTGAAATAGGTGAGACCATAGAAAGAGCAGAGGAAGATCTCGCACCCTTGACAGGCACAGCTAGAGCTTTTATATTGCCTTTACATAAAGAGAACTTAGAAGAGAAAGTTCTATCGTCAGGACAATGCAAAGAACCCAAGATTAAAAAAGATGAAACCTCCAGCAAGAAGACTAACATAGATGAGACAAAAGAAAGACCAGAGGAAGATGTTGCAACTTTAACAGGCTCAGAAATAACTTGCATAGAGAGTACACGTGAAGTTATTTGGCAAGAGAAAGTTCTGTCATCAGGAGGATATGAAGAACCCATTATTATAAAAGGTAAAATAGCCTACAAGATGACTGGTATGGGTGAGATGATAGAAAGTGCAGAAGAAGATCTTGCACACTTGACAAATGCAGACAGAGCTTTTATAGAGACCTTAAATAAAGACAAGTTACAAGAGAAATTTCTTTCATCAGGACAACCAAAGATTAAAAAAGATGAAACTGTCAGCAAGAAGAGTAACATAGGTGAGACAATAGAAAGACCAGAGGTAGATGCTGCAGCCTTAACAGGCACAGAAGTACATTTAATGGAGCCTTCACATGCAGTTTGTAGAGAGAACATTCTGTCATCTGGAGAATATGATGAATCTACAATTTTAAAAGGTAAATTTGCTTGGAAGAACGCTGATGTGAGAGAGAAAATGGATAGAGCAGAAGAAGATCTTGCACCCTTGACAGGCAAAGAAGGAACTTTTATGGAACCTTCACAAGAAGAGTACTTGCAAAGGAATGTTCTGGCATCAGGACAATATGAAGAACCCAAGATTAATATAAGTAAAATTGCCAGAGAGAAGACTGATATGGGTGAGACTATAGAAAGGACAGAGGAGTATATTGCACCCTCAACAGGGATAGGCCTAGACTTGGCAGTGCCTTTTCATACAAGCTTAACCCTACCAAAGACTATATCAGATAATGGGGCACCCTCTCAAAGTCAAATTATAGATTCAACACTAAATGAATCTAAAAATAGACAAACACTTGACCTGGAACAGGCAGATAATAGTGGTGTGTTTCTGAATATAACAGAACAAAAAACGTTTTGCATGGGTGAAAGCAGTGCACGTGCTTCACATCAAGATACTGTAAATGTAAGACAATATGATCAGCTAAATGTCAATCCAGATGAAACCAAGACAGCAACGCAGTCAGATGAACTTAAGAAAATCGTTGAACACAAGGAAAATAAAAGTATATTTGAACAACCTGGTAAAGATGAGAAATTATACCCTTCAGAAATTAAGACTTTGTCAGTGGAACTAAGTGATGATGATGTGCAGCTTGAGAGTATGGCTTTGGAACTGCAACAAGGGGGTCTTGTAACTGTAGGTGACCAAAAAGTTATTCTGGATGAAGCTGTGGCACAGGGTTTGCTTCCAGGGCACACTGCTATTAAGCTTATGGAAAAAGCTGGTCTCTTTGGTGGTTTTCTGGATATTAATACCTGTAAGTCACTTAGTGTTGAGGATGTGATACAAGAAGGCCTGTTGGATAAAGACTTGATGGCCTGTGTGCTTCATTCAGAAAAGATTTTAGCTGGTGTGATTGATGTGGAGCATGGTCGGCTCTGCTCAATAAACGATGCTGCTGAGGCAGGCCTGTTGGACTCCGATACGGCTGCTCATCTCCTTGAAGCCCAGGTTGTGTCAGGGGGAATAGTTGATCTGCGAAGAGACAAGAAGGTATCAGTTACCCTTGCAGCCAACCTTGGATTGATTGAAGAGGGTAGGAAGGAGAAGCTTCTTGCACTGGAAAAGTCATGCAGGGGAAAATGTTCAGATCCAAATGCCGTGCAAACCAAGTTGGCACTACAGTTACAAATGAAAGGAGTGGTTGACCCAAAAACCAAAAAGGTTGTCCCACTGGAACAAGCCCTTCGAACTGGCTTAATTGGACCAGATGAGGCTCAGACGATTTTATGCCAGCAGGTTGCAGAAGGTGGCATTGTGCACCCTGGCTCTGGTGTTCGCCTTGCTGTTGTGGATGCTCTACAACTGGGTTTCATAGATCACACAGTTGCTCAAAAGTTAATGGAACTTGAAAAGGCATTCAAAGGCCAAGAACCAAGTAGTTTGGATCAAAACACTTCACTTCTCCAGGCCTCTACAGGTTCTATTTATGATGATGCATCAAAAAGCAGGATTACTCTGAGTGAGGCTGTTTCTAAAGGCCTCCTAGATGAAGAAACAGCAAATAAAGCTATGGACTCATCCAATGTGAAAAGTGGATTGTTGGATCCTCATAAAGCTTGTATTGTGTCCTACTCTGAGCTGATAAACCAGGGTAAAATTGACATTGAGACACGACAGCGATTCCTTGAAGTGAGATCTTTCAGGGGTGTTCCGCACAAACAAACTGATGAAATGATGACCTTACCACAGGCAATGAAGGCAGGCCAAATAGATCCCATACCAGCAGTGAGAGTATTGCAGAGTCAAGCAGATACAGGGGGTATCATTGACATTTACAGTGGAGAGCGTTTACCTCTTCCAGAGGCTATAAATAAAGGCTTAGTTGATAAAGGCATGGCTAAATGTATTGCTACAAATCAACTCTCGAAAGGGGGGTTGCTCAATCCAGCCAGTGGACAGAAGGCCTCCAGCATTACTGAGGCAATTGAATATGGGCTTATTTCTACTGAAATGGCTGCAGACCTTCAACACAGCATGGGCCTTGTAGATGAAGTTGAGAAGAAAAGTTCCAAAATATCAGCCTCCTCAACGAAAGGAACATCTAGTTCTTTTGTTCCTGAGATGATTTCTGAACGTGTCAGTCCTAATAAAATGTCACTTGAGAAAAGTCTATTGAGTATACCATCACCACCATCATATCTTACAGAGGCTGAAATAAAAGAGGCAGATCTTTGGAAAAAAGAGGAGCTTGAATTTGTTGACGTCCGTCCTGATTTAGAAAGTAAGGAACAATTGGTTGATGCCTTGATACAGGACAGCAATAATACATCATTGGAGGTTCTGACAGAATTTACCTTGAAAGCAGAAAAAAGACTTCAGCAGGCCATTAAAGATATAAAGCCCACAGAAAGCAAACATATCAAATCACAGCCAATCCAAAGCCCTGATCAACCTGAAGAGATGTCTAATTTCAAATGGCAAAATGTGGATGTTAAGAACTCAACAGCTTTACTTGACCACACCACAGGGATGGAAGCCCAGAGACAGACAGTCAATGTATCTGCAGTTACTACTGCCATTTTTTCAGTAAGCAGTGATAACAGCAAAGAACAAGCCCCATCTATCGAGCAAACAAAAGGAGAGACAGAGATCCAAAGGCAGACAGTAAGTGAACCTGCACTCTCCGAAGTCAGTTTCTTAGATGCAGATGATGGCTTGCAAAACAAGGAACAAACCTCATCTATAGAGAAAATAAAGGGGTATAGTTTCAAGTTAGAAGCAGATCAGTCCGTGTCCAAACCAGAGAAAATCAAGGAAAGCCAAGAGACTGGATTGGATCCTTATGCTTCTACAACCACAAGGCCAGTTAAGGTATCAGGAAAGAAGAAAGGCAGAGGAAAGAATGGCAAGAAAGCTAAAATGGAAAGTGATGTAAAGCTACAAGTTTCAGAAACCTCAGCCAGGCTTTCACCTATAGAAAAAACAGAGGTTGATGGACAAGATGGCTTTACCACTAATCCAAAGCGTATTATGAAAGATGTCAAAGAAAAGGTAGTTGAAGTACAGCAATCAGAGAAAACCCATGGAAGTGGTTGCACTGCATCTGTGACAGGAAGTGATGAGACGGGCAAAGATTTGGAGATAGGGTGGATAGAACTGCTAATGAAACTAAGACTAAGACCCCCAAATGTGAGTCTGATCATGAAACCAATGAAAAAGAAAAAGAGAAGACTCAGCACAGTGTCACGACTTACATGGCAAAAACAGACCAGAGTCAAGATGCTGTTGTGGTCTCTAAGGACCTTGGCACTGAGGTATCAGAAAAGAAGAGAAAGAAGAAAAGCAAAAGTAAAAAAACTAAGCAAGTGTGTATTGTTGAAACAGAAGGTGTAGAGAAAAGAGATGATGAGATTGAGAAAGAGCAAAAGACCGTGATCCATGAGGTCCAACCTCAAAGTAATCAATCAGATGAGAAAGAAAGTATGAAGCAACTTGATAAAGCCAATCAGGCTATGGCACAGAAGGAAATACTTTTGATGAAAGCTAAGGAAAGTATTCTTAGGAAGGTGTTTGAGCGAGGAGTGAGTGAAAAACAAGCTGCTGAAGAATTAGAAGCGATGCGTCAAGTAGCTAGTAATGGAGAATACCGCATTACCACCCAAGAGGAAACTATTGTAGAGAAGACAAGCACTAAGCTTCCTCAAAGAAAGGAGAAAGACAACAAACTACACCAGATGGGGCAAGAAATGAATGAAAGAGTTGAAAGGCCAGTGCCAAATATTGCAGAAAATCTTCTACCTGAGTCTGATATTGATCCATGCTCCTCAGCTAAAGCACAGCTTCAAAAACCAGAAGAAGATCAGCATGGCAAGTATACAAACACGGGATTAAGTGGAGATTATATGAATCAGAATATTCCATCTATGAAAACATCTGATGACATTGTGGACATAAACCAGAAAGAACTGGTTCTAATCCAGAATCTAGAAGGGGAAACCAAAGATAGAACAGCAGAAGAACAAAGCATTGAGCTGTTATATACAGATGAAAAGTTGATAGACCCTATGGTTGAAGTGACCTTGTCATCAAGCACTGCAGTGACTGACAGCCATGAAATGGCTAAATCAATACCCCTCAAATGTGTCCTCGACATCCCAGCAATGAAGGACTCCAAATCACTTCTATCAAGTGAAGTGTGTACTCCTTTACAAAATCCTTTCAGTGACTATGAAGCCACAGATGAACCTTCTATCCAAAAATGTAAAGTTTCTGGTCTACCCCTTATGGAGGGGATGCCAGAGTCTGATACCAAACAGAAAGAAGAGGTGGAAGAATGTGCAGTGCCTTTAGTGGAAAGGCAGCCTGGAGAAATTCAAATGAATAATGAACAAATAAGCAAAGGCACTACAAGAGCTAGCAAGGTAAACAATAGTTTTGAAAATCTTTCTTGAGGTTTTTGAAAAAAGTTTACTGCAAATCGATTCTTTTTAATATTTTCCTTTTCTTTTCAGTCCTCACTGGCTCGCCAAGAGTGCTTAGAACATGACCAACAGATTGTGGCCTTGCTTTCCATGGTGAGACACATCGAGGTCCGCCTAAAGCAGCAGCAGCAACAGTCCATTGGTCGAAGTCTCTCCACAGTTGATGACATAATCAAACAGATAGAGGTAAAAGATTTGTATTACAGCAAATGCATATGTAGCGTATTTAACAAGCCGTTTAAGCTTACACAATCATTTTTTACTTTATTTTATTTAATTCTCTTTTCAGATGCTTTTTTTGGAAATTAGTGACCTGGAACCAGAAGTGCAGAAGGAGACTGAAGCAGCCACACAGCTGCTGGAGTCTTACCCTCAGGATGTTCCACCTCAGCTGCTTATAGCCCTGGAAAAAGATCGGCGAAGCTTAGCTCGGGCTTACAGTGCAGCCAGGGACCTTGCCCAAAATACTTTGCAGGGATTATTAGAACAACGTGATGCACAAAACGTAATAAATTCCTATGATATTTAGTTTAGAGAGTTTGTTTTTCATGACAGAAAAGTTTTTTTAAACTCTTTGATTGACTTTTATGTTTTTATAGGAAGCTATAAGCAGTCAGCTGAAATCTTTACAAGAGCAAGTTGACAAACTTCTTACTTGGCTTAAGGAGACTGAGACGCAGATGCAGGAAGAAACAGGGGTAGATGGACAAACGGTGGCCGACATCACTCATAAGCAACAGTTGTGCAAGGTAAGAAATCAACTGTGATGATATCTTATCTAGCATTTACAGTGCACATATTTACATTTGTAGTTACAGTGATGACATCTTTTTCACAGTCATTCTTTTTTTTATTTTCTTACAGATGTTGCAGAACTCTCTCGCTGCCCGATCCAATGAAGTCAGCAATGTGGCATTCAATATTCAAGTGTTTATCTCGGAGCATGCTCAGGACCTGTTGCCTGATCAGAGCAGGCATCTCCTTGGACAACTGGAGCAGCTACAGAGGGTCTTTCACCAGGCTGTTGGTCTCAATCATGCCAGGGCAGAGGCACTATCAGCCCAGCAGGCGAGAGAGAATGAACGAATGAGGAAAGAACAGAAAGAAAAAGAAGAGAAAATGGAAAAAGAGAAACAAACTACAAGGGATAGAGAGGTTTGCAAACAGATGAATAAATGCTTGTGCTGCCAAATTAAAAACAAGAATTAAAATTTAGCTTTCAACAGATTCACAATAATTCAACTGATATAAAAGAAAACTTCTAATGCATTAAGAACAGAACAATTGTGGTAACCGTTAATCACACTACTGATGCATGCATGAGTACTTATTAGCACGAATGCTGCATTTCATAAATGAAAATAATGTTTACATGCATGTAATTATCAGCATGATCTACTTTACAGTGCTATAATAATGCTGATCTGTTGTTTCAGTAATGCTTCTGCAGGACTCAACAATAACGACTTTTGTCTGCCGGACAAATCAAGCCTTAGTTTAGATTTGAGTTGCCTTACACTAAAGTCTAATGCCTAGAACATTTTTATATAATGTTTATTTATAAATTAATATATATTTAATTTTGTTTTATTTGTACTCACAGCTATGCTGTACATAGTGTGCATGTTTAATGTTATATTTTTGAGTGTATATAATTTTCAACTCGTATAGAATATCATTCTCAACTGATGCTTTCAACACTATCACAAGTCACTTTTGACAGAAATGAATGTGTGTTATCCAGCTAGATATCATTACCTTAAATCAATAGAATTCCTTATTGTTGAGCTCTGTTCTACAGCCACCTGCATTTCAAACTTGAGTGTGCTAGCTGCGTGTTAATGAACATAACCTGTATATTAACCTGTCTGCCTTGCTCTTACAGATTGCCACAGAAGACACATTTGGAAAGCTCTAAAGATTTAAATGTAGCCTCACTTTATAGCTTGCTTGTTATTTAACCTTTCTTTTTAGAAAAAGAAGAAAATTTCTAGCGATAATGTTATTATTTTGTCCTAATGTCTTTGTATGTTATGTTTCTGCTTCACTGGCCTATTGTGTTTTTTTGGTGCTTTGTGTGATGAATTTGGACACATCATGCTCAACCTGTGAATGTTATTTTGAGTGAAATCTTGCAAGGGTGAGAGTTTGGTGGGGTAAAGAGAATAACATTATGAATGCTTAGAAGTTTAAGAGAATTATGATTATAATTGAACACATGCAAATCTTTATCACTGTTTTTACCTGCTTGCGTACCGTCGATGTAGGTTGTGCAGCAGCAGAAGGCAGAATTCTCTCAAAAACTGGAGAATCTCACAATGTGGTTGGCTGGTGCTGCCAGCCTCCTGGCCAATCAGAGAGTTGGAACGGAGTCAGATGATGTGAACGAGTTACAGCAGAAGCAAAAAGAGCTTAAGGTGCAATAAAGAGACACATCTGATATTTACTTAATGCAGTTTTATTACACAATGTCTTGCATAAGACATTACTTTTAATGTTTGGTTCATTTATATTTTTTTACCTCATAACTATAGGACGTGGAGAAGGACCTTCAGACCAAAAGTGACTTGTTGACTGAAACTATCCGCTCAGTGGAGGAGTTCCTGTCTGATCGGGGTGATAGTTTGAGTCCTGAAGAAAGGGCCAAACTACAGGGTACTCTTTCACAAATGAAAGAGCAGCACAGCTCACTTACAAACTCAGTCTGCTCTTCACTAGCTAAAGTAGACACTGCCATTTTCACAACAGTGCAGCAGAACACACAAAAAGTAAGCTGTTCACATTTTGTTCTCTTTAGTTTGTCAGCATTCCTTATTCATTTTTTTCATCATTATCTTATTTTCCTTCTGCCCAAGGCTAAAGCAGAAGAGCAGATGCAGGAGACACAGGAACAAATAGACACACTTCTCAGAGAATTGTCATCACTGGATGACTCAAGGAGGAGGTCACTTGGCAACACTGTCACTGACACTCCATCATCTGGACCACCAGAGAATGCTCTGAATTCACACAGTGACATGCTTCAGGTCAGATTCTTCAATGGATGTTGGTCATTATCAGTTTTAACAATATGGCAACTCAATTCAGTTCTGCATGTTGACATTTAGCATTTTGTTGATTCCACCAGACTGAGCTGCAACAGTTACAAGCTCAACAGGCTCACCTTCAGCAGGTGGCCCAGTCTGTCCGCTCTCTCCTGGAACAACCCGACTCCAGTGTGCCGCCAGAGGAGAAAAAACGCTTACAGGCAAAACTAGACCAACTACAGAGTCAGCATCAGGAGCGCCTTCAGAACTGTCAGGACAGGCTCAGGCGGACAGATGCCCTCAGAGATGAGTTTGCTAAGTTTGTGCAGGAGCATGGGAACCTGGGGACATGGTTGGATCAGAGTGAACGAGAACTACGTACACTCGGGGAAGGGGAAACTGATGCAAAGGGTCTAAAAGACAGGATAGAGGAGCACAAAAAGGTGTGAAAATATGGAGATGTTTAACTTTATTTATTTCTGGGAGAAAGTAAAATATTTAATAATGTGTTTCTCTGTATTTTACAGCTTGCAGAAGATGTCATCTGTCACAAAGCTGATCTACGCTTTGTGACAATCTCTGGTCAGAAGGTTCTGGATTCTATCCAGGGGTCCTTGGAGAAGGTGGGCAGTACGGATCCAGCTCTGGAGGAAACCAGACACCTAGTGAGTGGCAAGTTCCAAGATGCCACGCAGCGCTACAGTTCATTACACAGCAAGGTGGGTACAAAACAGCTTTGTATTGCTTCAGTCAACAATGGGCTGAAGACATACTGACTCTTGTGTGTTCATTCTTTCAGTCCTCAGAACTTGGCACCCGTCTCTCAGGTCTCCTGGAGCGATACCAACACTACCAAGATGAGGCTGGTTCTTTAGGCTCCTGGCTGAGCACTCAGGAGCAAAATCAGAGTGTGTTTAAACCCGGCGGAGAGCAAACGGACACTCAGACATTGCAGCATACTTTCAGTACTGTACAGGTTGGATTATTAATGCTTTTATGGCTAAAATATTTGAGAAAGCTCATAAACAGTTTTACCGGATGAATAAACTAATGGAAATGATCACCTAAGCTAAATGTGGTTTTCAAACTCTTAGGAATCATCATAATTAATCACCGTTTTCTTTCTTCTGATGTCTTTTCTCAGCTGTTGCAGGATGAGTTGGCGGAGCGTTCGGTACAGCTTGAGAAGGTCAAGAGGGCAGGAAAAGAGCTGGTCAGCACTCAAGAGTCCCCAACTCTAAAAAATGCAGATATTAACAATCTTACAGGTACTTTCATATAACTTACTTGAAAGAGTGTCATTTTGTTGGTTCATTTCGCCAGGAAAGTGTGGACGTGCACTGCTGTTGTTTTTTTTAGATGTTTTAGAAGTCTCTTATTCTCAACAAGGCTGCATTTATTTGATCAAAAATATAATATAATATCATAATATAATTACAATTCAGAATAACTTTTCTATTTTAATTTACTTTAAAATTTGTTTTATTTTTGTGAAGAAAAGTTGAGTTTTCAGTGTCACATGATCCTTCAGAAATTATTCTAAAATACTGATTTTGTGCTCAAGAAACAATGTTATAGTTATCAGTGTTGAAAACAGCTGTGCTGCATAATTTCTTTGTAGAAACCATGATACAATTTCTTCCTTAGGATTTCTTAATGAATAGAAAGTTTAAAAGAGCAGCATTTATTTGAAATATAAATATTTGTTACATTATGAAAGTTTTTACTGCAATTTTTTTATCAATCCAATGCATCCTTTCAGAACAACATTATTAAATTATTTAAATATATATATATATTATTGACTCCCAACATTTTGAACAGCAGTGTGTTAAATCAACCCTACATGGAAACACTGGCTCAACCAATGGCACTTTTCGTTTTCATTTTTATCTGGATTATCTGTTGACTGGTTGATCAAGGCACTGGGATATTAGTTTGATTGACAGTGTAATTTATAGTCATTATCCCAAAATAGCATTTAAAAAATAATACAAGACATGATCTGGGTTTTATTTGTGCTTACATATATTTTAAACTTCCTCTTGGTCATTTCAGATGCTCTGGAGAAGCGCTTTGAAACACTGTCTAATTCAGTGTCAGTGAGAGCTGAACAGCTTCAAACAGCTGTCGCCCAATCAGTCAGCGTTCAGGAGGGACTTAAACTGCTGACATGGTTAGATGGACTACCTTTATCACCTGCTCTGAGACCAAAATCAGGTATTTTGTTTAACGCAGATCATAATCATGAGTATCAGACATAATTAAAACTTTCCTTAATCCGCAATTATGTTGTCTACAAACATGGCACTTCCCCCTCAGAAAATACGCCAGGAACTGCTTTCAAGGCAGGGCAGCGTGGATGCAACAACGGACTCTGTGTCCAAGCTTCTGAAGTCTGCAGATGCAGCGACAGCATCCAGTGTGGATGACTACAGACAGACTATAGAGGTTAGAGAATTAGGTTTTTGACATCTTTGGCCACAGATTTACATACTTTCTGAAAGATTGCATGTTTATTTGTCCAATGTCATCATTTCTGTCTTTTTAATTATAGGAGGTGAGATCAGAAATTACCCAAGAGTCAAGTCAATTAAAGTCATTTGTTGAGCTTGGTTCAGACCTAAGCAAATCTGGGATCCTTTGCAATGCACAAAGCCTTTTGGACACAACCAAAGAGGTTTCTGAGGACTTTGCACGCTTGGAATCCGATGTCAATGAGAGGTCAGTAGAAAGAGTTGTGGAAGCATTATATTAAACCACTGATATTTTAATATTGTTTTTTATATGATTATAATTGTTATTCATATTTTGAATTAGCTTTTATTTTTATATTTTCAGAATTTTAGTTTCAGTTGACAAAATCTTTTAAATAGTTTTAGCTAACAATAATAACCCTGTCTTCCACATTTAACTTCTCTCTCCACGCTCAAAAAATTATGAATGCTTTAATGAAATATTCAGGATATTGTAATATTTTCCTCCTTAATGTCTATGGCAGTTACAGTCATGAGTAGAATAGTAAGTCTGTTCTAAGCTATTCTGTGTGTCATAGTTTCATCTTGAAATGTGATGCCCTGCCAACTCTAATTGCTTTGACATTTGACATGTGACAAAAATAAAGATAGTAAGGACAGGGTCAGAATACTCCGCTCCACAAAAAAATAGCATCATGCTAACCCAGTTTGACACCACTGTATCCGCCGTTATGGAAACCATTTGGCCACATCCCTCCTTAAGATGCCAGACTGGGCCTCCAAGCATTTCAGATGTCCTCAGAGACGGCTCATAAAACAGTTGGTCATGTGTTCAAGTCTAAATCCGCTCCACATATCTCTAGGAATACTTGTGAGTGAGAAGTGGGATTATTGTAGTATAAACTGAATGTAAAGGGTAACATGTTGAACATGACTTCTGACCCTAACTGCTGCTAACAATGGCAGAGAGGCATGCTGTCCACATTAAGAGTCTGGAGTGAAGTCTGGCTCTGCTTAATATTGCACACAATGTCCTGATCTATCACCATGACCTAAAATAATAGCATACAGTGTTGACATGTCAAAGATGGTCAAAGATGTCTGGTTGTGTCCTAGAGAAGAGATTTTACTCTTCTGGTGGTTTCAATTTTTACCTCATTGAAATCATTTTAAACTAAGAACGGAATAATTCATTTGAAAAATAAGATGAAGTACATTCACAAAAGCTGTTTTGTTTTGCATGGAACAAGTTGCCTCATTGGAGGCAGCATTGTGTTTCCATTAACAACGTTTAATCCTCTTTTTGTTAATATGCATCTGACTTTTTCCTGTGTCCTTCACAGATTTGATTCCATCCAGAGCTGTGTCCAGCAACTGGTGGAGTTCCGCTCTTGCTCTGGCTCCCTTCTCAGGTGGCTGCAGACAGTACAAGAACAACTTCCTGCCAAAGAGCCAAACCTAAGCACAGAAAGCCTGCAGAGAAGAGCACAGCAGCTTAAAGTAAGAATGTAGTTCTCTATTTTCAGTGTTCTGACATCAGTTTCTGTTTTTAGGGAGGTGAGCTGTAATTAACACGTCTCATGAATTTACTTGTAGGATCTACTCACAGAATGGGAGAACCAAGGAGGCCAAGTTCAGGAGTTGAACAAGACCAGTTCACAACTGGAGAACTTGATTATTAACATCACATCTCCCAAGAACAAGACTGGTAGGCAAAACAACATCATGGAGGCTCAGGGCCAGGGCTCCTTTTTTGTCTCTAGCAAGTACTTTGTGTCTCCGCTATGAATATTTGGACCCCAGATCACTACTTTTAGAGGATAACTCACTTAAAAACGAAAACTCATTATTTATTCATCTTCATGTCATTCAAAACTAGTAAGACGTTCTTTCTTTCATGGAACACAAAAGAACCCTTCTGTAATATATATGAAGTATGAGCCAAAAAGCTTAATTTGAGTTCCTGATTAAAATAGTTTTATGGTGCTTTTGCATCCTTTTCCAATAAATTTTGTTACTGCATGGAAAAGAGCAACCGGTACATTAATCAGATTTTCTCCTTTTGTGCTTTAAAGTCATACTGGTTTGGAATGACATGTGGGAGAGTTTTTGAGTGAACTATCCCTTTAAGCATCTGCCACCTTCTAAACTACTAATTTGCAGCATATTATGTTTGTATATGTGTCTCTGTGTCTAATTCCTCTGTGCTGAGTATGTCTAGCTGCTTGTATATGTGTGTGTGCTAGGCCAGCATGCCTGTGAGTTATTGTGGCATTGCCTGAGCGTGTGTCTGTGTGTCTTTCTCCCAGGTGTTTCCCAGCTCAATGGTGCTTCCAGCCCCAACAGTATTAATGGCATTCACACCTGTAAAGGTGAGCTTCCTCCATACCTTTAGCCAGTGAGCTGTGTAGCATCCACATCACTGGTGGATTTTCTCTATTAGACATGTGCATTTGTTTTCCCCTCTCATCTCTCTTCCTCTTCACCCTTTTACTCACTCGCCCTATTTTCTTTGCATTGCTTCTTCTCCTGTTCTGTTAGTTTGCTTTCAGAGTAGATTGGTGTCATCTGTCTTTGTGCATATGACCAATGTGTTCAATCATTTAGGCTTTCTTTCACGCTCACAGTGCACATGGTACATGGTTCAAAGGACTGTTGACACTGTTCACGTTTTGCAAGTAATCAGTCTGTCCAGTCATTGTTGTCAATATCCAATGTATTGCTTCCCATTGTAGTGCATCAACAAAACTGCAATAGTAATAATGTAATATAAGAGTAATGTGGTGTCAAAATAATGTTTTGCATTTTGGAGGGTTTTAATTGAATTTCACACATGACTTATATATGTTCTGGCCATGATTTTAAGAATGTGTTCCAACAGCTTAATAATTTGTTCCTCTTTTAGGAAAATGGACAATTTGTTTTCTCATTTTAATAACTAAATTAAATAAATGAGAACAAGGAAACAAATTAGTAAAATGTGGCAATGATTTACCTAAAACAAAGGAACTAATTAATCAAACTTGATTTAAATAAAAAAAGGACATGAATTAATAAAACATTTCGACATGATTAATAAGTCGTGGAGCATATTCTTAATTTTTGGTCACAATAAATATATTATGTTTTCTGCATATCATGTGCAGAGCTCCATATTTTGTTCTTCACTGCTGAATGGATTTTAATACAGTCAAAATCTAACCCTCAGCTTATATATCATGTCTTGAGAAATAACACAAACATGATGCAGTTTTCTAACTATGTGGCCTTGTCATCGGCCTGCTGTAACTCTACTTACGTCAACATTTCTTCTCTTACCCTCAGACTTGACTGAGATCCAGGTGGCAGTGGCAGATGTGAACTGCATGTATGAGCAGCTGGGCAGTGACCTGAGGGAAAGGAAGGATAGGCAAGAGTCCTCTCTTGACCTGCGGCAGAAGGCCAGGCAGGGCACTGAGGCACTCATCCAGTGGCTGGGCCCTCGTGAACAGAGCCTGGCACAAGGGCAGACCGCTTCACCTTCTCGGCCAGAGGCGGTGCGTGCTCAAGCCCAAGAAACCAAGGTAACATTTTGAGAGAATTTAATACTTCTGTAACAAGGGTATCAAACTACAGACCCCACAGAAATAGTTTAACCATAGTTTATCAGGCAAATGAGTTCCACAAGCACTGCACAGCATCTTGTCATCTTTAGAGCTTATTGTTTGGTTTCTGTGAGACCTGTAATCCCATAGTTCTCTTAAACACTAGGCTACATGTGCAAATGTCGATCTTCTTCTGCAAAGGTGGTGCTTAACTACACTATTACATTATAGAGTAGAAAATTTGGTCATTTGGCAAACCTGCCATCAATATAAGCTGTTATTAGAGTATGACGAATGTTGAGTTCTGAAACATACAGTTTTACAACTGTTTTACTTATGTTTTATAGTACATTGACCTCCTTATATGTCAAAAGATCAAGGGAATTGGTTTCTCAATTCTTGACCCTGTAAAACAGTAGCACTGCCATTATTCCACATGATTATATTGTGACAGACATCTGACAGACAGATACCTGTGTCCAGGTTTTACTTACGCTGTTTCAACCTTCTGTGTGAAAGTGGAGGATCTGAAAAATATTCTCAATCAGCTAATAACAGATAATCCAGACTCTCCTGAAGCCGAGACTTGGAAACATCAGCTTTGAAGACATAGGTCAGTGATGTGATTTAAGTTCATGTATCCCATTTAATGAACTTTATTCCATGGACTGATAACTATAACATTTTTTACAGAATAGTACATTAATATTGATTTGCTGGTCAAAAGGCAAAGTTGGGTACAGGTAATGGAAGCATAAAAATAATGTAAGCTCCAAGAGCTCTGACCTTATTTAGATCAAATATCCTGAACTTTTATTCTGAGTATTCCATGTGTTGTCAAAGTGCAACCTGTGCAGGCATCAGTCTGTTAATCTATTGTGTTAGTAAATGATTCATTTGAATTTAGGATATTGCTCTCTCTCCTAGACTCACGGTGTGATGCAATCAGACTGCAGCACAGAATGCTGCGAATTCCATTTGTTGTTTGCTCATCTGAATTTCATTTTTATATGTATGCAGCCAGTCAGCTAGGACCATGGCTACGAGAGAAAGAGCTGATGATGAGTGTATTAGGACCAAAATGTCCGGGATTCGACCCCAACATGCTCAACACACAGAAACAGCAAGTGCAGGTAAACTAATCTTCTTGCTTTGTCTACCAAATTACAGATTGGACAACAAATCTATAAATACCACATTATAGGGGTCTTTTCATAATGTTCATTGCATACAGATTTTTAATTACATTGAACGTGTCTATGTTTCATTGTATATTATTGATGTTTCGTCAATAAAAGTAGTCCTACTTCAAAAGACAATTTGAGTTATTTTGTAAAATAGTTAATACAACTTTTACAATACAAAAAGCTTTTGAACTGTCAAATGAAACTGTTTTGTTCTCAAAACTTAGCATCACCAAAAATCACTTTAAATTTCTTTCTTTACCGTCAGTTCATGAAATGATTGTATAGACACGGCAACCCTTCAATGTTTGACCAGCTGTCTCGTGCAGCAGAGGAATCCTCTCGCCATCTGGAGATGAGGGTTCTAGAGATGGACAGGAGCTAGAGGAGGTGAGGCAGGAACTGGCAGAGCTTTCATAGCAATGGAAGACCTCACTTTTTATTATTATTTGTACCTTTCCATTGACCAGGCGCTGGAACCAGTGAGCTCTACCTGGCCCTGCTCAAGGAGGGCTGTCTCAGGACTGGCTGATCTAAGTGGCGAGAGGCTGGATGCACAGGCCTCTCTACTGTTGTCATAGCCTGAAGCCTTGTAAAGCTTCAGGAAACTAGATCCGTTCTGAGCTGGAACAGAGGCGGGGTCAATATCAAACTTCCCAGGCTGAGCAGCTGTGTGAGCTCAGCACAATTTGTACTTACATGGCTTATCTCAGAGATGAGTTACACAAGAGACTGGAGAGTGTGAGCGGCGCCTCAAAAACCTAGAAGAACGGGCTGGTAAGTAACAGTTTGCAGTTTGGAAATGAAGAAATTAAGACATAAATGTTAGTATTGTAGCTGTACAGTAAAATAAATTGTTTATCCTTGACTTATTTTTTTTAAGCAAATGCACAAGGGAAAAGGTATTAATTCTTTCAAAATATAGTTACTCAAGTTAAAACTCTTTGTCTATTTATATTGTCCCAATGTATATTACAGAAAACTAAATATTGCAAAGTCAGTTGTTTTTCCAAAATTGTTTTTTGAACGGATGTAATGTACGGTTTTATGCATGTACATAATAGTAACTGTCTCCTCACTTCTGTCTTTCAGCTGATGGCTTGTCCCAGCTGCAGGCCGCCCTGTCCAGTACTCAACAGTTCCAGCAGATGTTTGACGAGCTTGATGGCTGGTTGGACGGGCAGGCTGGGAATCACACAGCTGGGGTTTCTCATTTAAGCTCTTCCTTGCCAACCTGATGCTCTAAAGACCCTTTTAGTGTTTTGCCCAACAAGAGGATCTGAGCGAGCCATAGCACAACAACGTGGATCCTATGAACTCATTTCCAGGCTGAGGGGCATTATATATCTGGCATCCCTCCCGCTGGAGATGAGCGATTAGCCTACAGACTCGACTAAACACCTTACGGCAAGACTGGGAGGCACGAACCAACAAACCTCTAACAAACACAGTCAAATAAAGAGGCGTTTCCCGTGCTGAGCTGTACCAACAACATCTGTGACGTATACCTTGGGGTTGCAGAATGTGAGGAAGGTATCAACCATCACTGGATCCTGCCACCTTAGATGTTAAGTTTTGCAAAAGGCTAGACAATTGAGTCTGGACTTGGATGGTGTTTCTTAGATTCTCTGAACATGGCAGCAGATCAGCTGCTGGAACAGATCTGCACTGGTGAAGAGGAAGTGAGGGATGAAAAAGCCCAGCTTAATCGCAGGATATGGGCCTCTCTGGGGCTACAGGGCTGCACGGCTCAGCTAGAAGAGTTGGGAAGCAGACTGAAGGAGTTTGAAGATGGGAGACTGGCTGTGAGAGAAGACTCGAGGCAAAAGCATCAGATCGAGGTTCAGGAGGCGCGTTTGGTCCCATGGCTTGTAGCAACAAAAGCCTGGAGCGTCTGCGTAGCCAACAGGATCTGTTAAACTCTGTACAGCCACATGTGTACCTGCGAAATCTAGCTCAGGGGCTGCTACAGGATTTTCGCCCGAGAACCAGGGCCTCTTCAGAATGGTGGCCAGAGGCTGTTGCAGCAAGCTCATGATACGGAAAAAGAGTTTGAAGAAGTTACTGAGAAGGTGAGAGAATCTGCACATGACCAAGAGCCTCTAGAATGTGTCAGGACTGAGGTGGTGGTTGGGATGTTATATATAACCTGATTTGTAGTTTATGTCTGCGCTCATGTCGTGTTTACTGATCACGTAATAAGAACAGTCTTTTCTGGCTGTTGATCTAGATTTTTCTTGTTCGTTTTAATAGTCAAGTCACCTTTATTTATATAGCTTTTAACAATACAAATTGTGTCAAAGCAACTGCACAATATCAAAATAGTAAAATAGACTGTGTCAATAATGTAAAATGACAAAGATTAAAACACTTAATTTTCAGTTGAAGATCATTTCATTATTGAATTTAGTGATGTCATCGTCCAGCTCAGTTCAGTTTAAATAGTATCTGTGCAATCAAGTCGATGATATCGCTGGAAATGAAGTGTCCACTCTCTCTTAAGCAAGCCAGGCGACAGCGGCAAAGGAACCAAAACTCCTATCGGTGACAGAATGGAGAAAAACCTTGGGAGAAACCAGGCTCAGTCGGGGCCAGTTCTCCGGCCAATAATCAGTAGAGTTTGTTCCAAGCAGTAAAGTCAGAGTGTAAGGGCTCAACTGGTTCCAGGGTCTTTTCCCGATCAAGGATGTCTAGGTTTCTCAGGTTCTCACTGGAGATCTGTCTCTGGGGCTCATTCCATAGGTGTCCTAGACTCCGCTGACAGATGATCAGGGCTGTAGGTTGTCTCTAGGTGCTTTCCACCATCTGATCTGGATATGGACTGTATCTGGTGACTGCAATGACCATCTAGGCTGGATACGGACCGGAGCTAATAGCTTGTATTCATGATTTGCAGACAAAAGTTTTAAGTATTTAAGATTAAAATATAAAGTTTGCACAGTACTGCATTACTATGCAGTGCATTTGAACATTATTCATTTTTTTAAATAAACTTATTTTGCAAGTGTAATTCTGAAAATCAAATATTCTGAACTTTCAGAAATATGCTCTGGTCAAGCTCAGACACCTAACTTTTTATTTTAATCTATTTCTATTTACATAACAACAAGAACAGCAAGTACAGGAAATAAAGTTATCTCTCACTTATTGAGGGATTGCAAGTCAGCCACATCAACTAGTTTTCATGTTTTCATATCGATTTCTGCAATGTTATAAAACAGTCATTAAGTTTTTAATTGAGAAATTAAATAACACAAAAACACCAGAGAATTTATCAAATCACAGAAACACTAAAACTTTGTTAGTTACTTCCTGGAGCATGTTGTAATTGAGGAACTGCATTTAGGGCATTACGGTCTTTTGACAGGATGGAAAGTGAAATTTCAGAAATGGGAATAACCTATATTTATACATTTTATACACTTCCCAAGAACATATGTTTGAAAAATCTATGGAATGGTTGAGCATTTCTTAGTAAACTGGCAGTGCTTTATGTTAAAATTTACTCAGATGCAACCAAAATGACAGTATGCACTTAAACCAAAACAGTGAAATTATTATTCAGATGCATATTCAGATATATTGATAGTCATATTATGAAATATTACTAATTATATTGTTTATCCAATATATTTAGAAACATCTGATTGGTCTGCTGCATATGAATGGCCCATGATTTCAGCTTCATTTACCTGCATGTGTCCCTTCTCTTTCCCCCACAGACTGAGCAATGCTGCTCATCCTTGGAGTCGCGGCTGCAAGGTGTGGGAGAGGTCCAGTCACATGTTCGAGATGTTTTCTCCCGCCTGGCTGATTTGGACGATGAGTTGGACAGCCTTAGCCCTGTGGGACGGGATTCTGACTCCTTGGCCTCACAGGCTGATGCTGTCAGGGGCTTCCTGAGTCGACTCAATGCCCTCCGTGCCGAGCTGGAGGGTCATGGTGGAGAATGCGACTATGCTCAGGAAAGGGAGCTCACCTGATCTTCTGGCCCTCAGGAGAGAGACCGAAGCTCTGAGCAGACAGGCAGGCAAGCTGGCAGAGCGGGGCCAGAACCGTCTGGCACTCATAGATGCAGCAGAAGAGCGTGTGAAGGAGTTCTACGGCCATATAGCTGATCTACAAGGGTTGCTGGGACGAGCAGAGGAGGTGCTGAACACACAGGCTGTCGTTGGGACAGAAGTGGAGGTCATCAAACAGCAGCTTCAGGAATTCAAGGTAGGAAAAGATATAGCAAACTGTGTATTTTTGTGTGTACTGTATCCATCATTTGCAATATCAGATTACATTCTGTGCAAACCACTGTTTGCTAACAGTGTTCGTGTGCCACAGGCGGTTCTAGAGTTTCAGTCTTTTTTCAGCCCTCCTACTTAAACTGAGCTCATGTGGCACAGATGATTACATATTGTTTTTTGATATATAAACACTGATGTCTAGCGGTGGCTTGTATGACCAAAATCTTATATCACAATATGTCAAATTTTATATCACGATAACAATATATATCTCGATATAGTGATTTTAATTTTATTTTTAAAAGGTTTTATTATATAAAAATCTTTGATACCATATAATTGTAATAATCATGGTCACCAATGTCAATATCAAACTAATACAAGCCATAGAGAAAGCTCAACCTCACTGAATATAAATAAACAGTCAGTGATGAAATAAGGATAAGAAACTAATTGCAAGCAATAGGACAAAAACTACAATAAATAAGAAATGCTACATACATTGTGTAAATTAATTAAGTTTTCACTGTGTTAATTATATCTATCTATCTATGATGTATATAATTATCACGTGGGTATGCATAGATTCTATACATATTATAAATATATCATTATTATTGTTATTTTTATGTATTCTCATTAAAGTTACAAAAGTGATTTAGTCAAGAGCAGTGAGAGATTTTCTAGCAGTGTGCTATGATTAACATGAATGTAGACAGATCATATTGGACAGCTGCACCCTTTAAGAGGAAGTGAGGGATCCGATATGGCCCAGTTACTGTTACATATGCGTCTCTTTCTGCCGCTTACTCTTTTTAAGACCTAAATCGCTGTGTTTATGAGGATATTTGCAAAGAGGGACTGGCGTATATAAGTGTGTTTATGTAATTGTTCAAAGTCAGCAGAAAAGAAAAGCACTTGGGCTCACAGAAAGAGATGGCGTCTCAATGGTCTGTTGTTTGAGTTTCAACGGCTTAAAATCGGTTGTTTTAAAACTGCAGTGCTTAAAAACATGTGTCCATGCTACAGATGTAGTCACCGTTTAGGAACGAGCTCATTTTGTCCTGGCTGGTCGGTTCTCCACCTGTTTCTGTCTCCCCTTCACGCCTCTGGTGGTGGGCGGACTGAGGCGTAGTTGTCATTCAAATATATGAGTATTACCATAAACAATGTATTTTGCAACACCACGAAAATAAGAACATAATATGGCTGTTGTCTTTTATTTAATAGCTATATCGTCATTTGTAGTCAAAGGTTTAAGCATTTAAGATTCACATAAAGTTTGCACATGATGCAGGATGATTCCTCCAGAACCAATAAGGAATGTTGATTCAGAAACATGTGCTTACATAATCAGCAAGAAACTGTAATATAAATCTAAGTATAGAAATAAAGTTTTCTCATAAAAATTGCAAGTCAGCCACATCAACTGGTTTTCATGTTTTCAAATCGATTTCTGCAATGTTATAAAAAAACTATAGTATAATAAAATCATTTTCAAAATGTTAAACCAATAAGTTATCAAAACACCAGAAAAATTTATGTGGTGCACTGTTTGCTGCAAACCCAACCTCTCTGAGACACTGGAAACACCAGATGTTGAGCTGCTTGCGTATAAAGGAACACAGTGCTGTGCTTCACTCTGTATCGCATTCTGCATATTTATAAAAGTCGCTGCCTTTGTGATTTGATAATTGCTCTAAGGCATAGCGTGATTTTAGTTGATTTCAGTTAATTGTGCAGTTCTTTTAGGCTAATGTTTGCTTAGAGAGGTTTACAAGAACATTTTCAAACAACATGTCACTTCATTATACTCCCTCTCTGAAATCTTGCCTCTTGAGCATGCTTGTTTAAAAGAGAAATGTAAGGAAAAAGTGTTGAGATTACTGCAGGGTGAAAGCTCTCCCTCTTAATAAATCCTTCTTTTCCAACATGTTCTTGCTATTTTCTTCTCATCACATACTCTGTGATGGTGGCAAGAGAATAAGGAAAGACGTGTCAGCTCTTTCTCCTCAGAGTGGGCTGCTCGAGTTCACCTTTCCTCCCCTGACCGTCTGATGAAATGTCTGTATTTCTCTTACTCATGCCTCTTGAGGGTGGTGAAAGAAAGAAGAGTGTGAGAGTGAAGAGGTGTAGGTGGAAGTGAGAAGGAGTAAAGCTGAGGAAATGACGGATGTGGTGGGCGTCCGAGACCTCCAGGAGCAAGAGATTGAATCAGTGCTGTAGAAAATGTGCCTTGCTGAGACTGAATCATTCCTTCCTCTGCCATGTCTGATTGCTCAGCAACAACAGTATGACTAGTTTAAAAGACTTTGAGTGGTATTGAGGTAGTCCGGTGAACTTTAAATGAAGATTTAAAGATTTTAAATGGCAATAAACATTTAGTGCTTTCTGAAGTTCTTGGAGTTTTGAAGGGTGAAATTTGTCACTCTAGTTTGCATTCTTCAGAGACGCTTTAATTGCCTGCAAGGTAAATCTTTCATTGCAGGATTTTTTTTCGTAGTATTGTATCCCACTGTTGATTGAGTGCCGACATGGACAGCTCATTATCAATGCTAGCACTATGATGGACACGGACTGAATCTGACCATACAGTGTCAGTATAGGAGCGTAAGAAGGGAAGGGGTCAGGTTCAAGATCCCTCTGTACTGTAGTTCACTCACTTCCAGCTCTACCCTATAACCTCTAACCCGTTTCAACTCTATCTGCCTACAACACACTTACTATAGAGTGATGCTGATTAAAATGTCCGTGGAGAAAGACAAAAGAGCTGGGGAAACTTTGCTGAATATCAGTCATGTGAAGGGTGGAGACAAAATAATAGTTTAAACTATTAATATACGCATTCAGTGCGTTTCAGTTTTTTGTTTTGTATTTTTTTGTTTAAAATGTGTTCCACAAAGATGCATTAAATTGATAAAAGTGACAGTGAAGATATTTCAAACAAATGCTGTTCTAGCTTTCTATTCATCAAAGAATCAGCATTATTAATAATAATAAGATAATGTTAGAGAAATGTTTCTTCATATGTATATATTCTGTATATTAGAATATTCCTGAAGTGTCATGTGACACTGAAGACTGGAGTAACGACTACTGAAAATTCAGCTTTGTCATCACAGGAGTAAATTACACTTAAAAATATATTACAATAAAAAACGAGTTTTAGCAACATTTCACAATATTAAGGCTTTAACTTTGTTTTGATCTAATAAATGCAGCTTTGTTGAACATAAGAAACTTCTTGCAAAAACATCAAAAAAATCGTTCCAACCCCAAAACTTTTTAACTATCGTGTAGTTTAGTGATTAGAAAATTGGATGGAAAAGGTCGACTAGTAAGGCATCCGTTTTAATCAGCCAAGCAGGCAGGGTTATTGATCAGTGCTCAAATATGAATTATGGAAAAATTTGGATTATGGACAAATGTCCTTGATTTGTCTTTATTATTAATTACTTTGTATAAACTTGGATCACTGAGGAAGTCTTGAGAAATTCATCTGTCTTTTCCTCACGCTTTTTCTATATTTCTGCTTGTCTACTCCTCGTCTACCCACTTGCATGTCTCATACCTTCAATCCTACCTCATCTCATCAAAGGCGTAGCGGTCTAATAAAAAGCTCTCTCTCAAATCTTAGCGATATGGTGGACTGAATGCACACCAACAGTCTCCATCCCCTTTTCTGCTTTTCATTCTGCTATAAATAAAAGCAGGTTGTATAGATGTGTTTCAGAGCACAGGCAGACAGCGAGCGGGCCAGAAAAGGGAATGAATAGAGAATGGAAGAAGACGTAGCTGAATAAGAAGTGGGTGTTGTCAGTATGGTCTGCAAGCTCATGTGGATGTCTGATCAATACAGGGGTGAAGTAAGGTTAAAGAATTAAGTCAAATCTAAAGTACAGCGGGCTTCAAAACTCATGTTGACATATTGATGGGATATACTTTTATAAGATCTGAGTCATTAGATTGTTCTTTCCATCAGGAATATATCACTTTAAAAATAATAATGAGCAGATGTTTAATAATCTTTGTTGTGTCTTTCTGAATGCCCAGTCTGACTCAGTCAGTCAGCAGTTGGCATTATATCAAACAAAGGCAATGGAAAATTACTGCTTCTTAACATTGTCGTGTGGCCTTGAAGACCTCAAAATAAAGACAACCACGTATGCCTAGCTCATGAAGACAATACAAGATGCAATGTGGGCTACAGCACTAAAAGCAAACCAATATAAAAACAATTATTTTTATTACTTTTTATTATTTTTATGCAAATAAATATAAATGTATTTTTTAAATTAACTATTGTAAAATAAAAAAAATAAAAATGTATATCAATTTTATATTTTTTTTTTCATTAAGGAAAAATACTGAGACATTCAGAGAATGTAAATTTTTCACGTAAACTATTATTATATTAATGCTTTGCTGAATGAATATAATTTGTAATTGGAAAATATATAAAAATGAGAAAAAGTGGACTTTTGAGTCCTACTTTATGTATTTGCCAGTCTTCAGGTTATTTTTAGGAAGCTGCAGAATGGGATCTCATTCATTACAAAGGGGAAGAAGAGAGAAAGACGGATAAATGTGTTCAGAACGACATCTTTGGTATTCATCCAACTTGGCTGCCAGCGTTCGTCAATTTTCCATATTCTCTGCCCCATTTCTCTCCTTTCGTCTACCACTTTGTAATAAAACATTGTAAGTTAAATTTGAGTGCAGCCCGTTCGTCTGCCACGAAATAGTCTGCTCTCATTTTCGCCTCGCTCCACGCAAGCCAGACTCCATTTCAAAGACACCAAATCCAAAATGATGTCATTGCTCAAAGGGGCGGAGAGGGGAGGGTGATCCTGTGTGTGTGTCTGAGAGGTGTTTTTGTTGTGTAAGCTCCATCGGGGCAGCTGCAGGGGGCATGGGGTATTAAGAGAAGGTGTCAGATTAGTCAGTATCATTGTTTAGCTTCTCAACAATGAGCGTATTGTGATGTCGTAGAAATCGGCTGGAGAGAAACAGAGAAACTTGTCGCGCTTGTGACTTCATTGTGAAATGTCTTGCCAGTGTCGTCCGGTGCTTCCTGTCTGGATATGTTCTCATATTTAGCAGCAGGTCGGCGTGTGCTATAGGGTGATATGTAGACACAGAAGGTGTGTTTGTATGTTGTGGGAGTGCGCCCGCAGGTCCATGTGTGAGAGTGTTTCTAATTCCAGTCTGTGTGGAGCGTCCGGCATCCCAGCTGTCTCCCCACCCTGGACCCTGTGGGTATAACACACTGACAGTCGTTCTCATAAGCAGGGTGTGTTTGCCCCTCTCCTAAATTCCTGTCCCTTATGTACCCTTGTGCGCTCCCATGTCGCACGGTCCCAGAGCAGCTGAAGCTTGAGCCATCAGGGTGGGATGAAGTGCTAGACTGGAGTAAAACGAGGGCCCCAGGTCCAACTGGGAATTCCTTCAGGGCTGTTGGGATGAGGGAATGGCTTCTAGATCACATCAGGTTGTCCACACTGTCCTCACCCTCGCTGCTTATATCTATACTCCCTTTACTCTTTCCATCCCTCCTGCAGTACTGCCGGTTTTTTCTATTTTTATCGACCTCTTTTTACATAGTTTGTGATCACAGCTTATACTTCACAATAACAACTGCGCAGACTATGTCATGACCTGTCCTACCCCCCACCCAAACCTTAGGGGTTTCCCTCTAACATCATCAATCTTGTGGCCTCACAGTCACATGAAGC
This sequence comes from Gymnocypris eckloni scoliostomus, assembly GCA_027564155.1. Taxonomy (NCBI): domain Eukaryota; kingdom Metazoa; phylum Chordata; class Actinopteri; order Cypriniformes; family Cyprinidae; genus Gymnocypris; species Gymnocypris eckloni. The sequence continues at coordinate 13,504,100 of CM050427.1, read as the reverse complement.
GGATTAGCACTCATTATTTTTCTTGAAGAATTAATTTATCACTCTCGCAATTAGGTAATGCAAAGTTATTGCATTGAAGTACTGTATGTTAACATTATGAATAAAAATTAATCAAATAAAAATAATACTTTGCATTAAGTCTGTTGAATTAAGTCATTTAGGGCTGCAATAAATGATCATTTTGATAATCGATTAATCTAACGATTATTACACCGATTAATCGTCAATTATTTCAATGATTAATCAGTTTGCTTTGTTCTTTTATTCAGCTTTTACAATTAGAAATAATATTGAGTTACACATTCAAACTAATTTATAAATTAAGGCAATCACTTCAGATTGAGAAAATTTCAACCAATTACATTACTCTTGTACAATTACAATTGTTATACAATTATGTTTTACAATACAAATAAATATATTTGGCACACAAAATGAAATGACAGACAGAGAGACATTCTCATTCACCGTTTAATTAGTCTTTTGTAGCCTCATACAGCTTTTTGCATTTGAGTATTTCTGTGCCATCTCCATGATCTCTAATCTAGTGTTCTATTGTTTTTTCTATTTTTCTTCCACCTTGGAGTGTACTGTGTCTGTCTGTCTGCTCAATTCCAGTTTATTTTTTTCACTAAGAGGTTGATTAAATTAGGATAACATGGTTAGACTAATCTGATGACTAAATTTCTCTAAATTGAACCTGTTCTATACATCACAAACTGGCGTTTGTGTGTATGTGCACATGTGTGTGTTATGTCATGCTCTAGCTGTTCCCATTGCCTGGTATTTTTCAGCTTTTGTGCATTACTGTGACATTCCATGGAATAGCCCACTTTCCCTTCCAGTTACTCTCAATTAGATCACTATCAGAAATAAATAGTAACTTTATGTAAATTGGGTGACCCCATTGACATTTGGAAATAATTACCAAGATACTAATCAGTGCAATCACTGGGTTTGAGAACAAGAGGTTGCTGATGCAGACTTATATTGTATTTTATTTAATTCTACATTATATATTTTTTAACAGAATAACAAATAGTTTTAATAATCTAAAAAGATTAACTAAATGTGAAACTAAAGGTTAATGCTGTAAATGTGTTTAAAACATATTGCTTTAATTTTGTGGCCAGACCAGACTCCTCTCATTCTTAGGAGAGGTGTTTGTATTCCTGTCTCTGCTCCATATGTCTTTGTGTCGGTGGTGGTGAGAGAGAACAATGCACACATTGAGTCATTCAGGTAAAGCCTGGTGGTTAATTATAAATCTACTGCTGAGATAGAGAAAATGAGAGACATGCTACCTAGTAACCAGTGTGGCAAAGGGAACGAGAGAAGAGGGGGGTAGATGAACAACCGAAACAAACAGATGAGGCTTTCAGTACTTTTTACATTTAGTGCAATCAGGCAGGGAGAAGAAAGATTAAAAGGGTTTTTTTTCTTTCTTTCTTTGTCGCTAGCCCAATGTCAACAGGTGCTCTGCTGAGGCAACAAATAGCCCTCTAAAGTCAATAATGTTCCCAGGCCTCGTGCTTGTTTTGCTGAGTGACAGCCAGTCTTTAAATGGGGGCCATTTTAGCCACAAAACACTAGTAGCACTTTACTAGTCAGTTCAGTTCCAACGACAGTCTCTCTTCAGGGGATTTTGGGGCTTTGAACCCCTCCCTCTTCCTGTCTGAGTCAAGACTGTGACTCTTAAACCAGGCGTGACTGTCTAAATGACCATTCACTGAAGGAATGAGGAAAAGTAGAGTGGGGGATGCCCCAGGCAAGCAGTCATGAATTTAATTGGCCTCAGGAAGTGCGAACGTTTAGATGAATTACACAGGTTTAGATTCATTGTTTGGTCTCTTTAGTTTTATTGTGGGTACAAATGTATTTGGTATTACTTTTTATTGTCCAGTTGTGTCTGGGATGCATGTGTCTTGTTTTAAATGAGGCAAGTAATACTGCTCACTGAAACCTAGTTTGATGTGGGTCAAGGGAGAGAGCACAAGCACCAGCAAAATGGACAACAAACCTCTTTTGTTCCTGTTAGGAGGTTTGTGTTGGAAGCGGTCGTGACAGCTGCAACCCAACTGACACAGAGGGGGAAAGAGTTTACAAGAAAGACAGAGTATTTAACTTGCTTGACATGCAGGCCACGGGGAGCGTGGAGGTTCAGAGCAGCAGTTAGATCACTGAGGACAAACAAGCCCCTCCCCCTTTTCATGCGTGAGTGTGTGCATTTTTCTTCATGCATTTGTGCTCCTTGGACTGAGTGCTAGGAAGCATGGGCAGACATGCGTTCAGTGTTTATTCTCTGCTTGAACTTAAAGGAATAGTTTACTCTCTTCATTTACTGACCCTTATTGAGATGATAAACCCATATGACTTTCTTTTTGCCACGGAGAACAAAGGAATATTTTCCTTGTAATCACAATGAATGGGCACTGAAGCCTTTTCAGCAGGGACTTTTGAGCTATTCCCCATCTTCTGAAGTCACATGATTGCTTTAAAAAAAGTTTTTTAAAAAGATATTCAGTTTGTTAATGCAAATTCATTACAGAAGTAGTAATATTCAATATGTTAGTGAATAATGATTTATATATCAGTCTGTTTGTCACACAAAGCTATTGTATAACTTCAGAAAGTTCAGAGCATAGCACAAGGCCAAGTTGGATTGCCCTTTTTACTTGGTGGTTTTCCATACTTTTTGAAATGTAATTGTTTGAAAAAGAGGCTGGAAAAAACTTTTTTTTTTGTTGCACTGAAGAAAATCATGTGGGTTTTGAATGCCAAGACGAATAAACTATCATTTTACACTGTGAAAAAGGGATAGACAGATTGTGATCTGTGCAGTAGAACAATGAAAATGTTTGGCACATAGAAATATTAAAAGCTTGCACTTTATACAGGTGTATCTCAATAAATTAGAATGTTGTGGAAAAGTTCATTTATTTCAGTAATTCAACTCAAATTGTGAAACTCGTGTATTAAATAAATTCAATGCACACAGACTGAAGTAGTTTAAGTCTTTGGTTATTTTAATTGTGATGATTTTGGTTCACATTTAATAAAAAACCACCAATTCACTATATCAACAAATTAATGCCTTCTGGAAAGTATGTTAATTTACTGTATATGTAATCAATAGTTGGTAGTGGCTCCTTTTGCTTTAATTACTGCCTCAATGCGGCATGGCATGGAGGTGATCAGTTTGTGGCACTGCTGAGGTGGTATGGAAGCCTAGGTTTCTTTGACAGTGGCCTTCAGATCATCTGCATTTTTGGTCTCTTGTTTCTCATTTTCCTCTTTACAATACCCCATAGATTCTCTATAGGGTTCAGATCTGGTGAGTTTGCTGGTCAGTCAAGCACACCAAGACCATGGTCATTTAACCAACTTTTGGTGCTTTTGGCAGTGTGGGCAGGTGCCAAATCCTGCTGGAAAATGAAATCAGCATCTTTAAAAAGCTGGTCAGCAGAAGGAAGCATGAAGTGCTCCAGAATTTTTGGTAAACGGGTGCAGTGACGTTGGTTTTCAAAAAACACAATGGACCAACAGCAGCAGATGACATTGCACCCCAAAATCATCACAGACTGTGGAAACTTAACACTGGACTTCAAGCAACTTGGGCTATGAGCTTCTTCACCCTTCCTCCAGACTCTAGGACCGTGGTTTCCAAATGAAATACAAAACATGCTCTCATCTGAAAAGAGGACTTTGGACCACTGGGCAACAGTCCAATTCTTCTTCTCCTTAGCCCAGATAAGACACCTCTGATGACAACTGTAGCCAAATTCCTTGACACGTCTGTGTGTGGTGGCTCTTGATGCCTTGACCCCAGCCTCAGTCCATTCCTTGTGAAGTTCACCCAAATTCTTGAATCGATTTTGCTTGACAATCCTCATAAGCCTGCGGTTCTCTCGGTTGGTTGTGCATCTTTTTCCTTCCACTCATCTTTCTGTGGCTTACCCTCCTTGTGAAGGGTGTCAATGATTGTCTTCTGGACAACTGTCAAATCAGCAGTCTTCCCCATGATTGTGTAGCCTAGTGAACCAAACTTAGAGACCATTTTGAAGGCTCAGGAAACCTTTGCTTGTGTTTTGAGTAGTGATTGACCGATATTGATTTTTTTTTATAACCGATACCGATTATTTGCATGTTTTTGTACCTGATAACTGATATGCAGAACCGATATTTATTTACTGTTATAAAGTAAATAAATAACAGAGTTAAGTCCATTCTTCGCTTTGGTTTTTCCTCCTTTCAGTCATCTTAACAACAACAAAAAACTGTTGAAAGAATGTTAATTTTCATGTAAAATGTAATCTTCAAATTACCACAATAAAAACATTTTATTTATAAAAAGCATCATTAGCAACACTGATATTAACAGTAAGCAAAATAATGTCTAATGTATTCAAATGGAGAAAATAAAGGACAGAAGTCATATCAACTTCATTTTAAACTACAGTTTTAGGTTTAAACGCTGTTTAATAGGCTAAAGAGTGAATAATAATTCACTGGATAATGTTAATTCACTGAATAATATTCTCTGGAATATTGAAATAAGCTATAACAAACAAAACATCGTATTTTATTGCATTTCTTAACTGGCATGTTTTATCAGAATTATTAAAATGTTTTTGTCATTCTAAATTATGAAAACTGCTGACAGCGCGGTTTATCTATTTACACAGAACTATACTCAAACTGAGATCGCTTGCGGAGATAATAATTAATTTCGATAGAGATTTATTTAGATATTTATTGGCGAAATAATGGTTCTATAGTAAATGTTAATATAATTCAGCGTGTTTCAAACAAGTTAATCTTGTATAAAGTTACATGCGGTGGTCGTGCTGGAGCTTCTCCTGAGTGAACAGTACCCACTGCTCCAGGTGTGTGTGCACTTGGATGGGTCAAATACAGAGAACACATTTCACTGCTGGTTATACTCTGTATAATTATGTATGTGACAAATACAAAATAAAATAATGATAATCATAGATAAAAGAACCAAAGACTTAAACTACTTCAGTCTGTGTGCATTGAATTTATTTAATACACGAGTTTCACAATTTGAGTTGAATTACTGAAATAAATTAACTTTTCCACAACATTCTAATTTATTGAGATGCACCTGTATTCGCATTTCATGTTGGTCTGGGTCGGTGGACACTTTTAAGCGGAATGTTAATTCATTTCATGTTACGTTATCCTAAAGCCCCTCATCAGAGGCCCCAGCCCCCCTTATGGTCTCTCCTGACAGGATTGTGTTACAGAAGAGTAGCAGGAATGCACAAGTGGGGTGTTTGAATATGGCAGACTTTTGTATGTCCTCCTGTATTGTTTTGCTTTTACAGAGGGCCTATCTGAAAAAAGGAGGGAGGGAGGGGACAGAACAGTAAGAGGCAATTTGTGCAGGGGATTTTTGCTTCCACGTATGGCAGTTTATTTAAAGGGGTAAAGAAAGGCAGCCGTTATTTCTTTAATTCCCTCTCAGAAGCTCCCTCCTCTTTCAGTTTGACCACTCCCACTTTAGTTATCACTTTCACACTCACTTTTCCTGTCTGTCTATTGTGATCTTGAGTTTTTTTTTGCCCCAAGCATTTTCTCTTTTTAAGTAGGAGTGTTTATCACAGCTGATTCAGGTTTGGATTACAGCAAAGTGATGACTATAACAAATACAAAATTGAAATGAGCTGTATCAGTCATACAGTTAACTCATTGAAGCTCACTGCAAACAAAAACTCTTACTCTTAAAAACCTCTTTTCAATACTATTTTGCATTTACAAAGATGGTTTATGTAGTGCTTAGTTTGCGATAAGCTGCTCCCGTTATCCAGTGATTCTGCAGAAACACGTCAGATCCCAGGATTGGGTAACTCCCACTGACTCCCTGGTCCCTCCTCCCACACACTTTATCTTGTGCTCACTCCTCTAGCCTTGTCTCGTGTGTTTTTTTGGAAGGGGAAACCGGCATGATTGGACCACTTCCTGTGTTTTAATACCATAGCAGGAAACAGAACAAACGGAGCTGGATTCAAACAAAAACAGAGAGAGAAAGAAGGGAGAGAGAGAGCAAGAGAAAAGAAGAGAGCAGAGCGTGTGTGTGAGAGAAAGGGGGAGTGAATGGGAGAGGAAAACTGGGCGATTTTTTTTTTAGCAGCTGCAAACCATTTCAGCTGTGTAGTGGCTTTAGAACAGACGCAGAGAAAAGTGTGTATGAGAAAGAAAGTCTGCAAAAGAAAAAAACAGAAAAGAAGAGCAAGGAGCTTGCGTGGAGCCTAGCTGAGCTCTTGTGTTTGGAATACTGAAAAAAATAAGGGAAGAAGTAGCGTAACCGGGGATTGTCTGGAAATCACAGTGCCTGAAGTGCAAGGCAGCACTTGGAATGAAGCTCTGTCTGGGTCACTGCCTGGATACAGTCCCCTAACTCTCGACTATCTCACCGGCTGCACTGGACTCATTGGATCTCCATACCCTCAACACTCCTGGACATAGATACCTTTTGGACCCTTGGATTTTCCCGCAAGCTCTGGATGAAAGGATTCCCTAAAATAAATTCTTATTTTTTTCTTGTTCAAAGAACATATTTTTACTTTTAATATGAAATGAACATGTCGCAAAGAGTGCTGGATTTCATTTATTTCAATCCCTCATGCTCCGTCTGCTGAAGAGGACTAGATAAAAGAGGAGGATGAGGTATTTCAGGCACAGATGGCTTCTCTTCCTGACATGCTCTATTAATGCTTCATTATAGGATTAAAAAGCGGAAGCAGAATTTAATAATACACGGCTGGAACACTGGTAGGACTGTCGGAAGAGTGAGTCTGTTATGGTTTTTATGACTGTTTGATTAAATATACTTTAGTGTTATCTAAGTTTACAGCGTGTTTATTTTTTTTGTCAAGATGCCTTGATTTTGGACATTCTTCCAAGGAATTATGGCTACTACATTATGTACGTAGAAGAAAAAGGGAGATGAGAGACAAAATCTCTTGACTGGCACTTTTTGTTTTTCTTTGCTGAACTCTGTTTTATGTAACAGAGTGTGGAGTTCTCACCTTAAAAGGAGCCTCATACAGCATTGACTGCTGCTCTTGGAGATGGTGAAAGTAGCTGAAGCCCCGCTTTGATTTTTCCTGTTGTGGCAGCGGGAAGGAGAGTTAAGAGGAAGCAGCACTAAGGAAGGAAAGGATTTTGAGGGTTTAGGACTCAGCGGTCCATAAAGGAAACAAAGGAATATTGTCCATGAGGGATGTTATTATCCTGCTATGGATTGTGCACGTCTGATTCAGACACTTACCAGCCATTTTGAATATTTTTACTAATATTTAATATGTTACATCAAAGATTTGTCTGTGCAAAAGAGACACTACTAACGCATATCAGCATTGCACGTGCAGATGCCGCCATGTAGCTCTGAATCGAGGGCTCGTACCTTTTCTTACATGGATTTTTATGCTGGATGTTAAGCATCGTAACACATTGTATACAGAGAATTCAAGGCATGACCATGTATGCCTTTATTACAGGACTCATGGGTGAGCTATTGAAGTAGTTCAGAACCTCACTATTGCTCACAGCAGGCTTTGTTAGTGGAATAGTAACCATTCCATCTCAGCCCCTTGAGGGCGCTGTGGTGTGGGATGGGAAAACCTCTGAGCCGCCCGGACTGCTTGCGGCAGAACCCCAGGTGCCTTGGGAAGGGTGACGATGAGGATGCATACATTGAGGACTGCTATGTACCCCAGCGCTCAATTTACGACACTATGCGCATCAATGAGCAGATTGATCAAGGCTCAAAGCTCAGCCAGCCTTCTCGCAGCACTCTGGGCTCAGGGGGCGGTGAGGGGAGTACACTTTCCAGCAATGGGACATTGGGAGCCGACATAGGTGGAGTATTTGTTGCACGGGGAGGGCCTGCAGATGCAGGTGTGAAAAAGCTGGATGAAAGAGTTATTTTTGATGCTCTGAAACTCACTAGTGACCCTCAGAGTATGTCACCTGTCGGAGGAGTCGGCTCTTCAGTGGTCATTCCTTCATCAAATTCAGCTGCCGTTGGGGCAGCTGTTGTGACCAAAAGGCGGCACCAGGGCAGTGACAAGAAGGACAATCCAAATCGGCGCTCCTGGAAAGCTTTCATGCCCCCTACTTATCCTGAGTTTGCAGAACGTTTAGAGCTTTCACCTGGAGAGAGTGGAGAGAAGCGTCTGTCTGGGGCTGGAATCCCAGTCTCTCTTCTCCATCCTTTACCATCTTTACTAGCCTCTTCTATTCCTTCTACACCATCGACACCTTTGGCACCACCTTTCTCACCTTCCCCTGCCTTACCTGGAGGTCCTCAAACCCCACCTGTCTCTAGCTCTCCATCTTTTACTCCCACAGTTAGCCCTGTTCCTTCTCATCTTTCTCATCTGCTCAAACAAAAACAGTCCCTCCAGCTGCACTCTCACAAACCAGCTACCGCCCTGTCTTCTCCCTCGAAAGAACAGCCACCCTCAGAGACTACTACTTTTGCTCATTCAGACTCTCCACAACCTAGCCCTAGTATCTCTCAGGCTGAGAAAAAGAGAGGTGAGCAGAGAAAACAAACTCAAGCCCTAATGTGTGTTAGAAGTATATCCGAAGAACTACCACAAAACTGGGATACTACTGCAGCTAAAACCTCTGATAATGAGCGAGACTCACCCCTACTGGAAAACGACCAAGACACCACTCCGCTAATACCCCCAAAACCTGTATTTTGTCCCCCCACTAAAGCCCGTACCTGGCCCCGTAGGATGAGGGGTAGTAAAAGGTCACTGGGCCATGGGAGGATTCTTCCTATTCTGCCTCCGCTGCCCCCCATTCTTGGTGAGGAGAGTGATGAGGAATCTTTGTACCTGTTGGATCCTCCATCACCTTTCCTGCAAGAAGGAGATGGACTTAATTATGGGGGGTTGCCCCTGTCTCCCTGTATCAGTCAAGAGGGTGGTGAGGAAGGTTTATTGGATTGGCCTCCTCCTACTGGCGGGCTACGAGAAAAGACCGCCTCAGAACTTTGCTTTGAAGAAGATGAACGCAGAATCTTGGAGGAGTTGGAGGAGGAGGATGAGATGAATAGAGAGCAAGAAAAGAAAGAAGTGGAAGAGAGACTAGAGATGGAGGAGAGAAACTGGCAAGCGGTGTTGAAACTGGAGAGCAGTGAAACAAGTGGTATATCTTGGGAGGTAGAAGAGGACGAATCGCAATTACAGGACTGGGAGACGCAACAACTTGCATCCTCAGGCCACTGGCCCCTTTTGATGCCACCTGTAGGATTTGGAGGCTCAGAGGCCCACAGTGCTTCCCCCTGCCCCAGCTCAGAGGCAGGTTCAGATGAACTCTTTCTTGAACTGGAAAGACAGTGTTTGGAAGAGGACACAAACAAATTAACTGTTTCTGAGCAGAGGGATCTTTCTCATACTTCTGAATACTTGGATACCTTTGACAACCTGCTTGTGCTGAAAATAGATAAAGTTGATGCCAAACATGAATGTGATATCAAAGAGCTGTATGATGAAGATTGTGCTGTGATGTCAGCACATGATGTCACAGATCATGTAGAGCACACAGATCCGACTGAGCCATGTGTAACACAAATGAATAACAATTTTACAGAAAGTACGCAAAGCTGTTTTTCGGTTGAAGATATTGACCAAAGTCCAGACCAACTGCAAAGTTGTCTTTCCTGTAATAGTGAGGGTAATAATCATGATCAGGATGATTATAATTCATACATAGTTGATGCAGATGCTTTAGATTCTGAATCCAGTGGCATTCAAACCTCACACCAAGATGGGACTGTGCCATCCGATGCATTTCAAACTGTGAGCTATGAGCAACCAGAGAGTGATTCAGATTTAGGCAGTGGAGCTTCATCAGATCATGAGCAGAAAGAGGATGAGGAGATAATGAAACAAGATGAGACATCTGGCATTCATATCTCCTTGCAGCATGGACTTCTCCGCTTAGATAATTTGAATGCAGATCCTGAATGCAATGTGAATCTTGTCATATTTACGACTGATTTAGAAGGGGTGGAAATCGAGGACAGTATTCATCAGTCCCCAGAGTTCTCTGTTTTGAAAGATGAGGCAGAAAGGGAAGTTAAGAACAGACACTATGAGACTGTATCTCATGAGGATGCAGTTTCCTCTGAGCCTGCTCAAGTAACTATGGAAATGACCTCTGACCAAGAAGGATCTTCTTCAATATCAGAGAAAAAAGAAGAGATTCCAGTCTCTCTGGAAGTATTTGTTCAAGAGGAGGTGTCTTCACATGAGTGGGAAGTAACAGAGGCTGTTCAGGGAACCACAAGTACACCAAATTCAAGCTCCTTATATCCCCAGTTAGACTCTCCGAATATCAGTATTGAATCTGCTCCACCTTCCCCTCTGCCCGTGTCAACCACTAAACATGAGTCAAGAACAGCAGTACTTGACAGCAAAGATGCTGGTGCTTTTGTTGCAACAGACAGTTTTGTTTATTTAGCTGTGGCTGTGCCACCTCAGTATCCTCAGGATTGCCCCTCATCTCCATCAGTGGAATCAGCCCCTCCGAGCCCCCTCCCAAAATGCTGCCCTGAGGCAGAGGAAGGGGCATTTCTCTCCTCCGATAGTTTTGTTTACCTGGCAGCCCCTGAGCGTCTTTTGTCTGATGGGGGCTCTGCTTGTGAAGACTGTCAGGATTTGGACTCTGAGTCAGAGGAGACCCAATCAGGTGTTGATTTTGTACTTGGATCAATGACTGGGGATAGTGAATGGGACTCAGATGGTTCAGGCTTAGACCCTGTGCACCAACAGAGAGACCAGTGGGACCAACTAGAGCCAGGTCTTTTACATGGCCTTTTTAACGAGGGCGAGAATGAGGCAAGCTCTCAGGAGGCTGTGGAATCACGTGACCATGACTGTGAGGACACCTGTGAAACAAGTTCTGTGGAAGAAATCTCACCACTAAAACATGACCTTGATTTGGACACAAAGGTAAAAAAAAAATAAAACTTCCTCTAGTTTATTGTTTAAAGTGGTCAGTGCAAAGGTAACTTTTGTTTATAGTTTCAGTCAGTTTATAGGTTGAGTATATTAAATACTATACAGCAGTGATCCTTAAACCGTGTTCTGTGGGATAAGTTGACTATCTAAATATTTACATTTTATTTTAAATAAATAAAATGATTGTTAATGACAAAAACAACCAAAATTAAATTAATCTCATAATTTATAACAGCGAATTAACAGATTAAATCAACATTTAATTGTGATAGTGTTTCTGTCAGTTATGCTTCAATCTAAAAGGTATTTTGACTTTTAGCTAGCGAACATTTAGCTAATATAGCTCTTTTATACTAAGGGACATTTTTTTGCCTCTTTGGTACAGACCCAGCTGTTGGTAATAGGTGGTGATTTCCCCTCAGATTCGTTTTTTAAGTGCTTCTTGACCTGAAATAGTTTGACATACACTGATTTAGAATCACCTCACCAATATCCCTGTAAAGTCTACTAATGTTGTCCTTGAGGGTTTTTCCTGAAGATCTTTGTGGTTGTTATTTGCTAGTGTTCAGTCAGAGAAATAACGAGATTTAGCGCTGTAGTAAATGTTGTCCTAGTTGTATAATAGGGTTCAGTGGGGCTAAAGGTATCTTAAGGTAATTGTGCTTTTACTACTGCCAGTGTATATTGCAGAATTATTTTTATTGAATTTATTGAACAATGATGCAGCAACACATTTTGTAAGAAAATTGGTTGTTTTGTTTAAAAATCTGTATGACAAAAATGTATGTGGTGGCAAGGGGGTCCTTTAACCCCATATTTGTGGCTCACCAGCATGGGGCAAAAAGGCAAAAGGCACCCAGTATCGATATAAATATACAAATATAGCTTATATAGTTTTGCATAACATAATAAAAGTTACTACTTATTAAAAACCATTTCTGTTTATTTTTGATAAGTAAATTAATAGAATTTTGTTAAATACATACACTGTCATTTAAATGTTCATTTTAAAAATATAGCAAAAGTATTTTACAATGTAAAGGTTCTAAAATATTTTACAGTATTTTAAAGAGATCCCATAATCATTGGGAATGGTTTTAAAGTAGTAACAATACAAATAATATTTTATTATATGGTATTAATAATATAATATTTTATAAATAATATAATATAAATAATATGGTTTCAGTATTATGGTGATTATCTCTAAACTGGACACCCCAATTCATTCATGTCATGCCAACCAATGGGAAAGTGTTTGAGCTATTTATTATCATGTTAATTATTGTGCCTTTGTTTAACCCCAACCGCAGGGGTGCTTTTACCCCCAAATACCATACTTCTACATATTCCTCAGTTATTGAACAGCTGTTGATTTAATTACCTTGAACAAAACTGAAGCACATTAAAAAGATCTTTGTGTCAGTATATATTTTATAATTTTATCAATTCTTATTTGCTACATAAATCTACAATATTTTAAGAAACATTAAATATAAGATCAAATTAGCACACAATAAACTTTGTGTTGCTGCCCGTGATCGTGCCAAGGATCAGCCAAATTTTCATATGCATAGTGAAAGTGCTCCTGAATTTTTGTGTTATATAGAGAATAAACCCAAATTTACACCACAAATGTGCAGTGAATGGGTTAATCTTCCAGCATATTTTAGCATTGATCCTTCCGGCTGGCCGTTAAGAGCGTGTTTGTGTTTAGATTGAAGGGATATGTGTGTGTGTTTTTGTTCATGGAGATCCAAGCACATCCAAGTCTTCTTTTGAATGACTGGTTAATCCATGTTTGTAAATGTCTGGAAGGATTCCAGATGTCTATATAGGTAGAAAACTTTGAGTGCATGGTATGTGTATGTATCCTGGGATTCTTTGTCTATTGCAGTGATGATCACATGAACACAAACATGCGCACGGAGTTCAAATGCATGCTTCTAAGTAGTCAAACCCTAGTGAACGTTTGTGTATTTGGTTACAGGCAAATGGGCTTGTGCACACATTTGCATGGGTTTGCCTGTTTGAGCACTGCTTTGTCTAAGTGAGCACACTGTGTATGTATTCGATTTGGGAGTAAAAAAACAGACAGGAATGTTTTTTGTAAATACATGTTAGATTTCTTGACATAACGTTAGTGTGCGCTTGACATTCTCTCTCTCGGCTGCCGTGACACGGCTGGTGCCTGCTTTATTTCACAATGACAGTGGGGGGTGGCCGAGAGACTGCCTGTTAGTTCTTAAGTCCTGTTACTGGATAGTTATTGCATTACTGTCTCTATCAGTTTGACTGGTCATCCACATCTCATTTGACCCTCAGCCTTCTGTCTTTCCCAAATCTGTCTTTCTGCATGGTCACTCTCAAAACTCCCCATCCCTTCTGATGTAATCAGATGAAGAAACCCTGTCAGCCTGGGTTTGGGTAGAGAGGATTATAGCAACTGATGGACTGAACAGGAAAATAATATTTAAACTCAGTTGGGACTGAAAAATTAAAAGAGCAGAACAAAATGACTGATTTGAGAGAGGGTTTAAAATCTCTTCTCACGTCAAATCCCCCTCCTGCAGTCTGATGGTACTGCAATTGAGATAAGGAAGTGAGAAATAAACATCAGCCTCTATAAGAGAACACACAAACACTGTAGAAATATAAATAGATGATAAGGGCATGTCAGTCTTATCAGTGCAAGGCCAGACTCTCACCCTCATAATGCTCAAAGTCGAGGGAGTCAACCACAGACTTCTGGAAAGATCTTTGTAAACTTTTGGAGCAGCTCTCCGTAACGGGCCGTCTCCAGTGAAATTGCACACTTGCAATGGGGGCTGATTTAGAGGGCAAAGTTGGAAGATTTTGCAACAGCCTGATCATGAATGAACAAAGAGTCTCTATGGCAAAACAGCTGGTATTACTTAAAATAAGAGCTGCATAAGGCATCAGAAGAAACGTCTGACGCAGCATCTGAAACCCACAATCAATTTTGAGTCTTTTAGAGACGGTCAGGTAAGCAAACGCACCAACTGATATCAGTGGAAAGGAAGAGCAATCAGGGAGGGAGGGAACACGGATGTTATGGCCTATGGTAACAGCGGGTATATATGATTGTTTGGATAGTGATGCCAGTGAAAGACAGTGTGTGGGGAAACACCTGCGATAAAAGACTGTTGCAAACAAAGGAGTTTGAACAAACCCTGCATAACAAAGCCATAACAAAGCAGTCACATATGCTGCGAACTCATTGACTATGTTTTTAACATAATTTGCTCAGTATTTATTAATGGGACCATGTGAATTATATCCTTGTTAGAACATTTGGGTCAGATAAAATGAAGTCGTCCGAAATCCTTTGAAAAGGAAGCAGAAATAAAGACAAGGAACTGCGAGGCCGGAAAAACACAGGAGGTGAAAGCAAAGACAGGAAGTGTAGGACTGGAGAGAGAGTTTTGGAAAGTCTCTATACAAGAAATGTGCTAACGGTTATGCTATATTTGTCAAACATAAAAATACCTTGAAATTTACATTAAATCATTCACGAAGTGTAGCCTACATTTTGTCAAGCATTGTAACATACATGCATTTTTTTTCCAGTCAGCAACACAGACATGTAAAATACAGTACCAGGCAAAAGACACTTCAAAATGGCAATAAAGCAATCCAAATTATGAAATAATGCAAATGGAATTATGGGAAATATGCATGATCAAATGTTTTTTTTATCAAAATCAAGTCATTCATTAAAAATCTCAACTGTTTTGTATGAAATTCATACATAAGCACAACTTAAGTCTCAAAAGGCCTTTGAGATAATGAGAAACATATATTTATTTGGGTGTGTCCAAACTTTTGACTGGTACTGTAATGTAGTCTGATTGATTTTATCTTGCCTTGAGCAAAAATTGCATGAGAATAATTTCTCTTGATGCTTTCAGATACAGAACAAGGTTTAGAAAGCTCAGCAAAAATCAGCACATAGTGTGGGTGATATAGACTAGCTGGCTATTATAATATTTTCTTTACTAAAATCTGGGCATAGCCGCTTAGGCAGTATGGAGTTGTGGTTTGAACTGAAGCGAGAGAAACAAAAGACTCCAATGGCAGTGATGTTGTGGGTTGGCGGTAGGATGGAATACTGCCAGTACGTTAGCTAAAAGTGATCTGTGGGGGTTTGAGTGAGAAACAAAATAATTTAAAGTTTGGTGACAAAAGAAACCGAGAGTGCTGGAGAGATATGTGTGAAGCAGTCGCTCGTGTGTCTGTGCGTGCGTGACCGGTCTGTTGGCCAGATTGGTCGAGAGCATTTCAGTGGAATGACTGGCATCCTAAATATTTTCCAGAAGCCTGCATTACAAGAGTCAAATGCTCTCTGAGAGAATGAGTAAGGAGAGGAGAGATTCTTGTTTGCACTGACCTCTTTCTGTTGTATGGATATGTATAGCTACGTCCTACTTACATGTGGATGTGAGCATCTTTGTTTCGATTTCAGCGTTCTGACTAAATAAGTTCCCTCTCTTCCTGTTGTGAATTGTTGGTCATAGCATATATAATATAGGTATATAATTAACAGCTTTCCCTTTGATTTGGCCACACGAGTTGTGCCGCAGATGCAGATGAATGGTGTTATTTCTGTGCTGGTGGGTGAAAAGTGCCACATGTGATGAATGATCAGGATTAAAAACGGGAAATGGCTCCAAGTATACACACCGAGGAGGAGGAGGCGGCCTGGATGATGGATTCAGGATAATGTTAGACAGGATATAGAGAGACAAAAGGGGCCCAAACACTCTCTTCGTTGCATAGACACGTACATTCTCACAGTCACATATACTGTCGACAAGAGGGTGGAGCAGGTTGAAGTTGCGGTTCATTGTTTTGAGGCCAACAGACATCCTGTTTGAAGCAGGAATGAAGCCCCTCGCTACAAGGCAGCTGCAAACAAATGAAAACACACTCACACACAGTGGATTCAGGATTTAGGATTTCTCTTAGCTTTATACATGATTGCCTTTTCCTTCATCTAACGCTCAAAATTCATCTTTAAAAACGAATAATTAAGTTACACTGTTAAATTGTATTCTTTATCTTGAAATGAAATACATTTTTCACACTGTAGTGTACATTTTATGTTGGGATGCCTAAATTTGCATTTAAAATGCAATAGAACTGAGGGCATAGGTCACATAACAAAGCCAACATAGCGGATGTAGTACGTCAGAATTGAATTCATGCTATATACTTTATTATTGGTTGTGAACTTCATTCTTCATTTATTGCAGAAAGTATTCAGACAAAATGTGATTTCGGAATTTAGTAGCAGCCATAAAAATTGAAATAATTATGAGCTTATTGGTATAGAATTTAAATATTGGTGCATCCCTAGTGCAGAATAGTGAAATTGTGCAATCCCTGGTGAAGTTGCATTGAGGTCCAAATCCATTCTGGTGTATAATGCCCACTTTTTGTGATCCAACCAATTACAATTGGTTGCACTAAAGTGCTTTTCCTGATGAATATTCTGTTTCTTGAGAAGTCACGTTACAAAATTAAAATGGATTTTATGTTGACTTTGGTAACTGCCTGGTCATGGCATTGGTTAGGGGTATTTGACAACCTGTATGCGGTGAACCAATGTGTTGGATATTCTGTCAGAGCTGTAGTGTTGGGCTGTTGGGGAAATAAAGCTGTACAGTGTTGCTGCCAAGGCACTGTATTTAATTTCAGTCAACGTGTGGGGGCTGAAAAACACTTCTGCATTTATAACTAGTCATGCCACCATTATCACGTTGTTGGGTTTGTACAGTCTTGACCTGTTTAGACAGGTCTGTTTAGATAATTCTATCATATCACCTGCCTAGTAGCAGAACAAGTTTCCAGTAATATACTCAAGTCATTTGTTCTCTCTCTTTCATTCACTCTTTAGGCCGTCGAAAGGGAGCAGATAGACAGCATTCAGCCCAAACTGCAACATGTCAACGCTGTGGGACAAGGTCTTATCCAGAGTGCAGCCAAACACACTGACACTCAGGCCCTGGAACATGACTTGGAGACCACCAACCTGCACTGGAACTCCCTCAACAAGAGGGTAAGCTTGCATCAATTTTGAGCCTTTTTTAGTTGACTGATAGAAGTGTATTAATTAAATATATATTAATTCACAGGTTGCTGAAAGAATCGCACAGCTGCAGGAGGCCCTGTTGCACTGTGGGAAGTTTCAAGATGCTCTGGAGCCACTCTTGAGCTGGCTGAGTGATACAGAGGAGCTCATAGCCAATCAGAAACCTCCGTCTGCTGAGTACCGTGTGGTGAAAGCACAAATTCAGGAGCAGAAGGTTACATTTTAATCAAATTTTAATTAATCACTTTTTAAAGGACTTTCGATACTTCAGTAAAACCGAAAAATTATTATATTATATTATTATAATTTTTAGAAAAATTATTTTGTAATGGCTTTAAAGTAGCTGCAATTGAAAGACTTTGAGATCCCTTGATTTTGAATAAGACTAATTAGACTAAGTTATCATGCTAGATTAAAAAGTAAATAATAATTCAGGTTTAAGTACATTAATTGAGGTTCCATATTATTCCTAGCTGCTGCAACGGTTGCTGGATGACCGCCGTGGGACTGTAGAGATGATCAGGGCAGAAGGAGAGCGTATCGCTGCTACAGCCGAGACACAAGATAGAGACAAAATCCAGAATCAACTTGAGAGCCTTGGAGAGAGATGGACAAATCTGCTGGAAAAGGCCAGCGCAAGGTAAATCATTGTCCATATTGCTTTGATCCATAATCAAAGCAATATGGACACCCAGACACAGCCATAAAATCTCTTAATCGAATCTCTTACTCAGAACTCAATCACTCGGTTGTTTTACAAGGCTATAAAAACAGAGTAGTCATAAGAATATAACACAGATTTCCTCCTCACCTCATGTCCTCAGGCAGCGGCAGCTAGAGGAGCTGCAGGGGTTGGCTCTGCAGTTCCACGAGGCAGTGGAGCCGCTCGGTGAGTGGTTGAGCGTAACAGAGAGACGCCTGAGCTCCGCTGAGCCAATGGGAACCCAGACCTCCAAAATCACACAGCAGATTGTAAGGCACAAGGTAGAGTATACACCTAACCTGTTCCTGTGGCTCAGTGGTTAGAGCATTGCGTTAGCAGCGCAAAGGTTGTGGGTTTGATTCCCAGGGAACACATGTACTGACAAAAATATGTATAGCCTGAATGCACTGTAAGTCGCTTTGGATAAAATCATCTGATAAATGCATAAATGTAAATTTAACCTGGGAGAGATGTCACCTAGGCGTCTGTTGCCAGAATTGTTGCTGCCGAACCGAGATCTATCATGTTAGCAAGCGATTTTCAAAGTGTCAAGCATCATTAGACTGACTAGAGATGCAGAGGAGAGAACAGATTGTCAGTCTCCTGTGGTTATAAATGGACTGGTAGGAGGGCAGTTATCTAAGAAGGCATAACATTCAGATCGTGATCCTGCCCACATCCTTTCCATTTTGCAGTTTAATTTCATTATGATTTTGTGTTTCCATCTCATCTTGTGTTGAATCACATATTATTTTTTGCTCACATCAGTTAATTATGATTTGTCCTTATTATCCATTTTCATGTTTGTTTATGTTTGCCTTGTCTTTTTTTCTTCTCCTTCTACTCATCCAATCACGTCTCCTCTTTACTCTGGGCTATAATCCCAGGCTCTCCAAGAGGAGATATCCTCTCGGGATAATGATGTAAACCATCTTGAGGCTCTCAGTCAATCGCTGCACCCGCTCAGCTATTCGGCTGATCGTGATTGGCTGGGCGAACGTGTGGCGGCAGTGCGCAGCGGGCACACGGAGCTACGCGATTGGTGCGGTCAGAGAGAGGTCATGCTGGAGCAGGCCCTGGCCAATGCACAGCTATTTGGAGAGGAAGAGGTGGAAGTCCTTAACTGGCTAGCTGAGGTGGCCCAGAGACTGGCCGAGGTCTCAGTGCAGAGTTATCAGCCGGAGCTACTAGAGCAGCAACACAAACACACACTGGTATGATTCTGAAGGTCATAGCTGCCCAGGATCAACAATACCGTATAAGTCAGTTTAGAGAATATGAATATTTCCTTCATAAAAAAACTGGCACTTAGTAAGTTCAGAGCTACACTAGGTCTGTCATTCAGTTAAAATTGATTGTGATATTCTGATTAAATAATAAAATGAATTGCATATACCAATGCAGTGTATTTTATTTTATTTATTCTGTTTTATTTTATGTGATATCCCCTTGAATTATGTTCAGAGTTAATGTTTATATTGCTGGTTCCCTATAGGCTCTTAATGAAGAGATTATCAGCAGGAAGAAGACAGTGGACCAGGCCATTAAGAACGGACAGGCTCTGCTCAAACAAACCACTGGTACTTTTCCATCCAGCCTCTGTGTTCATTGGTGTATCAACAAATTCCTGCTTTGACTGCGATCATGTTTTTTCTCTGTGACAGGTGAGGAGGTCCTGTTGATTCAGGAGAAGCTAGATGGCATCAAAAGCCGCTATGCAGAGATGACAGCGGGCAGCAGCAAAGCCCTCCGTACTCTGGAACAGGCCCTTCAATTGGCCACGCGATTTGCTAGCTCACACAATGACATCAACCAATGGTTGGATAGGGTGGAGGCGGAGCTTAACAACATTGAGCCAGACACGACACCCGCCTATCAGGACAGACAGAGGGTGAGGATGTCTACTGTTTTATCTCTTTTTAGTACTAATGAATCACTTTTTACTTTTTGTTTTTGCTAAAGCAAATAAATGTTTTATGTCTTCAGTGGAATTCATTATTGTATACTGTGTCTATGTTTGGCTCAGGAGCTGAAGTGCGTCTGCTGAGAAGAGGTTAGTTCTGGACACAGTGAACGAGGTGGGCAGTGCTTTACTGGATCTGGTACCCTGGCGTGCACGAGAAGGCCTGGATCGCCTGGTCGCCGATGCCAATCAGCGTTACCGCCAAGCCGATGAGACCATCACACAGAGAGTGAAGTTAGTGCAGGCTGCCATCCAAAGGTCACAGCAGGTACTGCAGCAAATACTGTTCATATATGTATGATCAACACGGAGTCAAAACCTAAACTTACTTAAAATGTAACATTATTATTTCCATACCTTGCAGGCATTAGTATTTTCTTTTAGGAAAATCAAATGTAATTTTATATAATTATTTTACAATTTGTCATTTTGTTTTTAGAATGATGTAATACTTTAAAGAGCATACAAATTGCTATAATAATTTAAAATAATAAAGGTAACACTTTAAAATAAGAACCAATTCTCATTATTAACTGGTTGCTTATTAGCACGCCTATTAATATCATATTGACTGTGTATTAATACTTATAAAGCGCATATAGGTAACCCTTTAATATAGGGACCAGTTCTCAATATCAACTAGTTTCTTATTAGCATGCATATTTAAAATGTTGGCTGTTTATTAGTACTTATAAAGCACATATTGTGCATGATCATATTCTACATCACTAATCCTACCTAATACCTCATCTTAACAACTACCTTACTAAGTATTTATATATGCAGCAAATTAGGAGTTTGAGGCAAAAGTCATAGTTAATGATTTGTTAATGGTGAGCATATTACATTAAAATAAAGTGAGTCCAAAATAATAAGTACATTTGCAACTTTAACATACATTTTAAAATATTATTAATGTTTAACAAGTTGTTGCTTAAGCAAAGTTAGATTTTTAGGATGGAGCCTCTGTCCATGATTTACTTTCAATTTGTAAATATGTTTTCTGTCATACTTCTTTTTGTTGACCGTGTATTTGTGTGTGTTATTGTTTCAGTATGAGGAGGCAGTCGATGCAGCTGACCTGGGTCGGAGAGACAGAGAGGAAGTTGACGTCTCTGGGGCCTCTGAGTCTGGAGCCTGATGTGACTGTGGCTCAGCTCCAGGTGCAGAGAGCCTTTAACATCGACATCATCCGTCACAAAGACACCGTGGACCAACTCCTTAAGACACGAGAGGACATCCTGGAGAGCTGCAGCCAACAACAGAGAGAGGCTTTGAAGGTTAGAGACAAAAAAAGAAGAGAGAGAGGGATAATGTTCAGAATATGCTTGGTAATTATTCCTCTGCGAAAGGTTAGATCAGGAAAATTGAATTAAATGTGACTCTGGCATTTTCTGGCGGAGATTTGATTTGTTGAGTCATGTTGGGGACAAACGACAGTGCAAGCTTGTTTTTTCAGTCTCTAAAGATTAATTTGGTTGACCCGATAAAACCTCTTTCTGCTTCCTCCTGTAGATGAAGACGGACTCTTTAAGTGCTCGTTATGAAGCAGTAAATCAGAGTCATGCTGAGCGCTTCTCAGCTCTAGAGCAGGCTCAGGTGCTAGTAGCGCGGTTCTGGGAGACGTATGAGGAACTTGAACCCTGGCTGGGCGAGACAGAGACTCTGATTACCCAGTTACCCCCTCCTGCCATCGACACAGATGCACTCAGACAACAGCAAGACCAGATGAGGGTGAGTGGGCAGTATGCAAGCAAAGGACCTGAGTCCAATTTGCTCCTTTGTGCCAGATGATGCATTCAAGTCATGATGGAAAGATCGTATTTATGTATTGAACGCATATGTCTGTCACCACAGTATAAATTACAAGTTAGGATTTTCTTTGGATTTTCTCAAATCTAAGTTTGGGTTGTGTCATTGAATGCAGCATCTGCATTAATAGTAAAACAAAATCATTTACAATCTAGCTTGCATTCACAAAATCCAATGTATTGTGCAATTACAATATATAACGATTCAATTTGCAGCATCTTCATGAATTGAATATAAAAATGCTACCAGGAGGTTCCCAAACTCATAAATATGTACTTCCCAGCAGGACTTGAATACATCATTAGACATGGACTAAGACCCACAAAACCGTTTTTATTTCATGTAATATGTATTGACATGACACAACATGTTTTCTTCCTTCCTAGCTTCTGAGAGAGTCCATTTCTGAGCATAAGCCTCACATAGATAAACTGCTAAAGATCGGCCCACAGCTGGCAGAACTGAGTTCCCAGGAAGGGGCAACAGTAAGACAACGTTATAATGAAGCAGAGAGACGTTACCTCAGCATCAAAGAGGAGGTCAAAGGTCGAGCCACAGCACTGGATGAAGCAGTGTCACAGTCTGTCCAGGTATTTGCTGCAAAATGTTAACATGCTAATTTTTGACTGCTGCCCAGCTTGTGATTTATTTAAAGGTTACAGCCCACAGTCCGGCACTATACAGCACAATATCAACTCATTTTGTATACTAAAGCTATTTTAATGACACATCACCTTTATTTACTCATTGTTTTGGACTAAGGCATTTTTTTTTTTAAATAACAACATCTGACATCATCAGGTGCATTTTGGCTTAATGTTTATGTTATTAATTCTTCCTGTTGGCCTGTTGCATGCTGTTGAATTAACACATTGTACTGTTTCTCCACCTCCATCCCATCAAATTCTACTTTACTGTGACTCCACCTGTCCCACCCCTGTACTCCATATTCTGTCACCCTCTCCTCTCCATATCCTGTAACTTCCCTAAACTTTCCCCATTCGTGCTTGTTGCAACTGTCCCCTTTCCTATTCCCTGCACCTCTCCCTCCCATGTCCGTTTGGTCCATCCGTCCACCCATCACTCATGTTTGTGGATGTGCTGTGTGTGTCCATCCCTCCATCATCACTGCTCTCTGCAACTCCCTCAGCTGGTAGAGGTAAGAGCATCATCACCCACTGATTACCTATAGATAGCATCTTGTTAGTAACAAGATGATTGGAAAAGTCCATTTCAATTAATTTTTCTTAATCATTTATGTTGAAGGTATTTAGCAGAAGCACCAACTTCCTCTACCCCTTAGCATGTGTCTGGGATAAATCTTCCCTCCTCCTTATGCCTGGTCCTTCTGCAGTTACTTTTGTGTGCTGCATTTGATCTAATTGTTGTTGTCTTTCTCTCCATTAAGTTCCATGATAAGATGGACCCTCTATTGGAAACTCTTGAAGGTGCAGTCCAACGCTTGCGGCAGCCTCCTCCAGTGGCGGCTGAGGTGGAGAAGATCCGGGAGCAACTTGCGGAGCACAGGGCAACAGGACTAGAACTGGACAAACTCCTTCCATCTTTCAGTGCCCTGTGTGCCCGAGGAGAAGAGCTCATTGGTCGCGCCCCGCACGACGATCCTGCAGCCCAAGGTAAAGATTTTTGATCTGAAATGACACTTTAAGTGTTGAATGAAACACTTTAACCTCTGTGTTTTATTAAATCTGTAATATGTTCCCGTCCTCAGAGGTGCGTTCACGACTCTTGCGGCTGCGCTCTCTGTGGGATGAGATCAGGCAGAGGGCAGAGGAGAAAGAAGGAAAGCTTCAGGATGTTCTAGATCTCGCCGGAAAATTCTGGGCTGACATGGCCGCTCTGCTGAGCACACTCCGTGACTCTCAGGACATTGTGAAAGATCTGGAGGACCCAGGGGTGGATCCTTCACTTATAAAACAACAAATAGAGGCAGCAGAGGTCAGTCCAAAAATAGTCACTAACAAGAAATTATTGTTTTTTGATTTATTAAAATTTTCAGTAGAGATTAACAAAAACTACATATTTTCAAAATTGACTAGTCTGTAAAATGCAGGATGTCTTAAAGGTGGGATAAGCGATTTCTGGAAACCAATGTTGACATTTGAAATCACCAAAACAAACACACCCCTACCCCAAAAGGGCCTCGCCCCTATGTTGATAGCTTCGCCCCACATACACATAAGGCAATGATTAGTTCTGTAAAACAAAGCAAAACCAGTGTTACTCACCTATTGAGAAGAACCAAAGCAACCTCGGCGTCCGATCGCAGGCCTTCCGCTTCTTGAGTTCTCTCCAGCGCTGGAAAGCTGATCCAATATTTACACGGGTCCTACTTCTTGCATTATCTACACAGGACGTGAGCGGTTCAAATCCCCAACAGTGCCACGTTCTATTTATGACATATTGACACAAATTTCAAATTATTTTTAATGGTCGCTTTATCGCGTCCAGTGTAGACAGACTTTAGCCGGCGCAACATGACAACAGTCGCGTCCAGTGTAGACACAGAAGCCTTCTTTTGTTCCGCAGACGTTTTCCTCTTTTGTTTTGTATTTTCGCCACCTTTCTGTCGTTGCTTGGCTGATGTCCATCATGTGCACTGATGAGAGCTCTCTCCTCTGCATCATGAGTAGACACGCCCCTTACTGCTGATTGGGTGCAAGTTTGTTTTGTTACTCTGCCTCCACTCCTTTTCTAAAGCATTTTATTTTTTAACTGCATACCCCACCTTTAAAGAAGCTCTGTATAGATCAGCAGTTACAACAACCACTAGAGGGCATCAGCCAAATTCAAGGGATCTGTTAAAAAGTCAATGTATAAACTGAACGTTATTTCTTGTATAATATAATAAATAAAAATATAATCACATATTTCCCCCCTTATAATTCAAGAAAAAATTATTGGAACTGAGGAGCAAAATGTAATATCTTAAATAAAAAAATGTAAGCTCAATGTTCAGTTTCAGTAAAAAAGTTAGAAAACAATCAGCTTTGTCATTATTACAACAGAAATACTGTAAATAGCCTATGTATGAATAGCCGTGTACACTTTAATAAAACAATCCTTAATGGGGTTTTAGATCAAACTACATAATCTTGTGTCAAGATATTGATCTCAAGAGAATGTAGTCATGATGTTTTATCTCACACTCAGGCCATTAAGGCAGAGACTGATGGGCTGAGGGAAGAACTGGAGATCGTACGAACACTTGGAGCTGACCTCATCTTTGCCTGCGGAGAGACTGAGAAACCAGAGGTCAAGAAGACCATCGATGAGGTAAGAGGGTAGAGCAGTGAGTGATAATGTAGATGTAGAGAACGCCCTGTTTTGTTCACATTTAAACAAAATATCTCCATGTTGTTGATTTTGTTTCGCTCAGATGAATGCAGCCTGGGAAGGCTTGAACCGCACGTGGAGAGAGAGAATGGAGAGACTGGAAGAGGCCATGACTGCCTCTGTGCAGTACCAGGATGCTCTTCAGGTGTCTATAACTCTATTGGTACCACAAAATTTGCCCTGATTGACCAAGCCAACCGTGTGTTCACAATTATGACTTTATATCTCCTCAGGGCATGTTTGACTACTTGGACAACGCTGTGATCAAATTGTGTGACATGCCAGCCGTAGGGACAGACCTCAGCACTGTTAAACAACAGATCGAGGAGCTCAAGGTTTGAATCAGACCTTATCTCTTATCTCAAAAAACACGTTGAGAAAAAGATTGACCCTTTTTTTTTTACATGACACAGCAATATAAAGTGGACGTTTACCAGCAGCAGATTGACATGGAGAAGCTTTGCCACCAAGGAGAGCTGCTACTCAGAAAAGTGAGCGACCAAACAGACAGAGACATGATTCAAGAGCCTCTCACTGAGCTACGCCACCTATGGGACAACCTGGTGGACAAAAGCACAATCAGACAGGTGAGGAAATACAGACCAGTTTATTATCTCAGTCTCCTTTTGCATTTATGAAATGATTACTTATAAAACAGATAATTTAGAATTAATTTAAAATGCAAATAAACACACACCGATAAGAGTGCAATGATTCAAGTGCTCCTTAAAACAACCTACCATTAGGATAATAAATTAAATTAATTATTATTGCTAATAGCATTATTTTTATATTACTATCTTTATTGGGTATTGTAAAACTAGAACTGTAAAATGGAGTATGAAAACTAGGGATGTGCAACAACGAACGAGTACTCGGCCGTGACAGCGATGATCGATCATGAAAACGATGATCGTGGGGAAAAAAAATCTGATTGGTTATAGCAGCACTTTGGGCAGCACCCTAAGCTCTGATTATTTAGCTTGCCACAGCATGCGATTCAAAGTATAGACATGAGAATAGAGAGAAGCATGGCTTTGAAGTCACGTAGTGATGTCTGGTACATGCACTATATTTCCAAAAGTATTAGATCACAGTTTGGAAGTGCCTTTTTCTCTTCTAAAGAAGGGGGTGTCCCAGTACCTTCGTCTATATAATGATAATACAAGTCATTGGTGTTTGGTGATGAATTTTTTTTGGTGATGAAGTTCAATTAATCTGCATTTTAGAGGGCAGACAGGAAATGCTCTTACTCTTGATTGCATTTTGTCTCTTTTCTCTCTCACAGCACAAACTGGAGGGTGCGCTGTTGGCTTTAGGTCAGTTCCAGCATGCTCTCTCTGAGCTGCAGTCTTGGCTCAGTCACACTCACGCCACACTGGACACCCAGCGACCCATTAGCTCTGACCCCAAGGCCATCGAAATTGAGCTGGCTAAGCATCATGTACGGAATATTTGGGACATTTTTATGTAATCTACTTTTTATTTCCTTTATTAGGCAGATTCCTTTAATCAAGCTGTCTTTGTAGGTTTTAAGAAACGACGTGCTGTCCCATCGGACTACAGTGGAGACGGTGAACAGCGCAGGCTCTGAGCTGCTGGAGTCCAGTCCTGGAGACGAAATCAACCACCTGAGAGACCAGCTGGAAGAGCTCAACCGCAGCTGGAAGAACCTTCTGCTGAAGACTGATGAGAGGCAGAAGCTTTTGGAAGCTGCCCTGCAACAGGTGCTCTCTAGATATTACCACTGCATCATTATACAGAGAGATCTGATTGAAAGCACCAATAAAAAACAAGTGCATATGTTTGTAGCCTGAAATGCACCATTTGCAATGGATTACATTTAAGTCAATTCAATACAATGGATGCAGTTTGGAGGGTTGCTGTGCAACGAGAATGGTTCTCTTTAATATTGTAGTACAGGTGTCGGATCAATTAGCTCATTGTCTTCCCCCTGCATGGTTTCTGTGTCAGGCGGAGGGTTTCCATGGAGAGTTGGAAGAGTTTCTGCAGTGGCTCAGACGCACAGATAGTCAGCTGTCCGCTGCCAAACCCACAGGTGGCCTGCCTGAGACCGCCAGAGAGCAGCTGCAGCAACACATGGTACACAAAATGAGTTCACCTCTAGTCCACTCATTAGATATCAAACCACTCTCAAATATATTATTAATAGAGCATTTATTTTACTTTATTTATTCTTTGGAAAATCTAAAGAGATATGCCATTAAATGAAGAACATAGTCAGGAATATGTTGCCTTTGCATTCTATTAGGAAAAGCCTAATTGCATTATATTATTATTTTTATGAAAGTGTTATTTTAGTGATTCTTTATATTTTGAATTAAGATTTTTGTTTTAGTTTTAGACATTTTGTGTTTTTTGTCATTGATATAAGTTCCAGTTTTTAATAAGTCTATTTAGCTTTAAATTATTGGTTTTAGTAATTTACTTGCATTTTGTATCAGTTAGTTGCCAGCATTTCTGATATTCGATTAAGTTTTTCATCTGTTAGTTATTAGTTTTGTTTAATAATAGCAACACTTTTTGATAATCAACTCATCCTGCTCTGTCCCTCTTTATAGGAGCTCCAGGCTCAATTGACCCAGAGGAGTGAGCAGTACCATCGGCTACTAGATAAGGGAGAGTCCATTCTGCTGGCCAGAGGAGGGGAGGATGCTGGACCTGGTACCACCCAGACCCAACAGAACCTGGCCATGCTACAGAACAAGTGGGCCAGTCTCAATGCCAAAATGGATGACAGAAGGGTGAGATTTATGACTTTACATTCATGTTTAAATAGCATATTTGATCATTAATGAACAGATGAATTAAGTATCTTATCTGCCTTCCAATCCTAAGATGCCTCTGCGTCCATCTCTTTCCACAGGGTAAACTGGAGGAAGCGGTCTCATTGGCGACAGGATTCCAGACCTCCCTGCAGGACACCATAAACTGGCTGACACAGGCAGAGCAGACTCTCAACATGGCTCAGCCACCCAGCCTCATTCTCGACACCGTCCTATTTCAGATAGATGAGCACAAGGTTGGTCAGAAAATGTGGCTTGCTTAAGTACTACACATATTTATTTGCTTTTGTTTAGAGTTTTGATAGAAATTACTACTTTTGAGTAACTTAAGTCCTTGTCTATATTCCTGTATGTTTCAGGTGTTTGTGAATGAGGTGAACACTCACAGAGAACAGGTTCTGGCTCTAGAGAAAGCTGGCTCTCAGCTGCGGTTTGCCAGTCTCAAACAGGATGTGGTTCTCATCAAGAACCTGCTGCTTAGTGTACAGGCCCGCTGGGACAAACTGGTGCAGAGATCACTAGACCGAGGACGCCACCTGGATGAAGCCCGCAAGAGAGCCAAACAGGTATATTTTGGTTTACCTCACTCTGTCTGTGTTGCTCTGATCATGCCTTTCTCTGTGTCTGAAGTTGGCAGTCTTCTCTTATTTAGTTTCACGAGGCCTGGAGGAAACTGACTGACTGGTTGGAGGAAGCAGAGAGCAGGCTGGACTCTGAGCTGGAAATCTCTAATGAGCCTGACAAGATTAAAGTCCAGCTAGCCAAACACAAGGTACATCATGCGTGCATTAAAATGCTATGGAAAGTTAAATTTTTTTAGACATGTCTCTTATGCCCTCTATCTCTTAATCACTGTACTGCAGGAGTTCCAGAAGTCTCTTGGCTCCAAGCAGCCAGTGTATGACACCACAGTGCGCTCTGGGAAGGCCATGAGAGATAAGACCACACTGCCCTCGGATACACAAAAACTGGACCACTTGTTGGGCGAGGTCCGTGACAAATGGGACACAGTTTGTGGAAAGAGCGTGGAGAGGTGAGAAATTCTGCCATATGACTTCACCCAGTTGGGTAATGATTGAATGAAGTGAATAAAATAAAATAATTTGGAACGTTTTTCTCCTCAGGCAACACAAGTTGGAGGAAGCTCTCTTGTTCTCAGGTCAGTTTGCTGAGGCTCTCCAGGCACTTGTTGACTGGCTGTATCGTGTGGAACCTCAGCTTGCAGAGGACCAGCCGGTCCATGGAGATCTGGATCTTGTTTCCAACCTAATGGATTCCCATAAGGTACTAATGGGGTGATTCTCAGGAAATGTTGCTTTCAAAGATTTCAAACATGATATCTGAAGACTTCATCAATATCAACTAATTTCCTTTTTAGTCATTAATAACAATATAGTGTATTTTACTCTGTGACCAATAATTTATAAAGATTTTACTCATTTTAATCAATTACAAGAACAGTGAAAATGTCAGGCTTATACTTTTTCACATTTCTATTATTATTAACAGTCACATTTAATACATTTAAGTTGTTATCGTAGCTGTCTGAAAATGTCAATACCTTCAGGAAGGCTAATATACATTTTTATTAGAAATTTTTATTTATAGATTGATTTATAACAATCAAGCCGGTTCTTGAAACTTTGGAAATACATATATTTGTTGACTTATATGAGTGATTTCTCATTACTTCCAATTCCTTCCGCAATTTACTTCCTAATATTTTATTTTTTACCAGATTGTATCATTATAGACACAGTAGCTGCGTATCCATTACCCTTCAAATTGCGCAAATTGAAAATACGCCCAGTGGACACATCAATTTACAAATTCACATCAATTTAGCAAAAACTCATATCGCAAAAAAGTTTTTAACGTTCCCACAGGTGGTTTTTCAGGCAGTTTGAAAAGGAATATTTAGCAAAACAGCAATAGAGAAACTTTTTTTTTTGCATTTACAGGTCACCTACTTAAGTCACATGATCATTCTTTAATATACGTAACATAACCACAAAGAAATGCCACATTCGTGGTCACTCTCAAGTATAAGGGGCGTTCCTTGCCATTAATGCTTGGATAAACCCCTATTTACACTGCATACATCTGCAACACATTAAGGCTCCACCACAGCCACTCTAGTCAATGCTTGTGTTTATACCAGCCGTGCCACGGCACGTTTCAGAAGCAGCTCTCCGCGCTTCTTCTCTGAAGATACGCATACGTCTCCTTTGGTTAAAAATAATGGCTAGTGCAATGGCTGCGATATACATAAGACTACCAACATCTGTCACCATTACTTATCGCGAGAGGAAAAGAAATGTTTATAAAATATAAAAATGTATAAAATATCGCAAAAGTTAGCATAAATCTGTAATGGAAACGCACCTAGTAAGGCTTGAATGCGGCTTTTACTAGGAAGGACATTTCTAAGTAGGACAGAGATTTAAGTGGTTGTGCTTTATTTATTGTTCCTCAGGTCTTCCAGAAAGAGCTGGGCAAAAGGACCAGTAGTGTGCAGGCTCTGAAGCGGTCTGCCCGAGAGCTGATGGAGACAGGCCGGGACGACACCGCCTGGGTCAAAGTTCAACTGCAGGAGCTTAGCACCCGCTGGGAAACAGTCTGTGCCCTGTCCGTTTCCAAACAGACCCGGCTCCGACAGGCTCTCAAACAGGTACGTCTGACAGTTTTTTTTTAGATTTTGAATGAAACCAAGAGACGTGTTAATATTATCTTCTGACTATCTATTCTCTCTCTCTTTTTCTGCAGGCAGAAGAGTTCCGCACAGCTGTTCAGATGTTGCTGGAAGTGGCTTTCAGAGGCGGAGCAAACATTGCGTTTCCGGGGCATCCTGCCAGAGGAGGTAGAGACTCTGCAGACACTGCTGCACACGCACCGGGATTTCATGCAGACGGTGGAGGAGAAGAGAGTGGATGTGAATAAAGCTGCTGGCATGGGTGATGCCATCCTAACTGTGTGCCACCCAGAGTGCATCACAACCATCAAACACTGG
This sequence comes from Gymnocypris eckloni scoliostomus, assembly GCA_027564155.1. Classification (NCBI taxonomy): domain Eukaryota; kingdom Metazoa; phylum Chordata; class Actinopteri; order Cypriniformes; family Cyprinidae; genus Gymnocypris; species Gymnocypris eckloni. Next base: position 13,473,330 of record CM050427.1, on the reverse strand, counting down.
ATCACCATCATCAGAGCTCGCTTTGAGGAGGTATGAAGCCTGTCTAGGCCAAAAGTTAGATAAATGTCTCCGCCTGCTATAATAGGTCTGAAATGTGTATATAATACAAAAGTCATTTAATAATGTTTGCTGTACAGGTGCTGACGTGGACCAAACAGCACGAGCAGCGCTTGGAGACGGCTCTGACTGAATTGCTCAACAATGCTACACTACTGGAGGAGCTGCTGTCATGGCTACAGTGGGCAGAGACCACACTGGTGCAGCGTGATACTGAACCACTCCCCCAGGACATCCCTCAACTGAAGACACTAATCACAGAGCATCAGGTGAGCGGGACAACTCCATTCATCGACGGTCACTCAGTCATTTATCTTAATTGCATTGTTTAGTACTGAGAGGTTTCTCATTGGTTTTGTTGTCTTCCATCAGGTGTTTATGGAAGAAATGACCCGAAAACAACCTGATGTTGACAAAGTGACAAAGACATACAAGAGGAAACCAGCAGAACATCCCAGCAGCCTTTCAGACAGGAGAGGGGCCCGTAAGAGACTTTATCCTCATCTGCACACATACTGCATACAAACACAATACCTTAACATTCGCTACTGTTCAAATGTTTGGGGTTGGTACAAAAAAATATTGTTTTATGTTTTTAAAAGAAGTAACTTATGCTGAATACAGTAAAATATTATGAAATATGAATACAATTATTGCAACTTTTGAGCGGTAGTATAGATTGAAACTGTACACACCTTAATACTGTGCAGTGTAAATTGTATACTGCCTATTGTTTTAAAAATAGGAAGTGAAAGAGATTAAGCTATTTTAAAGGATACAAATTTGAAAAATTGAAGGTCAAGCACAGTGCATTGTGTATGCAGTCATTAATGTTTTCCATATGTACAATAAATGTGTATGCTGTGCATAGTATGCATACTAATATATCTCAGAATTCACTTAGTACAGTAGTATGCTATTCTGAACCTATTTGTCTGTGCTCTTCTTACAGGAAAGCAGCAGCAACAGCAGCACTCAGTGCAGGTAACCGGTGGTAACCCTCGCCTCACGCAGCTCTGCTCCCGCTGGCAACAAGTGTGGCTGCTCGCCCTCGATCGCCAGCGCAAGCTGAATGATGCTCTCGACAGACTAGAGGAGGTATTGCATCTATTAATATACTTTTTAACTCTTAATTGTGCTCTTTGTGTACTAGTAGTAGTAGTAGTGATATCAAACTCATGAAATCTGAACAGTAAAAGTAATAATGACCTTTTTCCACCCTCAGCTTAAAGAATTTGCCAACTTTGACTTTGATGTGTGGAGGAAGAAATACATGCGCTGGATGAACCACAAGAAGTCTCGAGTCATGGACTTCTTCCGACGCATCGACAAGGACCAGGATGGAAAGATCACGCGCCAGGAGTTCATAGATGGCATCTTGGCATCAAGTACGGCCTCATGGACTTTTCTGCTGATCTTAGTTTTCTTGTTTTTTTTTTTAAATGCCTCTTTAACTATGCATTGTGTTTGCAGAGTTCCCTACCAGCAGGCTGGAGATGACAGCTGTTGCTGATATCTTTGACCAGGATTGCGATGGCTACATCGACTATTATGAATTTGTGGCTGCTTTGCACCCCAACAAAGATGCTTACAGACCCACAACAGATGCTGATAAGATCGAGGATGAGGTATGGACGATGAATTCTGTAGATTTGGCATGATAATGTACTTTTCATATGAATTAAATCCACTTTTTTATCCCAGGTCACCAGACAAGTGGCCCAGTGCAAGTGTGCCAAGAGGTTTCAGGTGGAGCAGATTGGAGAGAACAAGTACAGGGTGAGAATCTGGAGCCCAATAGTAGTCCTCAAGAATGAATTCAAGTCTAGAAGTTTTAATGCATTTAATATGACATTTAGAAAAGTATATAAATGAGCTGCTTTATCACCACACCTTCTCATTCAGATCATCACAGAGCTTGCCATATTAGCTTAGATAATTGCCATAGAGCTTGTAATATTGCATCTCTAACCAGCATCACACTCTTTCAGTTACATCAGTATGACTTGGTCATTTTGAAATAAAGGTGCCTTGGCAGTTTTGTGTGTGTATGCAATATCACCATAATACTTCACACCCAACTAACGATCAACCCATGTGACGTGGCTGCTGCAGTCAAGATCACTGAGTGGTCTTTCATACCTCAACATCATTATCCATTGGTTAATGATCTTTGACAAGACTGTTTACTAACATTGCACAGGCTACAGATCCACGATGCTAACTCCACATACTGATGTTTTCTGTATTTGTCTCTGTACTACTTCACCTTCTGTGGTGTCCTCATCGTGTTTGTTTTCAAGCAACCGTTCACAAGCACTCTACCCTGCTTATAGCAACACATCACCGCGCTCCCCATGGACATTTTCTCCATTGTATGCTATCTTTAGAAATAGTTCAAAGGAAGTGAATCATTATACCAGCATAAAAGGTTAATGTGTTTATGTCTGTATCTGTTATTTCACTCTTTTTTTCTTTCCTCTTGTTTTATTCCTCCTCCATGTGCACCGGACTTTTTATAGTTCTTCCTTGGGAATCAGGTAAAGTGAGCCGTGTGTTTGTGACATGTCCTCTGAAATCTGTTGCCTCTGTACAGTTCCCATGAGCTCCCACTGTAGAAGCTGGTCTTTTTATTTTCTCTGGTTTTTCAGAGAGCCAGATCTAAATCAGTACGGGACAGTTTCTGCATGGACTAGCTAAGAATTCCCTGTGGACAGCCCACATTCTTGGCTGCTCTCTGCAAAGGGGATTTCTTTAGTCCCTTCCTGCTTTCTCAGTGGGCATTTCCTGTCTGGGAGACAAAAATTGCAGTACTATTGCCAAAATATTAAATGCATTTATATACGCCTTCCAAATCCAGAGGCAGATTTCAAAGGTTCAGCTTATGTGTTGTGGTTGGGATGTGCTTGTTTTTTATTGAAAATGATTTATCATGATCAGGAAATGGTTCAGATTTACAGGCCTTGTTATGATTTGAGGGTTTTTTGGCTTTTGGTGGAGGAAAACTATCCAATGGCTGATTTCTTGACATAGAGAAAATAAACTTTCAACCAAAGCAATTCTTTGAAGTAAAAACAGGACAATCGTTCAGTGAAAAATTCCAGAGAATTGCTGTGGTGTGGTGTTTATTGTAGAGATGGGATTTGAACTGTGCGAGCTTAAACATAAATCATGTCGATTTTAAAAATGTGGTTTGCTGCATGTCTCAGTGTGATTTTCTTTGATTTGCCTGGTGCTGCATATTATAATTAGTATAATTAACTAATTTGAATATGATCTTAAAGGAATAGTTCACCCATTGTAGTTCACATTATTTGCTTGACATCATGTCATTCCAAACTTCAGTGGTATTGTTTTAGGTGGAATATAAAAGGAAATATTTTTAAGAATCTTCATGCAATTAATTTTATAGAAAAGATTTCCTTCTATTTTTCACACAAAAAAATGACAGCATACAGGTTTGGAACAACATGAGCAGAACTGTAATGTTTGGGTGGACTGTCCCTTTAAAAGACATTGAAAAAATGATAATGCTTTATCTCTCTGTCAGCGGGACTCATATCACGTTTGTTCCTCTCCACTCTTCTTTCCTCAGTTCGGAGACTCGCAGCAGCTGCGTCTTGTACGAATCCTGCGCAGTACCGTCATGGTTCGGGTTGGTGGAGGGTGGATGGCGCTGGATGAATTCCTGGTGAAGAACGACCCATGTCGAGGTAAGTCTGATATAAGCGCTGGAGGAAACTTGCTCTCCAGAAAAAGAAGATTCAAGGAAGTGCTCAACACTGACAGACACAGCATTATTCATATTTCCACTCACTACTTTTATCATTTATCTCATCATCTTTCACTGCATTCTTTTCACAAGTATTCTCATCTTGTCAGTACTATCCGAGTTCACTCTCATCTCATCTTCCATTATTTACCTATTACCTCCTGACCTCCTTCCCACGGTGGTTGTTTTTATATGCATGGCCTACACATTTGGCCCTTTCTCTCTTTCTCCCTGTCATTCTCCTGTTTTATTTTCTGCAATTGTAGTGCATGGTGCATGTTCCTTAGGTCTCTCCCTCCCTCTTTCTATGCCCCGTCCCCTATCTCTCTTTCTCTCTCCCCAGTGCAACATCCGGGACTTAAAATCCTCCGTTCTGACTCCAGCAGCTCCATATCATCTCGCATAGGTTGGGTTTTTCTCTCTCCTTCTCGTTCAGATATTCTTCTTTTTCACTCGTTTGGTTTCCCTCTGTTTCACTCACACCTCGTGTGGTTCTTGTTGCTTTGCTGTGCTTTGCTGACCGTGACACTGATTTAATCGGCCCCCGGCCCTCACGCCTGGAGCTCATAATGGATCAATTGTGCTTTGAGAATTCTGGCTCAGTCGTTTACATCACTCCTGCATATTGATTTGAGATACTTACTGCATATTTATATTCCAAAATGGTGTTTGTTGCCCAGCAAGAGGTCTTAACAGAAAAGATCGCCCAAAAATTAAAATAAAATGTGGTTCTAAACATGTATGACTATATTTCTTTTGTGACACATAAAAGAAGATATTTTGAAGAATGTTCAAGCTGCTCTTTTCTATAAAATTCAAGTATATGAAGAATGCTAGATGTAATGTTAATCAATCTGAGGTGATTGACATCTGCTAAATGTCTCATTAATACATGTTTGGAACGAATT